>JAHLJS010000005.1:41483227-42083227 GCA_038502445.1 Eremochloa ophiuroides | reverse complement strand
AACAACAGGCTAATAATGCTCCGATGAAGAATGAAGTTCCCGATGCTTTGCCAAAGAATGGTGCACCCAACGTGTAACAGAACCGCCTAAATTACATGGCCCACAGGCACCTCTCATTGTCACTAATGACCTCTGGCAGCCGGGCCCGTGTCCCACATGATCTAGAAGGTCCTGCCGGGCTACATTAGCGCCCGTTTTCCTCCGACAGGATCCCATTGCGAAGCCATTACAGAATTACAACATTTCATAACAAATTACATCAGAGTAAAAGCGCGAAAAGATTATAAAGTACTTAGATTACAAACCATTTGTCCAATTAAAATTAAGGTGCGGTTATTACAGACCACAAATAAAAGTAGGTAGCAGTGAAACGACGATACAACATATTTTAAAAGCTTTACTATCAAAGAGTCAAGGTAAGGCTTGAGCAAGAATCAAAGAGTTTTGCAGAAAAGCTTTACTATCCGATCTCTATATTTTATCTCAATTTTAGTTTAATCATAATCCATAATTCCAAATTCATTCTCATGCATCATCATACTTTATCATTTCTCAATTATTCTCAAAAACACCTAGTTAAGAACCACTTTTCAATTGTAGGTCAAAGGATCAAGTCTCCATATCCGAGGAGCAACGACGATTCGAATCGATTAGTACCTAGCTGGGGATCCCTATCCACACTGCATATGTAGCACGTAAGCTTGCATATACCAACTCCGGCTACCACGGCTTTTCCAAAAACTGAACCGGTCCTGCGCCACCCGAGAACACAGTACTCCTCTCCTCTCCAGGCACGCCGGCCATGAGGGTACACGCTGCTCTCGCCATCTCTCCACTCCCAGTGTGGTTGTCGGTTCAAGTAATAGAGCCACCGGAGTCAAGGCTTTCCGTAGTATGTGGCTAGTTGCAAAGTCTCGATCACTGCAGACCTACAACGAACGGTTCCTAATTCTTTTTCCGCCGGCGACATTGCATTGGGACTCTAACCCAAATACGAGTGTCCCAACAGTTTTTAAATCCCTTTCCCGCCGATGGTCAAGCATTGGGACTCTAATCCAAATTCACAACCAACGAACGGAAAAAAAACCCTTCCCGTCGGTAACGATGCATTGGGGCTGCTACCCAAGTACAAAATCACCGAACGGACTCATATCCCCTCCCTTTCTCATGATTCATTAGTATCATATTCCCATAAGTCAAAAATAGCCTTTTTATGCAAATCTAAATTGATTAAGCGGGCTAATCATTTTTCGAACATTTTTGTTTTAAACAGGTTTCAAGGGTAATATATCAAGGCAGGTAATGCAACAATATAGGTGACAAACAACTCCTAACAACCTAATGCAATAATAGACTCAACTTATAAATATTTTATAAAACACAAGGCGGGGCTGAATACACCGGGGCTTGCCTTGGATTGCGAAAAGTGTCGGGTCAGGCTCGGTTCGGCAGATGTCGAATCCCTGGACGACCTCGGGAGTCACCTCCTCAGCAGTGGCCTCGACCTTGACTTCCTCGGTGACGGGCACTACACGTATGCAATGATGCATGCTTAGAATGGTATGAAGATAATGAATGCAATACTCAAAAGTAAATAATTTAGTCCTTGAGTACAACTTTCCTTCACGGTAAAGTTGTAAACATTTTACAGATGGTAAAGTAGTGTTTTCATACTTTGTTTTTATTGACCATTTTAACAGTCATAGAAAACCGTTGCACAGCTTTACTACAACCACCTAGTGGCATCATTACTTTTGTCAAGGATCACTATGGTGAAAGATCCATGAACCCAATCAATCCAAAAAATCACACAAACTACAGGAATTTTTTGTTTATATCAATTTTATTATCCAATATTTAATTAACAGATGATCAAACAGCTTCCATTTGAGCCCAAACTTTGCCAACAGACAGGTCTTACCCTACAACAGTGCCATATAAATTTTCAAGATTTTTGGATTAACCTATATTTTATTAAAATTGTCCAAAGCTACATCTATTAATTAATATGCTGATTTTTAGTTCCTGCAGAAAGTGTTCAAAACACACATTTGATATTTTTGTAAAATACTACACATCACAGAGGACCTCCACAAAATATTACTAAAAAAATGTGAAAACAGAGCAGTATTCATTATAAATCAAAATGGAAAAATCCTTTTAAATTCCTCGGTAAATTAGAAAAGGAATTCAACACGAAGCGGCCCAGCTACTCCCAGGCCGGCCCATGTGGCCCAGGTGCGCGACCGCGCGCTGCTCACCCTCTCTTGGGGACACTGACAGGCGGTGGCCTCCTGTCAGCTCCTCCTCTCTTCTCCAGCCGCGCGCTCGCGCGTGCACGTGTTGACACTTCTTAGCACAACCACCAGAGACAGGGTGTTAGGCTATCTCTGAATACGACGCCAGAAGTACCTGTGGTATTTCTTATGTCTATTGGATAATTCCGCAAGCGCACAGAATATACCGCTGTAGCACTCCAACCGGGAGTATTTCAAGGTATCGTTATTTATTTTTATCCCAAGGGAAAGTGGTTGTTAGGAATAATTAATAAAAAGAGAGAGATTCTTAAGTCTCTAACAACTTAGTATCAACTAGTGATAGGGGGTAAATCGATATATAGAGGAAAGGGTAATGACACCAAGAAATGACAAGGTTTTTGGATAACTAAGGATAACTAGTAGAGTATAGCTAGGTGGGAGGACAATGAGTGAGTATAAGACTCCTATGACACTTACTTTACTCTTGTGAACTATCTTATCAAATAGATAAACTATACTAAGACAGCTACCTTACTTCCGGTGTGTAGGCGATAGGCGAGACAGTAGGGGATATAATTAATCTCTACCCGAAGCGGCTATTCTCTTATGGGAGCCTACCTTTTAAGAACTTTGCTAAAACACGTGGAGCGATACTAAGACTAGACAGGGCTGTCACCACCTGCTAGCACCCACAAACAATCCGTGCGACAAGCGGCACTCAAAGGCAAGATCTAGTTTAAGCACCACGCTTACACTAAGCCTTACTACTCTAGTTGCGTACTAATAACTAAAGTATCCTATGACAGGCGATGAACTATACACGTGAGCTGGTTACAGGATCACTATCTAGTATAACTCAACTATAAGTTAAGACAAAACACAACAATATTATAAAGAATAGTAATGCACTAAGTAGAGACTTAGTAAAGTAAAGTAAAGATAATATATTGATAAAGATAAAGTCTTACAGAAGGAAAGGTACAAGAGCTATACCAGACTCTCTAGCAGACGACTCCGGAGACTCCGAGCGTAGCTCGACTCGACTCTAACTCCCACACTAGACTAATACTACTACTAAAGAGTGGAACTCTTGTGACTTGTGACTCTTGGGTGTCTTGTGTGTATTGAAGAGGGCGATGGTAGCCTCTATTCATAGGGGACAGTTGAGGGGCGCCACGTCAGTGATCCGTGTGCTCCATGCCTCTCCACCCTTGGATGAACCGCCTCATTACCACCTCAAGATGGACGGCAGAGGTGAATTCATCACGTGGACATCATGCTGGGAGGCGGTGGAGGCCAACCGACCTGGCTGGGCACCAGGGGGGGTTCGGCCGACCCCCCTATGACTGGTGGGCCCAGCCAGGGTCTTCTAGAAGGTGTCCCCACCAGTCAGGGAGTGTGTAGGTAGCTTGGGCCCACCAATAGTGGTTCGGCCGACCAACCCCTGGTGGGTTGGGCCTACCACAGTGGTCCCCATTTGTCACAGGCTGTCCCCTTGTGTTGGTTCCACTTCGTTTGCATGTTGTCACGTTGAATCCTTGTGCTTTACTTCTCAACCGTTGAATGGAAACACATGTTGATCTGAGGGCTGAAATGAGCTGAGTGGAAGGTCACACGGATCCTGCCACGTCACCAGACCCAGGTGGGCCCCATGAGCAGTTCGGCCAACCCATGGGTAGGCCCACCCTTGGCTCTCCTCTCTTCCAAGTGATGTTTGCACCATGTCTTGATGTGTGATGACTTGGTTCCCCAATACATGGTTCGGATGAACCATATTATTGGGCTCCAAGTGTTCATTTCAGCTCTGTTTCATCTTCCCTGCATTCACAAGCTTAAGAGTACATGTGGAACTAGTTATTGATAAAATATGCTCATGATATGTTTATCTTCCCTTGAATCCAAGGCCTATTGACGGTGTTTGAATGTGAAATTTCATGGTATATCCACCGTCAACAAGATCCCCCAAGCTTAACCTTTGCTCATCCCGAGCAAATAATTAAACTTAGCCTCGGTGGATCAGGAGTTGCTACTATGTTCATATTTCAATAATACCTTGTGTACAGCTAAATACTTCTCTTTTGAATGGAAAAATTGGCTATAAAAATTCACCCATTTTACCTTAGTCCTTTATGGGGCTAATGACCTTTCCTTTGCCTTAGGTGGTTCAGAGACAGAACAGTTTAACTTGAGCACTACTTTTCTCATTCTTTGCAAGTTTCATACTGGAGGTTTTAACAATGTTTTGCAAAAGACAACTTAATGTTCCTCTTATGGTTCTCTCATGTCGCTCAAATGGTGTATGATTCCTTACCAAGACACAAAGTAAATGTTGCCTTCTTTATCATCCTACTTCTAAAAATGGCTTATGTGGAGCTTAAGGTAGGAATGAAAAGAATATAGCATACTTACTTTGCATATGTTGTAGAGTCAAAGCTTGGATCCAAAGAGAGAAGTGTCATGCCCTTAGATCAAGATGTGCAAGTGTGGGGAAATATAAACTATAATGCTCCTCTATTTGAATTGTATCTCTCTCTACTTTGTTTTTGAGACATGGCTATCATTTTCCTTTCTTTATTCATCAGCCTAGACTTGCTCATATATATATATATTTTCTTTTCTATGGACTCTCTTGTTTCCATCTTTCTTTCCTTTTTCTTTTTATTTTGCATAGCCTTTTGTCTCTTCTAACATAATAACTAAGAGAGATTTTCTATGACTTTAACACATGGAGCATTTATTTGGTGGCAATGAAAGGCATGTGGTTGCGTACTTCCAGTGTAGAAGCAGCATATATATGTGGTGTGTACGTGATCTTGATCTTGGGAGCATGATAAGTCTCTCAATAAGGGTCAACAAGACTTGACAACACACAATACAAAGCACATAGCTTATGTGGAAGGTTTTAGACATGTGTGGCTTATATGGCTGTGGTTGGAATATATCACCATTGAGCAACAATAAGGTTTTGTTTGTTTAAGAAATAAATCTCCAGTAATCATGCATGCTTAGAACAATATTATAGTAGATCTTATTTCACTATATCATATCTCACAACAACTTAGATATAGTTCTAGTACTTAGCATCCATAAAGTTTTCAGGTTCATGATGATTTAACTGAGCCAAGTAATCCATACTCAAAGAAATACTAAGTTGTAAACTAGGCAGTAAAGAAACATTAACAGAGCAACTATTCATCATTTCCATGAGGAAGATAAACATTCATGAGACATATGGAAATAACGGAAATATTTTTGGTATTTTTATCTTACGCATTTTTTTATATATGCAATAAATTAAAATAATATTAAGAGCTAGGATAGAATACTTACCTTGGTGGGGGAGAGGCTCTCCCCCAAGCTTGTCCTTTTGCTCATTGTGGTGGTGGGTAGTATTGGAACCGTCCCGCCTAGCGTTGTGCTTCTTCGTCTTGGATAGCTTGCAATAGTTGGGCATTTTGTTGTGCCATATTCAAAGTTGCATCTTGCTCAACTTGCATTGCGCGCATATCATTGATGAGTTGGTCCATTTCTGATCCTTGGCTTCGACGGCCCCTCGCCTGTGTGGACGGACGGGGAGTGCGCACTCTTGGAGTGTGCTGTTGAGACCGTTCCGTGGACGTTAAAATGTCCATAGAACTTGCCTCGTCTCCTTCTTCTTCATATCTTCCTGCAGCTCATGATGTGCCGCCTTGCTCAAATTCGGCGGCTTGTGACACGCTCCTTGTCACTCTTCTTGATCCTGCAATATTTTGGCTTCTTGCCTCTCGGTCCCAATTTATGGTTAGTGTGCGCAGCGCATACAACCGACGCCTCTCACAAGGGAGAGAGATTTCGGCTGTATGGCTGGGATAAATCATTTTTATATCACCATTTTCATCTCTTTTTAGGACTTGAGTACTTATGAAGAAATCTTCGGTTACAATATCTCTAGGAGAAGCGATGTATTCAAAGTAATGTTTTCCATCTAGCAAGTCCATTGTTTCAGCAATGCGCGTGATAAAAGAAGTGAAGAATATGGGCTCGCTTCTATGGAAAATATCAAGCCAAAAGTGGACTAACATCTTAGCAGGTGAAACTTTTATTTTCTTTGTCATGGCATAGAGCAGTCTTAATTCATCATTGTAAAGAACTTGCACATTAGAGCCAGGAAGAAAAGTTATAGCCATCCAATAGCGGATCAAGCGCAAAGTAGGATTATGGATTTCATCGGTTTTAGGATCAGAGCAATCATTAGATCCTGTTATAGCTTTCCAAAATTCAGCTTTATCAAATCTTCTTGTTGCATTAACACGGTCTAGATGACAGTCATTATCAAAACCAAGTGCCATGCTAAAAACTCCCCAAGTTAAATTATACTCTTGGTTAAACATGTGAAAGTGGACATTATTTTCAGTGGCTTGTAAAGAGCATAGAAATTCAATGGTGAGATTTTCTATTCCAAGTTCTTGCACTTCCCAAAAAACCGATTGTATTGAAAATAGTATTAAATTCCGCGGTCATACCTGTGCTGTCCAAAAGGACAGGGTCGATGATGCCAGTATGTTTATACCCTCGGTGTCAGATGGAGGTGTACCTTTGGTACTCTTCTTGATTTAGCATGAGGCCGCTCTTGGGGTTGGACGTCCTCTCGGAAGGCACTCCAAAGCTTCGTCTTGGTGGAGCTTCTCTTCCTTCATCTTCATCATGGCGAGGTCGTAGGGAGGAACTCCCTACGACACTCTTGGCCTTCTTGAGTGCGGAGGAGAACTTCTTCATCCCGCAACAATGGGCTAACACAAGAACACACTACAACAACCGGGATTAGCGTTAGCGTTAGCGTTAGCTATCCCACTGTTTGTAGTTCTTGCGGGGTATGGTTACCTCCACAAACAAGAATTTGAGAGCAAAGATGAGAGTGAGACAAGCTTCTACTACTATAATATTTTTGGGTTTTTTTTTGTTTGAGTGGCTAAACTTAAACTAAACTTGAGAAAGAACTTGCTCAAATGGAGAGAAGAAGGGAGATTGTGTGCTCGGAAGAATTCAGCTGGTTTGGGTGTGGATTTGAGCACACAATGCAAGGGTATTTATAGGGGGAGAAGGGCTGGTAGCCAGGCCACCATGGCCAGTTCGGCCAACCCCCCTAGGGCAGGTTTTTGTTGTTTTCAACTTTGGACAGGGAATCTATTTGAATTCAAACTCGACCTTGCTGACAGCTCTCCATTTATGGGTCGGCCGAATCCATTATGACATGATCAGAGTTGCTTTTGCCTTTGGACAGGGAATCTATTTGAATTCAAACGCAACTCTGCAGAAAGGACCTCAAAAATGGGTCGGCCGAACCACTTATGACAGGTTCAGTGTTGCTTTTACTTTTACATAGGGAATCTATTTGAATTCAAACACCACTTTCTTGGAGGGAGCCAAAACATGGTTCGGCCGAACCAGGTTTTATCCCCTTTCAGCTTTACACAGTGTGTCCAGAAAAGTAGAGACTAATGGTGGACCAAAAGTTTTGAAAATTTCAGAGATTCCCTTGTCTAGTGTTTGATGAAGGAGAAAAGGTGTATGACAAAAGTGGGGACATGTTTAAAGTGATTCCCATGGACCATGGGAACACTAACTCATGCCAAAGTGTCCACTTTTCAGAATTGGATGGTAGTGGATGTTGGATTCTTCTTGGAGCAAGTGAAAGTGGTCATAACCAAATGTGGTCGGCCAAATTCAAAAGGAGATGGTGCTCAAAATTCAGCAAGTGGATCACTACACTAGGCCAACACCACCAGAGGTGGGTGGGCCCCATGGTAGGGTCGGCCTGATTTACCTTACCAGCAAGGGCTCCATGTTTTAGGTCCATAGAGCAGGACCTCTCCATTTCGGGTTCATTCTTCGGGTGCTTCGATCGGTCCCGGAGATGGAGACTGTGGTGATCGCACCTCTTTCTTCCGCCATTCCTTCTTCGTTGACGCTTGTGATTCAACGGAGTTAGCCTTGTTTACCACCTCTGCCTTACTTATCAGTTTGGCCTTTTTGGCCCTTGGTGGTTGATTCTTTCAGCGGGGTGCATATTGTGGCTTGTTTCTCCACAGGTTCTTCCTTGCCTATTGCATTGATTTATAACCATTGAAGGGACATTTGATTCTCTTACCTGGGAGTTGGAAATGGACTTGGCCGGATCCCACGTAGATGATGGCATTCACGGTGTTGAGGAATGGCCTTCCCAGGATGACGGGGACTTCGTCATCGACCCCCATGTCAAGAATGATGAAGTCAGTGGGGATGTATTCATCTTGAACATTGACAAGGATGTCCCTTGCCAGTCCCTTGGGGAACCGGATGGATTGATCAGCCATCTGCAATTTGACAAAAGTGGGGTACAAAGGTCCCCCTAGCAAGTTCTCGTACATTACCTTGGACATGATGTTCACTCCAGATCCAAGGTTGCAGAAGGCGTTGTTGAAGGTGTGTGGCCCGATCTCGCAGGTGATGGTAGGATGGCCGGGGTCACTCTTCTTGGCCATGAATGGCGGGTCAAGAAGACAACCTAGGTTTTGCCTAACCGGAGGCTTACCAAACCTCGTGGAAATTAACTTAACACCCTCAATTGGTTCCTCAGGTTTCCCTGGGATCTTACCTTATTTGAATGATGGGGCAACTGCTGCTATTTGAGCTAATTGGGTTTGTAGCATTTTATTAAGGCTTAATTGATTTTTCATAGCAGTGTTAAAGCTATTCATTTTCTCACTAAGATTTTCAAGAATCTTATCATTAGCCATTATTTTCTTGTTTATGCTATCATTGATTTTAGATTGGCCTAAGATAAGATCTTTAAGAGAAGGTTGGTTACCATAAGAATTATTAAAATTATTGATGTAACCATTACCTTGGTTTCCTTGGTAGAAGGGGCGCGACTTCCATCCTCCTTATTGCTGGGGTCGATACCCATTGTTGTTGTTGTTGTTGATGAAGCTCACTTCCTCCTTCATCTCGGGACAGTTGTTGCCCGAGTGATCTTCTCCACCACATACCTCGCACCATGGGTCAGCTTCGATTGCTTGTGCGGTGGCAGTGGTTCGAATGGCCTCTTGTTCATTTTTGAAACCTTCCTCAATCTTTTTCATCAAGAGGTCCATTTTTGCTGAGAGCATGTCCACCTCATGAACGGTGTGCATATCCCTTTTCTTGGGCTGGAGACGATCCTCATTCCATCCTTGGTTGATAACCATCTTTTCGATGAGGTCTTTGACATCCTTGACATTATGTTGCAGGAATGCTCCTCCAGCGGCAGCATCAAGGTGACTACGGGCTAATCCAGTCAGCCCATGGTAGAAACCTTGGATTAGGAGCCATTCTTCAATTCCATGATGAGGACAAGCACGAATGTACTCCTGGAGACGTTCCCATGCTTCGGGAATCGTCTCGTCAGCTTGCTATTGGAAGCTTGAGATCTTTCCACGGAGAGCGCTGGTTTTGCCTATTGGGAAGAATTTCTTGAGAAATGCCCCAGGTGGTAGCTTCATTCTTGTTGGCATAAAACCATTGCTTCACCTTCCCAAGGAGTGAGAATGGGAACAGGCGAAGACGGATGGCGTCAGCCGAGACATTCTTGATAGTGAAGGTACCACAACTCTTGGAACTGCTGGAGAGGGGCATTGACATCTTCATGTGGCTTCTCACAGAATGGATTGGCTTGCACCATGTTGATAAGCGCTGGCTTGAGCTCAAAGGTAGCATCCCCCAAGTTGAGCTGCGGACCGGTGGCAATGTTGTCAGCCGACGGTGCAGAGAACTCAAAGATGGTCTTTTGGGCCGTAGCTTCCTCGGTTGATAGTGCGAAGCCTCTTTCCTCGAAAGGATTCAGGTTTGAGATGAACCTTTGAGGTGGAACTTGACGGCGTCGGGTTCTTCTCAACAATTGCTCAGGGTCTTCAATGAAATTTGATGGCAATTGGAAACCGTTCATGCACTGTCTAGCTTCACGATAGCAAGAAACACAGACAGGGGTAAGCCCCTAACACTAATCGATAACTAAATTGATAGTAGACTCCGGATTCAATTTTTTTATTAATATTCGTAGACTGATGCTTTCCCAGCGATGGCGTCAGAAATGCTTGTTGACACTTCTTAGCGCAACCACCAGAGACAGGGTGTTAGGCTATCTCTGATAATGGCGCCAGAAGTGCCTGTGGTATTTCTTATGTCTATTGGATAATTCCGCAAGTGCACAAAATATACCGCTGTAGCACTTCACCCGGGAGTATTCCAAGGTATCGTTATTTATTTTTATCCCAAGGGAAAGCGGTTGCTAGGAATAATTAATAAAAAGAGAGAGATCCTTAAGTCTCTAACAACTTAGTATCAACTAGTGATAGGGGTAAATCGATATATAGAGGAAAGGGTAATGACACCAAGACACGACAAGGTTTTTGGATAACTAAGGATAACTAGTAGAGTATAGCTAGGTGGGAGGACAACGAGTGAGTATAAGACTCCTATGACACTTACTTTACTCTTGTGAACTATCTTATCAAATAGATGAACTATACTAAGACAGCTACCTTACTTCCGGTGTGTAGGGGATAGGCGTGACAGTAGGGGATATAACCTCTACCCGAAGCGGTTATTCTCTTATGGGAGCCTACCTTTTAAGAACTTCCCTAAAACACGTGGAGGGATACTAAGACTCGACAGGACTGTCACCACCTGCTAGCACCCACAAACAATCCGTGCGACAAGCGGCACTCAAAGGCAAGATCTAGTCTAAGCACCACGCTTACACTAAGCCTTACTACTCTAGTTGCGTACCAACAACTAAAGTACCCTATGACAGGGGATGAACTATACACGTGAGCTGGTTATAGGATCACTATCCAGTATAACTCAACTATAAGTTAAGACAAAACACAACAATATTATAAAGAATAGTAATGCACTAAGTAGAGACTTAGTAAAGCAAAGTAAAGATAATATATTGATAAAGATAAAGTCTTACAGAAGGAAAGGTACAAGAGCTATACCAGTCTCTCCAGCAGACGACTCCATAGACTCCGAGCGTAGCTCGACTCGACTCTAACTCCCACACTAGACTAGTACTACTACTAAATAGTGGAACTCTTGTGACTTGTGACTCTTGGGTGTCTTGTGTGTCTTGAAGAGGGTGATGGCAGCCTCTATTTATAGGGGAGAGTTGAGGGGCGCCATGTCAGCGATCCGTGTGTTCCATGCCTCTCCACCCTTGGATGAACCGCCTCATTACCGCCTCAAGATGGACGACAGAGGTGAATTCATCACGTGGACATCATGCTGGGAGGCGGTAGAGGCCAACCAACCTGGCTAGGCACTAGGGGGGTTCGGCCGACCCCCCTATGACTGGCGGGCCCAGCCATGGTCTTCTAGAAGGTGTCCCTACCAGTCAGGGAGTCTGTAGGTAGCTTGGGCCCACAAATAGTGGTTCGGCCGACCCACCCTGGTGGGTTGGGCCCATCATAGTGGTCCCCATCTGTCATAGACTGTCCCCTTGTGTTGGTTCCACTTCGCATGTTGTCACGTTGAATCCTTGTGCTTCGCTTCTCAACTGTTGAATGAAAACACATGTTGATCTGAGGGCTGAAATGAGCTGAGTGGAAGGTCACACGGATCCTGCCACGTCGCCAGACCCAGGTGCGCCCCATGGGCTGTTCGACCGACCCATGGGTGGGCCCACCATTGGCTCTCCTCTCTTCCAAGTGATGTTTGCACCATGTCTTGATGTGTGATGACTTGGTTCCCCAATACATGGTTCGGCCGAACCACATTATTGGGCTCCAAGTGTTCATTATAGCTCTGTTTCATCTTCCCTGCGTTCACAAGCTCATGATATGTTTATCTTCCCTTGAATCCAAGGCCTATTGACGGTGTTTGAATGTGAAATTTCATGGAATATCCACCGTCAACAAGATCCCCCAAGCTTAACCTTTGCTCGTCCCGAGCAAATAATTAAACTTAGCCTCGGTGGATCAGGAGTTGCTACTATGTTCATATTTCAATAATACCTTGTGTACAACTAAATACTTCTCTTTTGAATGATAAAATTGGCTATAAAAATTCACCCATTTTACCTTAGTCCTTTATGGGGCTAATGACCTTTCCTTTGCCTTAGGTGGTTCAGAGACAGAACAGTTTAACTTGAGCACTACTTTTCTCATTCTTTGCAAGTTTCATACTGGAGGTTTTAACAATGTTTTGCAAAAGACAACTTAATGTTCCTCTTATGGTTCTCTCATGTCGCTCAAATGGTGTATGATTCCTTACCAAGACACAAAGTAAATGTTGCCTTCTTTATCATCCTACTTCTAAAAATGGCTTATGTGGAGCTTAAGGTAGGAATGAAAAGAATATAGCATACTTACTTTGCATATGTTGTAGAGTCAAAGCTTGGATCCAAAGGGAGAAGTGTCATGCCCTTAGATCAAGATGTGCAAGTGTGTGGAAATATAAACTATAATGCTCCTCTATTTGAATTGTATCTCTCTCTACTTTGTTTTTGAGACATGGCTATCATTTTCCTTTCTTTATTCATGAGCCTAGACTTGCTCATATATATATATATATATATATATATATATATATATATATATATATATATATATATATATATATATATATATATATATATATATATATATATATATATATATATTCTTTTCTATGGACTCTCTTGTGTCTATCTTTCTTTCCTTTTTCTTTTTATTTTGCATAGCCTTTTGTCTCTTCTAACATAATAACTAAGAGAGATTTTCTATGACTTTAACACATGGAGCATTTATTTGGTGGAAATGAAAGGCATGTGGTTGCGTACTTCCAGTGTAGAAGCAGCATATATATGTGGTGTGTACGTGATCTTGATCTTGGGAGCATGATAAGTCTCTCAATAAGAGTCAACAAGACTTGACAACACTCAATATAAAGCACATAGCTTATGTGGAAGGTTTTAGATATGTGTGGCTTATATGGCTATGGTAGGAATTTATCACCATTGAGGAACAATAAGGTTTTGTTTGTTTAAGAAATAAATCTCCAGTAATCATGCATGCTTAGAACAATATTATAGTAGTTCTTGTTTCACTATATCATATCTCACAACAACTTAGACTTAATTCTAGTACTTAGCATCCATAAAGTTTTCAGTTCATGATGATTTAAATGAGCCAAGTAATCCATACTCAAAGAAATACTAAGTTGTAAACTAGGCAGTAAAGAAACATTTACAGAGCAACTATTCATCATTTCCATGAGGAAGATAAACATTCATGAGAAATATGGAAATAACAGAAATATTTTGGTATTTTTATCTTACGCATTTTTTTATATATGCAATAAATTAAAATAATGTAAAGAGTTAGGATAGAATACTTACCTTGGTGGGGGAGAGGCTCTCCCCCAAGCTTGTCCTTTTGCTCATTGTGGTGGCGGGTAGTATTGGAACCATCCCGCCCAGCGTTGTGCTTCTTCGTCTTGGATAGCTTGCAATGGTTGGGCATTTTGTTGTGCCATATTCAGAGTTGCATCTTGCTCAACTTGCATTACGCCCATATCATTGATGAGTTGGTCCATAGCGGGCTAAGCATTTTTCGAACGTTTTTATTTTAAACAAGTTTCAAGGGTAATATAGCAAGGCAGGTAATGCAACAATATAGGTGACAAACAACTCCTAACAACCTAATCCAATAATAGACTCAAGTTATAAATATTTTATAAAACATAAGGCGGGGCTGAATGCACCGGGGCTTGCCTCGGATTGCGAAAAGTGTCGGGTCGGGCTCGGTTCCGTAGATGTCGAATCCCTGGATGACCTCGGGAGTCACCTCCTCACTAGTCGCCTCGACCTTGACTTCCTCGGTGACGGGTACTACATGTATGCAATGATGCATGCTTAGCTTGGTATGAAGATAATGAATGCAATACTCAAAAGTAAACAATTTAGTCGTTGAGTACAACTTTCCTTCACCGTAAAGTTGTAAACATTTTACAGAAAGTAAAGTGGTGTTTTCATACTTTGTTTTTATTGACCATTTTAACAGTCATAGAAAGCCGCTGCACAGCTTTACTACACCACCTAGTGGCATCATTACTTATGTCAAGGATCACTATGGTGAAAGATCCATGAACCCAATCAATACAAAAAATCACACAAACTACAGGAATTATTTGTTTATATCAATTTTATTATCCAATTAATCCAATATTTAATTAATAGATGATCAAATAGCTTCCATTTCAGCCCAAACTTAGCCAACAGACAGGTCTTACCCTACAACAGCGCCATATAAATTTTCATGATTTTTGGATTAACCTAGATTTTATTAAAATTGTCCAAAGTTGCATCTATTAATTAATATGCTGATTTTTAGTTCATGTAGAAAGTGTTGAAAACACACATTTGATATTTTTGTAAAATACTACACATCACAAAGGACCTCCACAAAAATTTTCATACCTCTAGGTACCATAAAAATATTACTACAAAAAGGTGAAAACAGAGCACTATTCATTATAAATCAAAATAGAAAAAACCCTTTTAAATTCCTTGGGAAATTAGAAAAGGAATTCAACCCGAAGCGGCCCAGCTACTCCCAGGCCGGCCCATGCGGCCCAGGCGCGCGACCACGCGCTGCTCTCCCTCTCTTGGGGACGCTGACAGGCGGGGGCCCTCTGTCAGCTCCTCCTCTCTTCTCCAGCCGCGCGCTCGCGCGTGCACGTGTCTGCCTGCCGGGAACCTCGTCACCGGCGATCCCCGTAGCGAAACCAAGTGCCATAACATAGAGCCTAGAGCCTAACGGACTCCCTCTCGTACCTAGCCCCTACCCTCATCGCCTCCGACGAGCTCCAGCTCGCCCATGGCGGATGCGGCGGCACGGTGGCCCTGTTCCGGCCGCTAGGGTGTGGTAGAGTTAAAAGAAAAAAGCCGGGGAGGACCAGGAGCTCACCACGGTCCTAGACTGGCAGACAGTTGGAGTAGAGGCGGCGCGGAACGACGAGCTTTACACCGAGCAGTCCCACGGCGGCGTTCACCGATAGCACCCTCCCTGTTCCGGCGGACCTAGGGCATAAAACGACAAACCACCGCGTGCATGAGCATCACGGTAAGCCAGAGAGTATAAAACACCGTAGGACTAGGGAAGAAGCTCACCGAGACCAGCTAGACACATCGAGATGACCTGCAGCGGCGCTCCGACCGGACCCGAGGACGACGACAGGCGTTCTCGGACCAACGGGGCACGAACCATTGCACAAGTTGAGGCACTAGGTGCGCAAGGGAGGTGCGCAAGGGAGTAGGAAGGTCAGCTGCTCGGGAAATTTTGAAATGGTGGATGGGTGCTAGCCAATTCGGCCGGGGCAGTGATGGTGGTCGCCGGCGTGCCGAGATGGAGAAGGGGAGGCAGGGAGGCGACCGGGGGCTTTTAAAGTGGATTTGGGAGGGGGCAGAGGCGATTCGGGGTGGCGCGGGGTCCCCTACAAGCATGGCTATGACGGGAGGCACACGGGCGGCCGGCACGGGTGACGCTGCGCGCGCTCGGTGCAGGCGGCTGCCGGCGCTGTGGCCGAACAGGGGAGGGGGCAAGTTACTATTGCCACTTGAATGCCCCCCAATGTGTTTTTGATCAATTCACCCAATTTCTATGCATCAACTCGAAAAAGTGTAAATACAATGTGGTAGGATTCTAAATTCTGAACAACATTGGTTCTGGGACCAAATCCAAATTTTGAATAATTTTGAAGATATTTGAAAGGGTGTAAAACTACTATTTGAATTCTATTTCTAATCCAATTAAATTCTCTAATTTATTCTCAACAACATGAAAATCTTCAAGAATAAAAGTTGTCCTATTTGTTGAGCTTGACAACTTTCATTAAGGAATTTTAGTCAGATTCCCAATAGTTTTGAAATTAGTATTTCAAACTTGAATTTCAAAGTAGTAATTAGGGTTTAATTTAAATTTCTACTAAAGAACTTCAAAAACACCCAAAGTAAAATTTGTTCCATTTAAAAAGATCTACAACTATTATTAAGACACCATCACTAGATTCTAAGTAGTTTTTGATTTAGGGTTTTAGGGTCCGATTAGGGCTTAATTAGATTTTTCCTTTTGATTTTCTTTTTAATCACCAATTAGGGATTCAATTGCAACATCAACCTCATTCATAAATAAGTCACTCTAAAGTCCCTAAGCACAATCATATGCATGTACTTAAATTAAACATGATGACATGGCATATTTAATTAGCCGTAATACCCGGGGTATTACACAACGCACCCACTCCTATCAATAACAACAAATGTTTTTACTGTGGAGAATCGGGGCATTATGCTAATAGATGTCCTAAGAAGATGGCACGTCACACTCAAGGCAATCAAGGGCAAGGCCCGAAGGTGCAACAAAACTTTGTCCGAGGCAGGGTGAACCATGTCACTGCCGAGGCTGCACAAGGAGCACCAAACGTGATGCTTGGTATGTTTCCAATCAACTCAAACCCTGCTTCAGTATTATTTGACTCAGGCGCATCACATTCATTTATATCCTATTCATTTGTCAAGAAGCATGAAATACCTTTGAATGCCATGAAAAACTCCATGATAGTTAGCTCACCAGGAGCAGAAATGAAAGCCACCCTTAGATGTCCTTTTGTGAGCATCATTCTAAGGGGGGTAGAATTTACAGCTAATCTTGTGGTTCTGAATTCATCTAGTATTGATGTTATTTTGGGCATGGATTGGTTGAAACAAACAAGAGCAGTGATAAACTGTGAAAGTAAGTCAGTACAATTGGTAGCACCGTCAGGGGAACTAATTGAGGTAGAAGTTTGTATGTCTACCAAACAGTATTATATAGTCAATCAGTTGGAGGGATTACCCAAAAGAGGAAATGTGGGAGGTAAAGAAGTACTCCAAAGTTTTCTCTAATAAGATGCCAAGTATTGCACCATGTGTTGGAGTCACATATCCCTTTTGGATTTTGGTTAAGAAGGAATGACCCTTCTCTGCTCTTATCTTTCGAATCTTGAGGATGAGATTCATCTTAAGGGGGGTAGATTTGTAACACCCTAAAAATTCATTTTCAATTTAGGGATTAAATTGGGCATTTATTTAAATTTCTCTTTGCATTTAAACCTAGAACAAATAATAATTTTTGAATAATTAAAATCAAATATAAGGTTTAGAAACATATTTGATGCATACATGCTGGTGCAGTCTTTTGTTTGAGTGTAGGTTACGCTGAGTGGAAACATTTTTCAAACACTATTTAAAATTGGTTTGGTTTGGAGTGTTTGGAAAATTAAAAGACAATTCTTTTATCAATTCCTCCCCACTCTTCTACCCAGCCCAGCACAGCCCACTACTCATTTTTCTTTTTCCTGCATGCCCTTGGCCTTGGGCCATTCACAGCCCAAGCCACCCAAGCCCTTTCCCCTTCCCTTCCCTTGGCGCGCACGGCTTGTTTGAGTGGGCCGAAGCCCAGCTCGGTGGTCTGCTCGACCAGAGTGGCCGAGCCCACCCCCCTCCACGCCACATTCCTCCTCCCACCCTCACTGCACACAGGGGCCCACTCGTCAGCGACTTCCTTCTCTTCTTCCTTGCGCCTAGAAAGCCGGCACAGCATTCATCGAGCTCCTTCACTCCTCGTTGATGACCGAGCCTTGAAAGCGATCAAGCACCGTCTTCATGCCCTGCAGTGACAATGGGAGTAATCACTCGGGCGTAACCATCCCATCTGTACCGCCCCAGTCCCCTATAAAGCTCACTACCAGACCCCTCGCCCTCTCCCTTTTGCTCTCTGCCACTGAATTTGCACTGCTCCTCTCAATCTCTCGGTTCGGAGCTGCAATCGCCGCAGCAATAGTGCCCGGGAGCTTCGAAGCGTCCTACCGAAACCGTAGGTACCTCCAATTTCACATTTTGCTTTTTGGTAGCCAGGAAATCGAGCTCACCGGTGGTGTCTCTCTCTCCAATCCGCAGCTGCACGTCACCGGAGCTCTCGGAGCGCCCTTGGATCTCGCGAGAAGCTTTGTTGGACTCGCGGTATACCTATTTCTCTCCCCGAGCCATCAATTTCTATTTCCGTGCACCAAATCACCATAGCTGCAAGCTTCCGAGGCCGCCAGCCATGGCGCCACCGTGGAACCGTCGAACCGATGTGCTCCCCATCCCCGCCAATAGCCTTGTAGAGTTCGCAGTGCCACGCGCATCGCTTTGGTGCAGTTGGTTTCGGTCCTGGTGGCCGGAATCGCCCTTTCGCATCTCGCAGGCGAGCTTGCAGAGTCAGCCATGGAGCGCTGCCACGGGAGCATCGCTCCAACGAGCTTCCCGACCTTGCCAATAGACTCAGTAGTTTCGCAATGACGTGCTCATCACGTTGGTGTGATCGGTTTGCATCCTAGCGGCCGGAATCGTCGTTTGGCGTTTCTCCGGCGAGCTTGGAAAGCCGTCCATGGCGGCACCGCCATCGAGCATGCTGTGCCGGCGAGGGGAAGCTTCCCCTTTGTTTTGAGCCGTTTGATCCGAGTTCTATGGCTGAGATTAGAAGATACCCTTTTGGGTATATAATCGGTCCACCGAACCCTCTGTGGACTCGGCCCACTGCGCCACGCGCGCGGGTTCACAGCTGGGTGGTGCACCGCGCCATCAGCTCATGCCAAGTGGCACACAGTCACAGCCTAGTCAGCAAAGCGCGGTCAACCACGGTCAAACAGCCGACCCACTCTACCTCTTTTGCATCTGAGCCCCTGATTTTCTTGGAAATAAACCCGCAGTCCACCTTCAGTTCAAAACTATTTATTTTCAGTCTAGTTTTCTTGTGTTTTGAACGCTGTGCTTTTGAAAAATAGTGCCCGCCATCCATAGCAGTTTAGAAATCCATTTTAATCCGTTTAAATTCAAATTTAAGTTTGTTTTATTTATAGAATTGCCATCAAAACTTTTTTATGTATAACTTTTGCATTTTAAATCCGATTTGAGTGATTTTCGCTCTCATATGATCGTAGCAGTACGTATAATAGATTTATAAACTTTTTATCTTCTGTTTATACTATTTGCTGTATGGTTCTAATGAAAGTCTATTGTTTGCATGTAATGGCTTGGTTTGGATGATTGAATGGTGAATTTCTATACGATTAGGAGGTGATCAAGTTGAGTTTGTTGAGGACCAAGGTGCTGATTGTTGATGTTTGTTAAACACTAAATATAACCATCAACTATTGAACAAAAAGAGATAAAATAAAATATAGACAATAGTTTTAGGGTTTATACTAACAAGTTCCACGAGTTTTGCTTTCTCCCAATGTTTGCAGGTATATTTATTTTTCCATCAATAAAAGTATCATAAATAAGGAATTGGACTACACCATTGCGATGGGCTCATTGAGACGATCGAAACAGACCTATCATTTGCTATATTCGGAGTTCGGACTCAAAATCTGCGACCCAACATACACCATTGGACTATGGGAAACCGAAGAAGACACGTCGGCGATGCGGAGCCCATTTGGGCCCAGGGCAGCACTGGTCGGCCCTAGGGTGGGGCCGGGTGGCCCTCCACTACGCCGCCACGCCTTCAGCTTCTGAAAACTTCCTCCCATGCTTCCTTGGCACCTAAGCAAAGTATCCCGACGTCGATCTAATGTCGGTTTGATCCGACGGTGCATATAACATGAGACGCAGATCGATGACGTGGCGGTTCCTTGCCCCCTACTCCACCTCGGCCTATATAAGGACTTCCCAGGCCCCCTCCAGAAGGCATTCTACATCCCGGAGCTTCATATTCTCTACATAAATTAGGGCTAGTAGGGTCCTTCTAGTTGGTCTAGTTCTAGTTCATCTACTTCTAGGTTTAGATCTAATTCTAGTTCTTCTAGTTGTAGATAGAGAGAGAGAAGAGGAGAGAGCGGAGGAGGAGCCGGGGCTGTCGGATCTTCCTCAACATTGTACTTTTGCAGTATCTGGTTCGTCTTTCAGCAATCTTCAGGTTCTTCAATTCTTAATTCTTGAGTTATTTATTTACTTTCAGTATTTACTTTTAAGTTATTTATTAGTTTCCCGCTTGCATCAAGTGCTCTAGTCTTTGCAACCCTAGAGTAGTAATTAATAGATTAGACGTGGTGTTTAGTCTTGCGATTACCTGAAATTACACCCAGCCCTACGTATAGTTGTGGTAGCCCCAGGTGGTGACAGCCCTGACGGCCGACGTATTCCACCACGTTCGAGTTAGAGTTTGTAGGACCGTAGTCAGAACTTCCTAGTCCCCTTCTCATCTCAGTCTGAGGCTAGTGTTTTGAAGTTCCAAAATAAGTACACTTATAGTATCCTTGATTCTTAGATCATCTAGAGAACTTAGGAAATCTTTCTCTCTCTCCCCACAATAACATATATATTTATCCTTGGGCGATCTTGAGACCTAATTAGTACACTTCGCGTTCCCCGTGGAAAGCGATACCCTGGAATACTCTTGGGTGAAAGCTACAGCGGTATCCGTGCGCTTACGAATTAATCTGTTTGTGTTAGGAAACGTCAATACTGATCAGTACTACCAGGACAATAACTTTGTGGAAGGCAAGTGTTACAAAGGCTCCTTGTACTTATTAACTATTAATCATTCATACATGCATGTGTTAATTTGATGAACCATAGGGTCTTACCTAGTTACTCTTGAACAACATATCCTTGTTACCTATGGGGTTTGGTATGCATGTTGGATAGTTTGCTACCGCGCAAAACAAGATTAATTATTTAACTTGATTAATGGTACATGCAATATGATGAAAAGATGGTCTTTAGCAACAAGGTATTAGGGGCTTAATCCTGAAGTGGCTACCCAGAAGGTTCCGTAAAGCCCCGAGGACTAAATGGCTCTAGTCTTAATCATATAACTAGTGCGTCTCTAGCTTGTTAGTGGTTACCGAAAGGCGCAAGAGGTGGGGTGCCTCGTGAGGTCACGGATGTTCCTGCCTCGTGTACAGTGCTGTGACCACTTACACATGTTTTGGTTTTTGTGGAGGATACATCTGTGCACACTTGCCATTGAAACCTCGCGGCCACTAACTCGTTAGGGTGCCTATTGAAAGATTTCATAGTGAAACCCTGCCATTCTTCTAGAGAGGAGGTCTAGTGGGGCTCGAGACCCTCGGCATCTAGGAATCATGACTCGACGGGTAAAGTTGTACAAATTCTGCAGAATTCTTTTATCTGATATATCAGCCGTGCTCACGAACATGAGCGGCCTCGATCCTTCATGATTAATGTTTCTTAGTTATCTTAAAGAATGGATATGATGAGATATTGATTCAATTATGTTCTTAAAACTGGGAGGGTTTACTCATTAAAAGTATACTTAAGGTAAATAAAATTTGATCAATTTAAAATTGTGAACCGCTGTCAAACCGAGTCAAGCCTTTGAGCCTTCATCACCCCTTTGTTATACTTGCTAAGCATGGAGAGCTTACACTTGTTGTAAATTTAATGAAAATCCCGGATGGGTAACAGATGACGGATATGAGGAGTTCTCCGAAGACGCCCAAGACTTCTAGTTGATGTTCACCAGTCAGAGTCCCTGTGGCAGCATGAGCTAGTTTCCGCTATGTAATAATTTGCTGTTGAGCAAAGACTATGTGATAATAATGTAATGGATTATTCGATGTAATAAAGTAATTTACTTTGATATTATGCAATTTGGCATTATATGTGTGTTTTGGATATCCTGGGCACACATATATGAGTACTTGGTTTTCTTTGGAAAACCGGGTGCGACACTTACTCCATTGGATCTTGTACCATCTATTTGTGGTCCTTCGTGTAACACGATCCTTTCGATCCAGGACTCGAATTGGATACTCAACGTATGTCAAATCTGGTTCGAGCTCTACTCCTTCAACGTCAATAACTTGATCAGGCACTCGAAGACACTTCTTGAGTTGTGACAAATGGAATACATTATGTATGGCCGAGAGATGATCCGGTAATCTCAATTTGTAAGCTACCTTTCCACAGCGTCTGTTGACACTTCTTAGCGCAATCACCAGAGACAGGGTGTTAGGCTATCTCTGATAATGTAATACATCTGGTATTATATTTAATTAATCTGCCATGTCATCATATTTAATTTAATTGCCTGCATATGATTGTGCTTAGGGCTTCTAGAGTGACTTGATTGTGTTTGTGAATGATGGTGCAATTGAACCCTTGATTGGAAATTAAAAATTAAATCAAAAAGAAAAATCAATTTAAGTCCTAAATTGGCACCAAAAATCTAATTCAAAATCTATAAGGAATCTGATGAAAGTGTCGTAATAAAAGTTGTAGATCTTTTAAGATGGAACAATTTTATTTTTGGAGATTTTGAAGTTATGCCTGGAAATTTGAATTAAACTCAAATTTGAAACATCAATTTAAAAATTATCAAGAATATGACAAAACACCTTTAATGAAAGTTGTAGAGCTCAACAATTAGAACAACTTTTACTTTTATAGATTTTCAACTTATATAGTAGATTTTGGATAATTTCATCAAATTGCAAATTAAATTGAAACCTGACTTTTACCCCTTTCCTGTAATTTCAAAATTTGGCCAAATTTAAACTTGGTCAAAAAAGCAAAAATGTTCTACAGGAAATTTGGCACAACTTTGGTATTGGTCGTTTTCACTGATTCAAACTGATAGGCCATCAATTGATTTGAATAGGATTTGACCTAGGGAGCATTGCTAAGTAACCAGGCCCCTACAGTGGCACCGGCGCCGTACCGCGTGCGCGCGCCACGCGCCGGCCGCCGTCTAGCCGGCCGGGGCCTGGCCACCACCGCGTGGTCATTGCAGGGGGACCCCGGTCACCTGCTCGCCCTTATCCACAGCCTCTTTCCATTTCTCCTTCCGCCGGCCGCCGACGAGCTCGACTCGGTCCGTGGAGAAATTCGCCGTTCACACCCCACCTCTACACCCTCCATCTCGCAGCCACCAAGTTAACTCCATTGCGAACCGATTGCCTTCACCCGGGTGAGTTTTGGTGCTCTGTCGGTCCCGGAACGCCGCCGTCGTTCTTGGTCTCGGTCGGGAGTGCCGCCGCAACCAACTCCATTGGCGCTAGCTCGCTCTGGTGAGCTCTCGTCTGTCCTAGTTCACGTTTTGTGCTCTAGATGCTGTGTAGATCCTCATGCTTGCGTTGGTTTGAACTCTACTGCTTTAGGTTTGACAGAACGCTCTTGACGTCGCCGGTGGCGAGCCGCCGCGTGCACGGTCTTCGCCAGCGGGTCGTCCTCGGTCTCTCTCTGCCTCAGCCATCGTGTGTATCATCTTCGGGGTGAGCTCCTAGCTCTCTAGTCTTATTCTTGGTCATGCTACCGGCCTGTCGCAGCGGGAACACGTCGCGCCGCCGTGTCCGAGCCGCCATGGGTTGCGTCGGGCTCGGTACCGTCTTGCGCTGGCCGCTCTTTGTCTCTTTGGTGTATCGCTAGGGTCGGGGCCGTCCATCGGAGGCTTTCCCCTCGCCGGAGAAGCCGCCGGCGGCGAGCCGCTGCGATGCGTGCGCGCACGGGGCGCGTCGCGAGTAGGAGCAAGAGGTGGAAGAGAGGATTGACAGGTGGGGACCGCCCGTCAGTGACGCTGTGAGAGGGAGGGAGCACGGGCGGGCGGGCCGCTCTGGGCCAGTTGCTAGGCACTGGGCCGAGTTGGGCTGCCTTCGGTTTTTCTTTTTCTGAAGCATCTAAGTTGATTTTCCCATTTATATTGTTGATGAATAGTGCAGCACTTTGATTTTTTTGTAGGAATACTTCTACTGCACCTAAAGTCATAAAATTTTTTGTGGATGCTCTCTGTGATGTGTACTATTTAATAAAAATATTAAATGTATGGTTTGAGTACTTTCTGTAGGAGCCAAAAATCAGTAAAGTAATTGAAAAGTGTAACTTTGATGAATTAAATGCTAACTGTTTTAGGTCAAGTGCTAACTGTTGGTAAAGTTTATTTGGTACTGTTTTATTTGGTACTTTCATGAAAATTTATTTGGTACTGTTTTAGGTCAAGAGCTAACTGTTGGTAAAGTTTGGCATCAAATGGAAATAGTTTAATTAGTTATTAATTAAATGCTTCAATAATTGCTTAATAAAATAAATGAAAACCCTAATCATTTAGGATTGGTGTGAATTTTGGATTGATTGTGGCCTTCGGTCATACACCCTTATGACATAGGGCAGACTTTTAGAAACAATTACTTTGAATAGGTTGTAGATGGTAATAGTATTCAAAGGTTGTTTATTTCATTATTTCATGTACCTTTTTATCGCATCACATTCATGCATTCATTATTGCATACGTGTAGTGACCGGTGATTTGGAGGTGAAAATTGAACGGACTGCTGACGAGACTACTTCGGAAATTGTGCAAGGCTTCGACATCTGTGGCACCGATCCGGACTCTACTCTTTACGCCATCCAAGGCAAGTCCCGGTGCATTTGCCCCCCTTGTATTTAAAAATGTTTTATCACTTGAGTTAATCTATTGCATTAGGTTAATAGGAGTTGAGTGATAACCTATTGATGCATTACCCTTCCTTGACCACTAATTATACCGCGAGAACCTGATTTAATTAAAGTATTAAAAAATGCTTAGCCCTGCTTAATTGAATTAGATTTGCATAAAATACTATTTTGAACTTTGATGATATGTAAAAAATAAATCATTAAATGCGAATGGTATTGTCCTCGTTGTTGGTAGTGCACTTGGCCAGTCCATTGTCATCAGCGGGGATGGGTTTTCGTTTGGTGGCCAAATGTTTGGGTTAGAGTCCCAACTTATGGTCGCCAGCGGAAAAGGGCTGTAAAAACCGGGTGGTCACCAGTGTACTTGGGTTAGAGTTCCAATGCATGGTTTCCAACAGAAAAGTTTTAGGGACCGTTCGTTGTCGGCCTACTGTGATCGAGACTTTGCAACTAGCCACATACTCCGGGAAGCCCTATCTCCGGTGGCTCTATTGCTTGAACCGAGAACCACGCACTGGGAGTGGAGAGATGGCGAGAGTAGTGTGTACCCTCGTGGCCGGCGTGCCTGGAGACGAGAGGAGTACTGTGCTCTCGGGTGGCGTAGGACCGGTTCAGGGATAGAAAAGCCGTGGTAGACGCGGTTGATATATGCAAGCTTAGGTGCTACATATGCAGGGTGGTTAGGGATCCCAGCTGGGTACTAATCGATTCAAATCGTCGTTGCTCCTCGGTTATGAAGACTTGATCCACTGACTTACATCGAAAAGTGGTTCGGAACTAGGATGTTTTTGAGAATGAATAAGTAATTGGATTTGAAGGATATATGTGAAAGAATTGTGAACTATTGATATTGATTATTAATAATGTTGAGTAAAATACTTAAAGCAGGATTAGTAATGCTCTTTCCGCAAAATATTTTGACTCTTGCTAAAGCCTTACCTTGACTCCCCTCAGCCTACATTTCTGAGTCTCATTCCTTTTTCTTAGTCGGGTAAGTCTTGCGGAGTACCTCCGTACTCAGGATTTGTTAACCCCGTTGCAGGTAGTCAGCAGCCGGAGGTCTATCTTGCCCCTTGCTGTGTGACCATTATCCAAGATAGGGAGGAAGAGTGAAGTTGAACCCGTGGGCAGGGTTCGTGTTACCATCTATCTTATTATGTTATGTTGTTGTTCTACTGCTACTGCTACTATTTTAATTATGGTCTGTAATAACTGCACTTGAATTCTATTTAAACAATCGGTTTGTAATCTAAGTATTATTTAACCTTCCGCACTTTTACTCTGATGTCTTTTATTATGAAATGTTGTAATCCTGTAATGGCTTCTCAATGGGATCCTGTCGGAGAAACGGGTGCTGATGTAACCCGGCAGGGCCTTCTAGATCATTCGGGACACGGGCCCGGCTGTCAGAGGTCATTAGTGACAATGACAGGTGCCTGTGGGCCATATGATTTAGGCAGTTCTGTTGCAGCTGGTATCAGAGCATTCCAGTGCTAAATCATTACGGTATTACTTTGCAAAACTTCAAAATGTTTTGGATTATAAAAATCTAAATTTGCTATTTTGGTCCAAATTGCGTATTCTTATCTTATTCCATAATATAGTTATAGTAGCAAGTAGAATAGCATTATTATTAGCCCTATGTTAAAGTTATTTATGCATTTATTTATCTTGCATTGATTTAAAATTCGTAGTACGATTCATGCATCATGATTAATTCACCTTGATAATAACTTCCTTCTTAAAAGTGGGTATATGGGTTAGGATCTATCAAACCTATTCATGCTAGCCTACTATATCTTTGATAATTCAAACTTACCTTCTCCAGCTGGCACGCTGCAAGCTCACTGCTCGCAAGATGACTAGTCCCACGGGAGTGCCACGCCACCAGCTGGCGCCACGTGACAGGGAGGAGGCTTCCGGTAGCCGCTGTCCCCGCCGCAGTCGCAAGGAGCTAAAAGGGGAAATTAAGGAGCTTAAGAAGGAGGTAAAGCTTATGATGGAGGACTTTCGGGTGGCCCGTTGTAACCACTATAGGGACGTGAGGATGAACAACGAGCTGCACCGTGAGGTTGACCATCTGACTCAGGAGAGGGACGAGGCCTTGGCACGTGAGGACTGGCCCGCACCAGGGTCAACGAGCTGGAGGACTATGTGGAGCACGTTGAGTGGTACAATGGAGCCTTGCATGAGGAGATCAACAGGCTCAATGACCAGCTCAATCCTATCCTTGTTCCACGTGAGGAAGACCTTGAGGATGGTTTGGTTGTGGGACCTGAGGAGGAAGCATCTGAGGAGAAGGCACCTGAGGATGACCTTGAGGAGGCAGTTGATCCCATGGAGGATGTGATTGTGGAGGATGACGATGAGGAGGACGTGATCCTAATCGACGATGATTAGACTAGTCTTAGGACTAGAGATGTCAGCCTATCGTTATCCATTGTGTTGTAATATTGGTGCCAAGAACCTTAGCTTGGGTTTGGGAACTTTGTTTAAGTCCTAGTCGTGTCTTTTAAGCATCGTTCAAGTGTTGTAATGTTTAAGTTTGAACCACTACTATGCTTCGTCAAGTAATGTTAGTTCTAAATTCGGTTTGCAATTGAACCGATGTCTGTCAATACCCATTCGACCGGTGCTGGTACCTTTGAGGATGGAACTGCTTCCAACCCACCGCCTATTCCACCGACCTTAGCCGATGCTATTGCAGCCTTAGCCAATGCCGCCAATGCGATGGCGCAAAACAGGGACAACCGTGGTGGGCGTCGTGGCCGCCGCGACGATGATGAGACAACATATGTGGATTTCATGGATACTCGTCCACCTGTGTTCACCAAGGCCGATGAGCCATTGGAAGTTGATGATTGGCTCCGCACCATGGAGCAAAAGTTTAGTATGATTCACTGCACTGAGCATCAGAAGCCCCTGTTTGCAGCATAGCAACTGAGAGGTCCTGCTAGCGCTTGGTATGCAAATCTCCTGGCAGCTCAGCCCGATGGACACCAATTGACCTGGGCAGAATTCCGTGAAGCCTTTCGTGCTCATTACATCCCTGCAGTTGTGATGAAAATGAAGCTTGATTAGTTTTTGGCACTACAGCAGAAAGAATCTACCGTGATGTAGTATGTTGGTCAATTTAACCATCTGTCCCAATATGCCCCTGAGCACACCAACACTGACCAAAAAAATAAGGACTGCTTCATCAGAGGTCTGAACTACAAGATTCAGTGAAGGTTGTCCAACAAGCTCCACTGCACCTACCATGAAGCTGTTAACATAGCCATTGCCTTTGAAGAGAGTGACTGTAAACACCAAGAGGAAAAGAAGAAGAAGAAAGCTGGGTCTTCTGGCGATCAAAAGCGTCAGAAACTCATTTACCACGCCACTCACCACTCTCGTCCACCGTACCCTCAGCAGCAGGTTGTTGTTCGCACTGCTGCTACCTCTCACACCTCCAACCAGCAAAACACCACTCAGCCGAATGCCCCTGGCGTTCGTGTCACCACCCCGCAAGTCAACTACAATCACCCGTGCTACAACTGTGGCAAGATGGGCCACTGGGCCCGTGACTGCCCGTTTCCCAAGCAGTATAACCAGAATGCTTAGAAGGGTCATGGTCACCAGCAGCAGCAGAATCAGCAGCGTGGTCATCAGCAAGATGCCTAGAAAGGAAAGGTGGTCAAGAAATCAGGCCACGTCTACTACACCCAAGTTGATCAGATTCCCAAGGGTGAACCCGTCATGATGGGTAGGTTCCCTGTCGCAAGTCATCCTGCTATTATGCTTTTTGATTCTAGTGCATCTCATTCATTCATCAATCGCACATTTGTCGTCAAGCATGAGATACCAATTGGGAAAATAAAGGAAAATTTCCTAATATATTCGCCCGGGGGCGTATAAATACTAAGGAGGTAGTGCAACGAGTACCTAGTGGGCATATATTCCCTACCACCAAGATAGTACTCAAAGATCAGGACATAGATGTGATATTAGGCATGAATTGGATGTATCAGCACAAGGCCCTCATTGACGTGCTGAATAGAACCATTAGGGTAAACTTGCCTAATAATTCAACCCAACTCCTCATTCAACTTCCAATACCTCAAAGAGCAGTGGGTAGGATATGTGCAACCGCAGTCAAAGAAGTGCAGGATATCCCAGTAGTCTGTGAATTTCCGGACGTGTTCCCCGATGATTTGCCTGGTTTGCCACCTGATTGTGATGTGGAGTTTGCTATTGAGTTGAAGCCTGGAACAGCACCTATATCTTGTAGAGCCTATAGGATGCCTCCCAAAGAACTGGCAGAGCTGAAAGTTCAATTGCAAGATTTGCTGAATAAGGGTTTCATTAGACCTAGCTCATCACCATGGGGTTGCCATGCTATCTTTGTGAAAAAGAAAGACAAGTCCCTCTGACTCTGTGTCGATTACCGTCCACTCAACGAGGTCAACATCAAAAACAAATACCCTTTACCTCGTATTGACTTACTCTTTGACCAATTAGCTGGAGCCAAAGTGTTTTCCAAAATTGACCTTAGGTCTGGCTACCACCAAATAAAGATCCGCCCTGAAGACATTCCAAAAACAGCCTTCACCACCAGATACGGTCTATACGAGTACCTAGTCATGTCCTTCGGCCTAACCAATGCACCTGCCTATTTCATGTACCTAATGAACTCTGTCTTCATGGTGGAGCTCGACAAATTCTTGGTCGTGTTCATTGATGACATCATTGTCTACTCCAAAACCCCTGAAGAACATGCTAACCACCTCCGTGTTGTCCTGACTCGCTTAAGAGAACATTAGCTTTATGCCAAGTTTAGCAAGTGTGAGTTTTGGTTGGACAAAGTCCCGTTTCTCGAGCATATTTTGTCGGCTGAAGGCATATCTATTGATCCAAGTAAGGTGGAGGAAATCTTGAATTGGAAGCCACCAACTACGGTACATCAAGTCCGCAGTTTCATGGGAATGGCGGGGTATTACTACCGCTTTATTCTGGATTTTTCTAGAATAGCCAAGCCTATTACCGGGTTGTTGAAGAATCAGGTCAAGTTTGTTTGGTCACCTGAGTGTGAGAAACTTTTTCAGACTTTGAAGAGATTGTTGACCACAGCACCAGTCTTAGCTTAGCCCGACATTGAAAAGCCATTTGATGTGTACTACGATGCATCTGGCACTGGTCTTGGTTGTGTCCTGATGCAAGAGGGTCGAGTTATTGCTTATGCTTCGCGATAGCTCAAGCATCATGAAGAGAATTACCCCACCCATGACTTGGAGTTGGCAGCTGTAGTACATGCCTTGAAGATCTGATGTCATTATCTGCTAGGTAGTACGTGTAATGTCTACACTGACCACAAGAGTTTGAAGTACATCTTTACCCAAGAAGAGTTGAACATGTGACAAAGAAGATGGCTTGAGTTGATAAAGGATTATGATATAGAAGTATATTACCATCCGGGTAAAGCTAATGTGGTTGCTGATGCACTCAGTCGAAAAGTTCACTGCAACTGTTTGACCGTAAAGCCGTACGACCTATCTTTATGCTATGAGCTAGAAAAGTTAGGCATAGAAATAGTTCCACTGGGCAGTCTAGCCAACATCAGCATTGAAACACCCATCCGAGATGAGATTATTGTTGCTCAAAAGGGAAACAACGGAATCAAGTACATCAAGGAGAAAGTTCAGGCTAGCAAGGCAGATTGCTTCAGGATTGATGAAGAAGGTTTCATGTGGTTCAAGGATCATCTGGTAGTTCCAAAGATACCTGAGTTGTGTCAAAAGATCCTCGATGAAGCACATTTAACAAGATTCTCCATTCATCCAGGAAGCAATAAGATGTATCAGGACTTGAGACAGAAATTCTAGTGGACTAAGATGAAGATTGAAATTGCTTGGTACGTTGCCAAGTGTGATAGTGTCAAAGGTGAAAGCTGTGTATATGAAGCCCAGAGGAGAACTGCAACCATTGCCTGTTCCTGCGTGGAAATGCGAAGCCATTACTATAGATTTTATTGTAGGTTTGCCCAAGACATCCCGAGGTTTTGATTCCATCTGGGTAGTTGTGGACCTTCTCACCAAGCAAGCTCACTTCATGCCTGTGAAGACTGTATATACTACCGCAACCTATGCGAAGCTATATATGGAAAATCTGATGAAGCTACAAGGAGTGCCGAAGACCATTGTCTCCGATCGAGGTACCCAGTTTGTCTCCAACTTTTGGAGGCATTTCACAAGTCATTAGGGACGAAACTTTTGCATAGCACAGCATACCATCCGCAAACTGAACGGACAGACTGAAAGAGTCAACCAAGTACTTGAGGACATGTTAAGGGCTTGTGCACTCAATTACACCAACACGTGGGACGAGTGTTTAGCTTTGGCAGAGTTCTCATACAACAACAGCTATCAAGAAAGCATCAAGATGGCTCCGTTTGAAGCGGTGTATGGTCGTAGGTGTCATACTCCATTGAATTGGTCTGAACCTGGAGAAAGATGGTTTTATGGTGTTGACTTGGTTAATGAAGCCGAAGAAAAGGTCCGACTGATACAGGAGAATTTGAAAGTGGCACAGTCACGTCAGAAAAGTTATGCCGATCAAAGGCGACGACCGTTAGCATTCAAGGTTGGAGACTATGTCTATCTGAAGGTGTCATCAATGAAAGGGGTCAACCGCTTTGGAGTTAAAGGCAAATTAGCCCCACGTTACATCGGACCATTTCAGATATTGGAACATGTGGGAAAAATGGCTTACAGACTGCAATTACCAGAGCCCCTCTCTAATGTGCACAATGTGTTCCACGTGTCGCAATTGAAGAAGTGTCTTCGAGTGCCCGATCAAGTTGTTGATGTTGAAGGAGTGGAACTCGAACCGGATCTAACATGCTCCGAGTATCCGATTCGAGTCTTGGATCAAAAGGATCGTGTTACCCGAAGAACTGCAGCCAGGTGGTACAAGATCCAATGGAGGCAGCATTCCGAAGATGAAGCCACTTGGGAATCGGAAGACTATCTCGCAGAAAGTTTCTCCGAATTTTTCACTACCCTGTAGATGTAAGGTTTCGAGTCGTGTAATGCATAAACTCCCCTACTCGTTTAATGATCAAGGTTGTCTTAAGTCTTAGTTTTATATCAAATTTCGGGACGAGATTTCTTTTAGGGGGAAGGCTGTAATACCTCTGGTATTATATTTAATTAATCTGCCATGTCATCATATTTAATTTAATTGCCTGCATATGATTGTGCTTAGGGCTTCTAGAGTGACTTGATTGTGTTTGTGAATGATGGTGCAATTGAACCCTTGATTGGAAATTAAAAATTAAATCAAAAGGAAAAATCAATTTAAGTCCTAAATTGGAACCAATAACCTAATTCAAAATCTATAAGAAATCTAATGAAAGTGTCTTAATAAAAGTTGTAGACATTTTAAAATGGATCAACTTTTATTTTTGGATATTTTGAGGTTATGCATTGAAAATTTGAATTAAACTCAAAACAGTGACTGGAATTTTAAATTTAAAACATCAATTTAAAAATTATCAAAAATCTGACAAAACACCCATAATGAAAGTTGTAGAGCTCAACAATTAGAACAACTTTTATTTTTATATATTTTCAACTTATATAGTAGATTTTGCATAATTTCATCGAATTGCAAATTAAATTCAAACTTGACATTTACCCCCTTTTCTGTAATTTCAAAATTTGGCCGAATTTGAACATGGTCCAAAAAGGAAAAATGTTCTACAGGAAATTTGGCACAACTTTGGTATTGGTCATTTTCACTAATTCAAACTGATAGGCCATCAATTGATTTGAATAGCATTTGACCTAGGGAGCATTACTACAGTAACCGGGCCCCTACCGTGGCACCGGCGCCGTACCGCGTGCACGCGCCGCGCGCCGGCCGCCATCCGGCCGGCTGGGGCCCGGCCACCACCGCGTGGTCGTTGCAGGGGGACCCCGGTCACCTCCTCGCCCTTATCCACCTCCCCTCCGCCTCTTTCCGTTTCTCCTTCCGCCGACCGCCGACGAGATCGACTCCTGCGGCGAAATTCGCCGTTCTCACCCCACCTCCACACCCTCCATCTCGCAACGACCCAGTTAGCTCCATTACGAACCGATTACCTTCACCTGGGTGAGTTTTGGTGCTCTGTCGGTCCCGGAACGCCGCCGTCGTTCTCGGTCTCGGTCGGGAGCGCCGCCGCAGCCAACTCCATCAGTGCTAGCTCGCTCTAGTGAGCTCTCGTCTGTCCTGGTTCACGTTTTTTGCTCTAGATGTTGTGTAGATCCTCATACTTGCATTGGTTTGAACTTTACTGCCTTAGATTTGACAGAACGCTCTCGACGTCGCCGGTGGCGAGCCACCGCGTGCACGGTCCTCACCAGCGGGTCATCCTCGGTCTGTCTCTGCCTCAGCTGTCATGCGTATCGTCTTTGGGGTGGGCTCCTTGCTCTCTGGTCTTATTCTTGGTCATGCTACCTGTTGGTGGTCCTTATGGATAAATTTTATACCACCAACTTAGACTAAAAAGAGGATTAACAATCATATTCTAGCACATATGCCTTTACTACTAACAAGTTCCACTTGTAACCCTAGCATTCATGTTTTACAGTTTTATCGCATAACAAGTGGAAATACACATCAACATGGAGAAAGCGCAAAGTCAAGTGACGAATCCGACAAATGCGCAAACAAAGAATACTAAAGAAGCCCACCTTCAAAGCGTAATTGGATCCATCCGCAACCACGGGAGAGGCCCAGGCCCAGGGAGCAACCGACCACCCGAAGGCGGTGGCCAGATGGCGCTCCCCAGGGACCGACCACCCCCGGGGGCGACCCCCCCAGGTGGGGCCTCTCAGGCCCATCTTCGGAGTCGGTGCTGATGGCGGTTTGTTGATGGCGGTTTCACCTCCTTGCATGTTTAGATGCGCCAAACCGTCATAGTACCACTATAAATAGATGGTGCTCCATCCCCTTCAACACACACATCATTTGGAGTCATCTACCTCACACCTCTCACTTGTATCTTTAGAGTAGTATTAGTAGTTTGTGAGCAAGGCAAGAGCTATCAAGGAGAGCTTGTCTCCTTGGAAGAAAAAGATCATCTTGGTATGAATACAATTCGGTCTTCTTCCATGAGCAAGTTCTTATCATACTTATATGATTATGCATATGAACTAGAGTCGAGTTATGATCCTGTTATGAGCATAGCATATGAGCTAGAACATTGTTTATGTATCATGTTCTTGACTTGTTCATCATCGTTCTTCATTGTTCATCAAATTAGTATGAATAGAGGAAGAACTAGGAATGAGGTGATGGTTCGTCGTGCTGTCATGGTTGCTCTTAACCTAGCCTGTCAATCCGAAGGGTTGGGGTCTGCGAGGGTTAGGAGTTGTTTCCAAGTACGTGAGCATGGTGCTCAGGTATGTGGAGATCGACGAATATGTCGGTATCCCACGGGCAGAGGGGTAGGTGGATAGGTGGTGACAGCCCTGTCCATCCCTAGCATTCCCCCACGTTCGGATATTGAGTAGGAGTTCGTAAAGTCTCTATCGGCTGTCAGACCAGCTGCGGGGATCTCCCTATCACCCCAGACTTAGTCCTAATACTAGAACTACTAATTAGATGATTTGCTAACAGTTCTTTGCATAATTATATATGACCAATGCCTGCTCAGTTAGATATATTCTTTTATTCTTTATTTTCCTTTTATCCTTGAGGTTGATCCATATTTGTGTCCACTATCTTGAAATCATGTTTTATTCCTATTTACTCTATGCCTACCATTGCACTCAATAAGTGATCATGTTTACACCACGCTTGATGCATATTGCCCTCCTACGGGAAATTATAAATACGACAACCTACTCACGGGTAGAAATGCTACAATGATAGTTCTGTGCACTTGCAGAGTAATCTTATTTCTTACTGAGCTATCGATTGGCGTACCTAAGTACCATTACTTAAGGATTGTAAATCTTGTGCACCCCACGGCGCCGTATCACAGTTTTGCATATCGTAAGTAATGACGGTTAGGAAGGCCAATCCGGCACTTCTAACTACTATTACCAGACTGCATTACCTAGGCCGGTGCCATTAAGGGCCAAGGGTTACCTTTCTGAAGTAATGGTGGTTGGGAACGTCAACTTATGTTTCTAGTATTATTATTAAGGACGGACTTATAGTCTATCTTTACTAGTGATGCTAAGAAATGCCAACAAGCATTTCTGGCGCCATTGCCAGGGATGGACTTTTAGTTTATCTTTTGTAACGACGTTAAGAAATGCCAACAAGCATTTCTGGTGCCGTTGCCGAGGAGGGCAAAAACATCTAAGCTGGCATAAACATTGATTACAAAATAAGCATTGGTAGACGTAGTTTAAACAGGCTAACTTCGCTGTTTTCTTCCTCTTTTTATTGGAATGAAAACAGGATAGTGTATGAGCGGTTTTGCTCTGCCAAACAATTTCATCAGCAATCCGGAAGCACTCCTAAGGAAGAAAAGGGATCGTACTGTTTCTTCTTCTGCTACTCCATCGGCAGACGAATCGTTCATTCCCGCACCATCCGCTACTTCCGTCATGGCCAAGACACTCCGTGACTACTCCATCCCCGCTGTTGCCAACGTGCCTGTTGGGCCCGCTGTCAACATCGGAAATGGAAATTTCGAGATCCATACAGGCCTTATCTCGATGGTGCAGGCAAGCCAATTCTGTGGCTTGCCAAGCGAGGATGCAAACGCTCATTTGCAACACTTCCTTGAGCTGTGCGACACCATTGTCATCAAAGACGTCGCACAAGACAGTATCAGGCTCCGCTTGTTTCCTTTCTCCCTCACGGGGAAAGCGAAACAATGGTTCTGTCAAAATAAGGAAGCTGTCAACACGTGGGATAAGTGTTCCACAGCATTCCTCGCCAAGTTCATCCCCATGAGCAAGACAAGCACTCTAAGGGGAAAGATCTCAAACTTCTAGCAATCTTCCCTTGAATCTATCCCCGAAGCATGGGAAAGGCTTCAAGAGTACATCCGAGCCTGCCCTCATCATGGAATGGAAGATTGGCTCGTGCTCCAAAACTTCTATGAAGGCCTCACGGCCATGTCAAAAGGGCACGTAGATGCCGCAGCCGGAGGTGCATTCCTCTCTCTCACCATCGCGGATGCAACTGCACTCATTGAGAAGATGGTGGCCAATCAGAGTTGGGGAGAAGGAAGAAAAACACAAAAAGGCTCGCATACCGTGAAGGAGACGGACTTGCTTGCCGCAAAATTAGACTTGCTGATGCAAAAGCTGGACGATCGTGCTACCAACCCTACCATGAGTACCGTCCAGGCCATGGACTCACATTTGATGTGTGAAGTCTGTGGGAACGTTGGCCACTTAGGGAATAACTGTCCCAAACCCCAAGAAGAGGCTTCATACGTCAACAACGGGTTTCGCCAACCTCAGCAAGGTAATAGCGGGTGGAACAACCAACACCGCCCTCAAGGTAATAATTTCAATTCAAATTTTAATTCAAACCAACCTTCCCTAAAAAATCTCATTCTAGGACAAGCTAAAATCAATGAAAGTTTGACGAAAAAGCTATCTTTCAATGATAAAATGTTTGAAAATATAAATGCCAAGTTTGAAACTTTGTCTCCTTCTATTCAAAATCAAGCAAGTTTTAACAAAATGATAGAAACACAAATGGCACAAATAGCTGCTTCTATTCCTGTCAACAATGCGGGAAAAATCCCGGGGCAACCCGAGACTTCTCCAGAGTTTGTTCATGCAGCTACAGATCAATAAAGGAAGGAAAGTCTGGCCAACAGACTATAAACGTTGAGCCCTTGCCGAAGGTCATCGGTAATTATCTAAAAATAAATATATATATAAAGAAATAAATAAATAAATAATTTTCTGAAGGGACCCACACCATCATTCAAGCTTGGGGGAGGTGTCCCCACTCAGGTATTGTAACTTATCTTTTTGAAAAAAATATATATAATAAATGAATATTTATATACATATTTATAATAAAAATATATATATTTCATAAAATTATTTTCTTACATTAAAAGAAATTATTCCCTCTTCCTAGAATTATAAAATTTTATTCCAAAATAAATTCTTCTCCAAAAAAATTCTATAAAAATAATTTCTGAAAGAATAAATCTTGTTGAGTCTAAATATTATTTTTGGAATAATTTTGAAAATCAAAAAGTTTCAAATAAAACTTGTGAAAAATTAAAAACTGGAGCAAAATTTCGAATGGGAGTCATTCGTAATCGGCTACATACTGGAGATAGCCGTTAGAGGGAACAGCAAAAAGGCTGGGCAAAACCGACCCCAGCAGGGGACCGGCCCGTCCCAGGGGCGACCGCCCCTGCCCAACGGCTCTGCGGCGCAGCCTTTTGCCAACGCCTACTAGCCGTTGCATACAACACTCCTCCACCTACGATCAAGCCTATAAATACCAGAGCATTCGGGTGGAGCTCCTCACCCCTCTCATTCTCACATTTTTCACTCCCTCCATCAATCTCTTGCTCCACCATTCTACAAGCATTTTTCCACAAAGTTCAAGTGCAAGGAAATCCTGCAAACTTCTTCCACTCCCATCACAAGTCAAGTTCTTATGCCAAGCTCACCATGAGTGGGATCGGAGGTCGGATTTCCGGCATGTTCTGGAAAGGCCGTCGCTCTCGTGGGGAGTCTAGTTAAAGTACTCCCACACGTTAGGAGAGCCCGCTGCATGAAGAAGAGGAGGCGCAAAGAGGCCACGCCATCAACGAGGCTGACGCTCCTTTCATCGACTTGGAGAGCGAGCAGGAGATGCAAGCATACAACCTCCTCAAGGGATGTAAATTCCTGCATACACCGGCCTTCGACCCACACTTTCTCCAGCAGACAGGTATGAACATCGAATTTAATACCATTTTTAAAAATGTTGGTTGGAGCCAAGTTGCCCCCGTGCACGAACTTGGATCTCGTCTTTTGACCATCCAAATCTTGGGCACTCTACAAGTTGTCGACTATGGTATTACCTTTCGCTGCTTTGGGAAAGAACATAGCCTTTACTGGAAAGATTTTGCTACACACTTGGGTTTTCATGAGCGATGCTCTGTTGATTTGGGTTTTACTCTTTCGGGTTATCAGCGTCATGCTTTTTGGCACTTGATAACCGGACAGAATGTGACTGGGAAATTCCAACCCAACATCAACACCATCCACCATCCTTCTCTAAGGCTTATGTATAAATGGATTGCTAATTCTTTCTTTCCTAGAGAGGACACTCATCATGCTTATGATATTGAGTTGAAGTTGCTTTATGCTGTGCTTAAAAAGATTAAAGTCGCTCCTATCTATGACATTGTTAAGCACTGGTTAAACTCTTTTAAAACTTCTACACCAATTATGTGCACTTCACTCATCACACGTCTTGCTGCTAGTGTTGATCCTCATGGTGCTAACACTATTGTTTATCTCTCCATTCCGCGCATTATCATCAGTGAGTATTATTTTACTCAAGCTCATACCATAAAATGTGATGACTCGGGAACAAACCTGGTATTTTCTTATCCGGGATATATAAATGAGATTCCGTTACCTAACCCGGATCTCGCTTTATATAAATCCCCATCTCTCACCTTCGACCTTGTTGAAAAGGAAGAAGCACGCAAGAGTTCTGTTTCTCGCAGGAGATCACGGAGGAGAGAAGTACAGGCGGAAGAGCCTACGCAGCCTGTGCAGCCTACACCACACCCGGCCATGCCTACCACGGTACTAAGGATGGAATGGTCCCCAGTCATATCTACACCTGGTTCACCCCCGGGTATGGATATGGTATGGGACATGTTCCTCATCCTTATGCGGTTGGAGGGTCAGGGTGGCAACACTCGCAGGAGGTAGGGGGATCAAGGCAGCCCGAGCACGAGCATTCTTCAGATTCTGAAGGCATGCCACCTCCGATACGCCCACAGCTGGTCACACTAGAAGTCCTCAACACACGCATGGGAGGATTAGAACTGCAAAATAGACAAATCCAAGGTACGCTCAATGCTCACATTCAGACTTCTACCTAATGGCATGAGTAGTACCAGCAGCAGTTCATGAACCTCGATGATGCGAACCGGCGGCGGCACGAGGCACAGATGGCCTACCTTCGGTCCATGGGACAATTCCCGGGACCTAGGCCTTGAACTAGCTTGGGGGAGAAGACCCCACAAGAGGTAACATTTATCTTTCAATTTCTTGCACTTTATTTCTCGCACTTTTAAATTCTGCAATTTTATTTCCTTATTAAAAAATAAATATATATATAAAATAAAAATAATAAATAAAATATTCCACTCCCATATGTGCTATGACTTTGTTCTAAGAGAAACTTGACATCCGGAGATTTCTTTTCAAAAATTCAAAAATCAAAAGCTCCCCAATGATTATGAAATACCTACCCAGGACATATGACATGCTCTACTTTTACAAAAACTTAGTCATATGCTACTTACGGAACTTTGAGTTGAGTCAAAATGCTGAGACCTAGTGAGATTATGGTCATACACCCATGATTGAGATTCACGTACACCTACCAAATAAAGCCGACTCTCATCCTGAGAGTTGCGCACAACATACACCTTTCATCCACCAAATAAAAATGCCGACCCTCACTTTGAGAGCCGAGCATACAAAAAAAAAATTTCACTCCTTGTTCACCGTCATGACGTCTCTCCATCCAAAAGTTTTCATATGTCAAATCAAAATATGGGCTATGCTAAAAAAAAGGCCAAAGGGCATGAGAAAATAAACGAGAAAGAAAATCCAAATACCCGTTCAAAAAAAAGAGAGAAAAAGAGGATGATATTTCTATAGCCCATATTCCTCCAAAGAGTTTTATTCCATCCAATAAAAAGAGAGTCATGATGCATGGAGTGCCAAAAAGATTAGAGATAGGTTTTCACAATCCCACACACTTGCACATCTCAACCAAGGTATATGACTTGTATCTCCTTATGGTCCGGTCTTTGACTCAGTAATATAAGTAATGTAAGTACGCCCACCTTCATACCTACCGAAAACTCCACTCTCAGCCTTAGTTGTAGGATGAAAAGGCAACACGACAATGCCTTTGGTGAGGTAAATCATACATATTGAGTGATTAAGAGAATTATTTGAGGAACTTGTTTTATTTTACAAAAATTCATAAAACCTCCGGATAAAAGGTCTATCAAAGAATGAATGATTGGTGAGTCCATTATAACCATTCTATCTTGCAACCGCCCAAGAAATTGGAGAAACTACAAGCCCCAAAAGAAAGCAAGGTAAAAGAGTGGATAGAGTGCCAACTTATTTAAATTATGAATGAATGCTATGTTATAGGTATGACACTTATGAATTATATTGGCATTGTAGCAACTCCTGATCAACAACCATGCCTTGGCTATTTGCTCGGGACGAGCAAAGGTTAAGCTTGGGGGTCTTGTTGGTGGTCCTTATGGATAAATTTTATACCACCAACTTAGACTAAAAAGAGGATTAACAATCATATTCTAGCACATATGCCTTTACTACTAACAAGTTCCACTTGTACCCCTAGCATTCATGTTTTACAGGTTTTATGGCATAACAAGTGGAAATACACATCAACATGGACAAAGCGCAAAGTCAAATGACGAATCCGACAAATGCGTAAACAAAGAATACTAAAGAAGCCCACCTTCAAAGCGTAATTGGATCCATCCGCAACCACGGGAGAGGCCCAGGCCCAGGGAGCAACCGACCACCCGAAGGCGGTGGCCAGATGGCGCTCCCCAGGGACCGACCACCCCCGGGGGCGACCCCCCCCAGGTGGGGCCTCTCAGGCCCATCTTCGGAGTCGGTGCTGATGGCGGTTTGTTGATGGCGGTTTCACCTCCTTGCATGTTTAGATGCGCCAAACCGTCATAGTACCACTATAAATAGATGGTGCTCCATCCCCTTCAACACACACATCATTTGGAGTCATCTACCTCACACCTCTCACTTGTATCTTTAGAGTAGTATTAGTAGTTTGTGAGCAAGGCAAGAGCTATCAAGGAGAGCTTGTCTCCTTGGAAGAAAAGATCATCTTGGTATGAATACAATTCGGTCTTCTTCCATGAGCAAGTTCTTATCATACTTATATGATTATGCATATGAACTAGAGTCTAGTTATGATCCTGTTATGAGCATAGCATATGAGCTAGAACATTGTTTATGTATCATGTTCTTGACTTGTTCATCATCGTTCTTCATTGTTCATCAAATTAGTATGAATAGAGGAAGAACTAGGAATGAGGTGATGGTTCGTCGTGCTGTCATGGTTGCTCTTAACCTAGCCTGTCAATCCGAAGGGTTGGGGTCCACGGGGGTTAGGAGTTGTTTCCAAGTACGTGAGCATGGTGCTCAGGTATGCGGAGATCGGCGAATATGTCGGTATCCCACGGGCAGAGGGGTAGGTGGACAAGTGGTGACAGCCCTGTCCATCCCTAGCATTCCCCCACGTTCGGATATTAAGTAGGAGTTCGTAAAGTCTCTGTCGGCTGGCAGACCAGTTGCGGGGATCTCCCTATCACCCCAGACTTAGTCCTGATACTAGAACTACTAATTAGATGATTTGCTAACAGTTCTTTGCATAATTATATATGACCGATGCCTGATCAGTTAGATATATTCTTTTATTCTTTATTTTCCTTTTATCCTTGAGGTTGATCCATATGTGTGTCCACTATCTTGAAATCATGTTTTATTCCTGTTTACTCTATGCCTACCATTGCACTCAATAAGTGATCATGTTTACACCACGCTTGATGCATATTGCCCTCCTACGGGAAATTATAAATACGACAACCGACTCACGGGTTGAAATGCTACAATGATAGTTCTGTGTGCTTGCAGAGTAATCTTATTTCTTACTGAGCTATCGATTGGCGTACCTAAGTACCATTACTTAAGGATTGTAAATCTTGTGCACCCCACGGCGCCATATTACAGTTTTGCATATCGTAAGTAATGACGGTTAGGAAGGCCAATCCGGCACTTCTAACTGCTATTACCAAACTGCATTACCTAGGCCGGCGCCATTAAGGGCCAAGGGTTACCTTTCTGAAGTAATGGTGGTTGGGAACGTCAACTTACATTTCTAGTATTATTATGAAGGACGGACTTATAGTCTATCTTTAGTAATGATGCTAAGAAACGCCAACAAGCATTTCTGGCACCGTTGCTGGGGATGGACTTTTAGTTTATCTTTTGTAACGACGTTAAGAAATGCCAACACTACCGGCCTGTCCCGGCAAGAACACGTCGCGCCGCCGTGTCCGAGCCGCCATGGGTGGCGTCAGGCTCGGTACCGTCTTGCGCTGGCCGCTCTAGGTCTCTTTGGCGTAGCGTTAGGGTCGGGGCTGTCCATCGGAGGCTTTCCCCTCGCCAGAGAAGCCGCCGGCGGCGAGCCACCTGTTGGTATTTATTAAGTGCAAATAGAATATGAAAGATTCCACAAGCACACAGAATACCATTGTAGCATTTTACTGGGAGTATTCCTGGTATCGTTATTTATATTTTACCACAGGAAAACAATGATTAAAGAAGTTTGATAGTTGACCATCATGTGTCTACTAACTTAGTACACTAACTAGACTATAGTAGGGGTAAACGATAAATGATAGGAGCTATGCTTAAGTGACATAGACACACAGGAGAATTCTATGATAAAAGAGTAGATAGCTAAAGTGAGAGGACAACGGGAGAGTTCAAGGTTCCTAAATACTTCTCTATTACTGGGGTTCTATAATAACTGATTCATGGTAGATAAAGCATTCACACAATAACACTTCGAGACATCAGAACACTAGCCACGGAACGGGATGAGAATGGGACTAGGAAGTTCTGACTACGGTCCTACAATCATCAACCTACACGAGGTGGAATACGTCGGCCATCAGGGCTGTCACCTCTTGGGGCTACCACAACTATTAGTAAGGTTGAGTGCAATCTCAGGTAACCTCTAGTCCAGACACCATGCCTACACTATTAATTACTACTCTAATCCCATATGAAAACTAGAGTACTCGATGCGAGCGGAGATCCTATGCCAAAGCAAAACTACTATACTAACCAATCAAATTCAAGGCATAAAGTAAATAGAGAAGATAAATATATTAAAGCATAAGTCTTACAAAGATGAGATACAAAGATATACCAGACCTCTGTAGACTTCTCTAGAACCGAAGTGCAGCTCCGCTCTCCCTAACTCTCAACTAGATCTAATCAGCTACATTGGAAAGTCTAGCCCTAATTCTCTAGAGTTGAGAGGTTATCCATTCGAGGGACGCCTCTACAACTCCATAATGGTGCACTTGACTCGGGGGGTCCTGGGTTCCTTATATGGGGGCGCCTAGCCTCCCCTCCACCTTGGGCAAGCGATATGGTACTAAGCCTTTCCACCATGTGCACATAGGCTTTAATGGGCCAAATTCTGATTTAGGCCCAATTAATCTTGCAGCCTTTAATTAATCCCGCGGCTCAGGTTCTAGAATCTTGCAGTGTTTGTAAAATCTATATCTCTTTATTTCGGACTCTAAAAATAGCAAACCATAGGTCCGTTTTGATTGTCTCGACGAGATCTATGCAATGGTGAACTACAATTCCTCATTTGAGATACTTTTAATCAGTAAAAAATTGAATATCCCTTCATACCCTGCAAAACAAGTGAGAACAACAAAACTCGTGGAACTTGTTAGAATCAAACCCTATAACTATGTTGTGGATTGTTTTATGCCCTTGATTCATATTTACTTGATGGGTAAAAATGAGCAATAACTACCGTCAACAAGTTCCCCTAAGCTTACCCTTTGCTAGCCCCTTAGCAAAGCCAAACTTAGCATATATCAAAAGTTATAACTATTCCTCACAAGTATTCAGTTTTAAACCAAGAAGTACTTAAGGATTAGAGTAGACCAAGCTAACCTTCAGACTTACCTGTATTACCTTTACCATGGAGCTTGTAGCTTCCTCTTGAGTCTTGGGTAATTGAAGGATAGAATGTCAAGGTTAAACACTATGTCTCAAGCTCTGTTGTTCAACTCTTATCCTGGAGCTTTTGCATGTTTTTAAAATAAAACTCAGAGTTTTCTTTGTATGACTTTCTCAAGTCTCTCAATATGTGATATTTGTGGATCCTCACCAAGGCAATAGTGATGCATGCCTTCTCTTTTTCTCTCACCCTATAACTAATGGCTTATGTGGAGCTCATGGGTAAGGAGTTGTTGGCGGTCCTTAAAGCCTATTTCTTACCACCAATATGTTACAAAAATAAATAGTAGGTAGGGCTTTAAACTAACATTTCCACAAGTTTTGGAGTGTACTTGACTTGCAGGTGTGACATGTGGAAATGCACAAAAACCATAAAGAAAGCGCACATCCAGGAAATGTATTTAGAGAAGGCGCAATCCAAGAAAATAAGAAAGCCCACCTCAAACACTAAACTGGATCCATCCGCAACCGCGAGGGAGGCCCAGGCCCAAGGAGCAACCGACCACCCGAAGGCGGTGGCCAGATGGCGCTCCCTAGGGACCGACCGCCCCCGGGGGCGGCCGCCCCCCTGGTGGGGCCTCCCGGGCCGATCCTCCTCAAGCGGTGCTCATGGCGGTTTGGCAAAGGCGGTTTCACCTCCTTCCATACTTAGAACGCCCAAACCGCCCTAGTTGGACTATAAAAGAGAGGGAGAGCTCCCCTCCAACACACACCATCATTTGGAGCCATTTACCTCACCTCTCACTTGTATTCTTTAGATTAGTTTTAGTATTAGAGCAAGGCAAGAGATAGAAAGAAGAGTTTGTATCCTTGGGAGAAGAAGGAACACCTCGGTATGAATACAATGCAGTTCTCTCCCAAGTTCAAGTTCTTATCTTATTTATATAGCAATGCATATGAACTAGAGTATATTCTTGGACATGTTATGATCATGATATATGAACTAGCTATAGTTTATGTGTTATGTTCTCGATATGTTCATCGTTGTTCTTCATCGTTCATCGACTTAGTATGAATAGAGGAAGAACTAGGGATGAGGTGACGGTTCGTCATTTCTTCTCGGTTGCTCTTAGCCTAGCCTGTCACTCCGAAGGGGTGGGGTCCTAGGGGGCTAGGAGTTGTTTCCAAGTACGCGAGCATAGTGCTCGGGTATGCGGAGATCGGTGAATATGCCGGTATCCCACGGGCAGAGGGGTAGGTGGGCAGGTGGTGACAGCCCTGTCCATCCCTAGCACTCCCCCACGTTCGGATATTGGGTAGGAGCTCGTAAAGTCTCTATCGGCTGGCAGACCAGCTGCGGGGATCTCCCTGTCATCCCAGACATAGTCACTGATACTAGACATGCTAGTTAGATGTTTACTAACATTTCTTTGCATAGTTATATATGACCAATGCCTGCTCAATTAGATATATTCTTTTATTCTTTATTTCTCTTTTATCCTTGAGGTCGGCTCAGATGTGTGTGCACTATTTTTGAACTATGATTTACCCCTGCCTATGCTATGTCTACCTATGCATTCAATAAGTGATCATGTTTATGCCAAAGCTAGATTCATTCGTCCTGCCCTCCTACGGGAAATTATAAATACTACACCCCTGAATACTCATGGGTTGAAATGCTACAATGATTGTTCCGTGCGCTTGCAGATTTATCTATACTGAGCTATCATGATTGGCATACCTAAGTACCATTACTTAATGATTGTAATTCTTATGCACCCCACGGCGCCGTGTTACAGTTTTGCATATTGTGAGTAATGACGGTTAGGAAGGCCAATCCGGCACTTCTAACTGCTATTACCAGACTGCATTACCTAGGCCGGCGCCATTAAGGGCCAAGGGTTACCTTTCTAAAGTAATGGTGGTTGGGAATGTCAACTTACGTTTTTAGTATTATTATTAAGGACGGACTTATAGTCTATCTTTAGTAGTGATGCTAAGAAACGCGAACAGGAGTCAGCTCATACATACTTGCAGTGAATGTATTGTAAAGTCAAACAATGGATCCAAAGGAATAAGTCATACAATCAAATCAAAATGTGCATATGTGTGGATGTGAGGTGGTACGTGGATATATATGGTGGCTAATCCTAATTCTACTCGTTTGCTCCTTGAGACATATCTCTCTCTTTTTCAAACATTAGGGAGTTGTGTTGCAGGACAACATGGGCTATCTTTCTTTTCTTTTTCTTCTTTTTTTTAGGTGGGCATCAGAGTACCCATTGTTTTGATAAATTTGGACACTTGTCCATTTTTACCTCTCAGGCGGGCATCTTTGTACCCATTGTTTTCTCTCATCTCACTCTTTTGCATAGCCACATGCCTCTTCTCTGCAACAATACTTCTCTTTTTCTTTTTATTTTGAGAGATAGCAACAAGAACTTTGGAGCATTGATCTGGGGTAACCAATGGGATATTTTTAGTGTTCACTCCTAGTATAGGAGTAGAACATTTTTAGGTGGATCTAGATGGAATATGTGGAATGTGGATGCGCCCACTCGGGTATGAGTAGTGCATTATGGGTGGAGTGCATGTGTTCTTGATTGTAAAAGCATGACAAGTTCCTAAGGTATCAACAAAGCTTGACTAAACTCAAAACAAAGCAAGTAGCATATAATGTGTATGTTTTTCTAATCTAGCATGTATGGCTGTGGTAGGATTATAAAGCTCTTGCATACAGGAACTCATCATGTGGTTTTATGGATTTTAAAAATTAGTCTCCAGAATTCAAGTATCACTAGGAACAAGATAAATAGCAGCTCAAACTTTGCATATCATATCCCTCAATTACTTAGATTCAGCTCAAGCATTTGCTACCCACAAGTTTCAGGTTCAAAGTAAATCTTCAAGTTAAAATGGTTGCGTCTAAAACTTGGGATGACTCAAGGTTGACAACTAAGTCGGTATGAGGAATCTTGGTGAGGTGCTACTTATCAAATTCCTGAGCATGGTTTCCATCTAGTTTGAGAAAAATTATTGTAAGCACTCTCTTTTTATTTTATTCAAACACACTAACTAATCTAAACACTATTTGTTTGGTTTTCAAATTTTATTTCACTAGCTAACTTACACGAAAAGCATTATGATATAATAATAAAGATGAGAAACTTATACTTAGCTGGATTTAAGTGGAGGGTGCCCTCCCCCAAGCTGGATATTGACGAGGTCTTTGATGTTGCAAGTTGAGTGATCCTTATGGGAGTAGGTATACCGGCAGCGTAAGGGCATCAGGTTGACTAGCTCTTTGATCTTGTATTATCCTGTAAAATTCAATTGCCAACAAGAATACCAAATTTCATGGAGAGGGGTTAGGTTAATACCACTCCATGGTAAGTGATTGGTTTTATATTTCCAGCAGAAGTTTCCTAATTGGGTGGACCTTCGTGTGCCCACATATTTTTGGTATTTTTAGATTTTCTTATGGTACTTTGGTGAACCTTCATGTGTTCACATATTTTTGGTATTCTATGACTTTATAAAACAGACTCGATAATCGCATAGGTATAGTTACCTGATAACTAGGGGATGCTCCTTCCCCAAGCTAGATATTTGCAATACTTGGTGTTGATGATCTTTAGAGTGGGCTTACCAGCAGCAGTCTGGTGGGCGCCACTGATGGACTCACTCCTTAGACATAGTGTTATCCTGCATAATTATACTCCAACAAGAAAACCAAAACTCAAGGCTCGAATGTGTTAAGGGGTTAGCGGTCAGCCAATAAGTAATTGATTATTCTCTGAGTTGATTTTAATTGACAGATTCTACCAGGATTCTCGTTTTAGGGTTTTCTAACTTTCTTATGCAACAATCAAATATGTATGCATGCTATATATTTTTATGTCACCACGGAGAATATTTATTCTCATGGCGCTTAAGATTTGCATAATGCAAGAAAGTAAATACAGATGCTATTGTCATTTTTTTATTTATTATTTTTTTTAGGCCACCATAGCGAATATTCTATAAGTCTATTCACATGGGGCTTTAATGTTTCATGATGCAGTAAATAAGGCAATAAAGATTTGTCTCTCTCTTTTTTTTATATGCATAGAGATGAATATACTAAAGTAAAATTACTTATGTAAATTATGAATACTAATTAATTAGATAACTACCATGTTACCTTATGGCAAGGATGCGGAATTTAAAGTCTACCGACATGACTTTTTTCCACTCTTGTGTATCTCTCCGTCTTAGAGATGAAAGTCTTGATGGTTGCACCTCTGGTGATGGTGATGTCACTTTTGTTCTTTGCTTGGCCAGCAGGTTGAAGTAGAGCATTAATAGTGGAAGCTGGTAGCATCTTGCTCAGCGTGCAAGTTCACATAACTTTCACTTGTAGAATTTTGGGAATTAACAAATTTGCTTGAAGTGTTGTCCTGTTTGCAAAACCAAGGTAGAGATCAAGTGCATGGGCTCTGCTGGTGGAAAAACACCAACAGAACCGAATCTATTTCTTTATTTATTCTTCTCTATCCTTAGGCACATTGAACAAGACAAAGTTGATGTTACATAATTTGTTTTACTCATGACATGAGTGGTAAGATCAGACGATTAAGCATTATTGTTGCATTTAAGTTCATATGGCAGAAAAGATTTAAATTGCTTAACCAATGGAATGGTTGTCTATTTCTGCATAATATATAAATTTTTACATGAGTATGACTATCATCTTCCAAAGATAGAATGCAATGTTTTAGCACATTTGGTTAAGATTGAGATCAAAAGAATGATTTCATGAACAATCTTAAAGGACAAAGCATGTTGAGTTAATTAGGTTAATCAATTAAAGATGTAACTCTAACATATTTGTGCCTTTATTTATCTGCATTCCAAGATCAAGAGGAAAATAGTGACCACTTACCTTAAGATATTACCTTCATTATTAGAGTGTGATGGCACTAATTAATGAAGGGTAGATGACTGGTGGTCCTTTCCTTCTCTTGCATCTTGAGTTGTTCATGAGCATCTTGTCTCCTTTGTTACTTATCCTCTTTGCCATCTTTCGCTTCTTTGATCTTATGACACCTTGTCAAGTTCTTCCATCCATAATGAATGAGCTATGTCTTTCTCTATAAAGTTATTGAAGTTCAGCATGTGCCCTGTCTCATCTCTGATTTGAATTTATCTCGTGACTTACCTAAATTATATTGGAAGTTTTCTACAAGGGTTAGTCCAACAGAATATCCAATGTTTACTACAGCATACGAGCGGCTCAAAAATCAACCTAGACACCACGTCCAATTTGACTTAGGAAGGCATTTTAACCTAAGCACCACGCTTAATTCAAAAAGCCTTTGAAAGTAAAATCATCACACCTCTTGGTTCGAAAATCAAACTAAACACCTTGTCTAATTATGATTCCAGAAAATAGTTTAACCTAAGCACCATGCCTAATTTTAAAAAGTGTATGAAATTTCTCCAAACCTTAAGTGTACTATAGCGAACAAAGGTAACATGAAAGTTTATAGAGAGTTATGCAAATAGAGATGAAAGAACATGATATTGATTAACAATTTGAACATGGATTGACAAGGTAGAGACAACCAATATTAGCAACATAAGATTTTCTAAATAAGCCCATTTCCCAAAGCTTGAATTTTGCAAGGCAAAGTTAAGTTTGGATGGATTAATGTTGCATGATGATTGGTTGGACATACCTAATGATGTCATCCTTCTACTTCAAGCCTGAAATGGTTAGTGACAAAAAATACCCGAGGGAATATTTTTATAATTATAATTCTATGCTCAATTCTCAAGGCTATTACATCAAAAGATACAAGCTCACATTATTTTTTCATGAGTGGTTACTTTAAAACATAAAGTAGTTCTTGAAAGACCTTCTAATTATTACACTTTTAGTTAATAAACTTAGATTAAAAACCTTTGAAAGTAAGATCAAACACTCCTAAACTCGGCACCATGCTTCATTTAAGAGATGTATGAAATTATTCCAGCCATAAACTTTAGTAAGTAAAGGTAGCATGAAAGTATTACAAGGATTTATTCAAATAGAGATAAAATAATATGATCATAGTGAGGTATATATATATATATTCTTTTTAATATGCAAGTGGTATGGATGTATGCAAGAACTAAACATGCTATGGATTTGATATGAGGGAATATAAACTAAATGGTGTGAATGCATGGATTAAAGTAAATATGCAATGAGATGCAAGAATTAAAAGATAACTACTCAAAAGTTTAAAGTCCATGAGCAAGACTTTATCACCTTCTTGATCATACTTACCATGACTTGTGTGTAACACAGCCTCTATGTTCGTCACTTGAGATGTGATTTGAAATATTGTGACGATGTCCTTTTCTCCAATCTACACAGGGTTAGAAAGAAATACATATATTTGTGCATACCTGTGAGATGGCAGGGTTCCATTGTTGATCAATCTTGAATGTTCAGGCACCCTGGGCTCTTCAATGTGGAAACTTGCCGGAAGGTCAAAACTGCTTCTGTTGTCCTGTCTTATTCCACAACTCAACAGAACAGGGGTAATCATACTAAATCTAATAGTACACTAAATTAGCATACATCAATATCACTATAAAACTCTTATGCCAATTGCTTCCCCGGCAACGGCGCCAAAAATGCTTGTTGGTATTTACTAAGTGCAAATAGAATATGAAAGATTCCGCAAGCGCACAGAATACCATTGTAGCATTTTACCGGAAGTATTCCAGGTATCGTTATTTATATTTTACCACAGGAAAACAATGATTAAAGAAGTTTGATAGTTGACCATCATGTGTCTACTAACTTAGTACACTAACTAGACTATAGTAGGGGTAAACGATAAATAATAGGAGCTATGCTTAAATGACATAGACACACAGGAGAATTCTATGATAAAAGAGTAGATAGCTAAAGTGAGAGGACAACGGGAGAGTTCAAGGTTCCTAAATACTTTTCTATTACTGGGGTTCTATAATAACTGATTCATGGTAGATAAAGCAATCACACAATAACACTGTGGGACATCAGAACACTAGCCACGGAACGGGATGAGAATGGGACTAGGATGTTCTGACTACGGTCCTACAATCATCAACCTACACGAGGTGGGATACGTCGGCCATCAGGGCTGTCACCTCTTGGGGCTACCACAACTATTAGTAAGGTTGAGTGCAATCTCAGGTAACCTCTAGTCTAGACACCATGCCTACACTATTAATTACTACTCTAATCCCATATGAAAACTAGAGCACTCAATGCGAGCGGAGATCCTATGCCAAAGTATAACAACTATACTAACCAATCAAATTCAAGGTATAAAGTAAATAGAGAAGATAAATATATTAAAGCATAAGTCTTGCAAAGATGAGATACAAAGATATATCAGACCCCCTGAAGACTTCTCCAGAACCGAAACACAGCTCCGCTCTCCCTAACTCTCAACTAGAACTAATCTACTACATTGGAAAGTCTAGCCTTAATTCTCTAGAGTTAAGAGGTTATCCATTCGAGGGACGCCTCTACAACTCCATAATGGTGCCCTTGACTCGGGGGGTCCTGGGTTTCTTATATGGGGGCGCCTGGCCTCCCCTCCACCTTGGGCAAGCGATATGGTACTAAGCCTTTCCACCATGTGCACATAGGTTTTAATGGGCCAAATTCTGATTTAGGCTCAATTAATCTCGCAGCCTTTAATTAATCCCGCAGCTCAGGTTCTAGAATCTTCCAGTGTTTGCAAAATCTATATCTCTTTATTCTGAACTCCAAAAATAGCAAACCATAGGTCCGTTTTGATCATCTTGATGAGATCTATGCAATGGTGAACTCCAATTCCTCATTTGAGATACTTTTAATTGGTGAAAAATTGAATATCCCTTCATACCCTGCATAACAAGTGAGAACTCCAAAACTCGTGGAACTTGTGAGAATCAAACCCTATAACTATGTTGTGGATTATTTTATACCCTCGATTCATGTTTAGTTGATGGGTAAAAATGAGCAATAACTACCGTCAACACCGCCGCGATGCGGGCACGCGCGGGGCGCGTCGCGAGTGCGAGCGAGACGTGGAAGAGAGGACTGACGGGTGGGGACCGCCCGTCAGTGGCACTGTGAGAGGGAGGGAGCGCGGGCGGGCGGGCCGCTCTGGGCCAGTTGCTAGGCATTGGGCCGAGTTGGGCTGCCTTCGGTTTTTCTTTTTCCAAAGCATTTAAGTTGATTTTCCCATTTATATTGTTGATGAATAGTGCAGCACTTTGAACTTTTTGTAGGAATATTTCTACTGCACCTAAAATCATAAAAAAATTTGTGGATGCTCTCTGTGATATGTAATATTTAATAAAAATATTAAATATATGGTTTTAGTACTTTCTGTTGGAGCCAAAAATCAGTAAAGTAATTGAAAAGTGTAAATTTGATGAATTTTAATTAATTCCCTGTTGATCGAAAAATCATGAAAATATATTTGGTACTATTTTAGGTCAAGAGCTAACTATTGGTAAAGTTTGGCATCAAATGGAAATATTTTAATTAGTTATTAATTAAATGCTTGATTAATTGCTTAATAAAATAAATGAAAACCCTAATCATTTAGGGTTGGTGCGAATTTTGGATTGATTGTGGCCTTAGGTCAAACACCCTTATGACATAGGGCAGACTTTTAGAAACAATTACTTGTAGATGGTAATAGTATTCAAAGGTTGTTTATTTCATTATTTCATGTACCATTTTATCGCATCACATTCATGCATTCATTATTGCATACGTGTAGTGACCGGTGATTCGGAGGTGAAAACTGAGGGGACTGCTGAGGAGACTGCTCTGGAAATTGTGCAAGGCTTCAACATTTGTGGCACCGATCCGGACCCTACTCTTTACACCATCCAAGGCAAGCCCCGGTGCATTTGCCCCCCTTGTATTTAAAAATGTTTTATCACTTGAGTTAATCTATTGCATTAGGTTAATAGGAGTTGAGTGATAACCTATTGATGCATTACCCTTCCTTGACCACTAATTATACCCCGAGAACCTGATTTAATTAAAGTATTGAAAAATACTTAGCCCTACTTAATTGAATTAGATTTGCATAAAATGCTATTTTGAACTTTGATGATATGCAAAGAATGAATCATTAAATGGGAATGGTATTGTCCTCGTTGTTGGTAGTGCACTTGGCTAGTACATTGTCATTAGCGGGGATGGGTTTTCGTTTGGTGGCTGTATGTTTGGGTTAGAGTCCCAACTTATAGTCGCCAGCGGAAAAGGGATGTGAAAACCGGGTGGTCACCAGTGTACTTGGGTTAGAGTCCCAATGCATGGTTTCCAACGGAAAAGTTTTAGGGACCATTCGTTGTCGGCCTACTGTGATCGAGACTTTGCAACTAGCCACATACTCTGGGAAGCCCTATCTCCGGTGGCTTTATTGCTTGAACCGACAACCACGCACTGGGAGTGGAGAGATAGCGAGAGTAGCGTGTACCCTCGTGGCCGGCGTGCCTGGAGACGAGAGGAGTACTGTGCTCTCGGGTGGCGCAGGACGGGTTCAGGGATAGAAAAGCCGTGGTAGACGGGGTTGGTATATGCAAACTTAGGTGCTACATATGCAGTGGTTAGGGATCCCTAGCTGGGTACCAATTGATTTGAATCGTCGTTGCTCCTCGATTATGGAGACTTGATCCACTGACTTACATCGAAAAGTGGTTCGGAACTAGATTGTTTTTGAGAATGAATATGTAATTGGATTTAAAGGATATATGTGAAATAATTGTGAACTATTGATATTGATTATTAATAATGTTGAGTAAAATACTGAAAGCAGGATTAGTAATGCTCTTTCCGCAAAATATTTTGACTCTTGCTAAAGCCTTACCTTGACTCCCCTCAGCCTGCATTCCTGAGTCCCATTCCTTTTTCTTAGTCGGGTAAGTCTTGTGGAATACCCCCGTACTCAGGGTTTGTTAACCCCGATGCAGGTAGTCAGTAGGTAGAGGTCTGTCTTGCCCCTTGCTGTGTGACCATTATCCAGGATAGCGAGGAAGAGTGAAGTTGAACCCGTGGGTAGGGTTCGTGTTACCATCTATCTTATTATGTTATGTTGTTGTTCTACTGCTACTGCTACTATTTTAATTATGGTCTATAATAACTGCACTTGAATTCTATTTGGACAACCGGTTTGCAATCTAAGTACTATTTAACCTTTCACACTTTTACTCTGATGTCTTTTATTATGAAATGTTGTAATCCTGTAATGGCTTCGCAATGGGATCCTGTCGGAGAAACGGGTGCTGATGTAACCCGGTAGGGCCTTCTAGATTATTTGGGACACGGGCCTGGCTGTTAGAGGTCATTAGTGACAATGACAGGTGCCTGTGGGCCATATGATTTAGGTGATTCTGTTACAGATAACGGCGCCAGAAGTGACTGGGGATATTTCTTATGTGTATTGGATAATTCCGCAAGCGCACAGAATATACCGATGTAACACTTCACCCGGCAGTATTCCAAGGTATCGTTATTTATTTTATCCCAAGGAAAAGTGATTGCTAGAAATGTTAATAGAAGGAGATCCTTAAATCTATCTCAACTTAATAGCAACTAGTGTAGAGGGGGTAATCAAAGTATGATAGAAAGGTGATGATTCAAGGATAACAAATGAGATACTAAAAGATAACTAGTGTAGTATAGATAGGTGGGAGGACAACGAGTGAGGAAGATCCCTGTGATTCAAACTTTACTCCTGTGATCTAATCTTATCAAGTAGATGAAACTACTAAGATTGCTACCTTACTACCTGTATTGCCGGGGATAGTCCGAGACAGTAGAGGATATAACCTCTACCCGAAGCGGCTATGCTCTTATGGGAGCCTACCTTTTAAGAACATGCCTAAAACACGTGGTGGGATGCTAAGACTAGACAGGGCTGTCACCACCTGCTAGTACCCACAAACAATCTGTGCAACAAGCGGCATTCAATGGTAAGATCTAGTCTAAGCACCACGCTTACACTAATTCTTGCTACTTGTTGGCGGTCCTTAAAGCCTATTTCTTACCGCCAGTATGTTACTAAAATAAATAGTAGGTAGGGCTTTAAACTAACATTTCCACAAGTTTTGGTGTGTACTTGACTTGCAGGTGTGACATGTGGAAATGCACAAAAACCATAAAGAAAGCGCACATCCAGGAAACATATTCAGAGAAGGCGCAATCCAAGAAAATAAGAAAGCCCACCTCAAACACTAAACTGGATCCATCCGTAACCGCGGGGGAGGCCCAAGCCCAGGGAGCAACCGACCACCCGAAGGCAGTGGCCAGATGGCGCTCCCCAGGGACCGACAGCCCCCGGGGGCGGTCGCCTCCCTGGTGGGGCCTCCCGGGACCATCCTCCTCAGGCGGTGCTCATGGCGGTTTGGCAAAGGCGGTTTCACCTCCTTCATACTTAGAACGTCCAAACCGCCCTAGTTGGACTATAAAAGAGAGGGAGAGCTCCCCTCCAACACACACCATCATTTGGAGCCATTTACCTCACCTCTCACTTGTATTCTTTAGATCAGTTTTAGTATTAGAGCAAGGCAAGAGCTAGAAAGAAGAGTTTGTATCCTTGGGAGAAGAAGGAACACCTCGGTATGAATACAATGCAGTTCTCTTCCAAGTTCAACTTCTTATCTTATTTATATAGCAATGCATATGAACTAGAGTATAGTCTTGGACATGTTATGATCATGATTAAGGGCCAAGGGTTACCTTTCTAAAGTAATGGTGGTTGGGAATGTCAACTTACGTTTCTAGTATTATTATTAAGGACGGACTTATAGTCTATCTTTAGTAGTGATGCTAAGAAACGCCAACAAGCATTTCTAGCGCCGTTGCCGGGGAGGGAAAAAGGAAATAAAAACATCTAGCTTGGCATAGGCATTGATTGCACAATAAGCAAAAGGTAGCCATAGTTTAGGCATGCTAACTTCTCTTGTTTTCTTCCTCTTTTTATTGGAAAGAAAATAGGATAGTGTATGAGTGGTTTTGACCTGTCGAACAACTTCACCGACAATCCGGAGGCACTCCTAAGGAAGAACAGATCCCGTACCACTTCTTCTTCTGCTACTCCATCGACAGACGAACCATTCACTCCCACACCATCCGCTACTATCATCATGGCCAAGACACTCCACGACTACTCCACCCCTACTGTTGCCAACGTGCCCGTTGGGCCCGCTGTCAATATCGGGAATGGAAACTTCGAGCTCCGTACTGGCCTAATCAAGATGGTGCAGGCAAGCCAGTTCTGTGGCTTGCCAAATGAGGATGCAAATGCTCATCTTCAACACTTCCTTGAATTGTGCGACACCATCGTCACCGAAGACATCGCACCAACTAGCATCAAGCTCCGCCTGTTTCCTTTTTCCCTTGCGGGGAAGGCGAAACAGTGGTTCTACCAAAACAAGGAAGCTGCCAACACATGGGACAGATGTTCCATGGCATTCCTCGCCAAGTTCATCCCCATGAGCAAAACCATTGCTCTAAGGGGGGAGATATCCAACTTCCAGCAAACATCACTTGAGTCCATCCCTCAGGCATGGGAGAGGCTGCAGGACTATGTCCGAGCCTGTCCCCACCATGGAATGGAAGATTGGCTGGTGCTCCAGAACTTTTATGAGGGCCTGACGGCCATGTCAAAAGGGCACCTTGACGTCGCAGCTGGAGGGGCATTCCTCTCCCTCACCATCGAGAATGCCACTACACTCATCGAAAAGATGGTAGGAAACCAAAGCTAGGGAAGCAAGAGAAACACAAGAAGGCATGCATACCGTGAAGGAGACGGATTTGCTTGCCGCAAAAATAGACCTCCTAATAAAGAGGCTGGACGACTGTGCCACCGAACCCACCACAGGCACCGTCCAAGCCACGGACTCACACATGACATGTGAAGTCTGTGGAAATGTTGGCCATTCGGGGAATAGCTGTCCCGAAACCCAGGAAGAAGCGACCTACGTCAACAACGGGTTTCACCAACATCAACAACCAGGTAATAATGGGTGGAACAACCATAACCACCCACAAGGTAATTCTTCTAATCTCAATTCAAATTTTAAATTGAATTTCAATCAACCTTCCTCGAGAGATTTTGTTTTAAGACAAGCTAAGTTTAATGCAGATCTTACTAGAAAGCTTTCCTTTAATGATAAAACGTTTGAATCTATAAATGCTAAACTTGAAACTCTATCTTCTTTTGTCAAACATCAGTTGAGTTTCAATAAAATGATAGAAAAACAGTTTGCTCAAATTGCTGCTTCTATTCCTGTCAACAATACGGGAAAAATCTCGGGGCAACCCGAGGATTCTCCCAAGTTTGTTCATGCAGCTGTGGAGCAATGAAGAGGGGGAAGTCTTGCCAACAGACTATAAATGTTGAGCCCTTGCCGAAGGTCATCGGTAGTTATCTTTCAAAAAAAGAAAAAAATAAAAAAGGAGAGAGAGAAAAGAAAAGGACTCTACTCCTTTACACCTTTGCTACCAATAAGGCCAAGGTCCATATACACTAGTTGTGTGTGTGATCCGGCCTGATGGTTCAGCTGAGTTGGAGCCTGTACGTCCATGCCACCGGTGCAGCATCTTCAAAGAAATCTACATATGCTGTTGGTAAGAACACTCAGGTATGCAAAAGGTAATAAATGTTCACCAACCCCTTCGCTCATAGTTGTCTCCTTATGATCATTCAAATTCATGCTTCCCTGTTTATGTCATATGCTCTTGTTTGGATGTATTCTCGCGAGTAACATCCATAGGCTATTTTCAAAATTAAGCATGGTGTTTAGGTTGAAATAGTCTTCTTTAATCATGTTTTGACATGGTATTGAAATTTGATTAATGAACCTTGAGCTGTTTTCATAAACAATGGCAGTAATCTGATATGGGGATAAGTCTTGGCTATGTTTTCATTGCATCTTTTATATCAGCCTTGTTTGAGCTCTAATAAAAGTTGGTTGAACAAGTTCCTAATAAAATAAAAATAACTAAATAATAAAATTTTGTTTCCTTGATCTTTTAGCCAATAAGAGCCTTGCCTGTTGTAGTCCCTCTTGTTTTGTTTTCTTTGTTATAATAAAAGCAGGTACAAAAAAAATAAGTGTGGGGGAGATCTCTCAAGCATAACTACAACAAATTCAAGATCTCCCTAACACATTGCACAAACATCGAGCAACCCATCAAACAAAAGGACGAGACAAACAACTTCCATTAGTTCCTTCATCTTCAATGATGGTTTGTGCAACTCTACCCCCGCTCTTTTCAAAGTTTTGAAATTTAACTTTGAACACTTTTGAAAAGACAAAACTTTTGATGCTCCATCTCCATGGCATCCTGTGATTAAAGTTTGCATAATCTTTATTCCTTGCCAATATTCCTATTAGTTGTGAACACTTATCATAGGGACCCCATTTTATCTAAGTGATTGACAAATGAGATATAGTAGGATGACATGACGCCTGCTCATTTCTTGGAAAGAACTTGGGATTTATTTTTACAAAACAAAAATCAATATAGCATGTTCCTTGAATGATTGCAAATACCTACCAAGGCCATACATGATCTTTCATGACAAAACCTTCTATATATGCATCTTACTTTGTGTTGAGTTTGGTCAAGTTTTGTGACCCCTGTTGACAGAAATTTCATGCTCCCAAGATCAGATTTCACGCACCCACAAATAAGGTTGCCAACTCTTACACTAAGAGTTGTGCACAACATTCATTCATCCATCCACCAAATAATTGCACTACTCCTACCTTGGGAGTAGGCGCAAAATATACCTTCCACTTTGATCCACCCAAAATGTTCTACTCCTACACTGGGGGTGAACCAAAAATATACTTATTAGGTCCCATCCAAATAAATGCTCTGAATCTTTGTTCACATCTCCCTTAAAGTTTTTATTGCAAATAAAAGCATGAGGCTATTTTCGAAAAGGTGAAAAAAAGAAGAAGAAAAAAAAGTGGAGAAGAAAAAAAAAGAAGAAGAAAAATATATATATATAAAAAGAAAACAGAGAATAAGGATAACTCATGCCCTCATAAAAGATTTTTCTAAGGAGGGAGATGTGTTTCAAAGAGCATAGTGGAATTAGGTTAGACACCAATAATACCCACCATATTCTTTCCACGCACATGCACATTCTGATCTAAGAGTATGACGCTTCCCTCCGGTGCGGTCCAGGGTTTGACTTGACAATACATGCAAGGTAAGTGTGCCTTAGTATTTTCCTCCCTACCTAAAGCTCCAGATAAACTTTTTAGAGGCAGGGTGATCAAGTGAAGGCAATCCCTATATATGCCTTGGTGAGGAACCACATACAAATAAGTGACTTGAAAGAATCATTCAAGGAACAAGTGCTACCTTTTTGTTTTCAAAACTTCACAAAAAACCCAAGTTTCTGAGCAGGGATACGAGTAAGAAGATTTGAATCCAGGCTATTCCATTTTTCAATTACCCAAGATGACTTGGTAGACACTTGAAAGTTCACAGGTTTAGGTGAAGCTTGGAATAACTTGTACGCAGATTTCAAATCAAGGAGATAAACCAGCTTAGTCCTTCAAACCTTCACTCGAGGACGAGCAAAGGACTAAGTGTGGGGGAGTTGTTGGCGGTCCATAAAGCCTATTTCTTACCACCAATATGTTACTAAAATAAATAGTAGGTAGGGCTTTAAACAAACATTTCCACAAGTTTTGGTGTGTACTTGACTTGCAGGTGTGACATGTGGAAATGGACAAAAACCATAAAGAAAGCGCACATCCAGGAAACGTATTCAGAGAAGGCGCAATCCAAGAAAATAAGAAAGCCCACCTCAAACACTAAACTGGATCCATCCGTAACCGCGGGGGAGGCCCAGGCCCAGGGAGCAACCGACCACCCGAAGGCGGTGGCCAGATGGCGCTCCCCAGGGACCGACCGCCCCCGGGGGCGGTCGCCCCCCTAGTGGGGCCTCCCGGGCCCATCCTCCTCAGACGGTGCTCATGGCGGTTTGGTAAAGGCGGTTTCACCTCCTTCCATACTTAGAACGCCCAAACCGCCCTAGTTGGACTATAAAAGAGAGGGAGAGCTCCTCTCCAACACACACCATCATTTGGAGCCATTTACCTCACCTCTCACTTGTATTCTTTAGATTAGCTTTAGTATTAGAGCAAGGCAAGAGCTAGAAAGAAGAGTTTGTATCCTTGGGAGAAGAAGGAACACCTCGGTATGAATACAATCCAGTTCTCTTCCAAGTTCAAGTTCTTATCTTATTTATATAGCAATGCATATGAACTAGAGTATAGTCTTGGACATGTTATGATCATGATATATGAACTAGCTATAGTTTATGTGTTATGTTCTCGATATGTTCATCATTGTTCTTCATCGTTCATCGACTTAGTATGAATAGAGGAAGAATTAGGGATGAGGTGACGGTTCATCGTGCCTTCTCGATTGCTCTTAGCCTAGCCTGTCACTCCGAAGGGTGGGGTCCTAGGGGGCTAGGAGTTGTTTCCAAGTACGCGAGCATGGTGCTCGGGTATGCAGAGATCGGCGAATATGCCGGTATCCCACGGGCAGAGAGGTAGGTGGGCAGGTGGTGACAGCCCTGTCCATCCCTAGCACTCCCCCACGTTCGGATATTGGGTAGGAGTTCGTAAAGTCTCTATCGGCTGGCAGACTAGCTGCGGGGATCTCCCTGTCATCCCAGACCTAGTCACTGATACTAGACATGCTAGTTAGATGTTTACTAACAGTTCTTTGAATAGTTATATATGACCAATGCCTACTCAATTAGATATATTCTTTTATTCTTTATTTCTCTTTTGTCCTTGAGGTCGGCTCAGATGTGTGTCCACTATCTTTGAACCATGATTTACCCCTGCCTATGCTATGTCTACCTATGCATTCAATAAGTGATCATGTTTATGCCAAAGCTGGTTGCATTCGTCCTGCCTTCCTACAGGAAATTATAAATACGAAACCCCTGAATACTCACGAGTTGAAATGCTACAATGATAGTTCCGTGCGCTTGCGGATTTATCTATACTGAGCTATCATGATTGGCATACCTAAGTACCATTACTTAAGGATTGTAATTCTTGTGCACCACATGGCGCCGTGCCATAGTTTTGCATATCGTAAGTAATGACAGTTAGGAAGGCCAATCCGGCACTTCTAACTGCTATTACCAGACTGCATTACCTAAGCCAGCGCCATTAAGGGCCAAGGGTTACCTTTCTGAAGTAATGGTGGTTGGGAATGTCAACTTATGTTTCTAGTATTATTATTAAAGACAGACTTATAGTCTATCTTTAGTAGTGATGCTAAGAAATGCCAACACTACTCTAGCTGTGATCATGGCAACTAGAGCACCCTATGACAGGCGATGAACAGCAAACAAGAGTTGGTTACAGGATCACAATCTAGTAAGTAACTACTAAGAGATAAGATAAATCACAATAATACTATGCAAGAATAATATTGCACGAAGTAAATACTCAGTAAAGTAAAGAAGAAATATTATATTGAAGTAAATAAGTCTTACAGAAAGAGAAAAATACAAGAGCTATACCAGATTCTCCAGTAGACGACTCCAGAGACCCCGAGCTTAGCTCGACTCAACTCTAACTCCCACACTAGACTACACTACTACTAGAGGTGGAACTACACTAATCTTCACATGTATCTTGAATGAATCATGTCTTGAGAGGGTGGACGCAGCTTCTATTTATAGGGGAGGTGGAGAGGTGCCATGTCAGCGATCCGCGTGCTCCTTCATTCTCCTCCCTTGGATAAACCGTCCTTGAAACCACCTCTGATGAACGGCAGTGGTGAAACCTGCACGTGGGAAACATGCAGGTGGTCGGTGGACCGTGGCGGTGGGCTGGACCCACCAAGGGGTGGTCGGCCGACCCCCCTATGACAGGGTGGGCCCACCACTATGGTCCCCACTGGTCATAGAGCATGGCTGTATACTGGGTTTGCTTTGGTCTTGTCGGTTCACGCCTTGATCCATGTGCTTTAATCTTCCACCGTTGAATGGAAACACAACTTTGATCTGATAGCGGAATTGAGCTGGGTGTAATGTCACACGGATTGTGCCATGTCAGCAGAGCCCTGGTGGGCCCCAAATGTGGGTCGGGCGACCCCTATGTGGGCCCTCCAAGTGCTCCACTCTCTTCTATCTACTTTCTTGAGTCATGTGTTGTCGTGTGATGGCTTAGTGCCCAATTAAGGGGGTCAGACGACCCACATAATTGGACTCCAAGTGCTCATCTCTGCCTTGTTTGATATTCCCTGCATTCACAAGCTAAGAGTACAAGTGGAACTAGTTATTGGATAAAATATATTCATGTTATGTTGATCTTTCATCGAAACAGAGTCTGTTGACGGTATTTAGAATGTGGAATTTTATAGCTTAATCACCGTCAACAGCGTCCCACAATTTGGAACAGTCCGATGTAGCGAGTGGCTAACTTGCCTTTTATCCCGAAATGGTTGACACCTTTCATTGGTGAAACCTTCAGGTAGACATAATCTCCTGTTTTGAATGCTAAAGGTCGACGCCTTTAATCGGCATAACTTTTCTGACGGGTCTAGGAGACCTTCAAGTTATTTTGTATTTGCCTGACCTTTTCTTCGGTTTCTTCTACCAGGTCAACCCCAAAGAACCATCTTTCACTGGGCTCAGACCAATTCAGTGGAGTTCGACACCTACGACCATACATTGCTTCGAATGGTGCCATCTTGATGCTTTCTTGATAACTATTGTTGTACGAGAACTCTGCCAATGCCAAACATTCGTCCCATGTGGTGGTGTAGGTGAGTGCACATGCCCGCAACATATCCTCCAACACTTGATTGACTCTCTCAATCTGACCGTCAGTCTGTGGATGGTATGCTGTATAGTGTAAAAGCTTTGTCCCCAATGACTTGTGAAAAGACTTCCAGAAGTTTGAGATGAATTGAGTACCTCGATCTGTCACAATAGTCTTGGGCACCCCATGAAGCTTCAGAACATGTTTTATATATAGGTCTGCATAGGTAGAGGCAGGATAAAGTGTCTTGATTGGCATAAAGTGAGCTTGTTTAGTAAGGCGATCCACGATCATCCAGATGGAATCAAAACCTCTTGCAGTTTTGGGCAAACCCGTGATGAAGTCCATACTAATATCCTCCCACTTCCACGCTGGAATAGGCAATGGTTGCAGTTCTCCCCTAGGCTTCATATGCACAGCTTTTACCTTTTGGCATGTGTCACACCTGGCTACATACTGAGCAATCTCTATCTTCATCTTGGTCCACCAGAATTTCTGTTTCAGGTCCTGGTACATCTTATTGCTTCCTGGATGAATGGAGAATCTTGTCAAATGTGCTTCATTGAGGATCATTCGACGTAACTCAGGAACCTTTGGGACTACTAACCGATTTTTAAACCATACCACACCTTCGTCATCTATCCTGAAACAATCTGCTTTACCCGCTTGAACTTTCTCCTTGATGTGCTTGATTCCCTTATTTCCTTTTTGAGCAGCAATGATTTGCTCTCGAATAGGGGTTTCGATACTGATGTTAGCCAGGCTGCCCTGTGGGACTATCTCTATACCTAATCTTTCCAGCTCATAGCACAACGATAGGTCATAAGGCCTTACGGTCAAATAGTTGCAGTGAACTTTCCGACTTAGCGCATCGGCAAACACATTGGCCTTGCCTGGATGGTAATGCACTTCAATATCATAATCTTTTATCAATTCGAGCCATCTTCTTTGTCTTATGTTCAACTCTTCTTGAGTAAAGATGTACTCTAGACTCTTGTGATGCGTGTAGATATTATAAGTACTGCCTAGCAAATAATGACGCCATATCTTCAAGGCATGTACCACAGCTGCTAATTCTAAGTCATGAGTGGGATAATTCTCTTCATGACGCTTGAGTTGCCGTGAAGCATAAGCAATAACTCGACCCTCTTGCATCAAGACACAACCCAGACCGGTGCCAGAAGTATCACAATAAACATCAAACGGCTTTTTAATATCTGGCTAAGCTAGTACTGGTGCTGTGGTCAACAACTTCTTCAAAGTCTGAAATGCTTTCTTACACTCCGGTGACCAGACAAACTTGACATGATTCTTTAACAAACTGGTAATAGGCTTGGATATTCTGGAAAAGTCCTGAATAAAGCGATGGTAGTATCCCGCCACTCCCATGAAGCTACGGACTTGATGTACTGTGGTTGGTGGCTTCAAATTCAAGATTTCTTCCACCTTGCTCGAATCAACTCATACACCTTCTGCTGACAGAATATGTCCGAGGAATGGGACTCTGTCCAACTAAAATTCACACTTACTGAACTTGGCATAGAGTTGATGTTCTTTTAAGCGAGTCAGGACAACACAGAGATGGGTGGCGTGTTCTTCAGGGGTTTTGGAATAGACAAGGATGTCATCAATGAACACAACCATGAATTTGTTGAGCTCCGGCATGAAGACGGAATTCATGAGGTACATGAAATAGGCAGGAGCATTGATTAGGCCGAAAAACATAACTAGGTATTCGTATAGGCCGTATCTGGTGGTGAAGGCTATTTTTGGAATGTCTTCGGGACGGATCTTTATTTGGTGGTAGCCAGACCTAAAGTCAATTTTGGAAAATACCTTGGCCCTAGCAAATTGGTCAAAGAGAAGATCTATATGAGGTAAAGGGTATTTGTTTTTGATGGTAACCTCGTTGAGTGGACGGTAGTCAACACAGAATTGGAGGGATTTGTCTTTCTTCCTCACAAAAATAGCAGGGCAACCCCAAGGTGACAAGCTAGGTATAATGAAACCCTTATCTAACAGATCTTGCAACTGAACATTAAGCTTTGCCAGTTCCTTGGGAGGCATCCTATAGGCTCTACGAGAAATAGGTGCTATTCTAGGTTTCAACTCAATGGCAAACTCCACATCACGATCAGGAGGTAAACCAGGCAAATCATCAGGAAACACATCCGGAAATTCACAGACTACCGGAATGTTCTGCACTTCTTTGACTGCGGTCACACACACCCTTCCAACAGCTCTCTGAGGGATTGGGAGTTGAATAAGAAGTTGGGTTTGACTATTAGACAAGTTCACCCTGATGGTCCTATTCAGCACGTCAATGAGGGCCTTGTGCTGATACATCCAATTCATGCCTAATATTACATCTATGTCTTGGTCTTTCGGCACTATCATTGAGGTCGGGAATATATGCCCACCCAGCTGTAACACCCCGGTGTTAAGCTTGCTAAAACACTTGCATTACATTGTCATGTCATGGGCATCATATCATCATTTCATGTGTATGAGTGAAGTGAATTTCCTATGCAATGTCAGCTATTTCTTATATATATATATGTATGTGTGCATATAGAGTTACGATTAGAGAATAAAACAAAAATGATCCTTAACATTTTTGGAAAATCAGTTCTAGCTTAGTGGGTCAAACCAAACACTTTTCATGTTTAGAACATCTTGTGATTTGATCATTAGCTAGGGCTTGCTTGAAACTCAACCTAGGGCCATTTAGAGTGAATTTGGTAATTCAATTTGAAAGTGCTATTTGAACTTTTCAAATGACTTTTGAGGCTTAAATAAAGTTTGTGGGAAATTTATTTTGTAACAAAGTTTATTTTTGGTCCAACTCATGAAAATGCTTTTTACTAGGTCAATCTAAGACCCTAAGGCAGATAAGGGTTAGGTTTGCCTCTAAATTTTTGGTTAAGTCTAAACTGAATTTCAGTTTCAGTGTGCTCTACTTTGTTAGCCAGTAGTTCATCAACCAAGCCAAACCAGCTCAAGGTGCATTACTAACAAGTGGAGATCCCATGTAGTACTTTAATCGGTATTAGAGGATCTTGCCCTAAAACCCAACGGATTAGGAGATATTTGAAGCTAAAAATTGGGTTTCAGTCATTTTCTTGTGTACTGAACTGAGCAGAATCCCTTTGAAGCCACGTGTCGAGCACTTGGTGTGCATAACATGTCCTTGCCGGATTTCGACAGCTCCGGGTCGTCGTGCCGATCTCAGCCGAGCTGCACCGCCCCTAGACCTTGCCAACTCGAAGGAGAACACCCTAGAATTGATTCTGGTCCATCCCGTCGCTCTTACCGTCATCATCGTCTTCCTCCGTTCCCTCTGCCCGTAGCCGAGCTCAACCATGGCGCCGCCGACCACATTCGTCGTTCCCGGTTAATCACCCTCTAATCCAACGCGTCACTGTCTCCACCTTGACCCTTACCACCTCCCTGCCAACTTCCCCCAGCCTCTAGACCCGCAAACGCCCCACCCGAGCTCCTTGCCATTGCCAGTTCGCCGTCAGAGCTCTGCCGCCGCGACGTTCACCGTTGCCAGGAGGCGGTGAGCATCCTCGATCTTTCTGGCCTTGTGTTTAGGGCTCCATTAGGTTTCAATTTCATAGAACCGAAGACCCTTTGCCTTATGGTGGTCGGAGTTGGTCGGAACGCCGTCGTGCCGACGAGCGCACCCCCGACGAGCCGCTGTAGATGTCATTGATGGTGATGCAGGCCATCAGGGGTCATTTCGTCGTAACTCTAGGACCTCTAGGTGACCGCAAGTCGTCCCGTGTAGTCGGTTTGGCTCGATTTGGTCGGAGTTCGCCGGTGTGATCTCGCCGTGCGCCGCCGTCCGCCATGGTCGCCGTCGAGCTTGCTCTAGCGTGCCACTCATCCAATAACCTAACTCGTTGAATGCGTTTAGGTCTCAGGAGCACGTGGGTACAATTCGTTTGGCCAGAGACCTCGCCGGCGGCGAGCTGTCGCCGGTCAAAGGTGGCGGCCCCCTCTGTCTCGCTGACACGTGGGGTCAGTTTGACCCTGGGGCCCGGCTGTCAGCCCCTGTGTGTAGCCCCGGGTGAATGGATATGTGTGCGTGTAGCAGTTAGGGTTTGGTGAATTTCAGGAAAATGATTTCTATTTTCTTTTCAGAGTTTATATGATGCTTGTAAAATTTATAATGGGAGTTTTATTGATCCAAATGAAGTGGGACAAAGTTTGTTAGCTTCCTGGTGACTTGTACTATGCAGGAAAAATATGAAACCCTACCATTAGTATGATAATTCTGCGAGTTACAAATTAATTTGTAAATCTACATTTATCTTAAGAAATGCTTAACTAATTATAGGAGTGTGCTAAAAATATGATTCCACTTCTGGTAATCTTGTTTTGATGAGTAGAATCTGGGAAAATATTTGTTAGGCATGTTTACTATCTTGTGATGGGGTTATTGTTCAAACTCTATTTAGGGTTTGATTGCTTGGAAATTCATTAGAAAATAAATACCAGTGATCTGGATATAAATATTTTTGTGTGATGTTTCTAGGTGATGAAGAACAACAAAAAATATTAAATCTGTTGTTTGATACATTTCACTGTAGTAACTATTTTCTACTCAATTTCAGCCTACAGTCTTGTTATTTTTGGGTAGGAAGTTCTGTATGTCCAAATGATCTAAAATTTGGACAGTGAGTTCATGTAGAACTGTTCTGTCTATTGTATTATTCTGGGAATTTTCTGTAACTTCTATCTGGTAGGTCTAGTTACAAGTGAAGCAAGTGATCATGTAATTAAGTGCTTGTTTAAGGCATGAGTAAATCTTTTCCACGATCAAATGGTCCATTCAGCAATGGTGTTTCCTGATGCATTTCTAAATACATACTTGCTGGAGTTAAGCTTGAATGCATTCTAGGGAAGTTGTTAGGATAACCATGTCTAAGGTGTCTTATTTACCCTAATATGAGTTTCTATAATACATGTTAGAGTTGGTATGGGCTTCAAGGTTGATCATGGGAACTTGTATTGCCTTGTTATGTGAAGTTAGAGATTTCTCCCTACCGGAGAAGAAATATGCACATACTTAATAAACGAAAATGATTCATGTGTGTTGCATTTCATGAAAGCATTCATATGCATCGTGTGGAATTGCCTTGCAATTAAGTGCTTATGCATTCCTATATTCATCGCTTATGCATGCATACAGGATCATTGGAGGAGGTGACTCTAACCGAAGTGAGCCCGACCGAGGAGATCCCTCAGGAGGCCCCAGCTGCCGAACCAGGAGTCGAGGAAAACGCTGACTTGCCTGAGTGCCCTGACCACCAGCCCTCGACCTTTCTGAAAGGCAAGCCCCGCCGGTGCATTCTTATTTCCTACGTTTTTGAAATGAAATGACTTGATTATAGTGATTGTTGCATTAAGTGTAGGAATTGTTTGAAAACGTAGTTGCATATATTGGATTATTTTATACCCTTCACCTAAATAGGTCCAGGATCGTATCTTTTTCTTAGCCCTGCTTAGAACCAGTAGATATGGTGATTCCGGTCACCAAAATAAGAAAGTGAGAAGCACGGTTGGCTATATTTGCTATCGTGATATAACCATGTGAGCTGAGGAAGGAAATAAGTTTGGGCGGAATGATGACTTGGATACAACAAGACATGGAGGTTTTGATTGTGTGCCAATCACCGCCATGTGAATTAGGGATGTACCCCTTTTGGAGTTCAGTCGACATTGAAAGACGCCATCACTTAGCTAGCCGGATAAGTCGTTCCGACCGCGAAGCCGAGTAGCTCTATTTGGGCCGGGAACTGGTTAGCTAGGTTTATATACTGGACCGCGTAGGGTTTTGGGAGCTAGATTGGACCATGGGCAGGTTGGAGCCTGATCGTCCTGGCCACTAGTCAGTCCCCCAGTATATGGCTCCCCCAGACCCGCGGAGGAACCCAAATAGTACCAAGGGTGACCTAAGGGACCCTGATCAGGTCTGTCTCGGTTTGTGTTTGGCATTTGTCGCTAGCTGGTTTGTAATCGATTCGAATCGCCATCTCTCCTGGACAGTGAGAAACTTGACTGATCTTCCCTCATGGTACAAATGGATAAGTTTGAACATGAACATGGTTATCAATGTAAATGCCAAATTGCTATGGTTCTATTATATTGTTTGCTTAGAATTAATCAAGTGCTTGAATTAGTTAAGGTTTAAAGTAAAGAGCAAGAAGTTATGACTGCTAAATCTTGCTAGTAATGAAATATGACATCTTCAACTAAAATAGCTTTTACGCAAATGAGTCAGCCAACTCCACTAAAAAAGCTTTGCATATTCCTTGAGAGTCTTTTCTTTGGTAAGACGGGTAAGTCTTCCGGAGTACAATTGTGTACTCAGGGTTTATCCCAAATTGTTGCAGATGGCCAGGTCTTTTATGGCTATTGTAAGAATTGCTTCTCCCAGGCCATGGACGAGGACTGAAGTGTGGACAGCTTGGTCTCTGTGTTTAATAGTTATCTTATCTAGTAGTTTGATCCTAAGCATGGCACTGTATATTAAATAAGTATGTTTGTGTAAGACTTGGTTTGTATAACTACTTTGCTTCCGCTAAGTTTGAAACTTATGATGTAATATCTGTCTTCGTACTCTGAACTTTGAAAGCTATGTAATGTGGATGTATGTTGTTGAACTCTGTACGATCTTGGTTGTGTAACCATTTGGTTTGAAGTCCTTCGAGATTTCACGGACTACCAAGTTTATATGGGCTCAAGTGTGGTTGGTTAGCTGTTTCGACGGCTATCGCTGTACTTGTGCTCTTATAAATTGGTCGGTTCTGTCACACCAGTTCTATAGGCACCCGATGTACTACTTCCTTAGTACTTATACCCCCCCCCCGGGTGACTGTATAAGGAAATCTTCCTTAATTTCCCCAATTGGAATTTCATGCTTGACAACAAATGTACGATTGATGAATGAATGCGATGCACCGGAATTAAAAAGCATGATAGAAGGACAACTTGCGACAAGAAACCTACCCATCACAACGGGTTCTCCTCGGGAATATTGCCAACATGGGTGTAGTAGACCTGACCTGCTTTCTTCACAACCTTTCCCTTCTGGGCATGCTGCTGGTGACCATGGTGCTGAGCTTGCTGCTGTTGCTGACCACCAGGACCCTTCTGTGCATTCTGGTTGTACTGCTTCGGGAATGGACAGTTGCGGGACCAATGTCCCATATTGCCATAGTTGTAGCAGGGGTAGTTGTAGTTTGACTGAGGAGTGGTGATACAAACGCCAGGGGCATTCGGCTGAGTGGTGTTTTGTTGGTTGGAGGTATGGGAGGTAGCAGTAGTACGAACCACGACCTGCTGCTGAGGATATGGTGGACGAGAGTGGTGGGTGAGGTGACAAATGACTTTCTGGTGCTTCTGATTGCCAGAGAATCCAGCAGATCCCGTCTTCTCCTTCTTTTTCTCATCCTGGTGCTTGTGGTTGCTCTCTTCAAAAGCAATTGTTATGTTGACGGCCTCATGATGGGTGCAGTGGAGGTTGTTGGACAAGCTTCTCTAAATCTTAAAGTTTAGACACCTGACAAAGCAATCTCTCTTTTTCTGGTCGGTGTTGGTATGCTCAGGGGCATACTGGGACAGGTGATTGAACTGACCAACGTATTGCATCACAGTGGAATCCATCTGCTGCAGTGCCAGGAACTGATCCAGCTTCATTTTCATCACACCTACAGGGATATAGTGGGCATGAAAAGCTTCACGAAACACTGCCCAAGTCATCTGATGTCCTGCAGGTTGGGCTGCCAGGAGATTTGCATAACAAGCACTTGCTGCACCACGAAGCTGCTGAGCTGCAAACAGGGGCTTCTGGTACTCTGTACAGTGAATCAGACCAAACTTTTGCTCCATGGTACGGAGCCAATCATCGGCCTCCAGGGGCTCATCATCTTTAGTGAAGACAGGTGGACGTGTGTCAGTGGAATCCACGTAGGTGGTCTCATCAGCATTATTGCGACCACTACGTTCATTGCGGTTGTCCCGGTTTTATGCAAGCAATGCAGCGGCGTTGGCCAAGGCCGCAATGGCATCATCCAAGGTGGGTGGAATCGGCGGTGCGTCCGGAATAGCCCCATCCTTAGAGGTCCCAGCACCAGAAGAGTGAGTGTTGATAGGCATCTGTTTAATAGCAAACCAAACTTAGGACTAGCATTACTTAAAGAAACATAGTGGCAGTACACTTAAACATTACAACACTTAAACAACACTACGAGCACTTAGATAATGTTCCCAAACCACAACTAAGGTTTTCTTGGCAAGCACCAACATTACAACACGATAGATAACAACTAGCTGGCATTACTAGGACTACAACTAGCCTAGTCGTTGTCGATCACGATCACATCCTTGTCGTCGTCGTCCCCCACAACAACGTCCTCCATAGGGTCAACTGCCTCCTCAACATCGTCCTCCTCGGCCTCCTCCTCCTCAGGACCAAGGACAACTCCCATCTTGGGATCCTCAACACGTGGCTCCAGGATAGGGTTAAGCTAATCATTCAGCCTGTGCACCTCCTCATCCAGAGCATCATTGTAGTCCTCAATCTGCTCCACATAGATCTCCAACTCATGGACCCTTGCCCAGGCCATGTCCTCATGTGCCCAAGCCTCCTCCTTCTCACGGGTCAAACGGTCCACCTCACGCTGCAGCTCGGCGACCATCTTCACATCCCTGTAGTGGTCCCTACAGGCCGCCTTGAAGTCCTCAGTGAGCAGCTTGATCTCCTCCTTGCGCTCCGCTCAGCTGCGGCGGGGACGGCGGCTGCCAGAAGCCTCCCCGTCGCGTGGCGCCAGCTGGTGGCACGAAACTCCCTTAGGACCAGTCATCTTGCGGGCGGTCAGCTTGGTGCGTGCCAGCTAGAGAAAGTGAGTTTGGATTTGTAAAGATATAACAGGCTAGCAAGAATAGGTTTGATGGATCCTAACCCATATCCCACTTTAAGGAGGAAGTTAATTAACATGTGAAATTATTGTGATGTATGAATCGTACTTACGAATTCTAAACTAATGCAGATAAATAAATGCATAATAAATTTAACATAGGGCTAGTAAACAGGTTACTCCACTTGCTACCATAACTATATTACGGAATAAGATAAGAACAAGCAATTTGGACCAAAATATCAATTCAGATTTTTATGACCCAAAATATTTTGAAGCTTTGCAAAGTAATATCGTAATGATTTAGCAATGGAACGCTCTGATACTAGCTGTAACGGAACCACCTAAATAATGTGGTCCACAGGCACCTATCATTGTCACTAATGACCTCTGATAGCTGGGCCCGTGTTCCAAATGACCTAGGAGATCCTGCCGGGCAACACCAGCACCCGTTTTCTCCGACAGGATCCCATTGCGAAGCCATTACAGAATTACAATATTTCATAATAAAATACATCAGAGTAAAAGTACAGAAAGGTTACATAGTACTTAGATTACAAACCAGTTGTCTAAATAAAATTTAAGTACAGTTATTACCAACCATAATTAAAAGACAGTAACAGTAGAACAATGATACAACATACGTAGATAAATGATTATAGGAACCCTGCCCACGGGGCCAACTTCACTCTTCCTCACTTCCTTCCTGAACAATGGTCACGCAGCAGGGAGCAAGGCAAGCCTGCTGCAGTGGTTCTCCTGCAACAAGAGTTAACAAACCCTGAGTACTGGGGTACTCCGTAAGACTTACCCGACTAAAGAAAAAGATGAGACTTAGGAATGCAGGCTGAGGGGAGTCAAGGTAAGGCTTTAGCAAGAGTCAAAGTGTTTTGCGGGAAAAGCAATACTAGTACTACTTTCAACATTTTAACTCAATATTCTTTTAATCAATAACCATAGATCTTAGTTCTTTCACATGTCTCCTTCAATTCTCATTTCTTAATCATTCTTGAAAACACCCTAGTTCCGAACCACTCTTCGCAGAATGGTCAAAGGATCGAGTCTCCTTAAACGGAGGGGCAACGACGATTCGAATCGATTAATACCCAGCTGGGGATCCCTATCCACACTGCATATGTAGCACCTAAGCTTGCATATGCCAACCCTGTCTACCATGGCTTTTCCAAAACCTGAACCAGTCCTGCGCCACCCGAGAGCACAGTACTCCTCTCGTCTCCAGGCACGCCGGCCACGAGGGTAAACGCTGCTCTCGCCATCTCTCCACTCCTAGTGCGTGGTTGTCGGTTCAGGTAGTAGAGCCACCGGAGTCAGGACTTCCCAAAGTATGTGGCTAGTTGCAAAGTCTCGATCCAGCAGGCCTACAACGAATGATCCCTAATTCCTTTTCCATCAGAAACAATGCATTGGGACTCTAACCCAAGTACAAAGTGACCAAACGGTTTTCAAATCCCTTTTCCGTCAGTGACAATATGTTGGGACTCTAACCCAAGCTACAATCATCGAGCAGGAAATCCCTTCCTGTCGGTGATGATGTACTGATTAGGTGCACAGGCACCGAATGAGAATATTACCAATTCCCTTTTTCATAAATTTAATCAATAATATATCATAATAGCTCAAAAATAGCATTTTGTACAAAACTAAATTAATTTAGAAGGGCTAAGCATTTTTCAAACATTTTATTTTAAAATAGTTGCACGGGTAGTATTTCAATGGTCAAGGTTGGTAATTCATCAATTGGATTATCACGCAACTCCTATTAACTTAATGCAGTAGATTAACTCAAGTTATAAACAATTTTGTAAATCACAAGGAAAGGCCTGAATGCACCGGGGCTTGCCTTGCAGTGCGAAGAGAGTAGGATCAGGATCTGTGCCACAGATATCAAAGCCACAAACCAGCTCTGGAGCAGTCTCCTCAGAACTCAACTCAGCTTTCACTTCCTGGTTCTCGGTCACTACACGCATGCAATGATGAATGCTTTAATACGATGCAACGATACGATACAAGACATAGCAGATAAAGTAGAATACCAACACTACTGTCCTTCATACTATTTAAAGTAACTTACCCCAAGATGCCCTAGGTCATAAGTGTGTTTGACCTAGAACCGCAATCAATCATAAAATCATACCAAACCTAAATCATTACCCTTTTCAATATATTTTATTTATCAAATAATCAAATCATTAAATAACAACTAATAAAACTTATTCCACTTGAGCCCAAACTTTACCAACAGATAGGTCATAAGGGAATTTATTAAAATTCCTCGAAGTGGCATTTATTAATTAATTCTCTGATTTTTAGTACCCACAGAAAATCTCCAAAACATATGTTTAATATTTTTATTAAATACTACATATAACAGAGAGTCTACACAAAATTTCTCATGATTTATAGGGCCACAAAAATATTCCTACAAAAATGGCAAAATAGAGCACTATTCACATTATTTAAACTAGAAAAGCTGTTTTAATTGGTCGAAAAAATGAAAAACGTCATCTCAGCCCGAGACGGCCCACGTCGAAACAGGCCGGCCCAACTCGGCTCGCCCGCACACGCGCCGGCGCTTTTGCGCAAAACCCCCCGAAAGAAACGGTGCTCGGCCCGCAGTCCAAATGACACTATTCATATGAGTCACGGGGTTCTCACATAACCCCCTGCACTATATCGAATTCTAGCACACACACACACACCCGAGGCTCCCTCACCGGCTGACTAGACGCCGGCCAGGTTTGACTGATGGTTGCCCGTCGCTCCACTACACCTCCGACGACGGCGAGGCTACCTACGTGTTCTAGGGACTCTAGCGCATCCACTGATCTACTGGTTTAGGTGGTTTAGGGTTCGGAGAGCTCCCCGCCGCGACCACGGTGGCTCGGCCGCGACGGCGTGCCGTGCACCGACGAGTACGGGGCGTTAGGGTTCAAGTTTGAATGTGCCAAAGGTTTAGGGGCTCACTACGGCTTCGTTAAGCTAGAGGGTGTGACTAGAGTCCAGTGATGTTTTTCGTGCGTCCGGTGAGACTTCTTGCTTTCTGACTGAGTGAAAGCACCGGACGCTGCCAGCGTCCAGTGACCTGACAGCGGACGCGTCCGGTGCGACTTTGAGCTCTCTGGATACTCTCTGTTCGCGCACCGGACACGGGCGTCGGAGCGTCCGGTGCAACGTCTCCGCGTCTGGTGAGTTGGTGCGCTGAGGGAAGTTTGAAACGGCTAGTATACGTGTCAGCAGGCGGTACACCGGACAACCACCGGACGCGTCCGGTGCTCACTTAACCAGCGTCCGGTGTGCACGTAGAAACTGTAAAACAGCTAATTTTTCACCGTCGCCTATAAATAGCCGATCAACCGGTTTTGGGAGTCTCTCTTGTGCATTTCACTCATTGCTAAGCATCTCTTGAGCCTCCCAAACCTCTCCCACTCACTCTAGAGCTTGATTCTCATCCATAGTGAGCTAGGGAGTGATCCAAGTGCATTGTGATCACCTAGATCATCTTTGGGCACTTGTTGATCGTTGTTGCTGTGGATTTTCATCTATTCTCTTGGTGGTTGCTGTCACCTAGACGGTCTTAGAGCAGCGGAGGAGTTGGCGGAGTTGGAGATTGTCTCTGGCCACTCCCGGAGGTCTTTGTGAGGGGTTTGCACCTTCCCCAGTGGAGAGCCGCAAGGTAGCCTAATACATTGCTCGTGTCATTGAGTTACCTTGCTCGTGGTAGGTTCTAGTGGCGTTCATTGGTTGAGCTTGACATTGGTTGTCGATTAGCCACCGAACCACCTACTAGTGGTCGACACAACGGGGACGTAGCGTGCCGGCAAGCACGTGAAACCTGGGATAAATTGGTGTTCTTTTTGTGTTGATCTTGGACCATCACCTTTGTGTACATTGATATTCTTCCCGGTGATTGGTGAACTACTCTACTTGGCGGTATATTCACTCTACACATTCTCTCCCTTATTTTCGTATAGTTACTTGTGTACTAGTGGTAGTAGTAGTAGTGCTTAAATTGCTTGTCCACCTAGGAGTAGTGTAACTCAACCTAGGCTAGCTTGTGTGTGCTTCTAGAGACTTAGCTAGAACGGTTAGGAAGGCTTGCATTTTGAGTAGGCTAGCGCAAAATTAGCTTCGCCGTTGTTATTTCTAATCCTTTGGTCAAGTGTTGTTTGTAGATTTTTAAATAGACTATTCACCTCCCTCTAGCCTCTTTGGACCTATCAATTGGTATCAGAGCTATGGTCACCGTTGTTGCAAGGCTTAACATCCTTCGGTGTCAAGTATGGCTCACAACAACTTGATCAATCATATGGGCAAGCCACATCGGTTTGATGGCACAAGCTATGGGTATTGGAAGAAGCAAATGAAAGCACATTTGGAATCAATGAATAGGAAGATGTGGGAGATTGTTGAGAAAGACTTTGTTGTGAATGACATGAATGATCCCACTTCAAGAGAAGAAGAGAAACTACAATTCAATGACATTGCTCTCAATGCAATCTATACTGCTCTTGATGAGAAGGTCTTTGAACAAATCAAGGACATGGAGTATGCTCATGAGGTTTGAAAGAGATTGGAGGACACATATGAGGGCACCACCGCCATCAAGAGTGCCAAGTTATACATTCTCAAGGATAGATATGCAAGCTTCAAGATGAAGGCTGATGAGAGCATACCAGAGATGTTTCACCGATTGAGTGTCATCATTAGTGATTGTTGATGGTAGTTATCTATCATTTTTATCCATCAACTAAACATGAATCAAGGGCATAAAACAATCCACAACATAGTTATAGGGTTTGTTTCTAACAAGTTCCATGAGTTCTGGTGTTCTCACCTATTTTGCAGGGTATGAAGAGATATTTAATTTTTACTGAATAAAAGTATCTCAAATATGGAATTGGAGTTCATCATCGTGTAGAGCTCATCGAGACGATCAAAACAGATATATTACTTGCTATTTTTGGAGTCCGGGATGAAAAGATATAGATTTTACAAACACCGGAAGATTCTAGAACATGAGCTACGGGATTAATTGAGGGCTGTGGGATTAATTGGGCCTAAATCAGAATTTGGCCCATTAAGGCCTATGTGCACTTTAATGAGACATGGTGGAAAGGTTTAGTACCACATGGCTTGCTCAAGGTGCAGGAGGGGAGGCCGCCCCCTATATATACAGCGCCAGGGACCCCTTAGGCTAAATCCCTTTCATTATTATAATTCATATTCTCTAGTTAGGGTTTGAATGGAGAGGTGTCCCATTGAAGGATAACCTCTCTCCAATGTAGTAGATTAGTTCTAGTTGAGAGTTAGGGAGAGTGGAGCCATGCTCGGCTTCTGGAGGAGTCATCTGAGGTCTGGTATGACTTGTATCTTATCTATGTAAGACATGCTTTTATATATTCATCTTCTCTATTTACTTATATGCTTTATTATGTGATTGGTTAGTATAGTTGTTATACTTTGGCATAGGATCTCCGCTCGCATCGAGTGTTCTAGTTTTCATATGGGATTAGAGTAGTAATTAATAGTATAGACATGGTGTCTAGACTAGAGGTTACCTGAGATTGCACTCAACCTTACGAATAGTTGTGGTAGCCCCAGGAGGTGACATCCCTGATGGCCGACGTATTCCACCTCGTGTAGGTTAATGATTGTAGGACTATAGTCAGAGCTTCCTAGCCCCATTCTCATCTCAGTCTGAGACTAGTGTTCTGATGTCCTGAAGTGCTATTGTGTGATTCCCTATCTAACTATCGTTCAGTTATCTTAGAACCCAAGTAATAGAGAAGTATTTATGAACCTTAAACTCTCCCGTTGTCCTCTCAACTTAGCTAAACTACTCATTTATCTTATAAGTGATTACTATGCATAACTCCTATTATTTATCACGTACCCCCACTATAGTCTAGTTGGTGTATTAAGTTATTGGATACATGATGGTAGCTATCAGATTCTTTAACCATTGCTTCCCTGTGGTAAAATATAAATAACGATACTCTAGAATACTCCCGGGTAAAATCTACAATGGTATTCTACGCACTTGCGGAATCTTTCATATCTATTTGCAGTTAATAAATACCAACAAGCTTTTTGGCGCCTGTTGACACTTTTTAGCGCTACCACCAGAGACAGGGTGTTAAGCTATCTCTCATAACGGCGCCAGAAATGCCTGGGTATTTCTTATGTCTATTGGATAATTCCGCAAGCGCATAGAATATACCGCTGTAGCACTTCACCCGGGAGTATTCCAAGGTATTGTTATTTATTTTATCCCAAGGGAAAGCGGTTGCTAGGAATAATTAATAAAAAGAGAGAGATCCTTAAGTCTATAGCAACTTAGTATCAACTAGTGATAGGGGGTAAATTGATATATAGAGGAAAGGGTAATGACACCAAGACACGACAAGGTTTCAGGATAACTAAGGATAACTAGTAGAATAAATCTAGGTGGGAGGACAACGAGTGAGTATAAGACTCCTATGACACTTAATTTACTCTTGTGAACTATCTTATCAAATGGATGAATTATACTAAAACAGCTACCTTACTTCCGGTGTGTAGGGGGTAATGCGAAACAATAGAGGATATAACCTCTACCTGAAGTGCCTACTCTCTTATGGGAGCCTACCTTTTAAGAACTTGCATAAAACACGTGGAGGGATACTAAGACTAAATAGGGCTGTCACCACCTGCTAGCGCCCACAAACAATTCGTGCGACAAGCGGCATTCAAAGGCAAGATCTAGTCTAAGCACCATTCTTACACTAAGCCTTACTACTCTAGCTGCGTACCAATAGCTAGAGCACCCTATGACAGGCGATGAACTACACACGTGAGCTGGTTACAGGATCACTATCTAATATAACTCAACTATAAGTTAAGACAAGACACAACAATACTATAATGAATAGTAAAGCACTAAGTAAAGACTAAGTAAAGTAAAGTAAAGTAAAGTAAAGATAATATATTGATAAAGGTAAAGTCTTACAGAAGGAAAGGTACAAGAGCTATACCAGACTCTCCAGCAGACAACTCCAGAGATTCCGAGCGTAGCTCGACTACTACTAAAGAGTGGACCTTCTCTTGTCTCTTGTGTACCTCGGGTGTCTTGAAGAGGGTGATGGCAGCCTCTATTTATAGGGGAGAGTTGAGGGGTGCCACATCAGTGATCCGCGTGCTCCTTGCCTCTCCTCCCTTGGATGCACCACCTCAATACCACCTCAGAATGGACGGCAGTGGTGAATTCATCACGTGGAAGGCATGCAGGAAGGCGGTGGGGGCCAACCATCCTGGCCAGGTACCAGGGGGTCGGCCGACCCCCTATGACATGTGGGCCTAGCCAGGTGTGGTCCCCACCAGTCATAGAGTGTCGTCTTGTGCTGGTTTTGTCTTGATTTTGTTGTTTCACGCCTTGATCCGTGTGCTTTGATTCTCTACCGTTGAATGGAAACACATGTTGATCTGATGGTGGAATTGAGCTGGGTAGAGTGTCACACGGATCCTGCCACGTCACCAGAGCCAGGTGGGCCCCATGGTGGGGTCGGCCGACCCACACATGGGCCCACTCTGAGCTCTCTTCTCTTCTACGTGATGTCTTGAGTCATTTGTTGAAATGTGATGACTTGGTTCCCAAATACATGGTTCGGCCGACCCAACATATTAGGCTCCAAGTGCTCCAATTTGTTCTATTTTGATCTTCCCTGCATTCACAAGCTAAAAGTACAAGTGGAACTGGTTATTGATAAATTATGTTCATTATATGTTTATTCTCCCTTGAATCTGAAGCCTGTTGACAGTGTTTAAATGTGGATTTTCATCGTATATCCACCGTCAACAAGATCCCCCAAGCTTAACCTTTGCTCGTCCCGAGCAAATAATTAAACTTAGCCTCGGTGGATCAGGAGTTGCTACAATATTCATATTTTCTTAGTACCAAAGTGCACAACAAAATACTTCTCTTTTGAATGGAAAAATTGACTACAAAAATTCACCCATTTTACCTTAGTCCTTTATGGGGCTAATGACCTTTCCTTTGCCTTAGGTGGTTGAGAGACAGAACAGTTTAACTTGAGCACTACTTGTCTCATTCTTTGCAAGTTTCATACTGGAGGTTTTAGCAATGTTTTGCAAAGGAAAACTTAATGTTCCTCATATGGTTATCTCATGTCACTCAAATGGTGTATGGTTCCTTACCAAGGCACAAAATAAATGTTGCCTTCTCTTTGTTATCCTACTCTGAAAATGGCTTATGTGGAGCTTAAGGTGGGAATGAAAGAGTATAGCATACTTACTTTGCATGTATTGTAGAGTCAAAGCTTGGATCCAAAGAGAGAAGTGTCATGCCCTTAGATCAAGATGTGCAAGTGTGTGGAAAATATGAACCATAATGCTCCTCTATTTGAAATTGTATCTCTCTTTAATAAATTTTTAGAGACATGGCTATCATTTTTCCTTTCTTTATTCATGAGCCTAGACTTGCTTATCATATTTTTCTTTTCTTTTTCTATTAACTTCCTATGTCCATCTTTCTTTCTTTTTCTTTTCATTTTGCATAGCCTTTATCTCTTCTACCATAATAACTAAGAGAGATTTTCTATGACTTTAACACATGGAACATATATTTGGTGGAAATGAAAGGCATGTGGTTACGTACTTCCAGTGTAGAAGCAGCAAATATATGTGGTGTGTACGTGATCTTGATCTTGGGAACATGATAAGTCTCTCAATAAGGGTCAACAAGACTTGACAAAACTCAATACAAAGCAAATAGCTTATGTAGAAGGTTTAAGACATGTGTAGCATATATGGCTGTGGTAGGAATTTATTACCATTTGAGGAACAATAAGGTTTAGATTGTATAAGAAATAAATCTCCAGTAATCATGCATGCTTAGAACAATATTATAGCAGCTCTTGTTCTACAATATCATGTCTCACAACAACTTAGACTTAGTTCTAGCACTTAGCATCCATAAAGTTTTCAGGTTCATGATGATTTAAATGTGTCAAGTGATCCATACTCAAAGAAATACTAAATTGTAAACTAGGCATTAAAGAAACATTAACAGAGCAACTATTCATCATTTCCATGAGGAAGATAAACATTCATGAGACATATGGAAATAAGAGAAATATTTTTGGTATTTTTTATCTTATGCATTTTTTCTAAAGTGCAATAAATTAGAATAATGTAAATAGATAGGATAGAATACTTACCTTGGTGGGGGAGAGGATCTCCCCCAAGCTTGTCTTTTTGCTCATTGTGGCGGTGGATAGTATTGGAACTATCCCGCCCAGCGTTGTGCTTCTTCATCTTGTATGGCTTGCAATAATCGAGCATTTTATTGTGCCATAATTAGAGTTGCATCTTGCTCAACTTGCATTGCGCCCATGTCGTTGATAAGTTGATCCATTTTTGATCTTTGGTTTCGATGACCCCTTGCCCGTGTGGACGGACGGGGAGTGCGCTATCTTAGAGTGTGATGTTGAGGCCGTTCCATGGACCCTGAAATGTCCATGGAACTTGCCTCATCGTCTTCTTCTTCATATTCCCCTGCAGCTCGTGATGTGCTGCCTTGCTCAAATTGAGCGGCCTATGACATGCTCCTTGTCACCCTTCTTGTTCCTGCAACATTTTGACTTCTTGCCTCTCGGTCCCAATTTATGGTTAGTGTACGCAGCGCATACAACCGACACCTCTCACATGGGAGAGAGATTTCGGCTGTATGGCCTGGATAAATCATTTTAAGATCACCATTTTCATCTCTTTTTAGGAATTAAGCACTTATGAAGAAATCTTCAGTTATAACATCTCTAGGAGAAGCAATATATTCAAAGTAGTGATTTCCATTTAGCAAGCCCATTGTTTCAGCAATGCGAGTGATAAAAGAGATAAAGAATATAGGCTCGCTTCTATGGAAAATACCAAGCCAAAAGCGGACTAAAATTTTAGCAGGTGAAACTTTTATTTTCTTGGTCATGGCATAGAGCAGTCTTAGTTCATCATTAAGAAGAATTTGCACATTATAGTATGAAGAAGAGTTATGGCCATCCAATAGCGGAGCAAGCGCAAAATGGGATTATGGGTTTCATCAGTTTTAGGCTCAGAGCAATCATTGGATCCAGTTATGGCTTTCCAGAATTCAGCTTTATCAAATTTTCTTGTGGCATTAACTAGATTTAGATGACAGTTGTTATCAAAGCCAAGTGCCATACTAAAAACTCCCCAAGTTAAATTATACTCTTGATTGAACATGCTAAAGTAGACATTATCATCAGTGGCTTGTAAAGAGCATAGAAATTTCATGGTGAGTTTTTCAATTCCAAGTTCTTGCACTTCCCAAAAGCTTCCCCACCCAATTGTATTGAAAACAGTATTAAACTCTGCGGTCATACTTGTGTTGTCCAAAAGGACAGAGTCGATGGTGCCGGTATGTTCATAACCGTGGTGTCGGATGGAGAGGTACCTTTGGTACTCTTCTTGGTCCAGCATGAGGCTGCTCTCAGGGTCGAGCGTCCTCTCAGGAGGCACTCCAAAGCTTTGTCTTGGTGGAGCTTCTCTTCCTTCATCTTCGTCATGGCGAGGTCGTCGGGAGGAACTCCCTACGACACTCTTGGCCTTCTTGAATGCGGAGGAGAACTTCTTCATCTTCCTGCAGCAATGGGACAACACAAGAACACACTAGGACAACAAGGATTAGCTTTAGCGTTAGTGTTAACTATCCCAATGTTAGTAGTCCTTGCGGGGCATGGTTACCTCCACAAACAAGTTGTTGAGAGCAAAGATGAGAGTAAGACAAGCTTCTACTACTATAATATTTTTGGGTTTTTGGTTTGAGTGGCTAACTACAACTAAACTTGAGAAAGAACTTGCTCAAATGGAGAGAAGAAGAGAGATTGTGTGCTCGAGATGATTCAGCTGGTTTGGGTGTGGGATTGAGCACATAATGCAAGGGTATTTATAGGCGGTGAAGGGCTGGTGACCAGGCCACAAAGGCCAGGTCGGCCGACCCCACAATGGCAGTGTCTGGGCTGCTTTCACCTTTAGACAGGGAATCTATTTGAATTCAAACAAAATTTTGCTGGCAGGACTTTAAACATGGGTCGCCCGACCCATGTTTGGTCCTCTTTTCAGCTTTAAATAGTGTGTTTCACATTGTCCAGTAAAGCAAAGACTAGTGGTGGACCAAAAGTGGAGAAATTTTCAAAGATTCCCTTGTCTAGTATTTTTTGAAAGAGAAAGGTGTATGACAAAAGTGGGGACTTGCTTTAAAGTGATTCCCATGGACCATGGGAGCACTAATACATGCCAAAGTGTCCACTTTTCAGAATTTGGATGGTGGTGGATGTTGGATTCTCAGTGGTAGGATGGTAGGATGGCCAGGGTCACTCTTCTTGGCCATGAATGGCGGGTCAAGAAGGCAACCCGGGTTTGGCCTAACTGGAGGCTTACCAAACCTCGTGGAAATTAACTTGACACCCTCAATTGGTTCCTCAGATTTCCCTGGGATCTTACCTTGTTCGAAGGATGGGACAGCTGCTGCTATTTGAGCTAATTGTGTTTCTAGCATTTTATTAAAGCTCAATTGGTTTTTCATAGCAGTGTTAAAGCTATCCATTTTCTCACTAAGATTTTCAAGAATCTTATCATTAGCCATTATTTTCTTATTTATGCTATCATTGATTTTAGATTAGCCTAAGATAAGATCTTTAAGAGAAGGTTGGTTACCATAAGAATTATTAAAATTATTGCTGTAACCATTACATTGATTTCCTTGGTAGAAGGGGCGCGAGTTCCATCCTCCTTGTTGCTGGGGTCGATACCCATTGTTGTTGTTGTTGTTGTTGTTGATGAAGCTCACTTCCTCCTTTGTCTCAGGACAGTTGTTGCCCGAGTGATCTTCTCCTCCACATATCTTGCACCATGGATCAGTTTCGATTGCTCGTGCGGTGGCAGTGGTTCGCATGGTCTCTTGTTCCTTTTTCTTGGGCTGAAGACGCTCCTCATTCCATCCTTGGTTGATAACTATTGACGGTCGTTAAGTACCAATTTTATACCGTCAACTAATGCCAAAGGAAGATCAATAATAGAAGCATAGGGGTTATTACTGACAAATTCCATGAGTTTTGGTGAATTGTGTATTTTCCAGGGATTATTCTAGAAAGGCTTAAAAGAAGGATTAAAGTACTTAACTACCAAGGAAACTTAATCGCCAAGGAAACATCATCACGAGAACACTAGAAGCATCTGGAACACACCCGAAGCACCGGGGCCCGAGACCCATCAGGGTGGGGCCGGCCGGCTCCAGGGTGGGGCCGGCCGGTGCCTCCCCTCTAGGGTTTCGGCCTACCTTCTGGAGCCTTCTTCCACAGCCTCTCTGGAGTCATCTGGCCCCTTTGTTCAAGTCGGTTTAATCCCACGGCGCACGTTCATCCCACCGGGCTATAAATAAAGGGGCAGACCTCCTCCAAGAACACCAATTCATTCCTCCTGCTTCATTCGTCAAGAGTAGACAAAAGTTAGGGTTTCCGGAGATTAGAAATAGGGCTCTAGTTCTTCAAGTTCATAGTTTAGGCGTCTAGCAAGGTTCAAGTAGAGTTGGACGCTACGCTCGGGATTCCAGATCCGTTTGTCTGGAGATCGGTAATATTATATTTTATGACTTTGCTTTATTTTAATATATTGCTACTTATTCAGTTCTTAGTTTATTCTAGTAGCATATTCGATATAATTGTGATTGGTGATGATTATTGTCATTTGATCCTAAAGCACCTAATTCAGTACTCGAGTGAGTTAGGTGGAATACATTATGTAGACGTGGTGTCTAGATATATTGTGTACCTACGGAGGCACCCTGACGTGCCGGGTCATGTGGTAGTCCGCGTAGGTGACAGCTGCGTTGGTTCCTCTGTAGTCCACCCCCCGTACGTAGGACGAGCAGAGAGCGGTCGCGAAGGAGGTGACCCTTGTGTCTTAATATCCTCATTAGATGATGCTTCTTATGATGTTTTCTGAGTTGATTATGCTATATATGAAGATGTGTAATGTGGCATAGGCTGTAGACTTTGTATTTAGTAATTACATAGGTTTCCTTTACTTTAGCCGAATCTCGAGATTGTCTTTTCTACATTAGTGAGTCTCTATATTCTATCTCTGGAAATACCATTTACCTCATTTACTCAGTTATCATTTACCATTTATCATTGACTTATTTATCGCTAAAGCACTAGAGTTATGGGTTATCATAGGTTTGCACATTTATCTTTCCAATCTTTATAGTAGATTATCCTACTGAGTAGAATACCACCTTTATCCTTTTGGCATAAAACAAATCAATGATACTTGGAATACTTACCGGGTGAAGTGCTACAATTGGAGAGTTATCTGTGCGCTTGCGGATATATTCTATAATATTATTTTTAGGAGGCAAGTGAAGATTATTTTACCTTTGGTTTTTGGCATCATGTTAGGGATGACAACTTAACGTGAAGTGATGTTAAAAATACCAACAAGCATTTCTGGCGCCGTTGCCGGAGAATGGCAATTGTATTCATTAGGATAGTTTATTGAGTTCGTTGATTTTATTCGCCAAGATATTTATTCTAGAATTTCATATAAGAGAGTTCTTCATACATAATATTATTAGAAAAACATAAAAATAATTATAGACATAAATACTTAGAGATAACCATAACCTTTTGCTTTAGTAGACTTACCCGTGTTTTGTTTATATTTAAATATCTTATATAGGGTAAGTGCAGGATTGGTTGTGTACTTTAACTCTTATCAATCAGGAACAACCATAGAAAGAAGGGTCTTACATTATTTTGTGAAGCCATGGCTGAGAAGACTCTACGTGAATTCTCTACCCCAAGCACTGAGAATATTCGCATTGGGCCAACTTTCAACATTGGAAATCAAGATTATGAGATCAAGCCAAGCCTCATCAAAATAGTGCAAACTATCACATTTACTGCAAAGAAAGATGAGTATGCAAGTGTCCATCTGCAGAATTTCCTGGAGATTGGCAACACCATCAACATAAAAGGCATTCCTCAAGATGTCGTGCTACTTTGTTTGTTTCCGTTCTCATTGGAGGGAAAGGCAAAGCAGTGGTTTTATCAGAATAAAGATTTAGTCAAGACATGGGTAGAATGTTCAAAAGCTTTCCTAGAAAAGTTTTTCCCAGTAAGCAAAACCAATGCTCTACGAGGAAATATTTCAGAATTTTGTCAGCAGAAAGGTGAATCTATTTCAGAAGCCTGGGAACTTTTTCAAGATTACATATCAGATTGTCCCCATCATGGAATGGAAAAGTGGTTGCTCATGCAAACATTTTATCACGGACTAACTTAAAGGTCACGTGAGCAACTAGATGCCACTGCTGAAGGATCATGTATGTCACTCACACCTGGAAGAGCTGAAGATATTATGGCAAGGATAGCAGAAAATCAGAATTGGACAAACAACACTCAGACATGCTATAAGAGTGAAGAAGTTCCAGAGGAAGTGTGTGCACTGTCAACCAAGATGGATGTACTGTTGAACTGGTTAGAGCAAAGAGCCAATCATAAAATATATCGTCAAGCTATTCAAAATGTATTCAATTCACAGAATCAATATAAAGGATCTTTAGAAATTGAGTTTGCAAATCTCCCAGAAGATATTAGTACAGTCATCAAGTCTACTTCTCAGAAGCAAGGATGGAATCAACCTCGGTCAACCAGTCAAGGTAAGTATCAAGGCAATACTAATTTTTCAAATCATAGACAACCATCCTTGAAAGAATTAATATTAGAACAAGCTAGAATTAATGAAAGTATTTATAAGAAGCTTGCTTTTAATGATAAAGTTTTAGAAGGAATTAATTCTAAATTGGATAATTTCTCTTCTGCAGTTAAAGATCAAATATTATTTAATAAAAAGATAGAATTACAAATTGCACAATTATCTTCTACTTTGTTTACCACTAACCATGAGCAAATAAAAGGAATATCTACTAGAGGAGGTAAGTCTACACGTGATCCACCTTACCCAAAAGGGGCACGTAGACCATCACATTTAGTGCAGGTAGAAGAAGAAATTGAAAAGGATAACAGAGAAGAAGTTATACCACCTTCACCACCAGTTGAACTACAAGATCAAGAATTAACTCAAGATTTTCATAACACAACCCTCCTACCGTTTCCACGCAGAAGAAGAAGAGCTAAAACAGATGATCAATTTGGTAAGTTTGTAGAGGTAATTCAGAAGTTATATGTCAATATTCCGTTGCTAGATGCCATGCAGGTACCTACATACGCAAAGTATCTTTGAACCATCCTCAACAACAAAGGACCACTACCTTCTACTGAAGTTGTCAAGCTAACGGAGGAGTGTAGTGAGGCAATTCTGAGTTCTTCTCCTACTAAGAAGAAGGATCCAAGGTGTCCCACTATTTATTGTTCAATAGGAGACCAGATGTTCGAGAATGCTTTATGTGATCTTGGAGCAAGTGTTAGCGTCATGCCCAAGACCATCTTCGATAAACTCAACTATTCTACGCTCACACCAACCACAATGTGTTTGCAATTAGTTGACCAATCGGTCCGCAATCCTGCAGGAATCGCAGAAAATATTCTGGTAAAAATCCGTAACTTTTTCATTCCTGTAGATTTTGTAGTACTTGACATGCAAGAAGAGAGGAAGATACCCCTCATCCTCGGGCAACCATTCCTAAACACTGCAAATGCAACCATCAACGTCAGAGCTGGAGAAATCACATTCACCATCAATGGACAAGAAGAGCGATTCGCATTCAAGCCAAGACTAGAGCAATGCCAAACATTGAAGTGTCATGAAGAACAAGATGCAACAACATCTCCGACACCGGAGATGAATCATGAAGGATAATTCAACTGGAGAAGTCCGGATCGGCGGACTCAAAAACCCCGAACCATCGCCGGGAGGTAACTCGGTAGTTATCGGTAATTTAATTCCTGCATTTAAATCTGTATATTTAATTTCTCATAAATGGCATTATTAAAAAGAACTAAAAATAAGCATAGCATGATTAAAGCTTAAGCCCCATGTGATTATTACTAACGGAGTGTTAAACCCCCGTCAGTGAAATTTGCTGTGGTGGCTGAAAATTATAAAAAGACCATCATTAGAATTCTAATTTTTCATAGATTCATAAAAGTAATTTAGTTTTCCATTCTTGTGTCATTATATGGTATAAATACGGGAAACATTTGGGACCCACCATCATCACATCAAGTCACATTATGCATTATCATTAACCACTACCATCCAAACTCCACCATTCATCCATGTACTACTCTCCACTCATGCATTCATCAGAGAAAGGAACCAACTCACATGCATTTGGAAGTAGATGAAGGTAGTGTTGACACTAGCTAAAGGAGAGAGCCAAATGACACAAGGTGGGGCCGGCCGGCGCCCCTCCTCCTTTTCTCTGCCTCTCCTTTCTCTCACTCATTCACTCACTCACACACACTCCAGAGAGCACGTAGCCAAGTTGTTTTGCAGCTCGTGACTTCAAACTTCCATAATCCTATCATTTGATTCAAGCTTAAGCAAATAAAAGGGTAGAGAAAAAGATTAGCAAGAAGACTTAGAAGAGAGATCACCACTTTGATTCCTTCTCTCCTCTTGTTCTTACTTGTTCTTGATTTGTTCTTGTGTTCTTGTTTGTTCTTGCCGTGTTTTTCGTGTTCTTCATTTTACAGGCAAGATGAGCAATAGAATGAAAGGTGCCATTCGATCCCTTGAAAGAGCTCTCTCACGCCGCACAACAAGAAGCCAATCGTCATCACAAGTGCCATCGTTCCTCGGCTCTAACATGAATATCGATCCTCCATCACCCTTCATGTATGACAACCCGTCATCCACTTCCCAACCGAAAGAGAGGTATGAGTTCACAAGCATTACTCAAATTTCATTACCAACTAGACCCCAGAGAGAAATTTTAAATGTGGTTAAAAACAAGGAATTTACGCATACTCCAATTTTTGATGCCACTTTGCTCCATGAAACAGGAATGGATTCCGAGTTTGAGCTTATTTTTAGAAATGTTGGATGTGAAAATGCATGGCAAATTAATGAGGAGGGTAGCAAGTTACTCACTATAGAATTTAGCACCCTAGACTTTGATGATGATGAGTTTAATTTTAGAATGTTTAATAAACCTTTCACCCTCTCTTGGAAAACTCTTAGTTTAGCATTGGGATTCAATAATTAGTGTGTAGTCAATATTTCTGAAACTCTCCAAGACTTTGATAAAGATAATTTTTGGCAGAGTATCACTGCAAAGAAACCTGAGAAAAAATACAAATATACTACTGAAGAAGTTCATCATCCCACACTGAGATTTATGCTTAAATGGCTAGCTTTTACATTCTTTCCTAGAGAGGAGTTAAATACTATTAAACAAGATGAGCTACATTTGTTATATATCATGATTAAAAGGAGGAAGGCATCACCTGTAAAAATGATGTTGAATTATTGGAGAACTGTCCCTTCCTTAAGAAAGTGCAGTATTTCTTTTACTTCCTGGATTACTCGTTTAGTTGCAGGGCTAGGTTTATTATCGAATGCTTCACTTGTTTATATTTCTGATGCTGGCAGAGTTATTGGTTATGATTCTTTCCTTCGTGCTCACATGCTCAAATCCTGAAATAATAAAATAGTTATGATTTATAAAAATTATGACAATGAGTACGAACTGTCAGACAGGGAGTTAGGAATTTATTCTGTCAAGAATTTTGTTTTTCCAGCTGTTAGAGCTAATATTGGCAGTGTCCGTCCGCGCGCATCAGCAGGGCACCGAGAGCTAATTTCACTGGAGCTGACCCAGCACCATCTGGGCCAGTTTATTCCCACTATGTTAATTTTGGTGAACAGGTATCGACGCAGAAGCCACGCCAGCATTGGACTGCACATACAGGATGGAAGGAACAGCCCACATTTCAGTAAGGAGAATCTTCATCAGTAGCAGCAGGTTGGGGAGCAACTGATTTTCACAGAGGACGAGCATCTTTCTCTAAATGTGGAAACACGGATTTCACCGCTGGTGGACCGTATCCATTCCACGTACCACCAGAAGATGACTACTATCGCCCACCTGAGCAGTACTTTTCGGCTACCGCTAATGATTTTCCAGCTTTATCTATGCGTCTCACTAACATTGAACAGGGACAGAATGCAATAAGCGACACACTGCAGCAGCACGAGCAGTGGCAGCAGCAGGTCGACAACAGGTTCTACCAGCATAAACAATGGCAGCACAGCACGGACAAACGAGTGGATCAGATATATCAGGGACAGCAGCAAACGCAGAGCGGATTAGAGTATTTGATACATCAGATAGGATACCCGTCGCCACCTCCACCACATTACTGAGCAACATCCAGCTTGGGGGAGGTCCCCACTAGGTGAGTATCTCTCACCTTTATATATGCTCTTTATCTCAGCATTTAATTTGGTCTTTAAATTCTGTCAATTTCAATATTACTAAAAACAACAACAAAACCAAATAAAAATTTATTTACCGCTTTCTTTAGTTATTGCATTAAATTTCTGCTTGCTTAAAAATGAAAATCCAAAAAAAATAATAGGTTGTATAATTAAGTTTGCTTTAAATTCCGCATTCAACTTGTCTTTAGAATAATTAGAACTTGAAGCTAGAGAAAAATCAAAAAGATATTTAAATTGTTTAAATATAATTTCCTGCAATTGCTTAGTATTTAAATTTAAATTCTCCTACGAATTGCATGAAGTTTATCTACCATGAAAATTTATTCTGAAACTTGATATCAGTGGGTAGCATAAACTTTTCTAAGTAATTGACGGATATGATATAAGAAGGTTTGAGTCGATATTTATTTCATCCCAAGTGACACCTAAGCTCCAGACATTTCAAAAATCAAAGTTAAAACAAATATAATAATTTATTCTGCTAATATGATTTAAGTAGACTATTCTGTTATGCATTCATGATTGAATTCATATGCACAAAACGTTTTCACTCTATGCACAAGTCTCTCTCTTAGAAGTCTAACAGAGAGTGTGGGTTATAAAATTAAAAGATGCCATACCAAAGAAGTATGAGCCTAAAAGATGCCATATCAAAAGGGTATGTGCCAAAAAAAAAGAGAGAAAAACAATGGGTGCAAAGAGTATCCGCTGGGAGATAACCCACACCCTTCAGGAAGACAGAAAAGAGAGGATAATGAATGGGAGTTCAAAAATAAAATTTAATCACAATCACACATTCAATCATGATGTATAGGTTAGTAGTCCTCTGCAATCTTATTAGTAGGCTCTCAGTATTTGCTAAATAAAAACTATATACTTAGTTTTAAAAAAAATCTAGAGCAATGGTTGAAACAAAGGATGAAAGACTTAGTACTTGCTTGATTATTCTGTCTCTCAATTACCCAAGACTTAGTTTAAAAGCCCCACGATAGAAAAGAATAAGAATGAGTTTGAAAGGTGGATTAATGAATTTCAATCCGGAGAAGAATTTCTGTTTAAATATTTAAGTATTTGTTGAGAGTTATACATTTTTATGGAACCCTGAATAAATTATTTCAAGTCAACTTTGCTAAGGGACTAGCAAAGACTTAGCTTGGGGGTATTGTTGACGGTCGTTAAGTACCAATTTTATACCATCAACTAATGCCAAGGGAAGATCAATAATAGAAGCATAGGGGTTATTACTGACAAATTCCACGAGTTTTGGTGAATTGTGTATTTTCCAGAAAGGCTTAAAAGAAGGATTAAAGTGCTTAATTACCACGGAAACTTCACCGCCAAGGAAACATCATCACGAGAACACTAGAAGCATCTGGAACACACCCGAAGCACCGGGGCCCGAGACCCATCAGGGTGGGGCCGGCCGGCGCCTCCCCTCTAGGGTTTCGGCCCACCTTCTGGCGTCTTCTTCTACCGCCTCTCTGGAGTCATCTGGGCCCTTTGTTCAAGTCGGTTTGATCACACGGTGTACGTTCATCTCACCGGGCTATAAATATAGGGGCAGACCCCCCTCCCAGAACACCAATTCATTCCTCCTGCTTCATTCGTCAAGAGTAGACAGAAGTTAGGGTTTCCAGAGATTAGAAATAGGGCTCTAGTTCTTCAAGTTCATAGTTTAGGCGTCTAGCAAGGTTCATGTAGAGTTGGGCGCTACGCTCGGGATTCCAGATCCGTCTGTCTGGAGATCGGTAATATTATCTTGTATCTCATTATGACTTTGCTTTATTTTAATATATTGCTGCTTCTTCAGTTCTTAGTTTATTCTAGTTGCATATTCGATATAGTTGTGATTGGTGATGATTATTGTCATTTGATCGTAAAGCGCCTAATTCAGTACTCGAGTGAGTTAGGTGGTATACATTATGTAGACGTGGTTTCTAGATATATTGTGTACCTACAGAGGCACCCTGACGTGCCGGGTCGTGTGGTAGTCCGCGTAGGTGACAGCTGCGTTGGTTCCTCTATAGTCCACGCCCCGTACGTAGGACGAGCAGAGCGTGGTCGCGAAGAAGGTGACCCTTGTGTCTTAATATCCTCATTAGATGATGCTCCTTATGATGTTTTCTGAGTTGATTATGCTATAGATGAAGATGTGTAATGTGGCGTAGGCTGTAGACTTTGTATTTAGTAATTACATAGGTTTCCTTTACTTTAGCCAAATCTCGAGATTGTCTTTTCTACATTAGTGAGTCTCTATATTCTATCTCTGGAATACCATTTATCTCATTTACTCAGTTATCATTTACCATTTATCATTGACTTATTTATCGCTAAACCACTAGAGTTATGGGTTATCATAAGTTTGCACATTTATCTTTCCAATCATTATAGTAGATTATCCTAATGAGTAGAATACCACATTTATCCTTTTGGCATAAAACAAATCAACGATACTCGGAATACTTACCGGGTGAAGTGCTACAATGGGAGAATTATCTGCACGCTTGCGGATATATTCTATAGCATTATTTTTAGGAGGCAAGTGAAGATTATTTTACCTTTAGTTTTTGGCATCATGTTAGGGATGACAACTTATCATGAAGTGATGTTAAAAATACCAACAATAACCATCTTTTCAATGAGGTCTTTGGCATCCTTGACATTGTGTTGCAGGAATGCTCCTCCAGTGGCAGCATCAAGGTGATTACGGGCTAATCCAGTCAGCCCATGGTAGAAACCTTGGATTAGGAGCCATTCTTCAATCCTATGATGAGGACAAGCAGGAATGTACTTCTGGAGGTGTTCCCATGCTTCAGGAATCATCTCGTCAGCTTGCTGTTGGAAGCTTGAGATCTGTCCACGAAGAGCGCTGGTTTTGCCCATTGAGAAGAATTTCTTGACGAATGCGTTGGCGCACTTCTCCCAAGTGGTAGCTTCATTCTTGTTGGCATAGAACAATTGCTTCGCCTTCCCAAGCAGTGAGAATGCGAATAGGTGAAGACGGATGGTGTCTGCCGAGACATTCTTGATAGTGAAGGTACCACACACCTCCAAAAAGTGCTGGAGATGGGCATTGGCGTCTTCATGCGGCTTCCCACAGAATGGATTGGCTTGCACCATGTTGATCAGTGCTCGCTTGAGCTCAAAAGTAGCAACCCCCAAGTTAAGCTGCGGACCGGTGGCAATGTTGTCAGCCGACGGTGCAGAGAACTCAGAGATGGTCTTTTGGGCCATAGCTTCCTTGATTGATAGTGCGGAGCCTCTTTCCTCGAACGGATTCAGGTTTGAGATGAACCTTTGAGGTGGAACTTGACGGCGTCTAGTTCTCCTCAACAATTGCTCAAGATCTTCAATGAAATTTGATGGCAATTGGAAACCGCTCATGCACTGTCTAGCTTCACGATAACGAGAAACACAGACAGGGGTAAGCCCCTAACACTAATCGATAACTAAATTGATAGTAGACTCCGGATTCAATTTTTATTAATATTCCTAGACTGATGCTTTTCCCGGCAACGGCGCCAGAAATGCTTGTTGACACTTCTTAGCGCTACTACCAGAGACAGGGTGTTAAGCTATCTCTGATAATGGCGCTAGAAATGCCTGGGGTATTTCTTATGTCTATTGGATAATTCCACAAGCGCACAGAATATACCGCTGTAGCACTTCACCCGGGAGTATTCCAAGGTATCGTTATTTATTTTATCCCAAGGGAAAGCGGCTGCTAGGAATAATTAATAAAAAGAGAGAGATCCTTAAGTCTATAGCAACTTAGTATCAACTAGTGATAGGGGGGTAAATCGATATATAGAGGAAAGGGTAATGACACCAAGACACAACAAGGTTTTAGGATAACTAGTAGAGTATAGCTAGGTGGGAGGACAACGAGTGAGTATAAGACTCTTATGACACTTACTTTACTCTTGTGAACTATCTTATCAAATGGATGAATTATACTAAGACAGCTACCTTACTTCCAGTGTGTAAGGGGTAGTGCGAAACAATAGAGGATATAACATCTATCCGAAGCGCCTACTCTCTTATGGGAGCCTACCTTTTAAGAACTTGCCTAAAACACATGGAGGGATATACTAAGACTAGACAGGGCTGTCACCACCTGCTAGCACCCACAAACAATCCGTGCGACCAGCGGCATTCAAAGGCAAGATCTAGTCTAAGCACCACGCTTACACTAAGCCTTACTACTCTAGCTGCGTACCAACAGCTAAAGCACCCTATGACAGGCGATGAACTACACACGTGGGCTGGTTACAGGATCACTATCTAATATAACTCAACTATATGTTAAGACAAGACACAACAATACTATAATGAATAGTAAAGCACTAAGTAAAGACTTAGTAAAGTAAAGTAAAGTAAAGATAATATATTGATAAAGGTAAAGTCTTACAGAAGGAAAGGTACAAGAGCTATACCAGACTCTCCAGCAGACGACTCCGGAGACTCTGAGCGTAGCTCGACTCGACTCTAACTCCCACACTAGACTAATACTACAACTACTACTAAAGAGTGGAGCTTCTCTTGTCTCTTGTGTATCTTGTGTATCTCGGGTGTCTTGAAGAGGGTGATGGCAACCTCTATTTATAGGGGAGAGTTGAGGGGCACCACATCAGCGATCCGCGTGCTCCTTGCCTCTCCTCCCTTGGATGAACCACCTCAATACCTGCCTCAGAATGGACAGCAATGGTGAATTCATCACGTGGAAGGCATGCAGGAAGGCAGTGGGGGCCAACCGTCCTAGCCAGGCACCAGGGGGGTCGGCCGACCCCCTAAGACATGTGGGCCCAACCAGGTGTGGTCCCCACTAGTCATAGAGTGTCGCCTTGTGCTGGTTCTATCTTGATTTTGTTGTTTCACGCCTTGATCCATGTGCTTTGATTCTCCACCGTTGAATGGAAACACATGTTGATCTGATGGTGGAATTGAGCTGGGTAGAGTGTCACACGGATCCTGCCACATCACCAGAGCCAGATGGGCCCCATGGTGGGGTCGGCCGACCCACACATGGGCCCACTCTGAGCTCTCCTCTCTTCTACGTGATGTCTTGAGTCATTTGTTGAAGTGTGATGACTTGGTTGCCAAATATATGGTTCGTCGATCCAACATATTGGGCTCCAAGTGCTCCAATTTGTTCTGTTTTGATCTTCCCTGCATTCACAAGCTAAGAGTACAAGTGGAACTGATTATTGATAAAATATGTTCATGATATGTTTATTCTCCCTTAAATCTGAGGCCTGTTGACAGTGTTTGAATGTGGATTTTCATGCGTCAACAGTGCCATTGCCGGGGAAGCAATGGGAATAAGAGTTTAATAGTGATCTTGATGTCTACTAATTTAGTGTACCACTAGCTTTAGTAGGATTACCCCTGTTCTGTTGAGTTGTGGAATAAGACAGGACAACAGAAGCCGTTTCGACCTTCCGGCAATTTCCACAAGAAGAAATTTTAAAGAGCCCAGGGTGCCTGAACATCCAAGATTCATCAACAATGGAACCCTGCCATCTCACAGGTTTGCACACACACACGCACACACACACACACATATATATATTTCTTTCTAACCCTGTGTAGATTGGAGAAGAAGGTCATCGTCACAAGAATTCAAATCACATCTTAAGTGACGGACATAGAAGCTGCGCTATGCACAAATCATGGTAAGTATGATCAAGAAGGTGAGAAATTCTTGCTCATGGACTTTAAACTTTGGAGTAGTTATCTTTTAATTATTGCATCTCATTGCATATTTACTTTAATCCATGCATCCACTCCATTTAGTTTTTGTTCCCTCATATCAAATCCATAGCATATTTAGTTCTTGCATACATCCATACCACGTGCATATTAAAAAGAAAAAATATATCCCTCACTATGATCATACTCTTTTGTCTCTATTTTTGAGTAAATCTCCGTAATACTTTCATGCTTCCATTTTTGTATGCTAGCAAGTTTTTGTTTGGAAGTAGTCGATATACTTCCATAGGCTTTTAAATTAAGCGCGGTGCTTAGGTTAAAATTGCCTGCCTTAGTCAAATTAGACATGGAGTCTAGTTTGATTATTGAACTAAAAATTACTTGTGTAGACATTGATTATTTTGTCGGACTAACCCCTACAGAAACTTTCAAATTCAACCTGGAAAAGTCCTGAGATGATCTCACGTAAGAGATGAATCAAGGCATGTGATGAACTCCAACAACTTTGCACGAAGAAGACACATCAGCTCATCCTTCATCAAGGAAAGAACTATAAGTACCAAAAGTTTATTTACTTTGTCTTTCGCCGCAAGTTACCTTTGCCTTGAATCATGTTAGAATGTAGCAGGCAAATAAAAAATGCAAAAAGAAATCTATGCTAAAATAATCCTTTAATCATCTTTTGTTAGCATAGATAAAAAATTATGGACAACAACCCATATTTCAAATTCATTGAAATCCTTCGGGTATACACTAACATTCTGCAGGAACAAATATAAGCTATTCTTGTAAATGAGTTGGGATGAACCTGTCGAAAACCAAGGCACAACTACAAGAAGTGGCTGCACTTGATGGATCATGAGCATCGTCAAAGACAGCCTAACCTTGAGCGTTCCCAAGGCTTAAGCTAGGATGATGATCGCAAGCATCATGCAATTTCTGCCGTATGGCCAAACCGATGCCTGCTCTCATCATCTTCGAAGATAGCAACTCATACACCGATGGCACAGACCAGGATGATGAGATGCCACTACAACATAGTGTGCATCTTCCACACCTCATTGGTCATTGGTGGTCTATCGGTGGTGTCTCATGAAGCCATGAACAAGTATGGTCGTAGGATGACATTCCTAAGTCATTTGAGATGAAGCACTCGCACAAGCAACAATGAGTTCCCTTCTTCAAACATCAAGATGGTTGGCGTATCATCAGAGAAGAATAACTTTTCACCCGCCGTTTGAAGACAAGGACAATCAATGATGAACTTGGATGGTGCAAAAGAATGAGATGGCCCTGCTCAAGCACAAAGAAGCCCTTTTTGAAAAATAATCCGGATCAAGACAAACTCAAGAAACTGTCAAAGAAGGTGCAACAAGTGTTGAGTAGAATTTTATCAAGACATAAGGTGACATAAAGTAAGGTTCCTGTGAAAATTCAAGCAAACACCATGGTGATGCAAGAGCACTTAAAAGAGCAGCTTGGGGGAGATTCACTTTTCCCCATTAATAAGACAAGTTTAGAGGAAGCTCTTGCCACTAATCATCGCAAAACAAGGGTCCAGAAAGAGGAGTGAGAAAGAAGAGACTGTGAAGGATGACTCCAACCTCAGCGTCAACATCAACTTCGCCAACCAAAAAATGGAGGAAGAAGGACTCACCTTCCAGCTCATCATCATCGGAGGTGCACTCAGGGTCATGATCTCAACCCGACGATGCACCAAGCAAGGACTAAACAAGACAAGACGACCTGTTCGGAGAACTTTAAACCACCGAGCCTTCGCCGAAAAAGTAAACTTGGTACTTATCCATATTTCCTTTTCAGAATTGTATTTGCATCTTAGTAGTTGCATATTTACTTTCATGCATTAAAAAAAATATTTATTGCTTTGCATAATAAAATCTAAAAGCCCCATGTGACTAATCTTGTGGCATAGCTCATAAAGACTATTCACTGTAGTGGCACAAAAATAATTTGCATGCATCTAGGATAGACTTCTGCATCATATTTACTTTCTGCGTTCATAAACTTAAAAACACCAAAAATATGTGGGCACATGAAGATCCACACCTTTTATAAAAAATCCAAAAATATATGGGCACATGAAGGTCCACTCATTAAGGGAGCTTTTTGCTAGGAATTTTGCCACTAACCATGGAGCAATATTATCCTAACCCCCTCCATGAGAATTGATATTCTTGTTAGCAATTGAGTTTTACAAGACAATATATGATCAAAGAGCTAGTCAACCTAGTGTCCTCGCGCTGCCAACACATCTGCTCTAAGAAGGATCACTCAACTTGCAGCATCAAGTACCACGCCATCATCTAGCTTGGGGAAGAGCATCCTCCACTTAATCTAGCTAAGCTTCCCATCCTATTAATGTACTATATTGCTTTTTGAGTGTGTTAGCTAGTGAAATAAAATTTGAAAACCAAATAAAGATTTGTTTAGTTTGATTATTTAGGTTTGCTTATGTTTGAATAAAAGAAAATGCTTACCGAAGTTGTTGCCCAGATAAAAAGAACTCCATAGATAAAAATCATGCTCAGTTATTTGATAAGTAGCACCCCACTATAATTCCCCATCACACTTAGTTTTCAACCTTGAATCATCCCAAGTTTTAGATACAACCATTTTAACTTGAAGATTTACTTTAAATCTAAAACTTATGGATAGCAAATGCTTGATCTAACACTATGCCAAAAAAGCTTATCAGTGACGCGTCTTAAGGCTTATCAGTGACACGTAAAAGACGCGTCACTAATCTTGCGTCTGTGATAAGGTCACACAAAACACGTCACTGATAACCCAGTACCAGTGACGTGTGTACCCAATACGCGTCACTGATAACACTTATCAGTGACGTGTCCAGCCAATACGCGTCACTGATAACATTTATCAGCGACATGTCCAACCAATACACGTCACTGATAACACTTATTAGCGACGTGTCCAGGTAATACGCGTCACAGATAACACTTTCTCAGTGACACTTCTAGCGCGTCACTAATAACGATTCTAAAAAAACAAAAAAAAGAAAAATCATAGATCTATGTCATTTTATACAGCAAAATTACAAAACAAATTCAAACTATTTTAGTACAAGATCCACTCATTCAATACAAGATTCTCAATTTCAATTACATACAAGTAAGCCAACAGGGTTGCGAAAATAAGACTCCGCCGTGCTAGGGCTGTGGACAAATCTAAGTTGAGCAAACTACTACCATGACGCCTGTGAAGATATAAGTGTCCTTGCCAGAGTCACAGTAGCCCACCATTATCTGCAAAGTTAAGAAAAACATACACAAAGTTTCAAAAAAAATGATAACTGAAAATCCTAGTACTTGCAGCTAGCATTCTTCAGCCTGAGATAGCTATACTCTTTCATAGCAAGTAAATTTGGATCTGCCAGTAAGGTCCTAGTCAAACAAAAGAAATTGCCAAGTAACATCTCATGGCAAATTTGGATCTACTAGAATGACAAGTTCCCTCTAGTAGGTTCAAGAATAAGTTTTTTTGAGTGGAAATCACCTAATCAGTGAGAACGCTGCCCAAAACAGAAAGCACCGTAGTATTGCCACCCTATAGCAAACCCAGTAATGATTCCAGCGCTGGCATTCAGGCAATCACCTGTAAAAGAACCATACAAACAAAGAAGTAAATAGCTAAAAACGTATCAACTATAAGAGGTAAGAACAAGTGACTAGCAGCATTAATTTAGTGGTGAGCTCACTACCTCTGTCACAGATTTGCAGGTATGCCAGGGTATGCTACCCACCTCAACCTCACTGATTTGCACAAGAACATAGCTATCAGCTGATGAAAACAATTGCAAACTCACCCCAGGACATTTTAAAAGGAACTGTAAAGAAGAAATGCATATTGGACCTAGACGAGTTCAAACCAATCAGTAATTGGTGGATGCAGCTAGTATGCCAAACGGCACACAACTTACAACTCCAAGGCCAACATATAGTATTAAGAGTTTAGCTTCACATTACACTCTTAGTTTTTAAACACCATAATTAGTGCATCTTCCTCTCACATGAACTAGGCTGGAAGTATGCTAACTCTCCAAATTAATATTGTCAATTTCATGCCACCAGGACTAAACAATAACACTAATCCTATTTAAATTTAACTAAAAATTCAGAAACAAGAATACATATTGCAGAGAGCATAACATGAAATTAGTGTTATTGTTTACTATAAATAAACTAGTTCTTTGGGTTTTTCCATGGTCAGCAAAAATAGGGATAGCAAGTATACTAACATTCCCATATTATTACAAATGATGAAATGAAACACAACTTAATTACTACCGAACCATACAAGCTGTTAATGCAACCCCAGCCCTGAACTAGTTCATATGGACTGAGTCGTATGTTCCACTCAGACTTCATCATAGCATTGAAGGGTAATTAACGAAAATTAGAATTTCTGAATCATGTCATTAAGATAGAGCATACTAGGACAAAAGTCAGCACAGGTTTAATCAAAATATCGGCACAGGAAATCATATGTGATTGATTAAAGGAAAACTGACCTCTGAATTATAAAATCTGATCTCCCATCCTGCTTTAGTAGCTCCTTTCACTTCTTCAATTGGATTTATAGGAGTCAGAAAGTTCACCAGTGAACCTTCTTTGGCACATAGAAGAAACCCAATCACCCACTACAAATTTCAAGTAAACATTCTATAAGAAAAAGGTACTCGCTCCATCCCAAATTGTAAATCATTCCAAGAATCTTGGAGAGTCAAACCATCTCAACTTTAACCAAGTTTATATAATAAAATAGTAATATTTATAATATCAACTAAGTATCATTAGATTCTTCACCAAATATATTTTCATACTAAACTTATTTGATGTCATAAATTTTTGTATTTCTCTCAATAATTTTGGTCAAACTTGAGAAGCTTTGACTTTCCAAGATTCTTGGAATAACTTACAATTTGGGATGGAGAGAGTAGGTACCAAACAGGAAAAATGCTCAACACAACAAAAGCTAGAACTGTAGAACCTACAACATTTATTTGTCACAGCTCACAACTACTAAGCATAGAATGTAAAAACAAATAGAGCTTCCACACTTACCATGCTTTTGTTGTGGGAATAGTTGTGGGAATACAGATTAGTTCATTTTGTAGCTCCAATAATGAGGTAACATATTTGCATTGACAGCTAGGATGGCTTGATCAGGTAAAACATGTAGATAATGTTGGGAATATGCTCACTAATGGTTTGTCAGGCTATGGACTGGTTCCTTGCATTAGTTGAGCTAAAGCCCGAAATACCTTATGACTGCCAAATGATCCAGCACTGCCACCAGTTTACTGTCAACAATAGTGACACTCATGTGGATCACAGTACGAACTTCTTGGTACAAATAGAAAAAATAGTTGAATGCAGAACAAGTTATAATGCAGTCATGCCCAACCCAGGACCCATATACATCCACCAAGGACATGTTATGATTCAGCAATAGAAGGGTTCATGAAGTAGCATACCTACAGCAATCACTGCAAGGTCCTAGTGGCTTAGCCAAACCAGAGCTTGCTGTTACATATAAATGCCCGCTGTTTGCTGTTACATATAAATGCCCACTGTTAGCTTAAATTCTCAAGGTACAACATGCGTATCTCACTAATTCATGGCAGATTTGAACTGATTATATATTTGGATTTAGTTTAGAGAAACCTTTTTTCCCACAAATTAGATATATTCAACACTAGATTCATCTCTGAAGGCTGCTATAAAAAAATAATATCGTTCTCCACAAATCTCTAAATGTGATAATAAGTACCTATAGGAGAAATCCTAGAGTATGTTCCTGGAGTACAGAACAGTAGACTGCAAGCTGATACAAGTCCATCTTAAGTAACTAGCAGGTCCACCAAAAAGAAAAATGTATAGCTTCCTCAATCCTAATAGTCCATGTGATGTACTGGAAGCAGTTCAGTAGTTACAATAAACTTTAGTACTTATTGTCCAAATTTAGTCTTTCGGCACTCTACAAAAGAGTAAGTAAATCACTTAAAAATGATCTGATCTAGACTAAAACAACTTTAACCAGCAGAATTCACAATAACAATATTTTACAAGGCGTTAATCTTACCATTTAAGATCATCTTCTCAAGTAGTGGGGTGGTGGCCTTCACTTTGTCAGGCAATGAGTAATTAGCATAGTAGAAATAGCTGCATCAGTGAGAGTAACAAATAAGATCAGAAAATAACTGAGAATGGCCTATCAGTAGCCTTAATAATAGCAGATGACAAGAATCATTATTATAACTTTATAATGGTAGTCTTAGATAATCACACAAGATTTTTCTGATAGGCTCTCCAGCAAGCACACACAAGTTCATTTTGCTCATCTATAGATTGGTTTCAAATTATTGTATACATAGCACTAACCACGCACATGTAACTGAATGTGGAGTAACTGCACTAGGTTTCAAATTATTGTATGAAGCTGCATTCTTCTGCTTGATACAGCGAGCACTACAACCCAACAGCTGAATCTAGAATCTAATCCACCACCCAATCAAAAACAAGCAAGCAATGAAATATAGCACACCTGCAGCTCTCTATCAGAGCGCCACGTGCACATACTCACAAACTGAAAGGAGAAGCTGAGGCATGATGAGGAGCAAAGAGGAATATTTTTAAAAAATTAAGTTGTTGACTCGAATTGGTTTGTGAATGGATCCAGGCTACTACAGTACTGCTAACTGAATATTATATTCACTAGTCATGCGTTACAAAATTCTAATAGCCATTGAAGCCTGTTGCAGTTGACATTATAGTAAGACGGAGGGAGAGAGAGGATCCGAGAGAGGAACCATGGACGGAGCAGGAGGAAGATAGGGCAACGTACCGGTAGATTCGTTGGCCGAGCTGGGCTACCGCCACCACCGGTGAGGAAGACGCGAAACCCTACGTCGGCATAGCAGCCGCGCCGGGAGCCGCCGTCGCCCCACCCTTGCGGCACGAGGGAGAGGGCATGGAGGAGGAGGGCGGCTTCTTCGCTGGCCGCGGCGCGGCGCCGGCGCCCAACGCCGTCGTCGTCGCCCCTCTGGTGCGTCGGAGACCGACGGAGAGGAGAAAGCGAAAGGGAGGAGGCGATTTTTTTTTTCTGCGGACGTATGGATCGGGAGGAGCGAAGCAGTAGTATGGTAAGATGTTTATTCGGATGGGTCTGGTGGTCTGTGTGCGTGGGTTGAGTGGCCCGGATGGCTCATAAATAAACGAATAAATAATAATTTTTGTCAGTTTATTTGTGACGCGGGTCAAAAAAAAGGGTCACACATCTTTATAAATCGGTGACGTGTTTACACAACACACGTCACATTTGCTATCTGTGACGCGTTTTGTCAAGAAGAGTTACTGATATCACCATCTATCGGTGACATGTGCAGAGAAAACGCGACATATTCCTTATTTGTGACACATCTTCTGAACCCGCGTCACAAATACGTATATCTATTTGTGACGCGCCTCAGCAATACGCGTCACAATTTTATCAGTGACGCGTTTTGTTTGTAAGGGTCACTGATATAATGTTATTAGTGACGCGTCTTATTCATAGACCATGGTCAACAGGTTATGTGTGACGTGTGACGTGTCTCGTTAACCCGTGTCACAGATAGACTATTTGTGACGGTTTTGTTTGTATGTCACCAATCGAGATGTCACTGATAGTAGTTTCTGGCATAGTGAAGTCTAAGTAATTGAGGAATATGATATGCAAAATTTGAACTGCTATTTATCTTATTCCTAGAGATATTTGGGTTCTGGAGATTTATTTTAAAAATTCTTAAAACAACATGATGAGTTCCTGTATGCAAGAGCTTTACATTCCTACCATAGCCATACATGCTAAATTAGAAAAACATACACAACATATGCTACTTGATTTGTTTTGAGTTTTGTCAAGATTTGTTGATACATTAGGAACTTGTCATGCTTTTACAATCAAGATCACATGCACTCGACCCATAATGCACTACTCATATCCGAGTGGGCGCATTCACATTCCACATATTCCATCTAGATCCACCTAAAAATCTTCTACTCCTACAGTAGGAGTGAAAACTAAAAATATCTCATTGGTTACCCCAGATCAATGCTCCAAAGTTCTTGTTGCTATCTCTCAAAGGAAAAGGAAAAAGAGAAGTCTTGTTGCAGAGAAGAGGCATGTGGCTATGCAAAAAAGTGAGATGAGAGAAAACAATGGGTACAAAGATGCCCGCTTAAGAGGTAAAAATGGACAAGTGTCCGAATTTATCAAAACAATGGGTACTCTGATGCCCGTCTGAAAAAAAAGAAAAAGAAAAGAAAGATAGCCCATGTTGTCCTGCAGCACATTTCCCTAGTGTTTGAAAAAGGGAGAGAAATATCTTCAAGGAGCAAATGAGTAGAATTAGGATTAGCCACCATATATATCCACCTACCACCTTGCATCCACACACATGCACATCTTGATTTGATTGTATGACTTGTTCCTCTGGATCCATTCTTTGACTTTACAATCCATTCAATGCAAGTATGTATGAACTGACTCCTTACCCATGAGCTCCACATAAGCCATTAGTTATAGGGTGAGAGAAAGGGAGAAGGCATGCATCACTATTGCCTTGTCAAGGATCCACAAATACCACATATTAAGAGACTTGAGAGGGTCATATAAAGGAATCTCTGAGTTTTATTTAAAAAAAATTGAAAAAAGCTCCAGGATAAGAGTGGACAACAGAGCTTGAGACATAGTGCTCAATTTAGACATTTTATCCTTCAATTACCCAAGACTCGAGAGAAAGCTACATGCTCCATGGTTAAAGGTAATACAGGTAAGTCTGAAGGTTAGCTTGGTCTACTCTAATCCTTGAGTACTTCTTGGTTTAAAACTGAATACTTGTGAGGAGTAGCTATAACTTTTGATATATGCTAAAGTTTGGCTTTGCTAAAGGACTAACAAAGGGTAAGCATGGGGGAACTTGTTGACGGTAGTTATCTATCATTTTTATCCATCAACTAAATATGAATCAAGGGCATAAAATAATTCACAACATAGTTATAGTGTTTGATTCTAACAAGTTTTGGTGTTCTCACCTATTTTGCAGGGTATGAAGAGATATTTAATTTTCACTAAATGAAAGTATCTCAAATAAGGAATTGGAGTTCACCATTGCATAGAGGTCGTCGAGACGATCGAAATGGATATATTACTTGCTATTTTTAGAGCCTGGAATGAAAAGATATAGATTTTACAAACACCGGAAGATTCTAGAACACGAACTATAGGATTAATTGAGGGTTACGGGATTAATTGGGCCTAAATCAAAATTTGGCCCATTAAGGCCTATGTGCACTTTAATGAGACATGGTGGAAAGGTTTATTACCACATGGCTTGCTCAAGGTGGAGGAGGGGAGGCCGCCCCCTATATATACAGCCCCAGGGAACCCTTAGGCTCCATCCCTTTCATTATTATAATTCATATTCTCTAGTTAGGGCTTGGATGCAGAGATGTCCCATTGAAGGATAACCTCTCTCCAATGTAGTAGATTAGTTCTAGTTGAGAATTAGGGAGAGCGGAGCCATGCTCGGCTTCTGAAGGAGTCATCTGAGGTCTGGTATGACTTGTATCATGTCTCTGTAAGACTTATGCTTTTATATATTCATCTTCTCTATTTACTTATATGATTTATTATGTGATTGGTTAGTATAGTTGTTATACTTTGGCATAGGATCTCCGCTCGCATCGAGTATCTAGTTTTCATATGGGATTAGAGTAGTAATTAATAGTGTAGACATAGTGTCTAGACTAGAGGTTATCTGAGATTGCACTCAACCTTACGAATAGTTGTGGTAGCCCCAGGAGGTGACAACCCTGATGGCTGACATATTCCACCTCGTGTAGGTTGATGATTGTAGGACTGTAGTCAGAGCTTCCTAGTCCCATTCTCATCTCAGTCTGAGACTAGTGTTCTGATGTCCCGAAGTGCTATTGTGTGATTCCCTATCTAACTATCGTTCAGTTATCTTAGAACCCAAGTAATAGAGAAGTATTTAGAAACCTTGAACTCTCCCATTGTCCTCTCAACTTAGCTAAACTACTCATCTATCTTACAAGTGATTACTATGCAAAACTCCTATTATTTATCACTTACCCCCACTATAGTCTAGTTGGTGTATTAAGTTAGTGGATACATGATGATAGCTATCGGATTCTTTAACCATTGCTTTCCTATGGTAAAATATAAATAACGATACTTTGAAATACTCCCGGGTAAAAGTTACAATGATATTCTGTGCGCTTGCGGAATCTTTCATATCTATTTGCACTTAATAAATACCAACAGTGATCTCAAGGCTCTCGGTAAAACAATTAGTGACAAGGACTTCTCACATCGCTTCTTGAGATCTCTACCTCCCCAGTTTGAGACCTTGGTTCTTATTCTTGTGAGAGAGGATCTCTCAAAGGTGACTCCAACACAAGTGCTTGGTGATGTCATGACACATGAGGCATACCGAGTAGAGAAGGATGAAGGAGTCAAGGAAGAGAAGGAGGATGAGAAGAAAGACAAGAAAGAGAAGAAGAGCATTGCTTTCAAGGCAACCTCATCAAGGCACAAAAGCAAAGCTAAGAAGCAAATCTCAAGTGATGATGAAGATAGCTCAAGTGATGATGATGATGAGGAGGAGGAGATGGCACTTCTTGTGAGAAGATTTGGAAGATTCATGAGAAAGAAGGGCTATGGTGCAAGAAAGAGAAGGGACTTCACCAAAGGCAAGGGTCCAACTATGAGATGCTATGAGTGTAAGAGCAAAGATCACTTGATTGCGGATTGTCCTCACAAGAATGATAATGATGATGAGGATGACAAGAAGAAGAAGAAGTCCAAGAAGGAAAAGAAAGACAAGAAGATGCAATTCAAGAAGAAGAAGGGGCATTCTTATTGTGTCACATGGGATAGTGATGTTTTCTCTTCCGATGATGATGATGATAGTGATGATGACCGCAAGGCTACCAAGAAGAAGGCCATTGCTACTCTTGCTATCCCTAGCAAGCCATCTCTATTTGACTCATCACCGACTTGTCTCATGGCTAAGCCATCAAAGGTACAATCCGAAACCGATGAGAGCAGTAGTGAGAGTGAGGAGGAGGACTTCTCTAAGGAGGAGCTCCTTGACATGTTGCATGACACATACTCTTATCTTAAGAAGAAAGTGAAAGAGTGTAAAGAATTGAACAAGAAAAATAAAATTCTTGAGCAATCCTTTGATGAGCTAAGTGTTTCTCATGAGTGTCTAAAGGAATACCATGAGAACCTTAAAGAAGCTCAATCCAAGTTTGAGAAGGCTCACTCTTCACTTTTGGAGTTGGCTAGGATAGAGGATGTGCCCACAACATGTGACGTAGGTGTTACTTGTGATATTTTTGATACACCTATTGTTGTTGCCTCCACTAACACTTCTTGTAGCACATCCACCTCTACCTCATCTAAGGATGATGGTTTCATTTGTGATGCCACAATCTTCGTTGAGAACAAGAACCTCAAGAAGGAGGTGCATGAGCTCACTCTAACACTAGGCAATGCCTATGGTGGAGATGCCCGCTTGCTTAAGTGCTTGGGTAGTCAAAGGTTCGCCATTAACAAGGAGGGTCTTGGCTATACCCCCAAGAAGGGCAAAGCCGCCTTTGTCCCTCACAAGACTACTTTTATGAAGGGCAATGGTGTGGTTTGCTATAGTTGCAAGCAAGTGGGGGCACAAGGAGCAATATTGCAAAAGGAGGATGATGAAGCAAAGCAAGCCTAATGTTTCATCCATTAGACTTGATTCTTGCTATGTGCTTACCAAGAGTGCAAAGGGAGTGAGAGTCAAGTATATTGGTGCACCTAAGGAGAGCCCAAAGAAGAATGCTATTTGGGTGCCCAAGAGCTTGGTCACTAACCTCCAAGGACCCAAACAAATTTGGGTACCAAAATCTAATTGATTTCTTTGTAGGTTGTTGGCGGTCCTTATGGATCACTTTTATGCCGCCAATTTAGACTAAAAAGAAAAAAGACAAACATATTCTAGCACATATGCCTTTACGATTAACAAGTTCCACTTGTACCCCTAGTATTCATGTTTTGCAGGTTTAATGGTGTAACAAGTGGCAATGCACAACATCATGGAAAAAGCGCAAAAGCAAACGACGTATTCCGCAAATGCGCAAACCAAGAAAATAAGAAAGCCCACCTCAAAAAGCTGAATTGGATCCATCCGTAACCACGGGAGAGGCCCAGGCCCAGATAGCAACCGAAAACTAGAAGGCGGTGGCCAGTGGACCCAGCCAGGGGTGCGACCGCCCCCAGGACTGGCCGCCCCCCTGGTGGGGCCTCCCGGGCCTAGTGTTCGGTGGCGGTCCTCTAGGTGGTTTCGCAAGGGCGGTTTCACCTCCTTCCAAGTTTAGAGACACCAAACCGTCCTAGTTCAACTATAGATAGATGGTGCTCTTTCATTCAACACACAGATCATTTTGTAGTCATCTACCTCACACCTCTCATTTGTATGTTTAGAGTAGTACTAGTAGTTTGTGATAAGGCAAGAGCTATCAAGGAGAGCTTGTCTCCTTGGAAGAAAAGGATCATCTTGGTATGAATACAATTCGGTCTTCTTCCATGAGCAAGTTCTTATCATATTTATATGATCATGCATATGAACTAGAGCAAAGTTATGATCTTGTTATGAGCATAATATATGGACTAGAATATAGTTTATGTGTCATATTCTTGACTTGTTCATCGTTGTTCTTCATTGTTCATCGAATTAGTATGAATAGGGGAAGAACTAGGAATGAGGTGATGGTTCGTCGTGCCTTCTTGGTTGCTCTTAACCTAGCCTGTCAGTCCGAAGGGTTGGGGTCCGCGGAGGTTAGGAGTTGTTTCCAAGTACGTGAGCATGGTGCTCAGGTATGCGAAGATCGGCGAATATGTCGGTATCCCACGGGCAGAGGGGTAGGTGGGCAGGTGGTGACAGCCCTGTCCATCCCTAGCACTCCCCCACGTTCAGATATTGAAGTAGGAGTTCGTAAAGTCTCTATCGGCTGGCAGACCAGCTGCGGGGATCTCCCTATCACCCATGACTTAGTCCTGATAATAGACTTACTAATTAGATGTGTTGCTAGCAGTTCTTTGCATAACTATACATGACCAATGCCTGCTCAGTTAGTTAAATTCTTTTATTCTTTATTTTCCCTTTTTCATCCTTGAGGTTGACCCAGATGTGTGTCCACTATTTTGAAATCATGTTTTATTCATGTTTACTCTATGCCTACCATTGCAGTCAATAAGTGATCATGTTTACACCACGCTTGATGCATATTACCCTCCTACGGAAAATTATAAATACGACACCTTTGAATACTCACGGGTTGAAATGCTACAATGATAGTTCTGTGCGCTTGCAGAGTAATCTTATTTCTTACTGAGCTATCGATTGGCATACCTAGGTACCATTACTTAAGGATTGTAATTCTTTTGCACCCCACGGCGCCGTGTCACAGTTTTGCATATCGTAAGTAATGACAGTTAGGAAGGCCAATCCGGCACTTCTAACTGCTATTACCAGACTGCATTACCTAGGCCGGTGCCATTAAGGGCCATGGGTTACCTTTTTGAAGTAATGGTGGTTGGGAATATCAACTTACGTTTCTAGTATTATTATTAAGGACGGACTTATAGTCTATCTTTAATAGTGATACTAAGAAACGCCAACAAACATTTCTGACGCCGTTGCCGGGGAGGGCAAAAACATCTAAGCTGGCATAAACATCGATTGCATAATAAAGCATTGGTAGACGTAGTTTAAACAAGCTAACTTCGTTGTTTTCTTTCTCTTTTTATTGGAATGAAAACAGGATAGTGTATGAGCGGTTTTGATCTGCCGAACAATTTCACTAGTAATCCGGAAGCACTCCTAAGGAAGAAAAGGTCTCGTACCGCTTCTTCCTCTGCTACCCCACCGGCAGACGAACCGGTCACTCTCGCACCATCCTCCACTACTGCTATGGCCAAGACACTCCGTGACTACTCCACTCCCGTTGTTGCCAACGTGCCTGTTGGGCCCACTGTCAATGTTGGAGATGGAAATTTCGAGATCCGTACGGGCCTTATCTCGATGGTGCAGGCCAGTCAGCTCTGTGGCTTGCCAAGTGAGGACACAAATGCTCACTTGCAACACTTCCTTGAGCTGTGCGACACCATTGTCATCAAGAATGTCGCACAGGACAGCATCAGACTCTGCTTGTTTCCTTTCTCCTTCACGGGGAAAGCGAAGCAATAGTTCTACCAAAACTAGAAAGTTGTTAACACATGGGACAAATGTTCCACGGTGTTCCTCAACAAGTTCTTCCCCATGAGCAAGACCAGCGCTCTAAGGGGAAAGATTTCAAACTTCCAACAATCTTCGCTAGAGTCCATCCCCGAAGCATGGGAAAGGCTTCAGGAATACATCCAAGTCTGTCCTCATCGTGGAATGAAAGATTGGCTCGTGCTCCAAAACTTCTATAAAGGCCTCACAACCATGTCAAAGGGGCACGTAGATGCCGCAGCTGGAGGTGCATTCCTCCCCCTCACCATCGCGGATGCAACTGCACTCATTAAGAAGATGGTGGCCAACCAGAGTTGGGGAGAAGGAAGAAAAACACAAAAAGGCACGAATACTGTGAAGGAGACAGACTTGCTTGCCGCAAAAATAGACTTGCTTATGCAGAAGCTGGACGATCGTGTCACCAACCCTACCATGAGTACCATCCAGGCCATGGACTCACACATGACGTGTGAAGTCTGTGGGAACGTTGGCCACTCGGGGAACAACTGCCCCGAAACCCAAGAAGAAGCTTCATACGTCAATAATGGGTTTCGCCAACCTCAGCAAGGTAATAACGGGTGGAACAACCAACATCGCCCGCAAGGTAATAATTTTAATTCAAATTACAATTCAAACCAACCTTCCTTTAAAGACCTCGTGTTAGGACAAGCTAAGATCAATGAGAATCTGACCAAAAAGCTGTGTTTCAACGATAAAATGCTTGAAAATATAAATGCAAAGCTTGAAACTCTGTCTTCTTCTGTTCAGAATCAAGCAAGTTTCAACAAAATGATAGAAACTCAAATAGCTCAAATAGCTGCTTCTATCCCTGTCAACAATACGGGAAAAATCCCGGGGCAACCCGAGGCTTTTCCCGAGCTTGTTCATGCAGCTGCAGAGCAATAAAGGAAGAAGAGTCTTGCCAACAGACTATAAACGTTGAGTCCTTGCCGAAGGTCATCAGCAGTTATCTAAAAATAAATAAATATAAAGAAATAAATAAATATCTGAAGGGGTCCACACCATCTTTAAAGCTTGGGGGAGGTGTCCCCACTCAGGTATTGTATCTTATCCTTCTAAATATATATATATGTAATAAATAAATATATACATATTTATATAATAAATAGATATAAAATTATTTCTTTGCATTCAAAAAAAAGAGTTTCCCTCTTTCTAATTTTATAAAACTCTATTTTTAGTCCAAAATAAATTATTCTCCAAAAATTTTATAAAAATCATTTTCTGAAAGTTTAGCTTTTGTTATGACCAAATCTTATTTTTAAAATAATTTTTGAAAACCAAAAAGTTTCAAATAAATTTGTGGAAAATCAAAATCTGGAGCAAAGTTTCGAATGGGAGTCATTCGTAACCGGCTACCTCTTGAGGGTAGCCGTTGGAGGGCGCTGCCAAAAAGCGGGACTGAACCGGCCCAATCAGGGGACCGGCTGGTCCCAGGGGTGGCCGCCCCCTGCCCAACGGTTCTGCAATGCAGCCTTTTGCCAACGGCTACTAGCCGTTGTAAGGAGCACTCCCCCGCCTGCGATCAAGTGTATAAATACCAGGATCTCGGGTGGAGCTCCTCGCCCCTCTCACACTCATGTTCTTTTACTCCCTCCATCACTCTCTTGCTCCACCACTCTCCAAATACTTTCCACAAAGTTCAAGTGCAAGAAAATTCCGCAACAACCTCTTGCATTTTCCACCACAAAGCAAGCTCTCGTGCTAAGCTCACTCACCATGAGTGGGATCGGAGGTCGGATTTTCGGCATTTTACGGAAAGGCCGTCGCTCTCGTGGGGAGTCTAGCCAAGGCCCCCCCGCAAGTGAGGAGAGCCCGCTACATGAAGAAGAGGAGGCGCCAAGAGGCCACGCCATCGACGAGGCCGATTCCCCCTTCATCGACTTGGAGAGCGAGCGGGAGATGCAAGCATACAACCTCCTCAAGGAACGCGAGTTCTTGCATACACCAGCCTTCGACCCACACTTTCTCCAGCTGACAGGTATGGACGTCGAATTTAATACCATTTTCAAAAATATTGGTTGGAGCCGAGTTGCTGTCACACCCAATTTTAAGGATAAAATAGGATGCATAATCTTATGTGCGCCCAGAGATCAGTCACACACATAAGCCAACAAATTGCATAAATTGTATCATAACCAATGTTTAATACATAGCGAATAATATCAAAGTCATTACACAGCGGAAAAATAAAGATAACTCTCGCGGTAGCTCCATAGCACAGGGACGTCGACTGGTGAAGCACAAGTCTAGTAGTCCTCTGGGTAGTCCTCATCACTATCACCATCTGTTACCCATCCGGGATTTTTAACCAAATAATGAAAAATAAACAAGCGTAAGTACATGTCGTACTCAACAAGACTATCATGGGTTCATGAGGCTCAAAAGGTTGACACAGGTTTAACAGCTGTTTGCTTTTAATTAATCACCTTTTATGCAATTGAATAGCAACAAGTTAATAAGCCCATTCTCATGATCATAGTAAACACAATTAATGAGTAGCAATAAATAGACTAGCAACAAGTAAACATCACCCCGAAAGATAACTACTCCGTGAGTTTTCCGGGCCACTCGTGACCGTCAGCGCGGCTAGTATACCAGTTTTACACTCTGCAGAGGTTGTGCACTTTCACTATGAGCCGTGATTCCCATTTGCTCGGGTTAATTACTCCCATAACACTACCAAGGTGAGAGAGCAGGGTTTCACTATGAAGTCTTTCAAAATACTTCGTTTAATAAGTTAGGGCCGCTAGGGACCCGGCAAGCAGATGTAGAGCCCCCCTTCTTCGTGGCACAAGGTCACGCAGGTTATACACACTCGGATAGGAGCCGCACTATACCCGAGTCGTCAGGCCCCATCACGCCTTTCGATAACCTCTAACAAGCTAGAAAAAGGACCTATACTTGACTAAAACCAGAGCCATGTAGCCCTTATAGTTGCACTGTAAGTCCCAGCTTTTGCTGACAGATCATTACCAAGGGGGAAGGATATGGAGCATCACAAAACTATGCTCCAATCCCCTAGTTCCATGTTGCTAAAAAGGCATCTTTTAATCCTTATTGCATATTCAATTAATCAGTTTAGATGATCATGATATCAATAACGCACTAGCATCAACTACCATATGCATAATCCCATAGGTTGCAAGGAACAGGATAATAAAACTAGGAAGTAACTATGGTTAACAAGGAAGACACATGCAAATGCAATTATTTATTTGGTGAATAGGACAACAAGGATGATCCATACTAATACTTGCCTTGATCAGCAAACTCCTGGTGATCCGGGTTGTCGAAGTACTGATCTTGATCACCCACGTAAGGCTCACCGTCTATACTCGATCCATCATAACAACACACGCATACAGGGGCAATCATGCATACAAACAAGAGTTTTCATTAGAACAGTACACCAACAGAGAGAAAATAAATTAAAAAGGTTATAAAACAAATCTACACGTTGCTACGATCACATCGATATAAAGTTTGCGCAAATCGGATTTAAAACGAGGAAGATATGAATTTTACAAGATTTATAATAGAATAATAATAGATTAAATATAATCTCGAATTTTAAAAGTTGAAAATATATGAAACAGTGGTACCATCAGATAGATTATGAAATTACGAATCTAACGCAATTTGAATCGTTCAAATCGGAACTAAAACGTGGAAATTATAAATGAAACAATTTTGAATTCAAATCTGAAAACACATAACACATTTTTATATATACCGCGGGGAAATACGTTTTCTAATTCGGAAAACGTAAACCGGTGAATGCGCTTTGGACCGCGGCCATCAACATTAAATCTTACGGGGGCTCTTTTGCAAAAGGGATGGCCGAAGGGGTACGGGCTTTTCTGATCCGTTGGATTCAACACCGACGATCGAGATTAGAAGAGAGAGAGGGAGGACGGAGCTCCGGCCAGAACAGGGGCGGGGCGCGGTGGCGCCATGGCCGGCACATCGCCGGAGAAGGCGATTTGGCGCTGCAGTGCATGAAATAGGTCGGGAAGGGTACCCATAGATCGGGAAGAGCATCGCAAGCTCACCTAGGGTGATGGGAAGGTCGGAAATCGACTCGGGGGTAGCTCTCCAGGTGCTCCGGCAGGCGGTGATCTCCTACAACGTCGGCGAGGGTGCATTAGTGCACAATTCAAGCGGAAAAAGGGTCGGCTACCTCGGGGAGATCACGCAAATGCTCAGTAAGGGGCTTACGGCGAGGATTAAATCCCGAGGACGACAAATTGGTTGTGGTGGCGGAAAGCTTTGAGCGGCGGCTCAGTTCGTGCGTGGGCAGAGAGGCGGCAGCTACTAGGGTTGCGTGGTGGTGGCAGTAGGGTTCGCCCGAGCTTATATACACCCGAGGCGCGAGTAGATAGGAGATTGGATACGGCTGATTCGTAGGAGATTGAATCTGAGACGATTCCTCCATCGAATTCGGCCCCGTTCGTTTTCGGGAGCGGGCTCTGCTCGCGGCAGAGGGGATTGGGGAGGGAAGACGCCGACCAGTGGGGTCCATGCGGCAGCGAATCAAGGCACTGGGTCTCGGTTGTCAGTCTCACAGAGCGGAGAGAGGGCGCGCGCGCTCGGCCGCGGCGGCCCGTCTCGCGGCCGTGCTCTGCTGTGAGCATTTCGGGTGAAGGAGAGGGAAGGGGAAGAGGGCTGACGTGTGGGTCCCGGTTGTCAGCCGCAGAGAGGGAAGAGAGGCACTGCGCTGCTGCGGCTGGGCTGGCTTGCTAGCTGGGCCGGCGCGTTGGCTTCGGCCCAACAGAAAGAGGAGGGAGGGAGCAGGCCGAAAGGAAGAGGAGGACTGGGCCTTCGGGCCAAAATCAGAGAGGGGAGGGTTTTTCCTTTTTCCCTTTTCTATTTTCTAATTTCATTTTCCAAAAGGATTTTCAAATTGGGTTTCGAAATATTTGAAAAATTCAAATAAGCTACAACAGTACAAAGAAGAAATGCTCCAGCATGAATGCATCATACATGTGTATGACCTAGGTTTGATTTTATATTTGAGAAAAATTATTATTTCCCTATATTGGAATGATCAACTAATTGCATAATTAAATAAATTCGCACTATTTAAAAGAATGCAATTTTTCGAGTGTTACAGTTGCCCCCGTGCACCAACTTGGATCTCGTCTTTTGACCATCCAAATCTTGGGCACTCTACAAATTGTCGATTATGGTATTACTTTCCGCTGCTTTGGGAAGGAGCATAGTCTTTATTGGAAGGATCTTGCTAACCACCGAGGCTTTCATGAGCGATGCTCTGTTGACTTGGGTTTTTCTCTCTTGGGTTATCATCGTCATACTTTTTGGCACTTGATAACCAGACAAAATATGACTGGAAAATTCCAACCTAATATCAACAACATCCATCATCCTACTTTGAGATTTATGCTTAAGTGGATTGCTAATTCTTTCTTTTCTAGAGAGGACGCACATCATGCTTATGATATTGAGTTGAAGTTGCTTTATGCCGTGCTTAAAAAGATTAAAGTTGCTCTTGTCTATGATATTGTTAAGCACTGGTTGAATTCTTTCGAAACTTCTACACCTATCATGTGCACTTCACTCGTCACTCGTCTTGCCACTAGTATTGATCCCTATGGTGCTAATACTATTGTTTATTTCTCCACTCCTCGTATTATGCTCAATGAGTTCTATTTCGTACAAGCTCACACTCTAAAACGTGACGAATCGGGACAGAATTTGGTATTTTATTTTCCGAGATATATAAATGAGATACCGTTACCTAACCTGGATCTCGCTTTATATAAATCCCCATCTCTCACCTTCGACCTTGTTGAGAAGGAAGAAGCACGCAGGAGTTCTGTTTCCCGCAGGAGATCACGAAGGAGAGGAGTACAGGAGGAGGAGTCTGCACCATCCGTACAGCCTACACAACCGGCCATGCCCACCATGACACCAGGGATGGGATGGTCCCCTGTCATGTCTACACCTGGGTTCACCCCTAGGTATGGATATGGCATGGGACACATTCCTCACCCTCACGGGGCTGGAGGGTCAGGGTGGCAGCACTCACACGAGGCAGGAGGATAAAGGCAGCACGAGCATGTGCACTCCTCAGATTCTGAAGGCATGCCACCTCCACTTCACCCATAGCCGGTCACACTAGAGATTCTCAACACACGCATGCGAGGACTAGAGCTGCAAAACAGGCAGATCCAAGGTACGCTCAACGCTCACATCCAGACTGCCACTCAATGGCATGAGCAGTACCAGCAGCACTTCGTGGACCTCGAAGATGCAAACCGGCGGCGGCACGAGGCACACATGGCCTACCTTCGGTCTATGGGACAGTTCCCAGGACCTAGGCCTTGAACTAGCTTGGGGGAGGAGACCCCACAGAGGTAACATATATCTTTAAATTTCATGCACTTTATTTCTGGCACTTTTAAATTCTGCAATTTTATTTCCTTATCAAAAAAAATAAAATAAATAAATAAATAAAATAATAATAATAATAATAATAATAATAAATTAAAATATTCCACTCCCATATGTGCTAATATATGTTAGTTTCTCTTCTGTTGAAATGATGAATAGTTGCTCTGTCTATAATTCGCTTGTGCCTAAGTTATAACTTAGTATTCCTCAAGATTTAAGTTTGTTGGTTAAAAATGTCTCATTCTGAGAACTTGAAATCTTATGGGCTGCAATTGCAAGATCCTTTTCTAAGTTGTTGCAAGATATGAGATGGTACAAATAGACTTTGCTATGACTTTGTTCTAAGAGAAACTTGGCATCCGGAGTTTTCTTTTCAAAAATTCAAAAATCAAAAGTTCCCCAATGATTATGAAATACCTACCAAGGCTATATGACATGCTCTACTTTTGCAAAACTTTAGTCATATGCTGCTTGCGGAACTTTGAGTCGAGTCAAAAAGCTGAGACCTAGTGAGATTATAGTCATGCACCCATGATTAAGATTCACCTACACCTACCAAATAAAGCCGACTCTCACCCTGAGAGTTGCGCACAATATGCACCCTTCCATCCACAAAAAAATATGCCAACTCTTACCCTGAGAGTTGCGCCCTCTGTTTTTACCAAATAAAAATGACCGACCCTCACTACGAGAGTCATGCATTCTTCATACAAAATTTTCACTCCTTGCATTCGCCATCATGACATCTGTCTATCCATAAGTTTCCATACGTCAATAAAAAGATATGGGCTATGTAAAAAAAAAGAAAAAGATGAAAATAAAAAGAAGAAGAAGAAAAGAAAAAAGAAAGCCAAGGGGCATGAGAAAACAAACGGGAAAGAAAATCCAAATACCCGTTCAAAAAAAAGAGGATGATCTTTCTATAGCCCATATCTCTCCAAAAGACTTTGTTCCATCCAATAAAAGAGAGTCATGATCCATGGAGTGCAAAAAAATTTAATTAGAGATAGGTTTCCACCATACTTATATTCCACACACTTGTACATCTTAATCAAAGTGTATGACTTGTATCTCCTTATGGTCCGGTCTTTGACTTAGCAATACAGGTGATGTAAGTATGCCCACATACCTACCTAAAAACTCCACTCTCAGCCTTAGTGGAGGATTTAAAGGTAGCACTACAATGCCTTTGGTGAGGTAATCATACACATTGAGCGATTAAGAGAATCATTTGAGGAACTTGTTTTATTTTACAAAAATTCATAAAACCTTTGGATAGAAGGTCTATCAAAGAATGAATGATTGGTGAATCTGTTATAACCATTCTGTCTTGCAACAACTCAAGAAATTGGAGAAACTACAGCCCCATGAAAAATCAAGGTAAAGAGTGGACACAATGCCAACTTATCTAAATTACGAATGAATACTTTGTTATAGACATGGCACTTATGAATTATATCAGCATCGTAGCAACTCCTGATCAACAACCATACTTAGCTATTTGCTCGGGACGAGCAAAGGTTAAGCTTGGGGGTCTTGTTGGCGGTCCTTATGGATCACTTTTATGCCGCCAATTTAGACTAAAAAGAAAAAGACAAACATATTCTAGCACATATGCCTTTACGATTAACAAGTTCCACTTGTACCCCTAGTATTCATGTTTTGCAGGTTTAATGGTGTAACAAGTGGAAATGCACAACATCATGGAAAAAGCGCAAAAGCAAACGACGTATTCCGCAAATGCGCAAACCAAGAAAATAAGAAAGCCCACCTCAAAAAGCTGAATTGGATCCATCCGTAACCACGGGAGAGGCCCAGGCCCAGATAGCAACCGAAAACTAGAAGGCGGTGGCCAGTGGGCCCAGCCAGGGGTGCGACCGCCCCCAGGACTGGCCGCCCCCCTGGTGGGGCCTCCCGGGCCCAGTGTTCGGTGGCGGTCCTCTAGGCGGTTTCGCAAGGGCGGTTTCACCTCCTTCCAAGTTTAGAGACACCAAACCGTTCTAGTTCAACTATAGATAGATGGTGCTCTTTCATTCAACACACAGATCATTTTGGAGTCATCTACCTCACACCTCTCATTTGTATGTTTAGAGTAGTACTAGTAGTTTGTGAGCAAGGCAAGAGCTATCAAGGAGAGCTTGTCTCCTTGGAAGAAAAGGATCATCTTGGTATGAATACAATTCGGTCTTCTTCCATGAGCAAGTTCTTATCATATTTATATGATCATGCATATGAACTAGAGCAAAGTTATGATCTTGTTATGAGCATAATATATGGACTAGAATATAGTTTATGTGTCATATTCTTGACTTGTTCATCGTTGTTCTTCATTGTTCATCGAATTAGTATGAATAGAGGAAGAACTAGGAATGAGGTGATGGTTCGTCGTGCCTTCTTGGTTGCTCTTAACCTAGCCTGTCAGTTCGAAGGGTTGGGGTCCGTGGAGGTTAGGAGTTGTTTCCAAGTACGTGAGCATGGTGCTCAGGTATGCGAAGATCGGCGAATATGTTGGTATCCCACGGGCAGAGGGGTAGGTGGGCAGGTGGTGACAGCCTTGTCCATCCCTAGCACTCCCCCACGTTCGGATATTGAAGTAGGAGTTTGTAAAGTCTCTATCGGCTGGCAGATCAGCTGCGGGGATCTCCCTATCACCCATGACTTAGTCCTGATACTAGACTTACTAATTAGATGTGTTGCTAGCAGTTCTTTGCATAATTATATATGACCAATGCCTGCTCAGTTAGTTATATTCTTTTATTCTTTATTTTCCCTTTTTTATCCTTGAGGTTGACCCAGATATCTGTCCACTATTTTGAAATCATGTTTTATTCCTGTTTACTCTATGCCTACCATTGCACTCAATAAGTGATCATGTTTACACCACGCTTGATGCATATTGCCCTCATACGGGAAATTATAAATACGACACCCTTGAATACTCACGGGTTGAAATGTTACAATGATAGTTCTGTGCGCTTGTAGAGTAATCTTATTTCTTACTGAGCTATCGATTGGAGTATCTAAGTACCATTACTTAAGGATTGTAATTCTTGTGCACCCCACGGCGCTGTGTCACAGTTTTGCATATCGTAAGTAATGACAGTTAGGAAGGCCAATCCGGCACTTCTAACTGCTATTACCAGACTGCATTACCTAGGTCGGCGCCATTAAGGGCCAAGGGTTACCTTTCTGAAGTAATGGTGGTTGGGAATGTCAACTTACGTTTCTAGTATTATTATTAAGAAGGATTTATAGTCTATCTTTAATAGTGATACTAAGAAATGCCAACATAGGTGAACTACAAGTCCGGAGGGAGGCATTGGGTGCTTGATAGTGGGTGCACTCAACATATGACCGGAGAATCAACCATGTTCAATTCAATCAAGCCAAATGAAGATGGGAATCTTGATAGTATTACATTTGGTGACAACAAGAAGGGCAAGGTTTTTGGTCTTGGAAAGATTGCAATTTCAAATGATATGTCTATCTCCAATGTCTTGCTAGTTGAGAGCTTGAACTTCAAGTTGTTGTCCGTAGCTCAATTGTGTGACTTGGGATTCAAATGCATCTTTGGTGTTGATGATGTGGAGATTGTTAGTGTTGATGGAAGCAACTTGATATTCAAGGGATTTCGGTATGGCAATCTCTATTTGGTGGACTTCAATGCTAGTGAAGCTCAATTGTCAACATGATTGTTCACCAAATCTAGTATTGGTTGGTTATGGCATAGAAGGGTTGGTCATGTTGGAATGAAGCAACTCAATAGATTAGTCAAGCATGACATGGTGAGAGGATTGAAATATGCAATTTGAGAAAGATAAGTTTTGTAGTGCTTATCAAATGGGAAAGCAAATTGGAAACACACATCCTAACAAGAGCATGATGAGTACATTTAGAGCATTTGAGTTATTGCACATGGATCTATTTGGCCCAACCACTTATGCTAGTCTCGGTGGAAATAAATATGGCTTTGTGATAGTGGATGACTATACAAGATACACATGGGTCTTCTTTCTAGTTGACAAGAATGAAGTGTTTGGCATATTCAAGACATTCATCAAGAGAAGCCAAAATGAATTTGTGACAGAACCTCCTAAGCTATATGGCCCAGATGTACCTGTCGTCGTCCCAAAGACCTCTGACAGCCGTGCAGGTGACCCGTATAACCTAAAAGGGGCTGCCGGGTTTACGAGTAAACCCGTTTCCTCCGAACAGGATCTTAATTGCGAAGAAATTGCAGAGTACAACATTTCATATAAATTTTACAACTCGGAGTACAAGAGCGGAAGACTTAAAATATTACATAGGATTACAAACCCGTGTTTTTAATTATACATTAAGTGCGATTATTACAAACCAAAATATGAGTAGTGGCAGTAGGTAAGTAGCTTATACAACACTTATATTACATAACATCCCTGCTCAGGGATCAAATACTCACTCACTATCACTATCCTCTTGGACCACTTCCTCGAACACCGTCATACAGCAAGGTCCAACGCAGACCTTGGGTTGCTGATTGCCTGCAACATGGGGTTAACAAACCCTGAGTACAAGGGGTACTCCGCAAGACTTACCCGACTAAAAATTGGGGAGAAGACTTAGGAATGCAGGCTGAGGGGAATCAAGGAGAGGCTTTAGCAAGAATCAAAGAGTTTTTGCAGAAAAGCTCTCTAAATCAGCTTAACATTAATCTTAAAGCTACATTGATTCATTGTGTTATCTCGTCATCTACTCCCTTTCCCACATTTACCTCGTTCCGAACCACCCTTCGCTGTAAGTCTGTGGATCAAGTCTCCATTGACCGAGGAGTAACGACGATTCGAATCAATTAAGTACCCAGCTAGGGATCCCTATCCACACTGCATATGTAGCACTTAAGTTTGCATATACCAACCCCGCCTACCACGGCTTTTCCAAAACTTGAACCGGTCTTGCGCCACCCGAGAGTACAGTACTCCTCTCCTCTCCAGGCACGCCGGCCACGAGGGTACACGCTACTCTCGCCATCTCTCCACTCCCAGTGCGTGGTTGTCGGTTCAAGAATAGGAGCGACCGGAGTCAGAGGCTTTCCGTAGTATGTGGCTAGTTGCAAAGTCTCGATCCATCAGGCCGACAACGAATGGTCCCTAATGGATTCCATTTCGTTTTCTTAATAGACAGTCAGAGACACTACATTGAGACTCCTTTCTCAATACAAGTCTACTGCCCTGTCAAATAATTATAATAGTTCATAGTAGTATACCCAAATCATACAAAATATTTTTTTTATAAAAGCTTAACTATTAAGCATGGCTAACATTTTATAAACATTTGCCTTTAAATCAAGTTTCACGGATAATATATTAAGGCAGGTAAATGCAGCAAGTAGGTGACAATCAACTCCTATCAACCTAATGCAGTAATTTAACTCAAGGTGATAAAGATTTGTAAGACACAAGAGGGGTTAATGCACCGGGGCTTGCCTTGTTGCACGGCGAGGGACGGATCAAGATCAGAACCGCAAATATCAAAACCACCGGAAACTCGTGGGGCTTCGTCAGCGGTGACTTGCTCGACTTTTACTTCCTCGCCTTCGGTCACTATACGTGATAATGATGTATGCTTAATGATGGTGCAAATATCATGATTAACAATAAACAAGTATTAAATTAATAACCTTGAGTACAACTTTCCTTCATGGTAAAGTTAGAATCAAGATCTCACCTAACAGTGTTATTGTTGCATAATTAATTCATTAATTATTTTTAAGTCATAGAAAGCCGCAACTAACACGACTTTTAACACTAAGGAAAGTGCTTAGGATCAATTAGGGTTTCTGATCCTAAGTCTTCACACAATGCCAAAATAACACAAAAATCCTAAAGTGATTAACACTAATCATCATTTTAATTTAATTACTTAATTAAGAATAAATCACAAATAATAAAACTTTATCCAACTGAGCTACCAATTTTTGTGGAGGTAGCTCACTGGTCAAAATAGCTACCTAATTAATTTCATAATTTTTGGATTTATATTTTGAGCTATAAAAATCATAGAAGTGTTATTTATTAATTAAAATATACATTTTTACAATCTACAGAAAGTGCTCAAAATACAACTTTCATATTTTTCATAAATTCTACATTACTCAGAGAGACTCCACAATTTATTTCAGAATTTTTGGAGCTATAGATTAATTCATTCAAAATTCCTAAAATTCAGTATCCAAAATTCATAAACAAAATGAAAAGAACATTTGAAGGGGGTACTGGGCCGGCTCGGCCAGGCCCAGCAGAGCCCACTCGGGCTTCTCCTTCCCTCTGCTCAAACAGAGCAGAGCGAACAGAGCAGAGGCGCGCCGGGGGGGGGCTGCCCGCCGCGGGACTCGCCGGCGGCGACAACTCCGGCGAGGGCGAACGTTTCCATGAGATCCATTCGACCTAATGAACACATCTAGAAGCTAAACCCCGCGTTCAAGACACTAGAGCAGAGCTACCGCCGGCCATGGCGGCCCGACGAACTCGGTCGCCAGCGGCGCAGTCGCGTTCAGGCCACGCCAAAGACCAAAGGACCTCTCCGACCACTAAATAAGCACCAGGAGGATCACCAAACCCTACTGCTCACGTTAGTTGAAGATGGAGACGGGCGGAGCGGCTCTGTCGACGTCAATGGTGGGTTCGGCGGTACGCTCCGGCGGTGACAGCGGCGTTCCGGCGACTGCAACCCTCCAAGGAAGAAACCACCGAGCTCGTGAGCTTCACAGGACCACAAAGAACATAGAACTAAAGTTAAGAAGGAGCGAGCATCACCGGTTAGCGCTAGCTTCGTTGATGTCAAGCTCGACGGCGTTTCGGTCGGCTCCCGAGAAGATGGCCGGGCACGACGACTCCGGTGACGAAGACAACGTGGTCAACGGCTCTACGAGTTCACAAGAGAATGGTGAACCTATTGGAAGGCTCGACTCGACATGAAGGTGAACGGGGACAGCGGATTTGGACGAGCAGCGAGCTCGCCGGCGACGAGCCGATTCAGGCGAAAAGGAAAAGATGAGCTCGCCTTCAAGCTTATATGGTAGAAGTCCGTTCCCGAGCGCGTGCCACGCCTTCCTGCCCCTGCCATGTACCCTGGTGACGTGCTTGCGCGCGCTGCGTCGCCGAGGGCGGCGGCGGCCGAAGCAGGCAGGTAGCTCGGTGGCGAGCTCTGCTTCGCGACACTGTAGCTAGGTTTTAATCCGATTTTGATTTTTTTAAAATTACTTTCGTTTTTATGTAACAAGTCAAAAATATCCCAAAATTAGATATGTGGGAAATTAAATTCTAAACAACTTTCGTATTTAAAGCATTTTCAGATTTCAAATATTTTTGAAATTATAGAAAAGGGGGTAAATGGCCCTTTTTCAATTCAGTTTAAATTTCAAATTTTTATTGAACAAGTTCAAAATCTTTGAGCATCAAAGTTGTTCAACTCAGAGAGCTTTACAACTTTTGTTTAAAGACCATCTTCAGATTCCATATAATTTTTGAATTGAAGTTTTGAATTCAAATTTGAATATAGTAATTCAAGTTTAATTTGAATTTCCCAATGAAAACTTGAAAAACTTTGAATACCAAAGTTGCTCTATTTAATAAGAGCCACAACTTTGCTTTTGGGACCAAAGCCCAATTTTACTTAGTTTTAAAACTAGATTTTTAGTCCGATTTGGGGTTTTAAAAGTTAAATTGCTAATGAAACCACTCTATTGCCCTATGCACAAGCCTTTAGAGAAAAGTAAACTCGTTCTCAATTGATGCAGGTCAAGTTTGACAAAAATTCATACATGTTGTACAATGCTCATGATGACATGCTCAATTTTAAATGTTCCGTAACACAGGAGTGTTACAGCCCTTCCCCCTTAAAGAAATAGATGAGACTACAGGGAAGCATAGAACTCAAGAAAATTTTCAGATAGAAAATCCTCGGATTCCCAAGTAGCCTCCTCTTCGGAGTGCTGACTCCACTGAACCTTATACCACCTCGTGGTCGTCCTTCGTGTGACTCGATCTCTTTGATCCAAGACTCTAATCGGGTACTCTGGATAGGTCAAGTCTGACTTAAGTTCTACCCCTTCCAGGTCGATGATTCGATCAGGCACTCGAAGAAATTTCTTCAACTGTGATACATGAAACACATTGTGAACTTCTAACAATTGCTCAGGTAATTTTAGCTTATACGCTACAGGTCCACATCTCTGTACGATTTGGAACGGGCCAATGTAGCGCGGGGATAACTTTCCCTTAACTCCAAAACGACTGACTCCCTTCATAGGTGAGACTTTTAGATATACATATTCTCCTACTTCGAATGTTAGAGGTCGACGTCTTTTGTCAGCATAACTCTTTTGGCGAGATTGGGCCGCTTTCATATTAGCTCGAATAATTCGAACTTTCTCTTCGGCTTCTTTAACCATGTCAACTCCAAAGAACCATCGTTCCCCAGGTTCGGACCAATTCAACGGAGTTTGACATCTGCGACCATATACCGCTTCGAATGGTGCCATCTTGATGCTTTACTGATAGCTATTATTATACGAAAATTCTATCAAGGGCAAGCATTCATCCCAACTAGCCGAATAATTGAGAACACAAGCTCTCAACATATCCTCGAGAATCTGATTGACTCTCTCCATTTGACCCCCAGTCTGAGGATGATAAGCAGTAATGTGCAAAAGCTTAGTACCCAAGGACTCATGAAAAGATTTCCAAAAATTAGAGACAAACTGTGTACCTCTGTCAGATACAATAGTCTTTGGCACCCCGTGAAGTTTCATAACGTTATTAATGTATAAGCTGGCATACTTTGCCGCGGGGTACGCGAGCTTAACAGGTAGGAAGTGGGCTTGTTTAGTGAGGCGATCTACAATAACCCAAATGGAATCAAACCCTCGGGATGTCTTGGGCAAACCCACTATAAAATCCACACTAATGTCCTCCCACTTGCCTCCAGGAATAGGCAGTGGGTTGAGTTCACCTGCTGATTTCATATGCACTGCTTTTACTCTCTGGCAGGTGTCACACTCGGAACATATTGGGCAATCTCGATCTTCATTTTGGTCCACCAGAATCTCTGTTTCAGGTCCTGATACATATTGTTACTTCCTGGATGAATAGAAAACCTTGTTAAGTGCGCTTCATCAAGGATTTTTCGACGTAACTCAGGAACCTTTGGAACTACTAGGCGATTCTTGAACCATACGACACCATCATCATCAATTCGGATGCAGTCGGCTTTTCTAGCTAAAACTTTTTCCTTGATGTGTTTAATACCTTTATTCTTTTTCTGGGCAGCAATAATCTCTTCTCGGATAGTCGACTCAATACTAAGGTTGGTTAAACTACCTCGTTGACCCATTTCAATGTTTAACTTTTCAAGCTCAAAACACAAAGAAAGGTCTAACGGCCTCACTGTCAGACAATGGCAGTGAGCCTTTCTACTAAGTGCATCGGCAACCACGTTTGCCTTACCCGGATGGTAGTGCACTTCCAGATCATAGTCTTTTATCAGTTCAAGCCATCTTCTTTGCCTCATATTTAACTCAGATTGAGTGAAAATATACTTCAAACTCTTGTGATCTGTGTATATATGACAAGTGTTGCCCAGCAAATAATGACGCCAGATCTTTAGAGCGTGAACAACAGCGGCTAATTCCAAATCATGAGTTGGATAGTGCTCTTCATGTCGCTTTAGCTGACGAGATGCATATGCAATGACTCGACCTTCTTGCATCAGCACGCAACCAATACCAATACCTGAGGCATCGCAATACACATCGAACGGCTTCTCGATGTCAGGCTGAGCTAAGACAGGAGCAGTGGTCAAGAGTTTCTTTAGAGTTTGGAAAGCTTCTTCACATTCAGCTGACCATTTGAACTTCACATCATTCTTAAGCAACTCAGTGATTGGCTTAGCTATCTTAGAGAAGTTGGGGATGAACCGACGATAGTATCCTGCCATTCCCAGGAAACTTCTAACTTGATGAACAGTGGTCGGCGGTTGCCAATTCAAGATTTCCTCAACCTTGCTAGGATCGACAGCTACGCCTTCAGCTGATAGAATGTGTCCCAGAAATTGGATTTCCCTCAACCAAAATGCACACTTGCTGAACTTGGCATACAACTTCTGCTCCCTTAATCGAGTTAGAACAATGCGAAGATTTTCCGCATGCTCCTCCTCACTCCTTGAATATATCAAGATGTCATCTATGAACACTACTACAAACTTGTCCAACTCTGGCATGAACACAGAATTCATCAGATACATGAAATGAGCAGGAGCGTTGGTCAGACCGAAAGACATGACCAAATACTCATATAACCCATAACGAGTAGTGAAAGCTGTCTTAGGGATATCTTCGGGACGAATCTTTATTTGATGATAACCCGAGCGAAGGTCAATCTTTGAAAACACTTTTGCTCTAGAAAGCTGATCAAAAAGAAGATCAATTCGAGGCAGAGGGTACTTGTTCTTGATAGTGACTTCATTCAATGGTCTATAGTCAACACATAACCTTAGAGTTTTGTCCTTCTTCTTTACAAAAATAGCAGGACAACCCCATGGAGAAGAGCTTGGTCTGATAAATCCCTTATCAAGCAATTCTTGCAACCGAATCTTCAGTTCTGCCAACTCATTTGGAGGCATTCTATAAGATCTTCGGGAAATTGGAGCTGTTCCCGGCTTCAACTCGATGGTAAACTCTACATCCCGGTCAGGAGGTAATCCAGGCAGATCTTCAGGAAACACGTCTGGAAACTCACAAACTACCGGAATGTCCTGAACTTCTTTCACTGAGGTGGCATTAACTCTTTCAACAGCCCTCTGAGGTGTTGGAAGTTGGATTAGAAGTTGAGAAGTACTATTAGGTAAGTTCACCTTTATGGTTCTATTCAATGTATCAATAATAGCTCCTCTCTGGTACATCCAATTCATACCTAGGATCACATCTATATCTTGATCCTTTAACACTATCATGGATGTGGGGAAAAGATGACCACCCAAGTCTATAGGTACTTGATATACCATTTCCTTGGTACTCAGTCGTCCCCCAGGCGACTGTACTATAATACTTTCCTTAGCTTCCCCAATTGGAATATCATGCTCAATGACGAATGTACGATTGATAAAAGTATGAGATGCACCAGAATCAAAAAGCATAACAGCAGGATGGTTTGCAATAGGAAACCTACCAAGCATGACGGGTTCTCCTTCTGCGATCTCATTGACCTGAGTATAGTGGACTTGTCCAACTTTCTTCACGGCCTTACCCTTCTGCTTCTGCTGGTTGTTACGGTTCTGATTCTGCTGCTGCTGTTGACCACCAACAACCCTCGGAACATTCTGATTATACTGTCTCGGAAACGGGCAATCACGAGAGTAATGCCCGGGCTTTCCACAGTTAAAGCATGGAGCGTTGTAGTTTGGTGGTGGAGCTTAGATACGAACACCAGGGGCGTTCGGCTGAGTAGTATTTGGCTTATTAATATTCTGCGGTGCGGCAGCAGGGCGAATGTAAACCTGTTGCCGAGGTGGATATTGCGGCTGTGGATAATGGGTACGTTGGTGTTGAATAGGATGGAACACAATCTTCTGGCGCTTCTTACCACCAGAAGGTCCGGTCGACACAATCTTCGTCTTTCGTTTCTCCGCCTGATGAACAAGATTCTTAGCTTCATAAGCTATTGCTATGTTGACCGCCTGATGATAAGTAGCATCTGGGTTGGAGGTCAATGCTCTCTGAATTTTTTAGTTCAAACCCCTCTCAAAGCAGTCTTTCTTTTTGTGATCAGTGCTCACATGATCAGGTGCATATTGAGAAAGGTGGTTGAATTTGGACACATACTGCATCACGGTGTCCTCCCTCTGGCAAAGTGCTAGAAACTCATCTAACTTCAGCTTCATTACTCCAGCCGGAATATAATGGGCACGAAAACCTTCACGGAACTCGGCCCATGTCACACGGTGACCTTCCGGCTGGGCGGCAACAAAGTTCGCCCACCAGCTGCTGGCGGCTCCCCGAAGCTGTTGCGCTGCACACAGCGGCTTCTGACATTCGGTGCACTGAATAAGACTAAACTTTTGCTCCATAGTGCGGAGCCAATCGTCAGCCTCCAACGGCTCATCAGCTTTGGTGAAAACCGGTGGACGAGTATCTGTGAAATCCACATAAGTGGTTTCGTCCCGGTTGTTACGCCCACGACGGTTTCCCTGATTATTCTGATTTTGATTCTGTGCCAAATGAGCAGTGGCATTCGCTAGTGCGGCGATAGCATCCACTAATGTTGGTGGAATCGGTGGCGGGTTAGGAAGCTCATCACCGTCATGAGAGGTTCCAGCCTCATCAGAAGCACGAGTACGCATCAGCATCTATATATACAAGCAAGCCATATTCACATATACTTATTCCAAAGCATAGCAGTACATATCGTTTTACGGATTATAATACCAAAATTTGTCACGCTCCTAGCACGACATAGCTTAGTGGTTAGTTTAACTTAGATACTTATTTTATATATCCACCCTATGGTTTGAGCTATCCTAGGTAGTGCTGGGTGATGTAGGCATGTTGCTGCCCTCACTGGATTTCGCGTCCTGTTCGTCCTGGTCCGCTTCATCAGACGCGCCGTGAGGATGCAGCTGATGATACAGGCGGTACATCTCCTCGCGCACCTCCTCATTCTGGCGCTCGAGGTCTCTTGCATAAACCTCTAACTTGCGAACTCGAGTCAGAGCGGGGTCCTCCGGCTGTCCCGCAAGTTCACGTTCAGTCATCACCTCCCGCAGACGAGTCTTCAGTTGACACACCTCGATTTGGCCCCTGCAGCGGTTGTCAAACATTCTGTCAAGATGCTCATGCAGCCTCTCGATCTCCGCCCACAGCTCAGCTTGACTGCTGTTGTGAGTGACCCTTGGTGCGATCTGATGGTTTGGCACACCTTGAGGTCCAACCATCTTGCGAGCGGTACGCTTGGTACGAGCCATCTGAAGAAGGTGACTTAGGATTAGCTTAACAAAATTACAGGTCAGCAAGAATAGGTTTGGTTTCTACTGATCCCATACCCCTTTAAGAAGGAAGGTAATTATTATCAAGTTAACAATTATGATGCATGCACGTACTTACGAAACAATCACAAACAAAACAATAAATTGACTTGATAATAAACTTTTTTAACATAGGGCTAGTATATCATAAATGCTATTTCCCTACTATGCCAATACTCATCAGTTTTTGCCTTTATTAAAATGATTAAGACAAGATAATAAGCAATTTGGACCAAATTACAAATTAATAATGGATCCAAATCATTTTAAAATTTTGCAAAAAGACCCTGCAAGTCTTTGCAAATTAAGCTCCGGTACCAGCTGAGACAGAACCTCCTAAGCTATATGGCCCAGATGCACCTGTCGTCGTCCCAAAGGCCTCTGACAGCCGTGCAGGTGACCCGTATAACCTAAAAGGGGCTGCCGAGTTTACGAGTAAACCCGTTTCCTCCGAACAGGATCTTAATTGCGAAGAAATTGCAGAGTACAACATTTCATATAAATTTTACAACTCGGAGTACAAGAGCGGAAGACTTAAAATATTACATAGGATTACAAACCCGTGTTCTTAATTATACATTAAGTGTGATTATTACAAACTAAAATATGAGTAGTGGCAGTAGGTAAGTAGCTTATACAACACTTATATTACATACCATCCCTGCCCAGGGATCAAATACTCACTCACTATCACTATCCTCTTGGACCACTTCCTCGAACACCGTCATACAGCAAGGTCCAACGCAGACCTTGGGTTGCTGATTGCCTGCAACATGGGGTTAACAAACCCTGAGTACAAGGAGTACTCCGCAAGACTTACCCGACTAAAAATTGGGGAGAAGACTTAGGAATGCAGGCTGAGGAGAATCAAGGAGAGGCTTTAGCAAGAATCAAAGAGTTTTTGCAGAAAAGCTCTCTAAATCAGCTTAACATTAATCTCAAAGCTACATTGATTCATTGTGTTATCTCGTCATCGACTCCCTTTCCCACATTTACCTAGTTCCGAATCACCCTTCGCTGTAAGTCAGTGGATCAAGTCTCCATTGACCGAGGAGTAATGACGATTCGAATCGATTAAGTACCCAGCTGGGGATCCCTATCCACACTGCATATGTAGCACTTAAGCTTGCATATACCAACCCCGCCTACCACGGCTTTTCCAAAACTTGAACCGGTCCTGTGCCACCCGAGAGTACAGTACTCCTCTCCCCTCCAGGCATGCTGGCCACGAGGGTACACGCTACTCTCGCCATCTCTCCACTCCCAGTGCGTGGTTGTCGGTTCAAGAATAGGAGCGACCGGAGTCAGAGCCTTTCCGTAGTATGTGGCTAGTTGCAAAGTCTCGATCCATCAGGCCGACAACGAATGGTCCCTAATGGATTCCATTTCATTTTCTTAATAGACAGTCAGAGACACTACATTGAGACTCCTTTCTCAATACAAGTCTACTGCCCTGTCAAACAATTATAATAGTTCATAGTAGTATACCCAAAGCATACAAAATATTTTTTTTATAAAAGCTTAACTATTAAGCATGGCTAAGCATTTTATAAACATTTGCCTTTAAATCAAGTTTCACGGATAATATATTAAGGCAGGTAAATGCAGCAAGTAGGTGACAATCAACTCCTATCAACCTAATGCAGTAATTTAACTCAAGGTGATAAAGATTTGTAAGACACAAGAGGGGTTAATGCACCGGGGCTTGCCTTGTTGCACGGCGAGGGACGGATCAAAATCAGAACCGCAAATATCAAAACCACCGGAAACTCCTGGGGCTTCGTCAGCGGTGACTTGCTCGACTTTTACTTCCTCGCCGTCGGTCACTATACGTGATAATGATGTATGCTTAATGATGGTGCAAATATCATGATTAACAATAAACAAGTATTAAATTAATAACCTTGAGTACAACTTTCCTTCATGGTAAAGTTGGAATCAAGATCTCACCTAACAGTGTTATTGTTGCATAATTAATTCATTAATTATTTTTAAGTCATAGAAAGCCGCAACTAACACGACTTTCAACACTAAGGAAAATGCTTAGGATCAATTAGGGTTTCTGATCCTAAATCTTCACACAATGCCAAAATAACACAAAAATCCTAAAGTGATTAACACTAATCATCATTTTAATTTAATTACTTAATTAAGAATAAATCACAAATAATAAAACTTTATCCAACTGAGCTATAAATTTTTGTGAAGGTAGCTCACTGGTCAAAATAGCTACCTAATTAATTTCATAATTTTTCGATTTATATTTTGAGCTATAAAAATCATAGAAGTGTTATTTATTAATTAAAATATACATTTTTACAATCTACAGAAAGTGGTCAAAATACAACTTTCATATTTTTAATAAATTCTACATTACTCAGAGAGACTCCACAATTTATTTCACAATTTTTGGAGCTATAGATTAATTCATTCAAAATTCCTAAAATTCAGCATCCAAAATTCATAAACAAAATGAAAAGAACATTTGAAGGGGGGTACTGGGCCGGCTCGGCCAGGCCCAGCAGAGCCCACTCGGGCTTCTCCTTCCCTCTGCTCAAACAGAGCAGAGCGAACAGAGCAGAGGCGCGCCGGGGGGGCTGCCCGCCGCGGGACTCGCCGGCGGCGACAACTCCGGCGAGGGCGAACGTTTCCACGAGATCCATTCGACCTAATGAACACATCTAGAAGCTAAACCCCGCGTTCAAGACACTAGAGCAGAGCTACCGCCGGCCATGGCGGCCCGGCGAACTCGGTCGCCGGCGGCGCAGTCGCGTTCAGGCCACGCCAAAGACCAAACGACCTCTCCGACCACTAAATAAGCACCAGGAGGATCACCAAACCCTACTGCTCACGTTAGTTGAAGATGGAGACGGGCGGAGCGGCTCTGTCGACGTCAATGGTGGGTTCGGCGGTGACAGCGGCGTTTTGGCGACTGCAACCCTCCAAGGAAGAAACCACCGAGCTCGTGAGCTTCACAGGACCACAAAGAACATAGAACTAAAGTTAAGAAGGAGCGAGCATCACCGGTTAGAGCTAGCTTCATCGAGGTCAAGCTCGACGGCGTTTCGGCCGGCTCCCGAGAAGATGGCCGGGCACGACGACTCCGGTGACGAAGACAACGTGGTCAACGGCTCTACGAGTTCACAAGAGAATGGTGAACCTAGGTGAACGGGGACAGCGGATTTGGACGAGCAGCGAGCTCGCCGGCGACGAGCCGATTCAGGCGAAAAGGAAAAGATGAGTTCGCCTTCAAGCTTATATGGTAGAAGTCCGTTCCCGAGCGCGTGCCACGCCTTCCTGCCCCTGCCACGTACCCTGGTGACGTGCTCGCGCGCGCTGCGTCGCCGAGGGCGGCGGCGGCCGAAGCAAGCAGGCAGCTCGGTGGCGAGCTCTGCTTCGCGACACTGTAGCTAGGTTTTAACCCGATTTTAGTTTTTTTAAAATTACTTTCATTTTTATGTAACAAGTCAAAAATATCCCAAAATAAGATATGTGGGAAATTAAATTCTAAATAACTTTCGTATTTAAAGCATTTTCAGATTTCAAATATTTTTGAAATTATAGAAAAGGGGGTAAATGGCCCTTTTTCAATTCAGTTTAAATTTCAAATTTTTATTGAACAAGTTCAAAATCTTTGAACATCAAAGTTGTTCAACTCAGAGAGCTTTACAACTTTTGTTTAAAGACCATCTTCAGATTCCATATAATTTTTGAATTGAAGTTTTGAATTCAAATTTGAATATAGTAATTCAAGTTTAATTTGAATTTCCCAATGAAAACTTGAAAAACTTTGAATACCAAAGTTGCTCTATTTAATAAGAGCCACAAATTTGCTTTTGGGACCAAAGCCCAATTCTACTTAGTTTTGAAACTAGATTTTTAGTCCGATTTGGGGTTTTAAAAGTTAAATTGCTAATGAAACCACTCTATTGCCCTATGCACAAGCCTTTAGAGAAAAGTAAACTCGTTCTCAGTTGATGCAGGTCAAGTTTGACAAAAATTCATACATGTTGTACAATGCTCATGATGACATGCTCAATTTTAAATGTTCCGTAACACAGGAGTGTTACAGAATTTGATGTGACAATCAAGAGTGTGAGAAGTGACAATGGAAGTGAGTTTAGAAATGCAAGAGTTGATGAGCTTTGTGATGAGTTTGGAATCAAGCATCAATTCTCGGCCAAGTACACTCCTCAATCAAATGGCCTTGTTGAGAGGAAAAATAGAACACTTATTGATATGGCAAGGTCTATGCTTAGTAAATACAGTGTGAGTTTGGACTTTTGGGCCGAAGCAATCAACACGGCTAACTATTGTAGCAACCGACTCTATTGTCACCAGCTCTTGAAGGAGACGCCATATGAGCTATTGAATGGAAGAAAGCCCAACATTGCATACTTTAGAGTGTTTGGTTGCAAATGCTATATCTTGAAGAAGGGTGTAAGATTGGGAAAATTTGAGACGAAATGTGATGAAGACTTCCTAGTTGGTTATTCCACCACAAGCAAAGCATATAGAGTGTGGAATCACACCACCAAGCTAGTAGAAGAAGTTCATGATGTGGAATTTGATGAAACCAAGGGTTCACAAGATGAGGAAGAAAATCTTGATGACGTGAGAGGAATTCAATTGGTGAATGCAATAAAAAATATGGACATTGGTGATATCCAGCCTAAGACAAGTGGTTGATGTGGAAGATGAAGATGACATAGATCAAGTGCAAACTCAACCTAGTGTGCAAGCAAATCAAAATGAAGCAAGCTCTAGTGGTTCTCATGATCAAACTCAAGTGCAACATGATGAAGATCAACATGCTAGTCCATCTCAAGTGGGTCAACCAAGCTCAAGCAATCAAGTTCTCTAACCGGTTCATATTGTAAGAGATCATCCATTGGATCAAATAGTTGGGGATATTAGAACTGGTGTCCAAACAAGATCAAAGTTAGCAAATTTTGTGAGCACTTCTCATTTGTCTCATTTGAAGAGCCAACAACTATTGAGAAAGTCTTGATGATAGTGATTGGGTAAATGCTATGCATGAAGAGCTCAATAACTTTGAGAGAAATCAAGTTTGGGAGCTAGTTGAGAGGCCCAAGAACTACAATGTCATTGGTACCAAATGGGTGTTCAAGAATAAGCAAGATTAAGATGGCATTGTGGTAAGAAACAAGGCTAGGTTAGTTGCACAAGGATACACTCAAGTGGAAGGATTGAATTTTGGTGATACTTATGCTCCGGTTGCAAGATTAGAAGCAATTAGGATCCTTCTAACTTATGCATGCGCACATGATATCAAGCTCTATCAAATGGATGTCAAAAGTGCTTTCTTGAATGGATACATAAATGAACTAATATATGTTGAGCAGCCCCCGGGTTTTGAAGATGAGAAGAAGCCCAACCATGTCTACAAGTTGAGAAAGGCTTTGTATGGTTTGAAACAAGCTCCAAGGGCATGGTATGAAAGATTGAGAGATTTCTTGCTATCCAAGGGTTTCAAAATAGGGAAGGTTGACACCGTACTCTTCACTAAAAGAATTGGCAAAGACCTGTTTGTATTGCAAATATATGTTGATGATATCATTTTTGGGTCAACCAATCAAAACTTTTGTGAAGAGTTTGGGAAGATGATAGCTAATGAGTTTGAGATGTCCATAATTGGTGAGTTGAGTTATTTTCTTGGTCTTCAAATCAAGAAATTGAAGAATGGAACTTTCATAAGACAAGTCAAATACATTAGGGACATGTTGAAGAAATTTGGGATGGAAAATGCAAAATTCATTAGCACACCTATGGGCACAATTGGTCACCTTGATGAAGACAAGAGTGGAAATATGGTAGATCAAAAGAAGTATAGGTCTATGATTGGAATCTTACTCTATGTGACCGCTTCTAGACCGGATGTGATGTTTAGTGTTTACATGTGTGCAAGGTATCAAGCTTCACCTAGAGAGAGTCATTTAAAGGCAACCAAGAGAATACTGAGATATCTCAAGCACATACCCGATGTTGGACTATGATATCCTAAGGGGTCAAACTTTGAGTTGATTGGTTATTCGGACTCCGATTATGTGGGATGCAAGATTAATAGAAAGAGCACTTCCGGTACATGCCAATTGTTGGGGAGAACACTAGTATCGTGGTCATCAAAGAAGCAAAACACGGTTGCACTCTCCACCGCCGAAGCCGAGTATGTTAGTGCGGGGAGTTGTTGTGCATAAATATTATGGATGAAGGCCACATTGAGTGATTATGGAATCAAATTCAAGAATGTGCCATTGCTATGTGATAATGAAAGCGCCGTGAAGATTGCCACCAATCCAGTTCAACACTCAAGAACAAAGCATATTGATGTGAGGCATCACTTCATTAGAGACCATCAAACCAAAGGTGACATTCAAGTTGAGAGTGTGGGCACCGATGATCAACTCGCCGACATTCTCACCAAGCCACTTGATGAAGCAAGATTCTACAAATTGAAGAACGAATTGAACATCCTTGATTTCTCCAACATGAGTTGAGCTAGTACCCCCAGTATATGACTCGCCTCTACTCCGATAAAGCAAAGGTATCATTATTTGACATGGCATTCATATGTTGCTAGGACTTGTGTAGAGCATATAGACATATTTTTTAAAAAAAAATAGGCTCATTCATGGAAAACTAAATGCTTTTGAGATCATATGCCACTACTATTGCTTCTATGTTTTGTTTGATCTAGTGGTGACATATGACTAGTTTGTGGGATTGTGAACCTAGTATTTGACTAGAGTATGAGCATTATGGTATATAATTCAACTTTGTCAAGATAACCCCTAGTGGCATGAAGAAGCTTGCCAAAGGACAAACCGGGTTATATATTTGTGCAAGTAATCTAGCTAAATGCTTAAAAGAAGGAAGATAATAGAAATAATCTCAATATCTAACAAGTGGTTCCCTCCATTGATTTCAAATCATATCCTACCCATGCTACCCTTTTATGGTCTTTGATGACAAAGGGGGAGAGAATGGTACAAAGATATGGAGGCGGTTGAGCGGTGAACCATCATTAGGCCGATGATGGGAGAGCTATAGGCCAAGTGAGAGGGATCACAAAATTTTAAAATTTGGATCTCACACTTAGAGGGAGCAAGCTCACAAGCATGTTTGCAAGCATTTGATTGTGCATTTTCATATGATTGTTGCATTGCATTTGTACTTAAATTCAATATACTTGCTTGCTTGGTGTATGCTAGACTTAAACTTGTGTGGTGAATTGAAGTATTAGCATGCATAGGAAGTGGTAGCTAGCTCCTGGTCTTTCCAAGTGACTCTAGAACCTTGTTTCTAATGTTGATCTCACGAGGTATTCTAGTGTCTTTGGTTGCAAGAATTCTTTCAAATGGAATCTACCTATCCATGGTGCTAAGGATGATTTATATATATACTCACTTCTAAGTTTTGACCCTAATGCCACGCTTTTCTGTCGCGACGACAAGATTTGGTTGCAATAGTGGGTGTTATCGCAACTATTTGCACTTTGGTTGTGATAGATGGGGTTTTTTGCCATGCTAATTGTTTGGTGGCCCTGAGTATGGAGATCGTTGCGAAAAGTAAATTGTATGCAACCGACTGTAGAATGGTTGCAATAAGGTGTCACTGTTACCATGATTTGATTTGTGTTGCAGAAAGTTTTATTATCGTTGCAATACTTGGATGATATTACAGCTCTTTAGCTAGTGGTTGCAATAGAGCGTCAATATTGCAACGAATATGTTTTGTTGTACTTAATAGTCACTTGTGTTGCAATAAGGTTGTACATGTAGCAACGGAAAACTAAATCGTTGCAATCACTAAGGTTGTATTGCAACCATGCTTAATAGTTGCTATATAGCAATATATTTGTGGCAATAGAGAAGCTTGCATCGCAACTCCTGTATTGGCATGAGCCTTTCTAATTTCTATGATTGCATACGCCCCAAAGTCAAGGAAATCTAATCAGAGATAGGTGCGAAGGAAATTGCCCAATCGATCACATCATGTTCGCATCACGCCCCTTGCACATGAGGCACTACCACTTACCCTTGTTCCTTCTACAAACATGAGAGGTCATGGACTAGGGTTCAGGGAGCAGATCACGTTAACAAAGACGGCATGAAGAACATAGGAACCTTGGTACTATGTGCGCGACGACAATAACCATCATACTCACCTCAGGCCTTGGCATCGACAATGCAAGTATACTTATCTCTTATTGTAGTTATTCTAGATTCTTTGATTTTTTTCTTATTTACATTTCTAGTTTCCCAAATTCCAAGTCTCTTTAGTAAACCTAATATTTTTCTAATATTCCAATCTTATTCTTTTGGTCAGTAGGTGGACAAGATTTAAGTGGGAGGCTCGTAATCAAGCGAGGACACAGTCAAGGCAATTACATGTTGCAATGCTAGGAAACCTGAGTGTTGCATAGATTTTAGGAAGTCATGTACTACTATAAGTTTTAAAAAATTATAAAATAATAAATGAACTGTACACTCGTATGATTTTAGATACTACTTCAATGGTTCATCAGTATATTGAATGATTGATTATAATTAATAAATGTGAGTGCAATTACTTTTGTTACGGTTTATTGTTTTTGCAAAGATTATTTATTAAACCATAAATCAAATGCTACTAGCGTTGCAAATACAAACTATGCCAACAAACGGTTATGCATGGCAATATGATTTCTCGCAACGAATAAAATTGCGTGGCAAATGGTAGTATTGCCACGATATGATGGTTGTGGCAATAACATGATTCTTGCAACGAATACAATTGTGTGGAAAATGGTACTATTGCCACGATGCAATGGATGTGGCAATAATATAACACTCGCGACGAATAAAATTGCGTGGCAAATGGAATTATTGCCACAGTATGACGGTTGTGGCAATAACATATCACTCTCGCAACGAATAGTATCTCGTTGCAAATGGTACTATTGCCACGCTTGACGGTCGTGGCAATAACACCATTCGCAACAAAATTCTAACGTGGCACAATGTCTTTATTGCCACAATTGGCAACGAACCAATTTGGTCGCAATAGATTCAAGCAGTTGCAACGACAAATTAGCAACGGTTGCAATACCTTATTGTAACGTGACATTTTGCAACCATTGGCAACGCACACGATTTGGTTGCAGCTTGTACCTTTTGCAACCGAATTGGGCTTATTGCCACGTTTTCTCAGCGTTGCGCAAGGGTTAAAAATTAGTAGTGGTACTCCGATGGTATTGTGCTTCAAAGGTCTAATTCTATAAACCTTAGCATCAAATTGGTAGTAATATCTCTCCCACACTTCTAATCCAATGCATATGTGCAAAACCTTTCAAATCCAAACACTTGGCACATATGTAGGGGGGCTAATATTACCAAATTGAATCATTGAATATCTTTGTAGATGTTGTCATCATTTACCAAAAAGGGGGAGATTGAAAACTCTATGGTTGGTTTTGGCTAATTGATGACACCTAGTATCTAACCATTGCGTATAACCCTTGTGATTACAAGTGTGGTTAGAAGATCAAGTATGGAGCAATGAAGGCATCCAAGTCTTTGGAGTAAGCCCCTCAACATGAAGATCAAATGCTTCAACACTTGGTACAATGGATGGAGCTCAAGGCAAAGGTGAAGTCAATAGGGCTCTTTCCATTTTGGTGATCAAGACACTATAGAGAGTGTGATCACATTTAGGTTAGATGATCGTACTATTAAGGGGGATGAAATTTTGTTAACAAGCTCGGTCATCAAGTGCCTCTAGTTGACATAGTTGAGCATATGCATTTAGATCTAGAGCACTAACCTATAACCTTGCAAATGAACTTAAAAACAAGCTAACACTCATGCCTAAGTGCTTATACACTTGGTTGTTAGCACCTAGAAGCAAGTTAGTTGAAGAGATGACAAAAACAGCTCTCAGAAGTGCACTGGACGCTGGGCGCGTCCGGTGGGTGCGCACCGGATGCGTCCGGTGCAGACAGAGCCTTTCTGAAACTTCTCTGAGTAAGCATCGGACGCTGGAACAGTAACTCCAGTATGTCCGGTGATGTTTTCCATGCGTCCGGTGAGACTTCATGCTTTCTGACTGAGTGAAAGCACCGGACGCTGCCAGCGTCCGGTGACCTAATAGCGGACGCGTCCGGTGTGACTTTGAGCTCTCTGGATGCTCTGTGTTCGCGCACCGGACACGGGCGTCGGAGCGTCCGGTGCGACGTCTCCATGTCCGGTGAGTTGGCGCGCTGAGGGAAGTTTGAAACGGCTAGTACACATGTCAGCGGGTGGTATACCGGACAACCACCGGACGCGTCCGGTGCTCACTTAACGAGCGTCCGGTGTGCACACAGAAACTGTAAAACGGCTAGTTTATCACCTTCACCTATAAATAGCCGATTAACCGGTTTTGGGAGTCTCTCTTGCGCATTTCACTTATTGCTAAGCATCTCTTGAGCCTCCTAAACCTCTCCCACTCACTCTAGAGCTTGATTCTCATCCATAGTGAGCTAGGGAGTGATCCAAGTGCATTGTGTTCATCTAGATCATCTTTGGGCACTTGTTGATCGTTATTGCTGCGGATTTTCATCTATTCTCTTGGTGATTGTCGTCACCTAGACGGTCTTGAAGCAGCGGAAGAGTTGGCGGAGTTGGAGATTGTCTCCGGCCACTCCCAGAGGTCTTTGTGAGGGGTTTGCACCTTCCCCGGCGGAGAGCCACAAGGTATCCTAATACGTTGCTCTTGTCATTGAGTTACCTTGCTCGTGGTAGGTTCTAGTGGTGCTCATTGGTTGAGCTTGACATTGGTAGTCAATTAGCCACCGAACCACCGACTAGTGGTCGACACAACGGGGACGTAGCGTGCTGGCAAGCACATGAACCCCGGGATAAATTGGTGTTCTTTTTGTGTTGATCTTGGACCATCACCTTCGTGTGCATTGGTATTCTTCCCAGTGATTGGTGAACTACTCTACTTGGCGGTATATTCACTCTACACATTCTCTCCCTTATTTTCGTGTAGTTACTTGTGTAGTAGTAGTAGTAGTGCTTAAATTGCTTGTCTACCTAGGAGTAGTGTAACTCAACCTAGGCTAGCTTGTGTGTGCTTGTCGAGACTTAGCTAGAACGGTTAGGAAGGCTTGCATTTTGAGTATGCTAGCGCAAAATTCGCTTCGCCGTTGTTATTACTAATCCTTTGGTCAAGTGTTGTTTGTAGATTTTTAAATAGGCTATTCACCCCCCCTCTAGCCTCTTTGGACCTATCAGGTGTTCACTAACGTTTTGCAGGTATGAGCTGGCTCAAGAAGAAGTTCAGCCATGCGGGATCACCATGCTCTACCCGGAGCCATTGATCGAGCGGTTCGGATATGAACGTTGACCCCCCGTCCCTGGAGCTGCCTGCTGCACCCACTCTCGTCTTGACGGAGGAGAAGCATTTGAAATTGTGACGCCCCGAGAAGGCCAAGTTCAACGTCATCAAGAACCTCCTGTTCACATTGACAAGTGTTTTCATCGATGACCTTCTCCACGATACAGGTATGGACACTGAATTCCCACTTATCTTCCATGAGATTGGTTGGAAAAATTTTTGGCAAATGACCGAGCCGGGTAGCAAGCTTCTCACTGCCGAATTTCTTTGCACACTTAAAGCTAAAAATAATGGAGTTTGTTTTTGACTTTTTAACAAGAAATTTCTTTAACATGGAAGAACTTAGCCAACACCTTGGTTTCCATTCGAAATGTGTGATAGACATCGATGTTGCTTTGCCTGAATTTGATAGACTAAAATTTGGAAGGAAATAACTGATGAGAATAGCTGTAAACATCCTGTTACCAATTCCATTTAGCTGCCTACTTTGCGCTTTATGCATCGCTGGCTAGGGACTACACCTTTTCCTAGGGATGATGTTCGCATTGTTAGGATTGAAGATTTGCAGATTTTGTTTGCCATGTCTAGGAGTAGGAACGTTTCACCTCTTTATGCCTTGGTACAACATTGGATCAAAACTTTTGAGAGCGAGTTTGGGCACATCGATTATACTTCTTTAGTAACTCAACTTGCCAGCAATTTGGGTCTTCTAGAAAATGCCACGCCTAATTTTATAACTAAAGACCGGCCCAAGATTACCATTGAACATTTCAGACATGCCCAAATAATAAAAGGAGGGAAGAACAACATTCCCATGAGTATGATTTATCGTGGCGATGCGACCGAGATCCCGTTGTCTAACCCGGGACTCGGATTGTACGCTGCACCTTCTTTTATTGTTTTTCTAAGCAGGGCCACCGTCGGGAGGAGCGCATCAGCACGCCTGGACCGGATACCGCAAAGATACTATGACGCAGACCCGACTCCACATGGGCCAGCATTCACTAGTTACCAGACGTTCCACCACACGGGTACCTCACATGGTTTTAATAACCTGTGGGAGGCAATCCCGTCCACACACTCGGAGGGATCCTGGCAACAAGCGAGCAGCACCCAGTGGTAGCATGGCTACTGTTGGCATTTCTTAACATCGTTACAAAAGATAAACTAAAAGTCCATCCCCGGCAACGGCGCCAGAAATGCTTGTCGGCATTTCTTAACGTCGTTACAAAAGATAAACTAAAAGTCCATCCCCGGCAACGGTGCCAGAAATGCTTGTTGGCATTTCTTAACATCGTTACAAAAGATAAACTAAAAGTCCATCCCTGGCAACGGCGCCAGAAATGTTTGTTGGCGTTTCTTAGCATCACTACTAAAGATAGACTATAAGTCCGTCCTTAATAATAATACTAGAAACGTAAGTTGACGTTCCCAACCACCATTACTTCAGAAAGGTAACCCTCGGCCCTTAATGGCACCGGCCTAGGTAATGCAGTCTGATAATAGCAGTTAGAAGTGCCGGATTGGCCTTCCAAACCGTCATTACTTACGATATGCAAAACTGTGATACGGCACCGTGGGGTGCACAAGATTTACAATCCTTAAATAATGGTACTTAGGTACGCCAATCGATAGCTTAGTAAGAAATAAGATTACTCTGCAAGCGCACAGAACTATCATTGTAGTATTTCAACCCGTGAGTAGGGTGTCGTATTTATAATTTCCCGTAGGAGGGCAATATTCATCAAGCGTGGTGTAAACATGATCACTTATTGAGTGCAGTGGTAGGCATAGAGTAAACAGGAATAAAACATGATTTCAAGATAGTGGACACACATATGGATCAACCTGAAGGATAAAAGGAAAATAAAGAATAAAAGAATATATCTAACTGAGCAGGCATTGGTCATATATAATTATCCAAAGAACTGTTAGCAAATCATCAAATTAGTAGTTCTAGTATCAGGACTAAGTCTGGGGTGATAGGGAGATCCCTGCAACTGGTTTGCTAGCCGATAGAGACTTTACGAACTCCTACTCAATATCCGAATGTGACGGAATGCTAGGGATGGACAGGGCTATCACCACCTGTCCACCTACCCCTCTGCCCGTGGAATACCGACATATTCGCCGATCTCCGCATACCTGAGCACCATGCTCACGTACTTGGAAACAACTCCTAACCCCCGCGGACCCCAACCCTTCGGATTGACAAGCTAGGTTAAGAGCAACCATGACAGCACGACGAACCATCACCTCATTCCTAGTTCTTCCTCTATTCATACTAATTTGATGAATAATGAAGAACGATGATGAACAAGTCAAGAACATGATACATAAACAATGTTCTAGCTCATATACTATGCTCATAACAAGATCATAACTAGACTCTAGTTCATATGCATAATCGTATAAGTATGATAAGAACTTGCTCATGGAAGAAGACCGAATTGTATTCATACCAAGATGATCTTTTTCTTCCAAGGAGACAAGCTCTCCTTGATAGCTCTTGCCTTGCTCACAAACTACTAATACTACTCTAAACATACAAGTGAGAGGTGCGAGGTAGATGACTCCAAAATGATGTGTATTTCCACTTGTTATGCCATAAAACCTGTAAAACATGAATGCTAGGGGTACAAGTGGAACTTGTCAGTAGTAAAGGCATATGTGCTAGAATATGGTTGTTAATCCTCTTTTTAGTCTAAGTTGGTGGTATAAAATTTATCCATAAGGACCACCACCAAGACCCCCAAGCTTGACCTTTGCTCGTCCCGAGCAAATAGCCAAGGCAGGGTTGTTGATCCGGAGTTGCTACAATACCGATATAATTCATAAGTGTCATACCGATAACATAGCATTTATTTGTAATTTAAATAAGTTTGCACTCTATCCACTCTTTTACCTTGCTTTCTTATGGGGCTCGTAGTTTCTCCAATTTCTTGGGTGGTTGCAAGATAGAATGGTTATAATGGACTCACCAATCATTCATTCTTTGATAGACCTTTTATCCCGAGATTTTATGAATTTTTGCAAAATAAAACAAGTTCCTCAAATGATTCTCTTAATCACTCAATGTGTATGATTTACCTCACCAAAGGCATTGTCGTGGTGCCTTTTCATCTTACTACTAAGGCTGAGAGTGGAGTTTTGGATAGGTAAGAAGGTGGGCGTACTTACATTTCTTATATTGCCGAGTCAAAGACCGGACCATAAGGAGATACAAGTCATATACCTTAGTTGAGATGTGCAAGTGTGGGATTGTGAAAACCTATCTCTAATCTTTTTAGCACTCCATGCATCATGACTCTCTTTTTATTGGATGGAATAAAACTCTTTGGAGGAATATGGGCTATAGAAATATCATCGTCTTTTTCTCTCTTTTTTTTGAACGGGTATCTAGATTTTCTTTCCCGTTTGTTTTCTCATGCCCTTTGGCCTTTTTTAGCATAGCCCATATTTTGATTTGACATATGAAAACTTTTGGATGGAGAGATGTCATGATGGTGAACAAGGAGTGAAATTTTTTTTGTATGCTCGGCTCTCAAAGTGAGGGTCGGCATTTTTATTTGGTGGATGAAAGGTGTATGTTGTGCGCAACTCTCAGGATGAGAGTCGGCTTTATTTGGTAGGTGTACCTGAATCTCAATCATGGGTCTATGACCACAATCTCACTAGGTCTCAGCATTTTGACTCAACTCAAAGTTCCGTAATTAGCGTATGACTAAGTTTTTGCAAAAGTAGAGCATGTCATATGGCCTTGGTAGGTATTTCATAATCATTGGGGAACTTTTGATTTTTGAATTTTTGAAAAGAAATCTCCGGATGTCAAGTTTCTCTTAGAACAAAGTCATAGCAAAATCTATTTCTACCATCTCATATCTTGCAACAACTTAGAAAAGGATCTTGCAATTGCAACCCACAAGATTTCAAGGTCTCAGAATGAGATATTTTTAGCCAACAAACTTAAATCTTGAGGAATACTTAATTATAACTTAGGCACAGACGAATTATAGACAGAGCAACTATTCATCATTTTAACGGATGAGAAACTAACATATGTTAGTACATATGGGAGTGGAATATTTTATTTATTATTTTTATTTTATATATATTTTTTTAATAAGGAAATAAAATTGCAGAACTTAAAAGTGCGAGAAATAAAGTGCAAGAAATTGAAAGATAAATGTTACCTCTTGTGGGGTCTCCTCCCCCAAGCTAGTTCAAGGCCTAGGTCCCGGGAATTGTCCCATGGACCGAAGGTAGGCCATCTGTGCCTCGTGCCGCCGCCGGTTCGCATCTTCGAGGTTCATGAACTGCTGCTGGTACTGCTCATGCCATTGGGTAGAAGTCTGGATGTGAGCATTGAGCGTACGTTGGATTTGTCTGTTTTGCAGTTCTAGTCCTCCCATGCGTGTGTTGAGGACTTCTAGTGTGACCGGCTGTGGGCGTATCGGAGGTGGCATGCCTTCAGAATCTGGAGAATGCTCGTGCTCGGGCTGCCTTGATCCCCCTGCCTCCAGCGAGTGTTGCCACCCTGACCCTCCAACCGCATAAGGATGAGGAACATGTCCCATACCATATCCATACCCGGGGGTGAACCCAGGTGTAGATATGACCGGGGACCATTCCATCCTTGGTATCGTGGTAGGCATGGCCGGGTGTGGTGTAGGCTGCGTAGGCTACGCAGGTTCTTTCTCCTGTACTTCTCTCCTCCGTGATCTCCTGCGAGAAACAGAACTCCTGCTTGCTTCTTCCTTTTCAACAAGGTTGAAGGTGAGAGATGGGATTTATATAAAGCGAGATCCAGGTTAGGTAATGGAATCTCGTTTATATATCCCGGATAATAAAATACCAGGTTTGTTCCCGAGTCATCACGTTTTATTGTATGAGTTTGAGTAAAACAATACTCATTGATCATAATGCGCGGAATGGAGAGATAAACAATAGTGTTAGCACCATGAGGATCAACACTAGCAGCAAGACGTGTGATAAGTGAAGTGCACATAATTGGTGTGGAAGTTTTAAAAGAGTTTAACCAGTGCTTAACAATGTCATAGACAGGAGCGACTTTAATCTTTTTAAGCACGGCATAAAGCAACTTCAACTCAATATCATAAGCATGATGAGTGTCCTCTCTAGGAAAGAAAGAATTAGCAATCCATTTATACATAAGCCTTAGAGAAGGATGGTGGATGGTGTTGATGTTGGGTTGGAATTTCCCAGTCACATTCTGTCCGGTTATCAAGTGCCAAAATGCATGACGCTGATAACCCGAAATGGTAAAACCCAAATCAACAGAGCATCGCTCATAAAAACCCAAGTGTGTAGCAAAATCTTTCCAGTAAAGGCTATGTTCTTTCCCAAAGCAGCGAAAGGTAATACCATAGTCGACAACTTGTAGAGTGCCCAAGATTTGGATGGTCAAAAGACGAGATCCAAGTTCATGCACGGGGGCAACTTGGCTCTAACCAACATGTTCGAAAATGGTATTAAATTCGATGTTCATACCTGTCTGCTGGAGAACATGTGGGTCGAAGGCCGGTGCATGCAGGAATTCGCGTCCCTTGAGGAAGTTGTATGCTTGCATCTCCCGCTCGCTCTCCAAGTCGATGAAGGGAGCGTCGGTCTCGTCGATGGCGTGGCCTCTTGGCGCCTCCTCTTTGTTGGCGCAAAAAGTGGTTCCCTAAGCCCAACACACCAGCGAAGCCGGAAACGACCCTTGAAGGCAGTAGAGCTCTCGCAGATCCAGCTAGCTTCGAACCCGGTCTGAGAGTGTCAGTAACACCCAAGCGTGCCAGTCAATTTGACCTGCAATTGAGAAGGAAACAGATATAATCAGTAACCTAAGGCGGAACTAACTGGTGAGTCCAGATAGTTCCAACTGTACGGCTCAGAGAGCTAGTATAATCGGAGATCGTCTAGAAAGCCGATTCCGTCATGTTATGAACCGATAGTATAATAATGAAGTAAAACGGCTATTAGGATACTCATATGAAGATAATAACGTACTAGCCGATCTAATTCAGTTAATGTGTATAAAAGAAAATAGATCATGTGTACAAATCTGATCCGTACATCAAACAAGCAGAGATTGGCTAAAGCTGGTCTAGAAGGCCGGCGGCTTTAGTAAACCCTCTTCGCTAAGTCCACCAAGTCTGCGTTCACCTGGTCTAACGGCCAGTGGGCTTCAACAAACCCAGCAAACAAAGCTAGATCGTTTGATATCCAAATAAGTCTATATACACGATCTATTCGTGAAATCATAACTGAATCGGCTCTTTAACCGATGCAGGGTCCATGAAGCACGAACGAATGCTAGCGTAGTCATAAACAGACTTCAAATTAAAGCAAGTCTAATCTAGTGAAAACTTGTTTAGGTTAAACCTGTTCCACCGGATGACGCTCAGTTTAACTTAAACAAGGACACAAAAATAAGACTTACGATAACCTCAGAACCACTTATGTCTCAATTAGAACCGAACGCATAATATGTAACGAACAAGATTGATAGGGAATTAACCGACACAAGCATGGAACCGATCATCATGGTAAAATAAGCATAAGAAAGTATAAACGACGATCAAATTCAAGTGAATCTAAGGCCAAATCTATCGATCTTGACCGGGCAGAGAGATGTTATATTGATAAATAAACAATAAACAACAAATAACATCTTGATAACTTAATGAATCTAACTAAATTGCCATACTTAGCTAGAGCCGATAACTAATCCATGCGTGCGAACTATTTCAATCTATAGCCTGTCTACCGAATGACATTAACTAATATATTAATCAAGCAAACAAACACGAATCAATAACTAATCCGTGCGTGAAAACCGTCCTAATCTGCATCTCGTCCACCGGATGACGGTTAACACAAATTGTTCGGGTAAACCAGCATGAATCATCCTTGACTCACTATGCTTCCCACGTTCCACCGGATGACGCCAAAGAAACAGAGCTTAGTAAGGACCCTGGTTCGCCATGCTTTCACGTCCACCGGATGACGCTAAAAGGACATAGTTTAATAGGGAGTTGACGATACTTACAAGCAAGCCTGCGTCCACCGGATGAGTTGTGTTGTATTGATGTTGTTGATAGGGGTTTACAAGTGCCGTACATATATATTTATACTCTAGAGCTAACAGAGTGAACTAACTATCTATAAAAAAAGGAAATACAAGATACGGCTCTAGTTTCTATCTTTACATTCCTTGCCGCGGACTCTTGCTTTTCCTAACCGTGAAGACGGTCTTTGACTTGATTACGGCAACATGTCCCAATAAATCACGTCTCCCTCCTTTCCTTTGGACGCTGAGCCCAGTCCACGTGCACGTACGCCATTAATCTTTCTCCTTCAATCACGTGCAAGCAATGGCTTTGCTTTCCGAATATTGGCCAAATATCAATTGGCCGTGCGTGCACAAGCACACCTGATCTTCTGCATTATCTCCGATTTTCTAGCTTTTTGTTTTTCCGTTCCTCCACATAAAGACCAGTTGAACGCGCGACTTCTTTCTTTTCATCAGACATGATCTCACGTACATGTCAGATACCTCCTCCTCCGTAGACTTAGATGGTAAATTAGAAACCAACTCTGCTCTTGACTCGCATAGTTGACATGTGGCAATCGGATTCAACTGAACAATCTTTTATTTCTTGTTGGCTTCCCCAGATATACATGATGCAGCTAGAGCCATTCCTTGCCAATGATATTTTCCTGCTGGCCAAATTTTGATGTCAACACAGGCCCCCCTAGTTCGGGGCATAAATCTTCATGCTTCGAACTATTTAAATCTCATGATCTTCTTCAAATAGCCGAGAAACTCACTGGTAGTTGAAACATAAGCGTGTTCTCACCATATTTCCACACTTCTGCATGTAAGTCCTGTAAAATAATAATTCTCCAATACATATGGAAATAGGTTAGTAGAAAATGTATATATGTATAAATATTATAGCATTCTCCATTTTTAGATAATAATTGATGGTGTGACATAATCGTCATTGACCACCAACAAAATCCCCCAAGCTTATCTCTTGCGCGTCCGAACAAATGATAAAACTTTAGTTGTTGATCAGGAGATGCTGCAATGCCGATTACATCCCAAGAGTATCATGTTTATAATCAGGATTTCTTTTAGATTTGAATAAAATGGTACTATACTCATCCATCTATCTCTTCAGCCATGGGGCTTTTACTTCTCACTCAGTCCTTAAGCAACTGCAAAACAGAACAGCTACAGAACTGCTTATCTTTTATCACTTGATTACTTTTCTTCCCGAGTTTTATTATTATAAAATTGTATCACATAATATTGCAAAGTCAAAAAACCGAACCATAAGGAGATACAAGTCACATACTTAGATCAAGAAGTGCAAGTGAATATTTTGTATTTTTATTTTCCTTGTATATGTCATTCTCTCTAATCATTTCAAAACTATAAGGCTATTGGGCCTTCGGCCATCTTTATTTTTTTATTTGGCGATCACGCGATCGTTATTTTTTTTTCTCAGTTCTGGCGAATACGCGTCCGTCATTTTTATTTCTGAGCATATAGAATAGCCTTATATCTTATCTAATTAAAGAGAGAATGTCCATGCCTTATCAAAAAATTTATTAATTTATAACGTGTATGTGAATCTTGATCTTGGGAACACGACTATAATCTCACTAGTGGCCACAATATTTTGACAAAGCTCAATATGACATCCAGTAAATTTTAGTAATCATTTTATAAAAACTCTCCGGATCTCAAGTATCTCTTAGAATAACGTCATAGCAAATTCTATCTCTATTCACATTCTACAACCACTTTTAGACAAAGCTCAAACTTTATGCTATCCACAGGTCCTAAAGACTTCAAGACAAATATTAAACCACTAAACCCAAATCTTAAAGAAATCGAAATTATAAACTAGACACGGGTGAAACATAAAACAGAGCATCCATCTATCATTTCAACAATGGATAAACTAAAACATTTATATCACATATTTGTAGAGTGAAATTATTCTTAAGATTTTAATTTCAGCATGGAGGTGTAACATCAGAAATTCTTTCTAATATTTCAATTTTAAACTTCAAAACTGTTGGAGAAGTGAGGATAGAGTTGCACAAACCGCCGTTGAAGACGAAGGAGCTAATTGAAGCCTTTCGTCCTATCCTTTTTCATGATGGATCGCTTGATGTTGTGCAATGCGTGCACGAGCCGAGTCCAGGCCTCCCGACGCGTAATCATGGATTCCAGTATGTAGCTCATACCCGTACATACGTTCTCCAATCTAGGCCGATGAGCACCCCTATGCAGGATCCATATACACCGACATCTCTACCAGTGCACTCATCGGCTGTTGCACTTGGAAACCTTGTATGCTTCTACGGTGCTGCTCCCATGCTTGATCGGCAACCATTTGCTTCTTAGCCATATCGGCTCCTCTAATCAGTTCTAGCACTGTTCTGTTGTGATGGTCGAACCGATTCTGAGCCTTTTCATTATGACACGGCTATGTCAGATCAGCCGATGGAAAACAACCGATTTAGCTCTCGGCTACATTAAATCAGCCGATGGAAAACAACCGATTTTTATGGATACACTTCAATCTTTAGCAATCGGAGTAGGAATCCTTCCATTTGGCGCAAGTTAGACGACCACGCAATATGTCTAGCAAGTCATTCTGACTTTTCTGAGGTTTCTGAGCCCATCTGTTTTACCCTTTCATACTTCCAGGAGGACATCCTTATTCTTTAGGAGAAGTTCACCTGTTATTATTTATTTATTTATTTATTTATTTATTTTTAGCCGATTCATCTCCTATCGGCCGTCGGGTTGCCAATTTTTATACCTCTGACACAACCTCCCATGATGGCTTTTTCTATTTAATTCTTGTTGGCTCCTAGATAGCTGATCAGCTGATTTTTGCCCCGGCTGTTTCCTGTTGGCCTTTGAATAGCCGATCCGTACTCCAGCTGACGCTTCTAGGTAGCTCATGTGGATGTCCCAACTCTCCCTTTCCTTGCAGCTGTATGTATGCACTTTATCGGCTCTTCAGGAACGAATAAGACCGGTAGGCTCATAGCCGATTCTAGTGACCAACTAACTGATCTTGCACATCTGGGTCTTGGAATTGACAGCAATCGATAAGTGGAGGCTCTTGTTCTTGGTTTGTCAGCCTCGCACGGTTGACCTTCTTTGCTTGGTCGATTGCTTCCAGTCGTCTACCATTTATATCATCTCTATCGGCAGATGTCTCTATAAGCTTCTCATCCCCAAGCAACTAATCAATAATGAGAGACAACTCTTGTAATCTGGGTATCAACTCTCCAATCAAGCATTCCTTGATTTAGGTTCCAAGACTTATGATAACGTGAGACAGCCGGCAATTTGATTTCTACTGATGAGAAATCTGACTTTCTAGCAGACATGGTGAGCACGACCAACGCAATCGGCCTTAGGGCCTGATGCGTCATAACCGTTGAAAAACGCAGATGTAGTCGGCTCTGAATCAGAATAAATTATTGGATGTATCCAAACTCTCCACGTCACACACTACTGTCCATTATTGAATCACCCGATACACCAACTGAAAACTGGCCCAATCGGCCCCCCAGTTGATCTCCAAGCGCCATGTTCTATCCGTCGCCTGTGCCATGTTGCTGCAGTGTATTGTTGCTGGTATGGAGCAAACTAGGGGTCCCAGGCACATCGGCACAAGAACAGGCGCCCTCAGTGGTTGGACAAATCTGAACAGAGTCGATGCCGCTTTCTAGACCTCCGACCTATCGCGGTCGCCGACTCTGAGCGGTGGCGCTGAGCGGCGAGTTGTCGATGAGGTCGTGAGACTTGGCAATAGGAGACACCATCCTCTCGACTAAATGCATTGGTGTTGACTTTTGATAGTATCCAGTCGGACGTAGAAAGCTGTTCTTATTCTAGCTTTATACCAAAGACCAAGTTTCCAAATCTTATCAACTCTGATCCATTCATGCCCCGTTCATTTTTCCAGCCGATTAATTTAATCAGTGCAAAGCTAACGACGGATATGTGCAAAGCACAGAGATGCAAATTAAAATGCACACGGCTGCTGTCTCTTTGCTTAATCGGCTGTTGCCCAGTTTGCCTGACTGGCTCCCCAGCACTGCTTCATAGTGATGTAGCTGACCACATCTCCACTTTAGAATTGCCAACAGAAACACTGTCGTCGACCGTTGTCATCATCATCCATGCCACGATTCGGCCCCTACTGCAGAAGTAGCCTCGTCAACCTCACTGTCGACCATCAGTGCAGTCTTGTCAGTGTCACAGAACCGACCAATTTATACGAGTACAAGTACAACGATCGCATTTTTAACCGCAATCCAGTCGCACTTGAGCCAATATAAACCCGGTAGTCCGGAAATCTCGAAAGATTTCAAACATTTCATACCCCAAGGATCATTCATTCAGTAATACCCGATCATATGATACATAAGTTCGCAACCGAATTTAAACATCAGAGTACAACATAGTCTTTTACACAAATATAGTTGTAGCGGAAGTCAACATAGTTTTACACCACAGAGTTCAAATACGAGTACCATCAAGTGACCATGTCACAGCAATCTTACAACGACTAAGGATAGATAATGACCCTACCCTCGGGTCTAGTCTTCTTCGCCCGCAGGGGTGAAGCAATTCCTGCAATACGCGTAGTAGACTACACCATCTGCAACAATGGGAATAAAACCCTGAGTACTCAATTGTACTCAGCTAGACTTACCCGACAGGTAGTAAATAAAAAGACTCTCAAGGATATGCAAGGCTTATTTGATGGAGCTCAGAGGGTAGCAACATTTTGCATAAAAGACATTACTACAGTAGTTCCTCAACTTATATATTTTAAATTGTGATAAGCTTCAATTTCAGTTAAACTATTTAACTAAGATTAGCCACTATACTAAGCATTCACTGAATATTATAGCAATCAATAAAACCATATGATTTTCGATATCCACAGATATCAACCTCATCTCACCATAATCATTATGTTCAAGTTATTAGCCTCTACCTCACCAGAAGATCAGTTCAGTTTCTCACTAACCAGGAGAGATGGCGATTCGAATCGATTCTACCAGCTGGCAAATATGCCAATCACAAACCCTGTCAGCCGAGCCACTGGCTTCTTGGGCCACTGTTAAATCCTTCTGAGACACAATATGTCGCGAGTTTGGCAGGGACCATATTCTCAGAGACCAATCCACTTCCAGGATGCATCAGGTCCCTGACCTGCCCTTGGCAAAATGGTGTTTCCGCACATACTTCCTACCTCCAGAATATGTCTGCCTAGTCGCACCAAAGCCCGGCTCAGAAAGAAATACTCGGCTTCGCGATCAGAACGACTTATCTGGCCAGCTATGTGATGACGTCTTTCAATCTCAACTGATGTCTGGTGGCCTCAGTCCTAGTCGGCCGCAAGCAACACCGAAGACGGCATGACCTCAACCATGTCATGCGGCTCCCCGCTACCTAGCCTTGATTCTCTCATTAGACACTGTGGCATGGTAGCACATATAGACCATCATGTGGAATCCAACCCCATCATCATTAGTAACCACCTATGTTCGCGAAGGACAGGGAATCCCTCGACTTCTACCGGTCTAAGCATGGCTAAGCATAAGATCGAACCCATCCCTTGTCTAGTAATAACTTCACGATCAAGTATAAGTGGACAAGGTATAAATGCAGCAACGGTATCATATCAACTTCTATACTTAAGTGCACAATCATACGATTTAATAAGGACCAGTGCATTTGTAAAAAGAGTAGGTGGAGACTTAGGGATGCTCCGGGGCTTGCCTTTCACAAAGTTAGTAGGTTGGTGATCAGGGCACTCAGGAAGTTCAGCCTCCTCCTCCTGGCCTTCGGGAACCTCTGGCACCTCAATCTCCGGTGGAACTCCCTCCTCCGATGGATCGAACTGCAATAGCGTCACTCCTCCCGGCGATCCTGTATGCATGATATGCATATATGAGAACTGAGAATGCACATGAAATGCAAGATAGAGATGCACAAATTAACCCATGATATGCGATCAGTTTAAGAATCCACACTCATTTACTGAGTACGTGCATATTTCTTCTCTAGACAACCAACTCATACTCACCCTTCTTAAGCAAAGCATAGAACAATTTCTTGTTCCGGGTAAGAGGTCTACAACCTGCACTTAATAATTAACATGCATCAACTAACCTACCACAGTCATCTTATAACTAACAAGCATGAGCACATCATAAGAATAAAACATTCACCTTGCTGCCTTAAGCTTAAATTAGGATCAGCTCCACTATTTTAAACAAGTGATGATGCTGAGCATCACAGAAATGCATAAAAACAATTCCCAACCAAAAGATATCTGCTTAAAAACAATTAAACTAACCCTAGCTTGTAACTGGACCTGCTGTTTGCTGTGCCCAGAAAAATCCACAAAAATTACAGTAGCTATTACACATCCGTATTAGCCTACTGACAAAATTTCAAGTCATTTGGACAAGTATAACAGTCTACAAAAAAATAACAAGCAACCAGCCTTTTAAGCAATGGAAAATACTTAACACAGTGAAAAGTATCAAACAATAGATTTCCTATTTTTCTTAGCTTCTTCACAACATAACATGGTTCAGGAAACATATTCATGACCATATCCTTAACACATTAAGCATGGTGATTTTTGCAAGATTTAAGCATAAAAGGCACATTATACAAGACATCATATAAATAACAGTGCAACACCAGTAACAATATTTTTCTTAGATTCTACTTCCCTAAAAAAGATTAATGCAAGTGGAATAACATTTTTAGCACATTTCTACAATTACTTATGCATTTATCAAGTTTACAACCAATTAACAATTTAAATATAACTGCACAGAAAAAGTATTCCAACAATATATTTTATATTTTTCCTTGATAGACCTCAGAAATACAAACACAACAAAATTTGGTTCACCCCAATGGGACACTCCTAACTCCAGATATGAATTTTGAAAGATTTTACACATTTTCTGGAAATTCATTTTATAAATTATAAAATCCAAAACCGGCTTTAACTGCTACGCGCACCCGGCTCAGTGAACCAGAGGCGCATCAGAGCGGCTGACTCGCGGGCCCCGGGGTCAATCTGACCCCACCTGTCAGAGAGAGAGACAGGGCCGCCGGTGCTGACCGGCGAGAGCTCGCCGACGGCGAGGTCTCCGGCGATACCACGAGCACCAACGGACTCTTGACGACGAGACGAACCCAGCGCACCAACTTCCGAGGTCTAACCCTCACCGGAGCAAGCTCAACGGCGGCAATGGCGGACGGCGGCGGTCCGGCGAACTTGCGCCGGCCGATTCCGGCCGTTACTCGCGCGGCTAAGCTTCGTTCCGAGACACTGGAACCCTAGCGGACCTATACGCGCGACTAATCGGACTATTGTGCACGGGAACTCACTGACCGCGCACGCATGGCGGCACGGCGGCGAGCGGTTTCACGGCGAGCTCGGGTTCCGGCGAACCTACGGCGAGACCGACCCAACCAACGACCTAGGCTAGATCTACGACTCACGAGGACACCACGACGAGCAAGAACTAGAAAGAACGGCTACGGTATTGCCCTCGTCGCGGCAACCCGAGAGCTCGGCGGTGCTCGGACGAGATCGTGGCGGCGAGAAGCTCGCCGGAGCTATACCTTAGGTCTTCTTGACTTGGAAAGGGGTCGAGTGTGTAGAGCAGAGAGTGGTGGAGCTGTGGTGGAGATGGAGCGGTCGGAGACGGCTCGGTGGCGGCGGATTTCACCGCGGCTACGGCGCGGCGGTGATGGCGACGGCGGAGGGGAAAAACGGCGGGCAGAGAGGCGTGAGCGAGCGAGAGGGAGCGGGGACTGGATAAGAGCGAGGGTGTAGTGTCGCTTTTGTAAAGCCGACCGGCGCGGCGGCCAACGGCGGCGTACGGCGCCACCTGGCGGCCGATGCCTGACGGCGGCCACGTCGGCGGCGACTGACGGCCGAACTGAATCGGCTCCGATTCAGTTTCAATGAACCGACTGAAACTCGATTTTGATCGATCCATAACTCGCGATCCAGAGCGTATTAGAGAAAACTTCCTTACTATGGATTGAAGAGCTACATGAGTAGATCATTTGTTATTAAGACACTTTACTCTAGATCGGCCTGGATTGAGAGATAAAGGTTGATGAACAGGGGTACATTGAAACTGAAAACCAGTTTAGACTTAGGAAAATTTTGAAACTTCAAAACAGCTCTAAATCTGCACTAATTCAACTTTTTGACTACCTTCCACCCATTTTCATGAGTTGACCCAAAAATAAAGTTTGTTGCTTATAAAATTCTACACAACTTTGATTAAGGGTGCACTGACATGCAAAATCTCTAAAATGCCCTTCTTGTTTGGTCAAATAGAATAGCTTTTAGAGGGCTCTCTAGTCAACTATGAGCTAGAGGGGTATTTTGGGGATTTCACCAACATGAACATTGTTCCAAATGTTATCCCAAACATGTCTAAAGCATTTAGAACAGTAAATAAGAATCACATTTGCATGTCAACAAATTTAGCATGTTACGGGCATATAAACAAACATATAGCAATAAAAGGGAATCAATTCAAATGAAATGATGATTGTGCATGGAATGACATGATCTAGACTTGATGCCATGCAAATGCAAGTGTGAAAATAGTAACTAACACTAGGGTGTTACAGTCAGCCTCCGGCAGCCCTTGCAGCCGTGTTATCGCCTTCATGGCTTCACCTCGCAGCAACTGGTGACGTCGTTGCTGTTGTTCAAATACAGCAACTTCCCTCCATTTCGCCATTGTGATCGTGCCATGCTTCGACGAGGTGCAGGATCGATGGCAATATTTCTCTCTGTTTTTAACCATTTTGCTTGGTCGCTCCGCCCATGATAATAGTCAACCTGCAGTATGCCATAGAGTCTCTTTTGAGCCGATTGACACGTACATATCGGCTATTGATTCCACCGTTTATTTTGTCTTGCATCACTTATTTTCTGATCATGCATCATTATTGAAAGAACTGCATCTTGTCAGCTATAGCGATGACTTCATGTTGTTTTCTTTCAGCAGAAATCCAATTTGTAACCCAAGCTACACATAGTAGCATTATATGCATATTAGCCAGCAGATTAATTTCCATGTCTATGATGACAACATATGAAATCCTCATGTCTCCTGGAAACCACAGACCAAAGCTGAAGCTCAAAATACGCCTAAGCCTTTGGATTTCTGGACCGAACAATCTGATCTGTCATAATGAATTGATTGGTATGTCAATAATATCGGCTCTTTTTATGTAATAACTTAGCCGATTCTTGGAGTCAACAGAACTTGCTCCTGCCTCGACTGAACATAGATTCAGATCACGGATGACTCTCAGCACAGCTGCACTTCTTTATTCAGTATCATCTTCCTACTTCCGAGTAGTCAATCAAACACTGAGAGGTAGCAGTTGTGATTTTTGTCTGAACCTTCCAGCCGAGCGTTCCTCGATCTGGGTTCTGCAACCTTTGACAGCAAGAGACTTGATTCCTATCAGGGTTATGCGTGCAGCCAGGCCCCCCTGTTATGAACACTCATGCCAGAAAATTGTTTTTATTTAGCCCTGACAACTTCTAAATTGATCCTCCTCTGCATCCCGCCATCGGCTTTCATGAGCCGATATCTTTGATGTCTTGTTTGGATCCAATCCTCTTGAACTTCTGACTGTTCATCTGCTTGTTTTTTATCAACCACATGAGGCTGAGACCTGATGCATGACGGTTGGCTTCTTCACGTCACATACTTGCGTACATAGCCAATCATCTTGTCCTTTCTTGCATAGAGATCGGCAATCAAGCTTTCAAATAACCATTTAGTTCCCTTTTCTGAGCAAATCGATCTCTGGTTGCTTATACCATGTCGGCTTAAGGAGAAGATATGCCAGGTAGGACTACCGATGCAATCAGACCCCAAGGAAAAAGATGATCAGCCGATGGTTCCTGTTTTCTTCCTTTGTTTCAACAGCAAACTGGCTGCATCGGCTCTATACAACCGATTATGTGTTCAGTAGGTGCACATCAGACCTGTCTTCAGAACAGCCAATTCTTCACTCCATTAGCCGATCTCTTTCTTGCTCAGAGCTAACCGGCTATTTCCACGAGGCTTCTCGCTTGTACGTGCCCCTCCCCCTTTTTTTAGTCATCGGCTTTACTACTCCCTCATGGGTTTCTCAGGAATATTTTATTTTTAACAGCCAATGCAATCTTTCTTTTCCATCATGATACTATCGTACTCTCAATATGATCGGAACAGGAGATCGGCTATTTGACAATGCTGCTCCCAATCGGCTATCTGGTTGTACATCGGCTAACTTAACTAGCACTTTGTATCCGTTGCTTTGTTTATTCTATTAGCTTCTTGATCATCTGTCCGGGTATCTTATTGGCTATTCATCAGCCAATTGAGATTCAGACCATCAGAGGAGTTGAACGGAAACTCATGCATGATATGAAACACTTTGGCGAGCACGTCAGGCAGCTGGGGGTAGCTAGTCCGCAGACTGTCATAGCGATGAACTGCATATTGGGGAGCCAGAGGATATCTTCAGCCGATATAATATGTTTTATCACCTGCTTTGTTTTTCTCCAAACTAAGATTACAGCTTTGATATTCTTCTGGAAAGCACAGACATCTTCCGAAAAGTTCTCCATGGTGCAGTTCACTCCGACTTGTCAACGTGGGCCGGCGTGAGCATCGGCTATTTATTGGCCGCAAACAGCCGATGCTTCTTTTGAGCATCCGATCAATGCTTTTCAATACAGCCGATGGTGGCGGTAATATATCAGCCTCTCTCCTTTATGAGTGGATGGCTCCTGTGAACGCCCATACCAATAAGCTGGCTCATCGCTCGCCATCGGCTTATCGAGACCGCCTGTCGGACGGTCAACAGCCGATGAGAGTGAAGGACCGACTAATTTAGGATAGTCGATTCCCTGTCTTGAACAGCCGATTCGTATGCAACTGGTAAATAAATATTTTAATTCTTAATCTGACCACTAGTTGATAGCACGATTATTGGGCTCCTGAATCGGCTCTCTCTCTTTTTTAGCTGTACGGATCATTCAGCCGGAACCGATTGGATAGAAGTCTTCTAAATATTGATCGAAACAGCATATCCGAGGAAGCTTCCATGGGAATCAATTAGCCCATTTCCTTCCAAATTGTTTGATCGGCTATCTCTGTATGTGAGCATCTTCCTTGAACAATAGCCGATCCTTGCTGGTCTGCTTATTGAGCAATCTTTGCCGATCGGCTTGATCTCATAGATGCGACGCACTTGGCTTTTGGTTTCAAATTCATCCTTGGTCACGTATGTACGTAAGTTGTCCAAATACCATTAGGCAGAAAATTAAAGACTTATTCCCCACGAACTTCGTATAACTGAATTCTAACCAAAGGATTGTGGTCCCACCGGGCGTGCCAAAAAGTGTGTTGGCGCAAAAAGTGGTTCCCTAAGCCCAACATACCAGCGAAGCCGGAAACGACCCTTGAAGGCAGTAGAGCTCTCGCAGATCCAGCTAACTTCGAACCCGGTCTGAGAGTGTCAGTAACACCCAAGCGTGCCAGTCAATTTGACCTGTAATTGAGAAGGAAACAGATATAATCAGTAACCTAAGGCGAAACTAACTGGTGAGTCCAAATAGTTCCAACTGTACGGCTCAGAGAGCCAGTATAATCGGAGATCGACTAGAAAGCCGATTCCGTTATGTTATGAACCGATAGTATAATAATGAAGTAAAACGGCTATTAGGATACTCATATGAAGATAATAACATACTAGCCGATCTAATTCAGTTAATGTGTATAAAAGAAAATAGATCATGTATACAAATCTGATCTGTACATCAAACAAGCAGAGATTGGCTAAAGCTGGTCTAGAAGGCCGGCGGCTTTAGTAAACCCTCTTCGCTAAGTCCACCAAGTCTGCGTTCACCTGGTCTAACAGCCAGCGGGCTTCAACAAACCCAGCAAACAAAGCTAGATCGTTTGATATCCAAATAAGTCTATATACACGATCTATTCGTGAAATCATAACTGAATCGGCTCTTTAGCCGATGCAGGGTCCATGAAGCACGAACGAATGCTAGCGTAGTCATAAACAGACTTCAAATTAAAGCAAGTCTAATCTAGTGAAAACTTATTTATGTTAAACCTGTTCCACCGGATGACGCTCAGTTTAACTTAAACAAGGACACAAAAATAAGACTTACGATAACCTCAGAACCACTTATGTCTCAATTAGAACTGAACGCACAACATGTAACGAACAAGATTGATAGGGAATTAACCGACATAAGCATGGAACCGATCATCATGGTAAAATAAGCATAAGAAAGTATAAAGGACGATCAAATTCAAGTGAATCTAAGGCCAAATCTATCAATCTTGACCGGGCAGAGAGATGTTATATTGATAAATAAACAATAAACAACAAATAACATCTTGATAACTTAATGAATCTAACTAAATTGCCATACTTAGCTAGAGCCGATAACTAATCCATGCGTGCGAACTATCTCAATCTATAGCCTGTCTACCAGATGACATTAACTAATAGATTAATCAAGCAAACAAACATGAATCAATAACTAATCCGCGCGTGAAAACCGTTCTAATCTGCATCTCGTCCACCAGATGACGGTTAACACAAATTGATCGGGTAAACCAGCATGAATCATCCTTGACTCACTATGCTTCTCGTGTCCACCGGATGACGCCAAAGAAACAGAGCTTAGTAAGGACCCTGGTCCGCCATGCTTCCACGTCCACCGGATGACGCTAAAAGAACATAGTTTAACAGGGAGTTGACGATACTTACAAGCAAACCTGCGTCCACCGGATGAGTTGTGTTGTATTGATGTTATTGATAGGGGGTTTACAAGTGCCGTACGTATATATTTATACTCTAGAGCTAACAGAGTGAACTAACTATCTATAAAAAAGAAAATACAAGATACGGCTCTAGTTTCTATCTTTACATTCCTTGCCGCGGACTCTTGCTTTTCCTAACCGTGAAGACGGTCTTTGACTTGATTACGGCAACATGTCCCAATAAATCACGTCTCCCTCCTTTCCTTTGGACGCTGAGCCCAGTCCACGTGCACGTACACCATTAATCTTTCTCCTTCAATCACGTGCAAGCAATGGCTTTGCTTTCCGAATATTGGCCAAATACCAATTGGCCGTGCGTGCACAAGCACACCTGATAACCGGCATGTACACCCTGATCTTCTGCATTATCTCCGATTTTCTAGCTTTTTGTTTTTCCGTTCCTCCACATAAAGACCAGTTGAACGCGCGACTTCTTTCTTTTCATCAGACATGATCTCACGTACACATCAGATACCTCCTCCTCCGTAGACTTAGTTGGTAAATTAGAAACCAACTCTGCTCTCGACTCACATAGTTGACATGTGACGATCGGATTCAACTGAACAATCTTTTATTTCTTGTTGGCTTCCCCAGATATACATGATACAGCTAGAGCCATTTCTTGCCAATGATATTTTCCTGCTGACCAAATTTTGATGTCAACACTCTTCTTCATGCAGCGGGCTCTCCTCACGTGTGGGAGTACTTTGACTAGACTCCCCACGAGAGCGACGGCCTTTCCGGATTATGCCAGAAATCCAACCTCCGATCCCACTCATGGTGAGTTTGGCACAAGAACTTGACTTGTGATGGGAGTGGAAGAAGTTTACAGGATTTCCTTGCACTTGAATTTTGTGGAAAAATGCTTGTAGAATGGTGGAGCAAGAGATTGATGGAGGGAGTGAAAAATGTGAGAATGAGAGGGGTGAGGAGCTCCACCCGAATGCTCTGGTATTTATAGGCTTGATCGTAGACGGAGGAGTGTTGTATGCAATGGCTAGTAGCCATTGACAAAAGGCTGCGCCGCAGAGCCGTTGGGCAGGGGGCGGTCGCCCCTGGGACCGGCCGGTCCCCTGCTGGGGTCAGTTTTACCGAGCCTTTTTGCAGTTCCCTCTAGCGGCTATCTCCAGTATGTAGCCGAATACGAATGACTCCCATTCGAAATTTTGCTCCAGTTTTTGATTTTCCACAAGTTTTATTTGAAACTTTTTGATTTTCAAAATTATTCTAAAAATAATATTTAGACTCAACAAGATTTATTCTTTCAGAAAATTATTTTTATAAAAAAAATTTTGGAGAAGAATTTATTTTGGAATAAAATTTTATAATTCTAGGAAGAGGGAATAATTTCTTTTAATGCAAGAAAATAATTTTATGAAATATATATATTTATTATATAAATATGTATATAAATATTCATTTATTATATATATTTTTTCAAAAAGATAAGTTACAATACCTGAGTGGGGCCACCTCCCGCAAGCTTGAATGATGGTGTGGGCCCCTTCAGATAATTATTTATTTATTTATATATATTTATTTTTAGATAATTACCGATGACCTTCGGCAAGGGCTCAACGTTTATAGTCTGTTGGCCAGACTTTCCTTCCTTTATTGATCTGTAGCTGCATGAACAAACTCGGGAGAAGTCTCGGGTTGCCCCGGGATTTTTCCCACATTGTTGACAGTAACAGAAGCAGCTATCTGTGCCATTTGTGTTTTTATCATTTTGTTAAAACTTGCTTGATTTTAAATAGAAGAAGACAAAGTTTTAAGCTTGGCATTTATATTTTCAAACATTTTATCATTGAAGGATAGCTTTTTGGTCAAACTTTCATTGATTTTAGCTTGTCCTAGAACGAGATCTTTTAAGGAAGGTTGGTTTGAATTGAAATTTGAATTGAAATTATTACCTTGCAGGCGGTGTTGGATGTTCCACCCGCTGTTACTTTGCTGAGGTTCGCGAAACCCGTTGTTGACGTTTGAAGCCTCTTCTTGGGTTTCGGGAGAGTTATTCCCTGAGTGGCCAACGTTCCCACAGACTTCACACGTCATATGTGAGTCCATGGCCTGGACGGTACTCATGGTAGGGTTGGTAGCACGATCGTCCAGCTTTTGCATCAGCAAGTCTAATTTTGCGTCAAGCAAGTCCGTCTCCTTCACAGTATGCGAGCCTTTTTGTGTTTTTCTTCCTTCTCCCCAACTCTGATTAGCCACCATCTTCTCAATGAGTGCAGTTGCATCCGCGATGGTGAGAGAGAGGAATGCACCTCCAGCTGCGGCATCTACGTGCCCTTTTGACATGGCCGTGAGGCCTTCATAGAAGTTTTGGAGCACGAGTCAATCTTCCATTCCTTGATGAGGGCAGGCTCGGATGTACTCTTGAAGCCTTTCGCATGCTTTGGGGATAGATTCAAGGGAAGATTGCTGGAAGTTTGAGATCTTTCCCCTTAGAGGGCTGGTCTTACTCATGGGAAAGAACTTGGCGAGGAATGCTGCGGAACACATGTCCCACGTGTTGACGGCTTCCTTATTTTGATAGAACCATTGTTTCGCTTTCCCCGTGAGGGAGAAAGAAAACAAGCGGAGCCTGATACTGTCTTGTGCGACGTCTTTAATGACAATGGTGTCGCACGGCTCAAGAAAGTGTTGCAAATGAGTGTTTGCATCCTCGCTTGGCAAGCCACAGAATTGGCTTGCCTGCACCATTGAGATAAGGCCTGTACGGATCTCGAAATTTCCATTTCCGATGTTGACAGCGGGCCTAACAGGCACGTTGGCAACAACGGGGATGGAGTAGTCACGGAGTGTCTTGGCCATGACGGTAGTAGCGGATGGTGGGGGAATGAACGATTCGTCTGCCGACGGAGTAGCAGAAGAAGAAACGGTATGAGTCCTTTTCTTTCTTAGGAGTGCTTCTGGATTGCTGATGAAATTGTTTGGCAGAGCAAAACCGCTCATACACTATCATGTTTTCATTCCAATAAAAAGAGGAAGAAAACAGCGAAGTTAGCCTGTTTAAACTACGTCTACCAATGCTTATTTTGTAATCAATGTTTATGCCAGCTTAGATGTTTTTGCCCTCCCCGGTAACGGCGCCAAAAATGTTTGTTGGCATTTCTTAACGTCGTTACAAAAGATAAACTAAAAGTCCATCCCCGTCAACGGCGCCAGAAATGCTTGTTGGCATTTCTTAACGTCGTTACAAAACATAAACTAAAAGTCCATCCCCGGCAACGGTGCCAGAAATGCTTGTTGGCATTTCTTAACATAGTTACAAAAGATAAACTAAAAGTCCATCCCCGGCAACGGTGCCAGAAATGCTTGTTGGCGTTTCTTAGCATCACTACTAAAGATAGACTATAAGTCCGTCCTTAATAATAATACTAGAAACGTAAGTTGACGTTTCTAACCACCATTACTTCAGAAAGGTAACCCTCGGCCCTTAATGGCGCCGGCCTAGGTAATGCAGTCTGGTAATAGCAGTTAGAAGTGCCGGATTACTTACGATATGCAGAACTGTGATACGGCGCCGTGGGGTGCACAAGATTTACAATCCTTAAGTAATGGTACTTAGGCACGCCAATCGATAGCTCAGTAAGAAATAAGATTACTTTGCAAGCACACAGAACTATCATTGTAGCATTTCAACCCTTAAGTAGAGTGTCGTATTTATAATTTCCCGTAGGAGGGCAATATGCATCAACCGTGGTGTAAACATGATCACTTATTGAGTGCAATGGTAGGCATAGAGTAAACAGGAATAAAACGTGATTTCAAGATAGTGGACACACATATGGATCAACCTCAAGGATAAAAAGAAAATAAAGAATAAAAGAATATATCTAACTGAGCAGGCATTGGTCATATATAATTATGCAAAAAACTGTTAGCAAATCATCTAATTAGTAGTTCTAGTATCAGGACTAAGTCTGGGGTGATAGGGAGATCCCTGCAGCTGGTCTGCAAGCCGATAGAGACTTTACGAACTCCTACTCAATATCCGAACGTGGGGGAATGGTAGGGATGGACAGGGCTGTCACCACCTGTCCACCTACCCCCTCTGCCCGTGGGATACCGACATATTCGCCGATCTCCGCATACCTGAGCACCATGCTCACGTACTTGGAAACAACTCCTAACCCCCACAGACCCCAACCCTTCGGATTGACAGGCTAGGTTAAGAGCAACCATGACAGCACGATGAACCGTCACCTCATTCCTATTTCTTCCTCTATTCATACTAATTTGATGAACAATGAAGAACGATGATGAACAAGTCAAGAACATGATACATAAACAATGTTCTAGCTCATATACTATGCTCATAACAAGATCATAACTAGACTCTAGTTCATATGCATAATCATATAAGTATGATAAGAACTTGCTCATGGAAGAAGACCGAATTGTATTCATACCAAGATGATCTTTTTCTTCCAAGGAGACAAGCTCTCCTTGATAGCTCTTGCCTTGCTCACAAACTACTAATACTACTCTAAACATACAAGTGAGAGGTGTGAGGTAGATGACTCCAAAATGATGTGTATTTCCACTTGTTATGCCATAAAACCTGTAAAACATGAATGCTAGGGGTACAAGTGGAACTTGTTAGTAGTAAAGGCATATGTGCTAGAATATGATTGTTAATCCTCTTTTTAGTCTAAGTTGGTGGTATAAAATTTATCCATAAGGACTACCAACAAGACCCCCAAGCTTAACCTTTGCTCGTCCCGAGCAAATAGCCAAGGCATGGTTGTTGATCAGGAGTTGCTACAATGCCGATATAATTCATAAGTGTCATACCTATAACATAGCATTCATTCGTAATTTAAATAAGTTGGTACTCTATCCACTCTTTTACCTTGCTTTCTTATGGGGCTTGTAGTTTCTCCAATTTCTTGGGCGGTTGCAAGATAGAATGGTTATAATGGACTCACCAATCATTCATTCTTTAATAGACCTTTTATCCTGAGATTTTATGAATTTTTGCAAAATAAAACAAGTTCCTCAAATGATTCTCTTAATCACTCAATGTGTATGATTTACCTCACCAAAGGCATTGTCGTGTTGCCTTTTCATCCTACTCCTAAGGCTGAGAGTGGAGTTTTGGGTAGGTATGAAGGTGGGCGTACTTACATTACTTATATTGCTGATTCAAAGACCGGACCATAAGGAGATACAAGTCATATACCTTGGTTGAGATGTGCAAGTGTGGGATTGTGAAATCCTATCTCTAATCTTTTTGGCACTCCATGCATCATGACTCTTTTTATTGGATGGAATAAAACTCTTTGGAGGTATATGGGCTATAGAAATATCATCCTCTTTTTCTCTCTTTTTTTAACGGGTATTTAGATTTTCTTTCCCGTTTGTTTTCTCATGCCCTTTGGCCTTTTTTTTAGCATAGCCCATATTTTGATTTGACATATGAAAACTTTTGGATGGAGAGACGTCATGATGGTGAACAAGGAGTGAAATTTTTTTGTATGCTCTACTCTCAAAGTGTGGGTCGGCATTTTTATTTGGTGGATGAAAGGTGTATGTTATGCGCAACTCTCAGGATGAGAGTCGGCTTTATTTGGTAGGTGTACGTGAATCTCAATCATGGGTGTATGACCATAATCTCACTAGGTCTCAGCATTTTGACTCAACTCAAAGTTCCGTAAGTAGCATATGACTAGGTTTTTGTAAAAGTAGAGCATGTAATATGGCCTTGGTAGGTATTTCATAATCATTGGGGAATTTTTTATTTTTGAATTTTTGAAAAGAAATCTCCGGATGTCATGTTTCTCTTGGAACAAAGTCATAGCAAAATCTATTTCTACCATCTCATATCTTGCAACATCTTAGAAAAGGATCTTGCAATTGCAACCCACAAGGTTTCAAGTTCTCAGAATGAGATATTTTTAGCCAACAAACTTAAATCTTGAGGAATACTAAGTTATAACTTAGACACAGACGAATTATAGACAGAGCAACTATTCATCATTTCAACGAAAGAGAAACTAACATATGTTAGCACATATGGGAGTGGAAAATTTTATTTATTATTTTTATTATATATATATATATTTTAATAAGGAAATAAAATTGCAGAACTTAAAAGTGCGAGAAATAAAGTGCAAGAAATTGAAAGATAAATGTTACCTCTTGTGGGGTCTCCTCCCCCAAGCTAGTTCAAGGCCTAGGTCCCGGGAATTGTCCCATGGACCGAAGGTAGGCCATCTGTGCCTCGTGCCACCGCCGGTTCGAATCTTCGAGGTTCATGAACTGCTGCTGGTACTGCTCATGCCAATGGGTAGAAGTCTGGATGTGAGCATTGAGCGTACCTTGGATTTGTCTGTTTTGCAGTTCTAGTCCTCCCATGCGTGTGTTGAGGACTTCTAGTGTGACCGGCTATGGGCATATCGGAGGTGGCATGCCTTCAGAATCTGGAGAATGCTCATGCTCGGGCTGCCTTGATCCCCCTGCCTCCTGCGAGTGTTGCCACCCTGACCCTCCAACCGCATAAGGATGAGGAACATGTCCCATACCATATCCATACCCGGGGGTGAACCCAGGTGTAGATATGACCGGGGACCATTCCATCCTTGGTATCGTGGTAGGCATGGCCGGGTGTGGCGTAGGCTGCGCAGGCTCTTGCTCTTGTACTTCTCTCCTCTGTGATCTCCTGCGAGAAACAGAACTCCTGCGTGCTTCTTCCTTTTCAACAAGGTTGAAGGTGAGAGATGGGGATTTATATAAAGCGAGATCCGGGTTAGGTAATGGAATCTCCTTTATATATCCCAGATAATAAAATACCAGGTTTGTTCCCGAGTCATCACGTTTTATGATATGAGCTTGAGTAAAATAATACTCATTGATCATAATGCGCGGAATGGAGAGATAAACAATAGTGTTAGCACCATGAGGATCAACACTAGCAGCAAGATGTGTGATGAGTGAAGTGCGCATAATTGGTGTGGAAGTTTTAAAAGAGTTTAACCAGTGCTTAACAATGTCATAGACAGGAGCGACTTTAATCTTTTTAAGCACGGCATAAAGCAACTTCAACTCAATATCATAAGCATGATGAGTGTGCTCTCTAGGAAAGAAAGAATTAGCAATCCATTTATACATAAGCCTTAGAGAAGGATGGTGGACGGTGTTGATGTTGGGTTGGAATTTCCCAGTCACATTCTGTTCGGTTATCAAGTGCCAAAAAGCAAGACGCTGATAACCCGAAAGAGTAAAACCCAAATCAATAGAGCATCGCTCATGAAAACCCAAGTGTGTAGCAAAATCTTTCCAGTAAAGGCTATGTTCTTTCCCAAAGCAGCGAAAGGTAATACCATAGTCGACAACTTGTAAAGTGCCCAAGATTTGGATGGTCAAAAGACGAGATCCAAGTTCGTGCACGGGGGCAACTTGGCTCCAACCAACATTTTCGAAAATGGTATTAAATTCGATGTTCATACCTGTCTGCTGGAGAAAGTATGGGTCGAAGGCCGGTGTATGCAGGAATTCACGTCTCTTGAGGAGGTTGTATGCTTGCATCTCCCGCTCGCTCTCCAAGTCGATGAAGGGAGCATCGGCCTCATCGATGGCGTGGCCTCTTGGTGCCTCCTCTTCTTCATGCAGTGGGCTCTCCTCACGTGTGGGAGTACTTTGACTAGACTCCCCACGAGAGCGATGGCCTCATGCCGGAAATCCGACCTCCGATCCCACTCATGGTGAGCTTAGCACAAGAACTTGACTTGTGATGGGAGTGGAAGAAATTTGCAGGATTTCCTTGCACTTGAACTTTGTGGAAAAATGCTTGTAGAATGGTGGAGCAAGAGATTGATGGAGGGAGTGAAAAATGTGAGAATGAGAGGGGTGATGAGCTCCACTCGAATGCTCTGGTATTTATAGGCTTGATCGTAGGCGGAGGAGTGTTGTATGCAACGGCTAGTAGCCGTTGGCAAAAGGCTGCGCCGCAGAGCCGTTAGGCAGGGGGCGGTCGCCCCTAGGATCGGCCGGTCCCCTGCTGGGGTCGGTTTTGCCTAGCCTTTTTGGAGTTCCCTCTAACAGGTATCTCCGGTATGTAGCCGATTACGAATGACTCCCATTCGAAATTTTGCTCCAGTTTTTGATTTTCCACAAGTTTTATTTGAAACTTTTTGATTTTCAAAATTATTCTAAAAATAATATTTAGACTCAACAAGATTTATTCTTTCAAAAAATTATTTTTATAAAAAAAAATTTTGGAGAAGAATTTATTTTGGAATAAAATTTTATAATTCTAGGAAGAGGGAATAATTTCTTTTAATGCAAGAAAATAATTTTATGAAATATATATATTTTTATTATATAAATATGTATATAAATATTCATTTATTATATATATTTTTTCAAAAAGATAAGTTACAATACCTGAGTGGGGACACCTCCCCAAGCTTGAATGATGGTGTGGGCCCCTTCAGATAATTATTTATTTATTTATTTATTTCTTTATATATATATATTTATTTTTAGATAATTACCGATGACCTTCGGCAAGGGCTCAATGTTTATAGTCTGCTGGCCAGACTTTCCTTCCTTTATTGATCTGTAGCTGCATGAACAAACTCGGGAGAAGTCTCGGGTTGCCCCGGGATTTTTCCCGCATTGTTGACAGGAATAGAAGCAGCTATTTGTGCCATTTATGTTTCTATCATTTTGTTAAAACTTGCTTGATTTTGAATAGAAGAACACAAAGTTTCAAGCTTGGCATTTATATTTTCAAACATTTTATCATTGAAGGATAGCTTTTTGGTCAAACTTTCATTGATTTTAGCTTGTCCTAGAACGAGATCTTTTAAGGAAGGTTGGTTTGAATTTAAATTTGAATTAAAATTATTACCTTGCGGGCGGTGTTGGTTGTTCCACCCGCTATTACCTTGCTGAGGTTGGCGAAACCCGTTGTTGACGTATGAAGCCTCTTCTTGGGTTTCGGGAGAGTTATTCCCTGAGTGGCCAACGTTCCCACAGACTTCACACGTCATATGTGAGTCCATGGCCTGGATGGTACTCATGGTAGGGTTGGTAGCATGATCGTCCAGCTTTTGCTTCAGCAAGTCTAATTTTGCGGCAAGCAAGTCCGTCTCCTTCACGGTATGCGAGCCTTTTTGTGTTTTTCTTCCTTCTCCCCAACTCTGATTGGCCACCATCTTCTCAATGAGTGCAGTTGCATCCGCGATGGTGAGAGAGAGGAATGCACCTCCAGCTGCGGCTTCTACGTGTCCTTTTGACATGGCCGTGAGGCCTTCATAGAAGTTTTGGAGCACGAGCCAATCTTCCATTCTATGATGAGGGCAGGCTCGGATGTACTCTTGAAGCCTTTCCCATGCTTCGGGGATAGATTCAAGGGAAGATTGCTGGAAGTTTGAGATCTTTCCACTTAGAGCGCTGATCTTGCTCATATATAATTTGATAAACCTCAAGGATAAATGAAAAATAAGGAATAAAAGAATATATCTAACTGAGCAGGCATTGGTCATATATAATTATGCAAAGAACTGTTAGCAAATCATCTAATTAGTAGTTCTAGTATCAGGACTAAGTCTGGGGTGACAGGGAGATCCCCGCAGCTGGTTTGCCAGCCGATAGAGACTTTACGAACTCCTACTCAATATCTGAATGTGGGGGAATGCTAGGGATGGACAGGGCTGTCACCACCTGTCCACCTACCCCTCTGCCCATGGGATACCGACATATTCGCCGATCTCCGTATACCTAAGCACCATGGTCACATACTTGAAAACAACTCCTAACCCTCGCGGACCCCAACCCTTCGGCTTGACAGGCTAGGTTAAGAGCAACCATGACAGCACGACGAACCATCACCTCATTCCTAGTTCTTCCTCTATTCATACTAATTTGATGAACAATGAAGAACGATGATGAACAAGTCAAGAACATGATACATAAACAATGTTCTAGCTCATATACTATGCTCATAACAAGATCATAACTAGACTCTAGTTCATATGCATAATCGTATAAGTATGATAAGAACTTGCTCATGGAAGAAGACCGAATTGTATTCATACCAAGATGATCTTTTCTTCCAAGGAGACAAGCTCTCCTTGATAGTTCTTGCCTTGCTCACAAACTAGTAATACTACTCTAAAGATACAAGTGAGAGGTGTGAGGTAGATGACTCCAAAATGATGTGTATTTCCACTTGTTATGCCATAAAACCTGTAAAACATGAATGCTAGGGGTACAAGTGGAACTTGTTAGTAGTAAAGGCATATGTGCTAGAATATGATTGTTAATCCTCTTTTTAGTCTAAGTTGGTGGTATAAAATTTATCCATAAGGCATATGTGCTATTATCCCATCCTTAGTTCTTCCTCTATTCATACTAATTTGATGAACGATGAAGAACTTTGATGAACATATCAAGAACATAACACATAGACTATGAACTAGTTTACATGTTATGATCATAATATGGACAAGACTATACTCTAATTCAGATGCATTGCTATATAAATAAGATAAGAGCTTGCTCATAGAGGAGAACCGATGTGTATTCATACCAAGATGTTCTTGATTCCTCCAAGGAGACAAGCTCTCCTTGATAGCTTTGCCTTGCTCTACTACTACTATTAAACTAGAGAGAACAAGTAAGAAATGTGAGGTGTAGTGCTCCAAATGTTGGTGTGTGTTGGAGGGGGTGAAGCACATCTATTTATAGTTGATCAAGGGTGTGACAGAACCTCCCGAATTACCATGGCCCACGTGCACCTGCCGTAGTCCAACGACCTCTGACTGCTATGCACGGGAGCCTGATAACTCCGGAAGCCCTGTCGGGTGCTCTCACGAACACCGCAATGTCCCACCGAGGATCATTTCACGGGACGGAAACCAACCATCTTATTACATTCATTCATAGAGTTCAAAATACATCAGAGTAAAAAGCGGAAGAGTACAATTATAGTTTATAATTTCCAGTGATAGTCTTTACAAAACCTCTTGTCGATAGAGACAAGATAAGGTAGCTCTTACACTTATAAGTAATATAGATGACATCTTACCCAAGGAAGTGCTGATAAGCACATGTCATCTATTGCATAGGGCAGCTCTTCGAGTGCCACCAGCTTGGCGATAGCCTAACCTGTACAGCTCCTGACTTTAACCTGCAACAGGGGGTTAACAAACCCTGAGTATATGGGGTACTCCACAAGACTTACCCGACTAAAAATTGGGGAGAAGACTCAAGAATGCAAGCTGAGGGGAATCAAGGAGAGGCTTTAGCAAGAATCAAAGAGTTTTGCAGAAAAGCTCTCTAAGTCAGCTTAAAATTTAATTCTGAATCTAGATTGATTCATTAAGATAATCTCAATATTCACCCATTTCTCACATCTTTCACCTAGATCCAAACTACTCTTCGCTGTAAGTCGAAGGATCAAGTCTCCATTAACCGAGGAGCAACGACGATTCGAATCGATTAAGTACCCAGCTGGGGATCCCTATCCACACTGCATATGTAGCACTTAAGCTTGCATATGCCAACCCCGCCTACCACGGCTTTTCCAAAACTTGAACCGGTCCTGTGCCACCCGAGAGCACAGTACTCCTCTCGTCTCCAGGCACAATGGCCACGAGGGTACACGCTACTCTCGCCATCTCTCCACTCTCAGTGCGTAGTTGTCGGTTCACGTAAAGGAGCGACCGGAGTCAGAGGCTTTCCGTAGTATGTGGCTAGTTGCAAAGTCTTGATCCAGCAGGCCAACAACGAATGGTCCCTAATGGATTCCATTTCGTTTTCTTAATAGACAGTCAGAGACACTACATTGAGACTCCTTTCTCAATGCAAGTCTACTGCCCTGTCAAACAATTATAATAGTTCATAATAGTATACCCCAAGCATATAAAATATCTTTTTCATAAAAGCTTAACTATTAAGCATGGCTAAGTATTTTATAAACATTTGCCTTTAAATCAGGTTTCAAGGACAATATATCATGGCAGGTAATGCAGCAAGTAGGTGACAATCAACTCCTATCAACCTAATGCAGCAATTTAACTCAAGGTGATAAAGATTTATAAAACACAAGGAGGGGCTAATGCACCGGGGCTTGCCTGTTGCCTTAGAGTAGATACAACTCTGAAGTCAATCACCAAGAAAGTTCCACATCCAGAGAGTGAAGACCAACTCGGGACTTGCTTCAGATAAGAATTTCCCGCGTTCACTACATGAAATATTAATGTATGATGAAATGCATGGCATGATGCATAATGGAAACATACAAATACATTACATTAAATAATCAAAGAAAGTTGAATACTACTTTCCTTTGTGATAAAGTTGCAAGCCAACAAGACTAGCTTGTTGTCCAACAACTTAGGTTAGCGGTTTACAGGTACCTATACGGAATTCTATACACGACTTAGGGTACGGAAAGGTCCAAAAGAGAAGTCGTTCTACTTGGGTGTTTTTACCCATGAAGTTGCATCAAAAGAAACAACCTCATGACATTACATGTCAGGATAGTCTGTAATTAAGTTTACTTTGTTTTGGTAAACCCCAAGGTCATTACCAACTAGCAACATGGGTCATTAAGGTCCTATTAAGATTCTAATATCAAGGTGGTTATTATCTCACCTAATCATTTTATTAACTATTATTAACCACCACATAACAATAACAAATTATTCAACTAAATAAGTTGCCAAGGATTATTTAAAGTGTTAACAATCCCTGGTCTTCACTCAATCCAAAAACCACAAGGCACAATACATTTCATATATTAAGAAAGAAAATAAATAAATTTATTTAACTACTCAGCCTCTACTGTTGGACCGGCCTGAACAACCAACACGGTCCAGATTGGCTCCCTTAGCACTCCCAATACAAATGGCCCAGTCCAACCTGGCTCCAGCCCGCTCTGGCCAAGCCAGAGTGGTGAATCCATGGCCGCCGGCCGGCCAGGCCAAGCTCGGCCAGGGCCGCAAGCGGCCAGAGGTGGCCGAGAGGGCGACATCGGGTTGCAAAGCTCCCAGACCCATGACACAGCTAATGGTAACCTCAGTTCCCTTATTCGAAGACTCGGACTCAACCCTAAAGGGATTAATATTTAATCATTTTATTTATTTATTTAATCAAAGGTAATTTACTAAACAATTAAACTTCATCCAAATGAGCTACAAATTTTTGTGAAGGTAGCTCACTGGTCAAACCGGCTACACAATTAATTTCACAATTTTTGGATTTATATTTTGAGCTTTAAAAATCCTGAAAATGTAATTTATTAATTAAAATATCTTATTTTACAGTCTACTGAAAGTGCTCAAAATACTTATATCATATTTTTCATAAATTCTTCATGCCATAGAGAAGCTATACTAATTATTTCATGATTTTTGGTGCTATAGAGATATTTATATAAAATAAACAAAATCTAACACTATTTACAAATTCAGGAAAAAAATATTTCAAAAACTTGGCCATGCAACTGGGCGGCCCGAACGGCCCAAGTACGGCCCGGCTCGGCCTCCAGTTCCCCTCTCTTCCTCTCTGGTGCCCACTGCGCACGCGCGTGGCACAGAGCACGGCGGCACCTCGCCGGCCCGGACTCGCCGCCGGTGACCTCTTCGGCGAGGGAAAAGGCACCACCGAGCTCCCACAGATACCCATGTACCTATTGAGTTAGTTGGTTGGACAAGTCGGAGATCAGAGCTCATCTGGCCGCAGCCATGGCGGCTCGACCGTGGCGGCAACGTGCGCGCCGGCCAAGGCGGACTACGGGAGACTAAACTAACTACACCTAGCACCTCATGGAGCTCACCTAAGCGCACTGCTCATGCTGGTTGGAGTGGATAACGGCCGGAGATGCTTCGTCGACGTTGGTGGCGGCTCCAGTAGCAAGCTCCGGCGGCACGAACCCTGTTCCAAAGTGTTCCGAGCACCAAACGGAAAACCGTCGGGTTTGTGAGCCTTAGGATAACAAGACGGGCTTGGAACATGAACTAACGCGGTCAAGAACTCACCCAAATGACTTGGCCCCACGCGACCGCGCACGGCGGAGCTCCTGCCGGACGCCGGGAAGAAGACGATGGCGCAGGGGCTCAACAGTGGATGGAAAGGGGTTCGGTTGGGTTCACTGAGCGCTCACGAAGATGGAGTAGCTACCAGAGGCTTCTATTTGGGATGAACAGCCACAACGACGGCGAATTTGCTGACGAACAGCTAGGTCACTGGCGGTGACCGAAGAACGAAAAGAGAGAGGATGAGTTCGTTCGATGCTATTTAATAGAGGGAAAGAGGTTCCAGGGGGTGCCACGCAACCCTGAGCATCAGCCACGTCCCTGGCCGCGTGCCCTTGCGCGCACGAAGGGCAGTGCAGAGGCGCCGGCGGCGAGGCCAGGCAGGCAGCTGCGTGTCGAGTTCTAGGAGATTTGTCATTTTTGCAATTACCCCCTGCCGACAGTAATGTGCGAATTAAACAAGATTTTGTCTAAGAAGTTGAAAAATGTCCAAAATATCAAATGTGTAAAATTTCGTGCTGCACAACTTTAATATTCAAAATTTTTTCAAATTCCAATTATTTTTAAAACTATGGAAAAGCGGGTAATTGGCCTTTTTCCAATTCAATTCAAATCCCAAATTTTTATTGAACAAGTTCAAAATCTTTGAACATCAAAGTTGTTCAACTCAGGGAGCTTTACAACTTTTTTTAATGACCAACCCCAGATTCCAAATAATTTTTGAATTGAAGATTTGAATTCAAATTTAAATGTAGTAATTCAGGTTTAATTTGAATTTCCAAATAGCAACATGAAAAACTTTATACACCAAAGTTTCTCTACTAATTAAGGGCTACAACTTTTCTTTTGGGACCAAAGCCCAAATCCGCTTAGTTTTGGAAATAGGGTTTTAGCCAATTTAAGGTTTTAAATTAATTCCAAACTTTATTTTTAAGATGGTGATTAATCAATGCAGCCAATTAACAAGCCCATACAAGATGAAATTAAATCACTCTAAATCACTTAAGCACAAACAACCTATGAAATTAAATTTGTTTTAATTTCTATGCATATCAAAATTGGATTACACATGCATATTATGCAATGCATATGATGACATGTCCGATTTTTAGTTTAGTAACACCAGAGGTGTTACAAAGGGCGGTTTGGGCGTTCCAAGTATGGTAGGAGGTGAAACCGACTTTGCCAAACCGCCATGAGCACCGCCTGAGGAGGATGGGCCCGGGAGACCCCACCACGGGGGCGGCCGCCCCCGGGGGTGGTCGATCCCCAGGGAGTGCCATCTGGCCACCGCCTTCGGGTAGTCGGTTCCTCTGTGGGCCTGGGCCTCCCCCGTGGTTGCGAATGGATTTGGTTTATTATTTAATTTGGGCTTTCGCATTTTCTTAGTTTGCGCCTTCTTTGAATACGCTTCCTAGAAGTGCGCTTTCCTTGAGATTTCCATGCATTTCCACGTGCTATTCCTGTAAGTTAGGTGCACAACAAAACTCGTGGAAAGATTAAATAAAGCTCTATTCTCTATTTATTTTAGTATTAAAATGATGTTATATTTATGTTGGTAAGGACCACCAACACCCGCCCTACCACATAGGGCGCCCGCCTTATGAAAGTTGCCAAATGGGCATGCCACCTCACGGATCCGTGTGCCATCCTTCTAAATGGCCTATGGCACGTTGAAATAACATCAACGGCTCAGAAACAAGACACAAGGTTCTATTGGCCCTACCAACAGGGTGCCCGCCCTGTCCAAACTAGGTGCCACGTCCACAATCCGAGGGAAGGTGTCCAAGAGCCATCCAAGCCATCAAATGAAGTCGGTTTTCATCCAACGGTGACAAAGTGATGTGCAATGGATTGAACGACCCACATGTCATCCTCCCTGGGGTTGCAAACCGCCATTTCAGGACACCAACCGACCTTGCAACCGCCTTTGAGGAGGAAGGAGGGCCGTTGGATGCAAGGCGGTGCATCCAAGGGGGCGCCTGCTCCCTAGGAGGGCGCCCGCTCTGCCCCCTCGTGCCACCGACCTCCAGGACCCCTACAAGTACCCCTGGAGCTCTCCTACACTATAAATAGGACTTGATTCCTCACTTGTAAGCAGAAAACCACTAGTGAATCACTAGAGATTCAGTTTAGAGTTAGTAGTAGCTCCTCTCTCTCTCTAGCGAAGCTCTGCTCTTAGGAATAGTGCTAGCTAGAGAAGAGTAGAGTAGTGAGAGAGAAGTCAGGAGAAGAAGGAAGTCTGTGGAGGAGCCGGGCTTGTCGGCGACCTCCTCTATGGTGTTCTTCACTCTTATTGATAATAAAGATCCCCTTCTTCATTTATTTATTGTTATACTTTAAGCAGCTGTATACTTGCTCATTGCTTGGTTAGAGTGCTCTAATTCTTAGGCCTAAGTTAGAGTAGTAAGTTTTATAGATTAAGCACGGTGAAAAATCTCATCTAGTTCGCCGTTAATACGTACTCCAAGTGTTTTTGTAAGCTTTCAGGCCACACGTGCATATATGCATCTAGTATTTGATTTGTATGGTCCTGTATGCACGTGGTCGTTGTTTGCACGTTGACGGAAGGTTGATTCATCCGATGAGCAATATGATGGAGAGTGACGACACGATCTGGTGACGACAGGATCTGGGCTACTACTGAGAGGCGTTTTCCCCATGACCATGGCTATAATAGAGCCCTGCTAATGCATTAATCATAATGGACCGATTCCGATGCGCGGCGACGACGCTCGAGCCTGACCGGGTGTGGTAGGCCAGATTGAATGTCTTCGGGACGCCAAACTCTGCTGCCGAACGTTGAAGACTGACGTGAGCGCCGCACAATATGGAGTGCCGAAAAAAATTCGATTTGCTTGGTGGTCGTCGTGACGTTTATTCTTCGCGGCTTCCATTGTGATGGCTTTGTGCACTTGGTGGTCATCATCAACGATTGTGCATGTTCACATGGTACGTTATGAGTCACATCGAGGTGGTGGTAGTGGCGTCTGTTAACGAAGCTTTGCTTGGAGAATAAATTTAGCTTGCATGACCCGTGAGTCCGTGACGATGTGCTAGCTGTTAGCTCTATTAACTTGCTGCAGCAATTTGCATGGTACGCTTGGTGGCTTGATCTTGGCTCATTTTCAGCTGACTTAATTTGTCTGGTATGGCTGTGCAGGTTCTGCCTTTCTTCAATGCACGGCGTGGGAGTAGCATTCCGAGGAGTCCAATCCGAGGGTGGCGAGGGGGTCAAGGAGCTTTGCTTGCGATTCCGATTTGGTTAGATCTTCGTAGCTTTAGCTTTTTCTCCCATGAAGACGGCGAGGAGCGCGATGAGCAACGACGAGTTCTTGCGGAGAAAAAATCTTCAGTGTGTGTCCGAGCGTGGTCGGATCATTCGGAGAACTGTTGGCAAGGTGCCCGAGCATGGTCGAGTCTTTTCAGAGCATATAGCTCATTGGAGTAGTCGCCGTCCGGTTTGTGGTTGCCTTGGTTTATTTGATTTGACCCTTCTAGAGAAAGCGAGCTATGTCGCGCTTGTCGCCAGGTGCCCGAGCACAGTCGGGGCCTTTGTAGATCGACGAGTAGTCCTACACGCCCTGCGTGTTGCCCGTGCTTGTGTCGGGGCTTTTGGAGACGCTGCTAAACTGCCCAAGCGTCCTCGGGCCTTACGTATTAGCGAAGACTTAACGGCCCAGGCGTCCCCGGGGCTTACGTGGTGGCGAAGCTGCCCGCGCCAGGCGGGGGTTACGCTTATCGTGGGCGATGGCTACCCGATATATCGGGGCGGTCAACGAAGTGGCGAAGTTAGGCGGCCTAACGTATGTAGGACTTACGCAGCGTCGAGCCAGATGCTGCCCGGCGGGTGCGGGGGTTACGCATTGGCGAAGAACGTGCTGCCCGAGCAGTGGGGGGGCTTACGCATTGGCGAAGACGTGCCGCCCGAGCAGTTGCGGGCTTACGCATTGGCGAAGATTGTAACACCCTAGTGTTAGTTACTATTTTCACACTTGCATTTGCATGTCATCAAGCATAGATCATGTCATTTCATGCATCATTTCATTGCATTTTATTTGATTCCCTTTTATTGCTATATGTTGTTTATATGTCCATAACATGCTAAATGTGTTGACATGCAAATGTGATGCTTGTTTACTATTCTAAATGCTTTAGACATGTTTGGGATAACATTTGGAACAATGTTCATGTTGGTGAAATCCCCAAAATACCCCTCTAGCTCATAGTTGACTAGAGAGCCCCCTAAAAGCTATTCTGTTTGACCAAACAAGAAGGGCATTTTAGAGATTCTGCATGTCAGTGCACCCTTAATCAAAGTTGTGTAGAATTTTATAAGCAACAAACTTTATTTTTGGGTCAACTCATGAAAATGGGTGGAAGGAGGTCAAAAAGTTGAATTAGTGCAGATTTGGAGCTGTTTTAAAGTTTTCAAAATTTTCCTAAGTCTAAACTGGTTTTCAGTTTCGGTGTACCCCTATTCATCGACCTGTATCTCTCAATCCAGGCCGAACTAGAGTAAAATGCCTTAATATGAAATGATCTACTCATGTAGCTCTTTGATCCATATTAGTGAAGTTTTCGCTGAAACGCACTGGATCACGAGTTATGGCTTGATCAAAATCGGGTTTCAGTCGGGATCGCGGAGACTGAATCGGAGCCGATTCAGTTCGGCCGTCGGTCATCGCCGCGCGACCGCGTCAGGCATCGGCCGCCAGGTGGCGCCGTACGCCGTCGTTGCTCTGCCGCGCCGGTCGGCTTTACAAAAGGGCAACACTCCATTCTGTCTCCCGCACGCTCCTTCACTCTCACTCGCTCGCCCTCGCCTCTCTGCTCTCCTCTTTCCTCTCCGCCGTCGCCATTTCCGCCGCGCCGCCGCCGCGGTGAAATCCGCCGCCACCGAGCCGTCTCCGACCGCTCCATCTACGGCGTAGCTTCGGCTTGCTCTGCTCTTCGTCCTCGACCCGTTGCCGACCTCAGCCGACCAAAGGTATAGCTCCAGCGAGCTTCTCGCCGTCCGCCATTGCCGGAGCGCCGCCGAGCTCTCGGGTCACCGCGACGAGGGCGATGCCGGGGTCGGCTTCTCTCTCCATTGCTCGTCTAGGAGTCTCCGTTAGCCGTAGATCCATTCTAAGCCGTCGGATAGGTCTATCTCGCCGTAGTTTCGCCGGAACCCGAGCTCGCCGTGAACCCGCTCGCCGCCGTGCCACCATGCGAGCGCGGTCAGTGAGCTCCCGTGTGCAATAGTTCGATTCGTTGCGCGCATAGGTCCGCTAGGGTTACAGGGACACGGAACGAAGCTTAGCCGCGCAAGCAACGGCCGAAATCGGCCGGCGCAAGCTCGCCGGACCACCGCCGTCCGCCATTGCCGCCGTCGAGCTCGCTCCGGTGGGGTACGACCCTCGGCAGTTGGTCCATCGAGTTCGTCTCGTTGCCATGAGTCGGTAGGTAGCCTCGGCGTCGCCGGAGACCTCGCCGTCGGCGAGCTCTCGCCGGTCAGCGCCGGCGGCTCTGCCCCTATCTCTGACGCGTGGGGTCGGGTCGACCCCGGGGCCCACGAGTCAGCCGTTCGGGTGTGCCTCTGGTTCACTGAGCCGGGTGCACGTAGCAGTTCTATCGGGTTTAGGTTTTATGATTTATAAAATGAATTTTCAGAAAATGTGTAAAACCTTCCAAAATTCATATCTGGAGCTAGGAATGTCCAATTGGGGTGAACCAAATTTTGTTGTGTTTGTATTTCTGAGCTCTATCAAGGAAAAATATAAAATGTACTTTTTGAATACTTTTTATGTGCAGTTATAATTAAATTGTTAATTGCTTGCAAACTTGATAAATGCATAAGTAATTGTAGGAATGTGCTAAAAATGTGATTCCACTTTGCATTAATTTTGTTTAGGGAAGTAGAATCTATGAAAAATATGTTTGCTGGTGTTTCACTGTTATTTATATGATGTCTAGTATAATGTGCCTTTTATGCTTTAATCTTGCAAAAATCACCATGCTTAATGTGTTAAGGTTATGGACATGAATATTTTTCCTGGACTATGTTATGTTGGAAAGAAGCTAAGAAAATTAGGAAATCTATTGTTTGGTACTTTTCACTGTGTTAAGTATTTTCCATTGTTTAAAAGGCTGGTTGCTTGTTATTTTTGTGTAGACTGTTATACTTGTCCAAATGACTTGAAATTTTGTCAGTAGGCTAGTCTGGATGTGTGATAGCTATTGTAATTTCTATGGATTTTTCTGGTCACAGTAAACAGTAGGTCCAGTTATAGGCTAGGGTTTATTTAATTGTTTCTAAGCAAATATCTTTTGGTTGGGGAGTGTTTTTTATGCGTTTATGTGATGCTCAGCATTATCACCTGTGTTAAACAGTGGAGCTGATCCTACTTTGAGCTTGGGGGAGCAAGGTTAATATTTTGTTTATATGATGTTGCTCGCGCTTGTTAATTATAAGTTGGTTATGGTAGGTTAGTTGATGCATGTTAATTATTAAGTGCAGGTTGTAGACCTCTCACCCGGGACGAGAAATTGTTCTATGCTTTGCTTAAGAAGGGTGAGTATGAGTTGGTTGTTTAGGGAAGAAATATGCACGTACTCAGTAAATGAGTGTGGATTGTTAAACTGATTGCATATCATGGGTTAATTCGTGCATCTCTATCTTGCATTTTATGTGCATTCTCAGGTCTCATATATGCATATCATGCATACAGGATCGCCGGGAGGCGTGACGCTGTTGCAGTTCGATCCACCGGAGGAGGGAGTTCCGCCGGAGATTGAAGTGCCAGAGGTTCCCGAAGGTCAGGAAGAAGAAGCTGAACTTCCAGAGTGCCCTAATCACCAACCTACTAACTTTGTGAAAGGCAAGCCCCGGAGCATCCCTAAGTCTCCACCTACTCTTTTTACAAATGCACTGGTCCTTATTAAATCGTATGATTGTGCACTTAAGTATAGGAGTTGAAATGATACCGTTGCTGCATTTATACCTTGTCCACTTATACTTGATCCTGAAGTTATTACTAGACAAGGGGATGGGTTCGATCCTATGCTTAGCCATGCTTAGACCGGTAGAAGTCAAGGGATTTCCTGTCCTTCGCGAGCATAGGTGGTTACTAATGATGATGGGGTTGGATTCCACATGATGGACTATATGTGCCACCATGCCACAGTGTCTAATGAGAGAATCAAGGCTAGGTAGCGGGGAGCCGCATGACATGGTTGAGGTCATGCCGTCTTCGGTGCTGCTTGCGGCCGACTAGGACTGAGGCCACCAGACATCAGTTGAGATTGAAAGACGTCGTCACATAGCTGGCCAGATAAGTCATTCTGACCGCGAAGCCGAGTATTTCTTTCTGAGCCGGGAATTGGGCGTGATAAGGCAGACATATTCTGGAGGTAGGAAGGATGTGCGGAGACACCATCTTACGAAGGGCAGGTCAGGGACCTGATGCATCCTGGAAGTGGGTTTGTCTCTGAGAATATGGACCCCTCCAAGCCCGCGATACATATTATGTCTCAGAAAGATTTAACGGTGGCCCAAGAAGCCAGTGGCTCGGCTGACAGGGTTTGTGATTGGCATATTTGCCAGCTGGTACAATCGATTCGAATCGCCATCTCTCCTGGTTAGTGAGAAACTGAACTGATCTTCTGGTGAGGTAGAGGTTAATAACTTGAACCTAATGATTATGGTGAGATGAGGTTGATATCTGTGGATATCGGAAATCATATTGTTTTATTGATTGCTACAATATTCAGTGAATGCTTAGTATAGTGGCTAATCTTAGTAAATAGCTTAACTGAAATCGAAGCTTATCACAATTAAAATGAATAAGTTGAGGCTCTACTGTAGTAATGCTTTTGATGCAAAAAAAATGATGCTACCCTCTGAGCTCCACCAAATAAGCCTTGCATATCCTTGAGAGTCTTTTTATTTACTCCCTGTCGGGTAAATCTAGCTGAGTACAATTGAGTACTCAGGGTTTTATTCCCATTGTTGCAGATGGTGTAGTCTACTACGCATATTGCAGGAATTGCTTCACCCCTGCAGGCGAAGAAGACTAGACCCGAGGGCAGGGTCATTATCTATCCTTAGATGTTGTAAGAATGCTGTGACAGGGTCATGTGATGGTACTCGTATTTGAACTCTGTGGTGTAAAACTATGTTGACTTCCGCTACTACTCTATTTGTGTAAAAGACTATGTTGTACTCTGATGTTTAAATTTGGTTGCGAACTTATGTGTCATGTGATCGGGTATTGCTGAATGAATGATCCTTGGGGTATGAAAGGTTTGAAATCCTTCGAGATTTCCGGACTACCGGGTTTATATTGGCTCAAGTACGACTGGATTGCGATCAAAATGCGATCGTTGTACTTGTGCTCGTATAAATTGGTCGGTTCTGTGACAGCTGGTACCAGAGCATAATTCAGCATATACCGTCACTTGACTATTTAAAAACTAAAAGAGTTTTGAGTTTTACAAACTAATTGCCAACTGGTAGTGTGTATAGGTGATTTAAACCAAGTGTTTGCGAAACTTATGAGTACCAATGACCAAGTCCTATAGCCCTATATATATATATGTGGTAATTAGGTGGCTTATGTAAGTACTGACTTGGGGGGAATTGCATCATATTTCTATTTGTGGTTCATTTGGTTTTATCGTGTGGATAATCATGAACTGTCGGTTTCTTATTGTTTCTTATGGGTCAATGTACCACGTCGCCTAAGGTAAGGTGAGATGTGAGTGTAAGATCGAACAACCATCGATCGATGGTGAGTGTATGGTTACTGAAGTGAGTACATGTGATCCATATGTGTACTTATGGAAGTAGGGTGGAGTAATTAATTTTGGGGTCACAAATGTTCATGGGAACATTTCCGGCAAAAAGTGCTTCTTGTTGCCCTGCATACATTGGGATTTGGGCTGAAATGAATCTTCTGCAGGTACACTAACCCCGCAAAACGTATAGCACGGTTAGTTACGTATATGAGAGCACGTGGTATGCCACCGACTATAACGTTAGTTAAAATATATTATGTGTGAGGTCGTTGGCACGTGCATGCATCATGATCATGAAATTAATTCAAGCTATTTGTACTATTTCCTTCCCTATGGTAAAATTTGTGCTGTCCTATCTTATTCTAAATGCTGAAAGATGTTGTAATGTACCAGATGGCAGCTGAAGGTGAGCCGCAGAGTGGTCAGTTTCTGGAGCAGTTTGGCACACCCACTGTGCTATGGAGGTTGTTGAAGTCTGTGGGATATGCAGAGCCACCACTGTATTTCTGGAAGCCAGCGAAAACCATGGTGCAGCCTTGGTTTGATGTTTGGGTGACTATCCCTGTGCTTGAAAGGGGTTGGTCGTTTCTAGGAATAAAGGTGGAAGTTGACATGAGGACGCCATGGGATGGTGCGCAGCTTGCAGCTTTCGAGGTGTTGACGGATATTTGCAGCCGGTTCAACAAGAGAGCTGATTTGGGGCCAGCAAATATTTTTCCCAGGGTGGATGCTTCTCAGGGAGAGTGGGCTCAGTCTAGCCAAGCTTCTTTGGAGCGAGGCAGGGATGAGCGTGCTCATAGCACGGGTGCTTCTATGAGTGCTATGTTTGCTGTCCTGAGGATGCATTATTCCACTAGGGATGGTTGGATGAAGTGCGTTGAAGCCCTGCATGGTGCTGTGGAGAAGAAGTTAGAAGCTGAAGAGTGGGCACGTATGGCTCGTCGTAGCTCAGATGACTTGGTGGTAGCTCTCACTGCCTGTCGCAATGAGTTGTTACGATGCACTGGCGCCTTGTTGGCGGCTGATCGCCGTGTCGAGGTGCTTGAGAAGGAGAATGCAGATCTTCGCCGCCAGCTTGACAATCGCAATATGAGCTTGACACGTCAGCGCAATGAGTTTCTGCAGGAGTTGCGTGCTAGTCAGCAGCAGGTTTGGGAGTTGCAGCAGGATGTTCATCGTCTGAACAACCGTGCTGATCCGTTTCATCCTCCGGGTGCAGCAGAGTTTGCTCCTGAGATCTTCATTGCAGCTGATGATGGTGAAGCAAGTGAGGAAGAAGAGGAAGAAGACCCCGAGGAGATCGTGCCTATTGACGAGAGTGATGACCATGGTGGGAACGTGTCCGGCGTGGACAGTGACCACGATGACTAGGCTTTTTCTAGTGATCTTGCCATGATCGGCACCCTTTTGTATTGGGAAAACCTTTAATGTCATATAATGAGAGAACCCTGTGTGTTCAGGGCTGGAACCATCAAACTTTTAATTAAGTAATGGTAACTTATGCAGTTTGGAAACCCTTTTTGGTTGCGCCTTGTTATTGTGCGGTTGTGTGATGATTATTGAATTATTGTGCCGTTTGTGGGTTATCAAAAATGATCATTGATATCTTTTGGGCATAATCTTTCGGTTATCTTTGGCATAACTGACACTTAACAATGGTTGTTGCGTGTTGCTACAGATGGCACCTCATACCCGTCGTCATGGGTCAACCAGTGGTGGTGGGAACGAACATGAAGATGAGGAGTTGCCGCCTCCTCCACCGCGTACCCAGGAACAAATGTTTGCTCAGTTTTTGCACACTCAGCAAGCGATTCTGCAGCAGATGGTTGCTAGTAACAACCGCAATCAAGATGGACGCCGCGGAAACGATGAGGACCAGTACAGTAACTATAAGGACTTCATGGATACTAAGCCTCCGGTATTCAAGCAGGCCGTAGAACCGCTAGAAGCTGATGAGTGGTTAAACACTATTGAGCAGTCATTCTCTGTGCTGCGATTGACTGAAACCATGAAGGCTAGTTTTGCTGCTATGTCACTGCAAGGCCAAGCTGGAATATGGTGGGCCAATCGCAAGACCGCCTACCCTGTAGTCGCTGATATCACCTGGGAGCAGTTCACCAGGGATTTCAGGGGACATTTTAATCCAGCAGGCTTGATCAAGATGAAGGTCAATGAATTCATACAGCTTACTCAGGGTACCAAGACCCTCACTCAGTATCATCATGCCTTTCATAATCTGTCGAGGTATGCCCCGTGGATGGTAGATACAGATGAAAAGAAGATTGAAACCTTCAAGAGAGGTCTTAGTACCAAGCTTATGAAGACTCTGGCGAACAACGCTCGTACAACTTTTAACGAGTTCATCAGTGAAGCTTATATCCAAGAGAAACAGAACAACTTGCACACTGCTTCCAAGGGAGGCAAGAGGCCATTCGAAGGAAGCTCTTCTCAGTCAAGGACTCCAGTAGCTAGTCGTGCGGTGGCAAATCGCCCTGCTTACCATCCGGCTGTTCCTGGAGCAAAATTCAGACCCCCTCCAAAGAAGCAGCCAGCGCCACAACGCTACAAGAAAGGCTTCATAGTGCCTTTGAACAAGAACAATGCTCCTCCAAACAACGCCGCTCCAATGAGGACCAACCAAGGTCTGGGGCCATGCTTTAACTGCGGTCAACAGGGGCATCTTGCTCGCTATTGCCCTCATCCAAAGCAGGCTCGAGTGCATCACACCACTATTGAAGAAATTCCAGAAGGTGAACCAGTCACTGCGGGTATGTTTTCAGTTAACCAGCACCCTGCCATTGTTTTGTTCGACTCTGGATCATCGCATTCTTTCATAAGTCAAGCATTTGCACAAAGGCATGCCTTTCAGATCGTTGATTTGGGCTGTAATTTCCGGATAACCTCAGCTGGGGCTGAAATATGCACACGTGAGGGTATCAAGCAGGCGAGTATTGAGATTAATGATAGGAGTTTTATCAGTCATCTCATTGTGTTGCCTGGGCTAGGTCTGGATGTAATTCTAGGGGTTAGCTGGATGAACAAATGGGGTGCGGTATTGGACGTTGCTAACCGAACTTTGACGTTGAAGGCGCCCCAGGGCGGGGGTACCTTTCAAGTTTCCTTACCTCGAAGAGGGGATCTTTTTAATCTCTCTTTCGCAGTTGAGGGCAAGACCGTCCAAGGTATTCCGGTAGTGTGTGAGTTTCCTGATGTCTTTCCTGATGATCTACCTGGACTTCCTCCTGATCGAGATGTGGAGTTTGCAATAGAACTTATTCCCGGTACGGCACCTATTTCTCGAAGGCCATATAGAATGCCTCCTCATGAATTAGCTGAACTCAAGAAACAACTCCAGGAGTTATTGGACAAAGGGTTCATTCGCCCTAGTTCTTCTCCGTGGGGCTGTCCTGCAATCTTTGTTAAGAAGAAGGATGAAAATTTACGTATGTGTGTGGACTATAGGCCACTAAATGCTGTGACAATTAAGAACAAGTATCCTCTACCTCGTATTGATATCTTGTTTGATCAATTGTCCAAGGCCAAGGTTTTCTCCAAGATTGACCTGAGATCTGGGTATCATCAAATTAAGATCAGACCACAAGATATTCCCAAGACGGCTTTCTCCACTCGGTATGGCTTGTATGAGTATTTGGTTATGTCTTTTGGATTAACCAATGCTCCTGCACATTTCATGTATCTAATGAATTCGGTATTCATGCCTGAGTTGGATAAGTTCGTGGTAGTCTTTATTGACGATATTCTGGTGTACTCTGAAAACATGGAGAATCATGCTGAACACTTGAGGATAGTCTTGACTAGACTCAGGGAGCATAAGCTGTATGCTAAGTTCAGCAAGTGTGAGTTTTGGTTGACTAAGGTACCTTTTCTGGGCCATATCTTATCTGCTGAAGATATTTCTGTAGATCCATCAAAAGTTCAGCAGGTGTTGGATTGGCAGTCATCAACAAATGTGTCTGAGGTTCGTAGCTTTTTGGGATTAGCTGGGTATTATCGCCGCTTTATCCAAGATTTCTCTAAAATAGCTAAACCTATGACCAAGTTATTGCACAAAGATACCAAGTTTGTGTGGAGTGAGGAGTGTGAAACAGCTTTTCGCACCTTGCGAACGTTGTTGACCACTGCTCCAGTTCTTGCACAACCTGATATTGAAAAGCCTTTTGATGTGTACTGCGATGCTTGTGGCACGGGGTTAGGATGTGTTCTCATGCAAGAAGGCCGAGTCATTGCTTATGCCTCGCGTCAACTGAGAAAACATGAGCAAAACTATCCTACTCATGATTTGAAACTTGCCGCTGTAGTTCATGCATTGAAGATTTGACGCCACTATTTGATGGGTCACAAATGTCATATCTATTCCGATCACAAGAGTCTCAAGTACATTTTCACTCAGCCTGAGTTGAACATGAGGCAAAGAAGGTGGTTGGAGTTGATCAAAGACTATGATCTAGAAGTACACTATCATCCGGGCAAGGCCAATGTCGTAGCCGATGCTTTGAGCCGAAAGTCTCATTGCAATTTATTGCAGCCTTCGCTAGCAGACGGATTCAATCTTGTGCATCCAGTGGTGTTGAATAATATTACTCTCAGTTGTACTTTGGAAAGCAAGATTATTGAAGGTCAGAAAACAGATCCCGGCATATATCATATCAAAAGGAAGATGAAAGAACAAGAAATGCTTCATTTCCGAGTAGATGAAAAAGGTATATTGTGGTTCAATGATCGATTGGTAGTACCGAAAGACCGTGAGTTGAGGAATCAGATTATGGACGAGGCTCATTTGTCCAAGTTGTCTATCCATCCTGGTAGTAGTAAGATGTATCAAGACTTGAAACCTAGGTTCTGGTGGACCAAAATGAAGAAGGAAATTGCAGCCTATGTGGCCAGGTGTGATACCTGTTGTCGCGTGAAGGCTATTCATCTTAAGCCAGCAGGCCTATTGCAACCCTTACCAGTTCCAGGTTGGAAATGGGATGAGATAACCATGGATTTCATATCTGGGTTACCTCTAATGCAAAAAGGCCATGATTCTATTTGGGTGATTGTGGATCGATTGACTAAGATTGCACATTTCTTACCAGTTCGAACTACAGATCGTCCTCATCAGTTGGCACAGCTCTACTTTGCTCAGATACTTCGGTTTCATGGTGTGCCGAGGACGATAGCTTCCGACAGAGGCCCGCAATTTATTGCACGCTTCTGGGAGCATCTACACAAGTGTTTGGGAACCAATTTGGTTCGCAGCTCAGCTTATCATCCTCAAACTTCTGGTCAGACCGAAAGGGTAAATCAAATCCTCGAAGACATGTTGAGAGCTTGTGTTCTATCGTCTAAAGGTTCGTGGGAAGAATGGTTACCTTTGGCCGAGTTCTCAAACAACAATAGCTATCAAGAGAGTATTCGAATGGCTCCTTTTGAAGCTTTGTATGGGCGCAAATGTAGAACTCCTCTCAATTGGGTTAAATCAGGCGAAAGGAGATATTACGGGATTGACTTTGTGAAAGAGGCCGAAGAGAGAGTACATACCATTCAAACGCATCTCAAAGCCGCTCAGACTCGTCAAAAGAGTTATGCGGACAAGCAAAGAAGACCATTGGAATTTGAAGTGGGTGACCACGTATACTTGAAAGTGTCACCTATGAAAGGCGTACAACGCTTCGGAGTGAAACGAAAGTTAGCTCCAAGGTTTGTAGGTCCTTTTTCAAATTCTGGAAAGAAGTGGGAAAGTAGCATACAAGTTACGATTGCCACCACACATGTCCACCATCTTCAATGTGTTTCATGTATCCCAACTCAAGAAATGTTTACGAGTACCGGAAGAACAAGTGGATTTTGGTGATATCAAGTTGAAATCAGATTTGACCTATGAAGAAAAGCCTATTGAAGTAATAGATTACAAAGAAAGAATCATCCGTAGCCGAGTGATCAAGTTCTATAAGGTGGTGTGGAACAACCAAAGTTATTGGGATGCGACTTGGGAGCGAGAAGATTACCTCAAGGAAGTCTATCCTTCTTTCTTTAAACAATGGTAATTAACTCTAATCTCGGGGACGAGATTCTTTTAAGGGGGGAGGGCTGTAACACCCTAGTGTTAGTTACTATTTTCACACTTGCATTTGCATGTCATCAAGCATAGATCATGTCATTTCATGCATCATTTCATTGCATTTTATTTGATTCCCTTTATTGCTATATGTTGTTTATATGTCCATAACATGCTAAATGTGTTGACATGCAAATGTGATGCTTGTTTACTGTTCTAAATGCTTTAGACATGTTTGGGATAACATTTGGAACAATGTTCATGTTGGTGAAATCCCCAAAATACCCCTCTAGCTCATAGTTGACTAGAGAGCCCCCTAAAAGCTATTCTGTTTGACCAAACAAGAAGGGCATTTTAGAGATTCTGCATGTCAGTGCACCCTTAATCAAAGTTGTGTAGAATTTTATAAGCAACAAACTTTATTTTTGGGTCAACTCATGAAAATGGGTGGAAGGAGGTCAAAAAGTTGAATTAGTGCAGATTTGGAGCTGTTTTAAAGTTTTCAAAATTTTCCTAAGTCTAAACTGGTTTTCAGTTTCGGTGTACCCCTGTTCATCGACCTGTATCTCTCAATCTAGGCCGAACTAGAGTAAAGTGCCTTAATATGAAATGATCTACTCATGTAGCTCTTTGATCCATATTAGTGAAGTTTTCGCTGAAACGCACTGGATCACGAGTTATGGCTTGATCAAAATCGGGTTTCAGTCGGATCGCGGAGACTGAATCGGAGCCGATTCAGTTCGGCCGTCGGTCATCGCCGCGCGACCGCGTCAGGCATCGGCCGCCAGGTAGCGCCGTACGCCGTCGTTGCCCTACCGCGCCGGTCGGCTTTACAAAAGGGCAACACTCCATTCTGTCTCCCGCACGCTCCTTCACTCTCACTCGCTCGCCCTCGCCTCTCTGCTCTCCTCTTTCCTCTCCGCCGTCGCCATTTCCGCTGCGCCGCCGCCGCGGTGAAATCCGCCGCCACCGAGCCGTCTCCGACCGCTCCATCTTCGGCGTAGCTTCGGCTTGCTCTGCTCTTCGTCCTCGACCCGTTGCCGACCTCAGCCGACCTAAGGTATAGCTCCAGCGAGCTTCTCGCCGTCCGCCATTGCCAGAGCGCCGCCGAGCTCTCGGGTCGCCGCGACGAGGGCGATGCCGGGGTCGGCTTCTCTCTCCATTGCTCGTCTAGGAGTCTCCGTTAGCCGTAGATCCATTCTAAGCCGTCGGATAGGTCTATCTCGCCGTAGTTTCGCCGGAACCCGAGCTCGCCGTGAACCCGCTCGCCGCCGTGCCGCCATGCGAAGCGCGGTCAGTGAGCTCCCGTGCGCAATAGTTCGATTCGTTGCACGCATAGGTCCGCTAGGGTTCCAGGGACACGGAACAAAGCTTAGCCGCGCGAGCAACGGCCGAAATCGGCCGGCGCAAGCTCGCCAGACCACCGCCGTCCGCTATTGCCGCCGTCGAGCTCGCTCCGGTGGGGTACGACCCTCGGCAGTTGGTCCATCGGGTTCATCTCGTTGCCACGAGTCGGTAGATAGCCTCGGCGTCGCCGGAGACCTCGCCGTCGGCGAGCTCTCGCCGGTCAGCGCCGGCGGCTCTGCCCCTCTCTCTGACGCGTGGGGTCGGGTCGACCCCGGGGCCCGCGAGTCAGCCGTTCGGGTGCGCCTCTGGTTCACTGAGCCGGGTGCACGTAGCAGTTCTATCAGGTTTATGTTTTATGATTTATAAAATGAATTTCTAGAAAATGTGTAAAACCTTCCAAAATTCATATCTGGAGCTAGGAATGTCCAATTGGGGTGAACCAAACTTTGTTGTGTTTGTATTTCTGAGCTCTATCAAGGAAAAATATAAAATGTACTTTTTGAATACTTTTTATGTGCAGTTATAATTAAATTGTTAATTGCTTGCAAACTTGATAAATGCATAAGTAATTGTAGGAATGTTCTAAAAATGTGATTCCACTTGCATTAATCTTGTTTAGGAAAGTAGAATCTATGAAAAATATGTTTGCTGGTGTTTCACTGTTATTTATATGATGTCTAGTATAATGTGCCTTTTATGCTTTAATCTTGCAAAAATCACCATGCTTAATGTGTTAAGGTTATGGACATGAATATTTTTCCTGGACTATGTTATGTTGGAAAGAAGCTAAGAAAATTAGGAAATCTGTTGTTTGATACTTTTCACTGTGTTAAGTATTTTCCATTGTTTAAAAGGCTGGTAGCTTGTTATTTTTGTGTAGACTGTTATACTTGTCCAAATGACTTGAAATTTTGTCAGTAGGCTAGTCTAGATGTGTGATAGCTACTGTAATTTTTTGGATTTTTCTGGTCACAGTAAACAGTAGGTCCAGTTATAGGCTAGGGTTTATTTAATTGTTTCTAAGCAAATATCTTTTGGTTGGGGAGTGTTTTTTATGCGTTTCTGTGATGCTCAGTATTATCACCTGTGTTAAACAGTAGAGCTGATCCTACTTTGAGCTTGGGACAGCAAGGTTAATATTTTGTTTATATGATGTTGCTCGCACTTGTTAATTATAAGTTGGTTGTGGTAGGTTGGTTGATGCATGTTAATTATTAAGTGCAGGTTGTAGACCTCTCACCCGAGACGAGAAATTGTTCTATGCTTTGCTTAAGAAGGGTGAGTATGAGTTGGTTGTCTAGGGAAGAAATATGCACGTACTCAGTAAATGAGTGTGGATTGTTAAACTGATTGCATATCATGGGTTAATTCGTGCATCTCGATCTTGCATTTCATGTGCATTCTCAGTTCTCATATATGCATATCATGCATACAGGATCGCCGGGAGGCGTGACGCTGTTGCAGTTCGATCCACCGGAGGAGGGAGTTCCGCCGGAGATTGAAGTGCCTGAGGTTCCCGAAGGTCAGGAAGAAGAAGCTGAACTTCCAGAGTGCCCTGATCACCAACCTACTAACTTTGTGAAAGGCAAGCCCCGGAGCATCCCTAAGTCTCCACCTACTCTTTTTACAAATGCACTGGTCCTTATTAAATCGTATGATTGTGCACTTAAGTATAGGAGTTGAAATGATACCGTTGCTGCATTTATACCTTGTCCACTTATACTTGATCCTGAAGTTATTACTAGACAAGGGGATGGGTTCGATCCTATGCTTAGCCATGCTTAGACCGGTAGAAGTCAAGGGATTTCCTGTCCTTCGCGAGCATAGGTGGTTACTAATGATGATGGGGTTGGATTCCACATGATGGACTATATGTGCCACCATGCCACAGTATCTAATGAGAGAATCAAGGCTAGGTAGCGGGGAGCCGCATGACATGGTTGAGGTCATGCCGTCTTCGGTGCTGCTTGCGGCCAACTAGGACTGAGGCCACCAGACATCAGTTGAGATTGAAAGACGTCGTCACATAGCTGGCCAGATAAGTCGTTCTGACCGCGAAGCCGAGTATTTCTTTCTGAGCCGGGAATTGGGCGTGATAAGGCAGACATATTCTGGAGGTAGGAAGGATGTGCGGAGACACCATCTTACCAAGAGCAGGTCAGGGACCTGATGCATCGTGGAAGTGAGTTTGTCTCTGAGAATATGGACCCCTCCAAGCCCGCGATACATATTATGTCTCAGAAAGATTTAACGGTGGCCCAAGAAGCCAGTGGCTCGGCTGACAGGGTTTGTGATTGGCATATTTGCCAGCTGGTACAATCGATTCGAATCGCCATCTCTCCTGGTTAGTGAGAAACTGAACTGATCTTCTGGTGAGGTAGAGGTTAATAACTTGAACCTAATGATTATGGTGAGATGAGGTTGATATCTGTGGATATCGGAAATCGTATGGTTTTATTGATTGCTACAATATTCAGTGATTGCTTAGTATAGTGGCTAATCTTAGTAAATAGCTTAACTGAAATCGAAGCTTATCACAATTAAAATGAATAAGTTGAGGCTCTACTGTAGTAATGCTTTTGATGCAAAAAAAAATGATGCTACCCTCTGAGCTCCACCAAATAAGCCTTGCATATCCTTGAGAGTCTTTTTATTTACTCCCTGTCGGGTAAGTCTAGCTGAGTACAATTGAGTACTCAGGGTTTTATTCCCATTGTTGCAGATGGTGTAGTCTACTACGCATATTGCAGGAATTGCTTCACCCCTGCAGGCGAAGAAGACTAGACCCAAGGGCAGGGTCATTATCTATCCTTAGATGTTGTAAGAATGCTGTGACAGGGTCATGTGATGGTACTCGTATTTGAACTCTATGGTGTAAAACTATGTTGACTTCCGCTACTACTCTATTTGTGTAAAAGACTATGTTGTACTCTGATGTTTAAATTTGGTTGCGAACTTATGTGTCATGTGATCGGGTATTGCTGAATGAATGATCCTTGGGGTATGAAAGGTTTGAAATCCTTCGAGATTTTCGGACTACCGGGTTTATATTGGCTCAAGTGCGACTGGATTGCGATCAAAATGCGATCGTTGTACTTGTGCTCGTATAAATTGGTCGGTTCTGTGACAAAGATGTGCTGCCCGAGCAGTTGCGGGGCTTACGCATTGGCGAAGACGTGCTGCCCGAGCGGTTGCGGGGCTTATGCATTGGCGAAGACGTGCTGCCCGATCAGTGGCGGGGCTTACGCATTATCTTGGAAGTGCTGCCCGAACAGGTGCGGGGCTTATGCATTATCTTGGAGATAATCTTGGCGATGATATCCGGAGTAGGTGCCCGAGTCTGATCGGGGCTTATGTAGTCTTGTCATCGGCGGCGAATCATGAAGATGATTTAGTCTATGCATAGCAATTAAGATGATGATCTTGAAAGCTTAGATGGCTCGGTGAGCTCAGATTGCATGCTTCGGAGACGGCTCCAAAGTCTTTTGGTTTGGGTTTTGTCAAACCAAGAAGTGAGAAAATCCATATCGTGCGAAAATCTATCTCTTGCTTGTATGCTTTGGTAGATCACGTTTGTTCCTCTTTGCTTGCTGGTCGGTCGATGTGGTACGGAGCGGCGACGACAAAGGCTAAGTTGTGCATGCTGGGGAATCTGCAAATACGGCAGGTAGATGACGAAATCCACGCCATGTATGCCCCCGTCGCAGAGTGCCTTGATTTGCCTTATTTAGCTTTTGCGTGGTGGTGTAATGGATCGCATGGCATGGACGTAAGATTCCGCTAGCCTTTCTTGCACACGTTGCTAGCCTGTTTGCATCCGGTAATTGGCTTCCATAGTACTACGAATCTGTAGAACGAGCCTTCCTTGCTTGTCGTGGTAGCCACTTTTTCCTGATTTGCTTGTTGGGACCCTAAGTCCGAGCTTCTAGATCGTACATCTTCCTTGGTTGACTGTCCATGGCCTTGTAGATCGATGAGGCCATGTTCACGCGAACAAATATTTGCGTCTGACCTTTGCTGGCTCGTCTGCGTGTGGACGTGGGTGCGGCCTGCGCCGTCATGCATATCATGTGGTTGATCGAGTCAACGGTGACTTCCTGATCAGCCGGAGAGAGCTGCCGAGAGCGCCATGGACAACTCTTGTTGAAGAAGAATTATATCCCATCTGGGCCGCCGCCGGACACCGTCGCCGTGGTCGAGGCCGCCGCAGAGCGCTGATGGCCAGAAGAGCAATTGATTCTATAAGAATCGTGACTTAGCTTCCGAGGGACGAGCGAAAACTTCCGTGGCGTCCGATCGTGCAAGAAAATCTGCATGCATAGGCGTATATGCATGCAAATACGCATGGTTCTGCACACATCTCTTCCTCGTTGCCGCTAGCTTCCACGCATCTTGCTTTGTGCTGATCGTAGCAGATCAAATCTTCCGCTACTTGTTGCCTTGTTGGGCTTCTGGAAATTCGCTTCGTACGTGTGATACATATGATGGCTCGACGCGGCTCGTCGGACGGTCTTGACATGATTTACTAGATGGCTCCAGACTCGGCTTTGACAAAGTTGGCATGTCCCCTGACTGACTTCCGGAGATTGAGCGCTATTGTAGAACTTGGTGCTTGTATACGTCATGTATTTGATTTGCATGGTCATGCTGGATGTGATTCGTGCTGCCGCCGATGAGCCAGGGGCAACAATTATTGCTGCGGCCGTATGGTCACGTGGATGCATGTATGGTCTCTTGTAGATCAATACGTATACCCCACGCATACAGCTTTTTGACTTCATTGGGCAGCCGAGATCTGGTGCGTGCTGCGTCGTCAGTTGGGCGATAAGGCGACGAACCCGAGTCGGATGTCGAGCTATTGAGGGGTGCCGTCATGGGATGGCGCCGTAACGACCGCAGCGAGTTGACGAGCGCTGTCGCAGGATGACGAGCGGCGCGGCTTGTTCTTCCTACCATAGATAATCACGTAGATAGATGTATCTATGGATAGAAAATATTTAATTAAATAAAAATATTCAACTTATCTTTGCACGATCATATGGCTCTTCAGATTTAACCAAAATCTGGCCTTCTTTGATTTGCTTTTGGGTGATCGGCGACGAACCCACGACCACGACTCGTCGGTGGGCTTCGGTATATGTTCCGAGGGTCTCGATAAAGGAGTAGACGAACATCAGGATCCAGCTGTCGTCGGATATGTATGACCATGACGTTGGCTTCATCTTTGAACGGGTCTGGTCAAGCTGATCGCGGATGGCTCGCACAATGGCTCGCTTGATATCTCAGATGTCGAGTTTGCTTGATTTCGGCGACGAGTGATGCTCAGCTTATATTGATAGATTGACTTGCGCACGTACTCTTGCACGCGACTTGCCTGTGTGTGGCCGAAGATGTACGTGGTCTTTATCTCGATCAGAGCCACGTTGGATGTATTGCTGTAGATTGAAGACTAGAGTTGCCGAAGAGATGATGGATATCCTGGTGCTCGGTCGTTTGCATGTAACAACACGTCAACACATTCACTTGTCAGAGTTTGCACGGCCGTGTAGGATGGTGCATAATCGTTGTTTGCTGTAGTAGATCGGATCCGTCTTGATTGATTATGCGGGACGCTGCTAATCCGTGCAGGAGCCTCGTAAAACGTCTTCACGGCTTGCACGTACGGGCTTCATAGATTGATGTTGGTCTTCGTGCTTGTACTCCGACTGCCGACGACGCCGCTAACGAAGAAAAATCCATCTGGCTCATTGTTACGGTGGTGAATCTTCGACTTGGGCTGTTGGAGAGCTGAGATGATCAACAATAATGAGCCGTCGGTGAGCGCGACGGTCATGTATGGTCCACGCTCGGTGACGTAGATCTGCTTGATACACCTGATCCGGTGATTTTTATCCCGACAACTTTGGTGGTGACGGCGGTGTTGTATTTGTACATCTCGGACTGTGAAACATGCATATGTGCGTGCATCAAGTATTTGGCTTGCATTGTCCTGTAGATTGAATCGTCGAGTTTCCCTTTGCTGGTGTACTGCATGTATATGCATCTGGTAGCTGGCTTGCGTGTTCATGTTTGATGATGGATACGTGGTTTGCTTCCATAATTAGTCTTCATGTAAACCTTTCTTTGCTTCAGTCAACCGACGGAAGTAGTGGTTTGATGCTATACCGCCATGGATCACCTACAGATGCATTCGTTGCCGCTGTTAACATGCATGCCATGGATCATGCTGATCTCTTTCTTTTTTCTTTTTTCTTTTATCGGGTCTTGATCTTGCATGCAGTTCCGTACAGACTCCTCGTTTGCTTTGTCTGTTGGTCGCAGGGGAGAGTCGAACTCGGAGACGAATTGGCACTGATGGAGAAGTTGGAGTCGTAATCTGATTGGGTGCCATGCCCGTCGATGGATCGAGCTGGCGCTTCACACAGGATCCTTGACGACTTTGATCTTCACGCGTGGTTGATCACGGGCGCAGGACCTTATCAATACGCCACCATCTGCTAGTGGTCGTAATAGATCGGATCGTCGGGGTTTCCAGCAAGAAAACTGCTCTGGTGATGAAAAAAAATTCCATCTGGTTCGCCGCCGCCGAATGCCGTTGCCGTTGGCGACGAAAACGAAAATTCGGATTTGGTTCACCGCCGTGAATTCAGAGTGCCTTACTGTTGCCACAGACGAACGACGATGAGGCCGTCATAGGGCATTGACGCCAAGAGGCATAATTAATTTCTTTAGTCAAGGTGCATCATCATGTGGGCGCGCGTAGCGGCTACACGCATGTCGTAGTGTGCTGCCCTGAGATTGGACGTTTCATGCGTGTCACGTAAATTGGATCTGTAGACCTTCCTCTGTTTAGCTCTCCTGTTGGCTTGTACGTGGCTTGCTCTGACTTGTATAGATCGATGTCATGCGTGCTTGTTTTGGCACGTACTGCTTTGATCGCTCGCCATCATCCTTGTATGGTCCTGTTTGAGGACGTGCCTCAATCCTGGTGATCGGGCATCGATACATCTGGTAGTCGTGGACGTATTTGGTTCGAGATGAAAACGCATCTAGCCAACGATGCTGCCGCGAAGTATTATCGTCGTGGAGCTCTTGATCAGATCCGATCGTCTAGGGCCAGACTGCTGCCGTGTACGCCGCTGCGGAGGACGATTGGTACGTCGACCCACATCATTACGCCATGACGCGTTGCGGAAGAGTCTCCGCCGCAGAAAACTGAGTCGTTGTCGATGATGTTGACGGAGAAGATTGTTCACCGCCGTTAGATGCCGTTGTCGTGGTCAACGACGATGAAAAGATCATCGTCTTGCTCGCCATGGATCAGGAAGCACACCCCCTACCTGGCGCGTCAACTGTCGACGGAATACCGGCGATAGTCTACCGAGGGGTATGACCAAGGTAGTAGATGATCGGCGAAGGTGCGCTTGAGACGAGCAAGAGTTGCGCAGTTAGCGCGAGACACGAGATTTATAAGGTTCCGGCCACCACGAGGCGTAATACCCTACGTCCTGTGTGTTGCTTTCTTGTATTATTATGAGTTGAGTTGAGGGGATCTATCCCTGCCCTTCTTTATATAGTCTGAAGGGACAAGATTACAAGTAAACTAATCAAGTTGGTACAATAACCGTGCGGTGCACTGCCTTGCGCCGCACATCTTTATCTTCTGGGCCGGGCCAGCTTTGATGGTGCGGCCTACGTCTTGACTTATGGTACCGGGGGTTTATATCCCCACAAGGTTATAGCTTACCCTTGAGTGCGGCTAGGCCCACGGATAGTAGTGGTAGGTTCTAAGTGGTGATAGCCCTACAATCCTCTGGATTCCACCACGTTTGGCCGAGTTTTATCAGCGTAGAACTTGTAGGTGTACGGGGCCTATTCAGTCGGATCCCGGCTACTTTAAGACTTTGCACGTTCCTGATATTGCAGACACTTTGGTATAACAAACAATTGATCTTTTACTGAGTTAGAGTTCTTCCACAAACTCCAGAGCTACTTCAATTTATCCTAGTGTGTTTTTCACCTTAGTTGTACTTCATTAATTTAACCTCACTAAGGTTGTTACCTGCATTTATCCATATCTAGATCCTTGACTATCAGATCCTTGGAATCACAAACCCAGCCTTCCTTTGGAAAAATATAAATTCGACACCTGGTACTCCTAGGTAAAGTGCTACACGATAGTTCTATGCGCTTGCAGAATCCCATCACCTATCCTATAGAGCTACCCATAGCATTTTTAGCGCAGTTGCTAGAAATAAACTTTATTCCTAGTAGCAATGTTAGAAGTGTCAACAACCACATACTTTGAGCATAGGGATTGACAACCCCCGTGATTGCGTTGAGAAGTATCGTTACCACAGCTAAAGGATAGATTTGGCTACACTCTTTTGATAGTGTTAGTAACTGTCAACAAGCATTTTTGGCGCCGTTGCTGGGGAAGGCAACTGTTGAACTCTTCTGATTTGAGTTAAGTCTAGATAGTTATCCTTTGAATCACGAATATGGCCGAAAGGACTATCCGTGAATTCTCTGCACCTTCTGCTGCTAATATAGCAACAGGCCCTGGTGTCATCGAGGCAAACACTCAGTTTGAATTAAAGCCTGCACGAATCACAATGGTTCAAAGCTAGCCTATTTTGTGGCAAAGCTCATGAGGATGCTAATGCACACCTCTAACACTTCTTGGAGATATGTAGCACCTTTACCATTAAAGGAGTAACCCAGACGCAATTCGTTTGCGACTCTTTCCTTTCTCCTTGTTAGGAAAAGCTAAGCAATGGTTCTACACGAACTGAAATGATGTGGACACATGGGAAAATTGTTCCAACTCTTTTCTAGTGAAATTCTTTCCTTTCGGCAAGACCAATGCTCTTCGCAATAAGATCTCTAGTTTCCAACAACAAACCGATGAATCAATTCCCGAGGCTTGGGAAGGAATGCAAGAGTATGTCGCTGCCTGTCCAGACCATGGTATGGAAGATTGGCTTTTGATCCAAAACTTCTGCCATGGGTTAACCCCTCTTGATAGAAGCCATCTAGATGCTGCCGCCAGTGGAGCATTCTTTTCTTTTAAAGTTTTAGATGCGAAGGCTTTGATAGAGAAGATGGTGTCCAATCAAGGATGGAACGAGGAACGTCTGCAACCACGCAAGCGAGGTATGCATTCTTTAAAGGAAACTGACATGATTGCAGTTAAAGTGGACTTACTAACCAAGAGGCTAGAAAATTGCGAGAGGATGCGTACACCTGAGACCGTGCAAGCTATGGAGACTCACATGACGTGTGAAGTCTGTGGAGAAGTTGGCCATTCTGGACTCTATTGTCCTGAGACACATGAAGATCTCAACTTCATCAACAATGACAGCAGTTTTAGTTCTTCAAACCAAGGATGGACTCAGCGCTCCAATTCTCAAGGTAACACTTTCAATTATTCGCAACATCCAAACAACCAAGGTAATAACTACCCTTTTCTTAAAGATCTTGTCTATGGTTAAGATAGAATGACTGATAGCATAAACAAGAAGCTCCATGCTAATGATAGGATGCTAGATAGCATAAATGCTAAATTGGATGATTTCTCTTCTGCAATTAAGAATCAACTTATTTTCAATAAGATGCTTGAAACCCAATTAGCGCAACTAGCTGCTGTAATTCCATCTTTTGAAAAAGATAGAATACCAGGAAAGCCTGAAACAACCATGAAATCTGCTAATCTTGTTACTATTAGTTATCATGGCTATAAACTAGATGGATCGAATTTTCCAACTAAAATGGGAGATCCTGAAACCCCTGTCATATCTTGTTCTATTCAATCTCAAAAGTTCCATAATGCTATATGTTATCTAGGATCTAGCATTAACATCATGTCTAAAGAACATTATAAAAAGCTATTCTACACTGAACTAGTACCAACTTCTACATATGTGCAATTAGCTGATCAAACAACTTGCTATATAGAAGGAGTACTTTGTGATGTTCTGGTAAAAGTAAGAAACAACTTTGTGCCTGCCGATTTCATGATTTTAGACATGGGTAATAGGGACAACTTACCCCTCATTCTTGGCCGACCTTTCTTGAATACCGTGAATGCATGTATATTTGTTGCTAGTGGTAGCATGGATTTCTATATAAGTGGGAAGAAAGAGAGATTTGTTTTCTCTTGTGCACCGCACCATGCAACTAACATGCAGAAAAATAAGAATCGATCCATGATGAGGAGGAAACCAAGAATCTGGAGAAACAAGAAAGATAGAGATACGGTTAAGAAAGAATCATCATCTACAGCCTCTACACCAGACCCCGCTATCATCAAAGAAGGACAATATGAGAAGAAGACATCGGTCAAGAAAGAACCTCCTTCCGAGAAAGGACAACTATGGGAGTAAGTATTTTATCTCTCTCTACTAAATTACTGCATTAGCATGTTTCCCTTCTTCGTGCATTAAATTAATTAATTGTTAAAAGCTTGTTTAATTTTAGGTCTTGCACTTAGTAAGGATCATTTAGTAATAAAAGAGAGATTATATATAAAAAATATAAAAATTTAAATAATTATAATAATAATAAATATATATATATATATAATTTTGGTTTATCATACTAGCAATGAATAAAAAAGCAAAACCTAGTGATCATAATAAATAAGAAGCAAAAGAGGAAATAACCCGACCAAAAAGAAGCTCTGACCCTGGAAAAGAAGCTAACTTGGGGGAACCGTCATCCTCGCCAAGGTATGATCTCTATCCCAGCACTTTTCTTATTTGCTGTGAGTATAAGTATGAAAAGTAGTTCTAAATTTTTGCCTTGAAAATATCCAAGAAAAGAAGAAAAGAAGAAAATATCATGTCTTTGTTGGAAATGATGAACAATTGCTCTATAACGATTTGCAAAATCTTGTCTTACAATCCCTTCCTATGAAGGTTTTGAGTGTGATATCTGAAAATTTGTCTTAAATCAAATACTATTGTGAGTTGCACATGCCGATAATCTAAGTTATGCTCTTACAAGATAGAAATTGGTATAAGTAGATCCTTTACCTGGCCTAAGGAATAAGTGAGAACCAACTAGAGTTTTTGATTTATAAAATTCAAATCCTTGCTCATGGTTCCTTTATGGTGTTAATTACCTATCATCAAGCCATACATCCACAAACTACTGAAACCACCAAAAGAAAGAGTTCTTATCTGTTTTGAGCCTGCTTAGACCTTATTTGATCTAGGTAGAGAAACTAGTCATATTCTTTGATCAAGATCACGTACACATCCCACCTATGTATTACTTCTACACTGGAAGTATGCATCTATGCTCCATACACCAATTGAGACAAATAACCATAATCAATCTTTGTCCTTTTGATAGACAGGGTGTATAGGTTACTGAACAAAAAAAGAAAGAAAGAGAGCAAGTGCTCAAGGAAAGCAAAAAGAGGAGAAATGTCCAATGGGCGAGTGCCCATATATCTACCCTTCTTAAAAAAAACTATGTATTCAGTAACCATGCTCTCCCCTGTCTAAGGCAAAGAAATAAGTCTCAAGGAGCCCACCAAATAATTTACACTTGCACTTTTTGATCATTTTATATGACTTATTGCTCCCTGTGATCTAAGAGTCTAACCTTGCAATACATTCAGTTCAAGTATGCTTTTGTTCCAATCCTATAAACCCCATATAAGCTTTAGGATAGACATGAAAAGCTCCTTTGAGCTCTTGTGAGGTCCGTCACACTAAGGAGTGGTTGAGTGTACCATTAAAGAAACCAAACCAAGATTTTCTTTTTTAAAAAATAAAAACTCTCTAGTAAATGGTTTCACTCTACCAAAGTAAGGGATGAAGTATCTGCTTATCTATTCTATCTTGTTTTTGCATAACCCAATGTGAAAAAGCTAAAAGCCCCATATAGCTAAGACATAAGATGAATTTCTGAATCATGCTCAATACTAGAATAGTGTTGGTTTGTATACAAGATCCTTGTGAATTAATACATTAACGAAATTCTTGATACAACATTGCCATGTTAAAACCACATCCTTGCTTGAGGACAAGCAAAAGGTTAGCTTGGGGGAGTTTGCTGACGGTCGCTAACACCCTATTTTACCGTCAACATTTCACCCATAATCAAGGTGAAACCGCAAGAAAAGCAAAGAACTCACTTTAAAACTTACCTAGTTCCACATGTCCTTGGAGAAATCTTGGGAATGCAGGAAAAATGGTGAAAACAGACAAAAATGAAGCAAAGCAAGACACCTCACCACCTCTGCTGCCCCATGGGAGCCAGAGAGGGGCGCCCGCCCTACCACATAGGGCGCCCGCCCTATGAAAGTTGCCAAATGGGAATGCCACCTCATGGATCCATGTGCCATCCTTCCGAATGCCCTATGGCACGTTGAAATAATATCAACGGCTCAGAAACAAGACACAAGGATCCAGTGGCCCTACCAACAGGGTGCCCACAATGTCCAAACTAGGTGCCATGTCCACAATCCGAGGGAAGGTGTCCAAGAGTCATCCAAGCCATCAAATCAACTCGGTTTTCATCCAACGGTGATCAAGTGATGTGCCATGGATCGAAGGACCCACATGTCATCCTCCCAGGGGTTGCAAACCGCTGTTTCAGGACACCAACCGACCTTGCAACCGCCTATGAGGAGGAAGGAGGGCCATTGGATGCAAGGCGGTGCATCCAAGGGGGCGCTCACCCCCCTAGGAGGGCTCCCACCCTGCCTCCTCGTGCCACTGACCTCCAGGACCCCTACAAGTACACCTGGAGCTCTCCTACACTATAAATAGGACTAGATTCCTCACTTGTAAGCAGAAAATCACTAGAGATTCAATTTAGACTTAGTAGTAGCTCCTCCCTCTCTCTAGCGAAGCTCTGCTCTTAGAAATAGTGCTAGTTAGAGAAGAGTAGAGTAGTGAGAGAGAAGTCGGGAGAAGGAGGAAGTCTGTGGAGGAGCCGGGCTTGTCGGCGACCGCCTCTACGGTGTTCTTTACTCTTATTGGTAATAAAGATCCCCTTCTTCATTTATTTATTGTTATACTTGAAGCAGCTGTATACTTGCTCATTGCTTGGTTAGAGTGCTCTAATTCTTAGGCCTGAGTTAGAGTAGTAAGTTTTATAGATTAAGCATGGTGCATAGGCTATAGCTTACCCTTGAGTGCGGCTAGGCCCACGGATAGTAGTGGTAGGTTCTAGGTGGTGACAGCCCTAGAATCCTCTGGATTCCACCATGTTTGGCTTGGTTTTATCAGCGTAGAACTTGTAGGTGTGCATTCAGTCGGATCCCGGCTAGTTTAGGACTTTGCACGTTCCTGGTATTACAGACTCTTTGGTATAACAAACAATTGATCTTTTACTGAGTTAGAGTTCTTCCACAAACTCCAGAGCTACTTCAATTTATCCTAGTGTGTTTTCCACCTTAGTTATACTTCATTGATTTATCCTCACTAAGGTTGTTACCCCTATTTATCCATATCTAGATCCTTGACTATCAGATCCTTGGAATCACAAACCCAGCCTTCCTTTGGGAAAATATAAATTCGACACCTAGTACTCCTAGGTAAAGTGCTACACGATAGTTCTGTGCGCCTACAGAATCGCATCACCTATCCTATAGAGATACCCATAGCATTTTTGGCGCAGTTGCTAGAAATAAACTTTTCCTAGTAGCAACGTTAGAAGTGTCAACAACCACATACTTTGAGCATAGGGATTGACAACCCCCGTGATTGCGTTGAAAAGTATCGTTACCATAGCTAAAGGATAGATTTGGCTACACTCTTTTGATAGCGTTAGTAACTGTCAACAAGCATTTTTGTCTATTGTAATTAAGAATATATGAACTGTTAAGAACAATGTTTCCATAAACATAATGAAGAATACAATAATAGAGAAAGAACTAGAACTATACCGAACTCCGCGCTTCAGACAGACGTCGAGGACTCCAGATCCCGCTGAAGAACTAGAACTCCTCTACTTCTAATCTAACTAGACTAGAAATATGAACTAGAAGGCTCTTGATGGCTTGACCGAAGACTTGATGCCTTGGATGAATAATGGGACTATCTTCAGGGAGAGGGTCAGCCCCTTTATTTATAGCCCGGTGGGATGAACGTGCACCGCTGGATCAAACTGACTTAACCAAGGGCCAAGATGCATCGTAGGAGGTGGTAGAGGAACATTCCAGAAGTCGGGGCCAAACCCTAGAAGGGGGGCACCGCCCGGCCCCACCTAGCACTAGTCGGCCCCACCTAACAGGGTCCGGGGCCCCGGTTGCTTCGGGTGTTTTCTAGATGCTTCCCACGTCCTGATAACGATCGTCGCCTTCGCAGATAAGTTTCCTGATGTTTAAGCACTTTAATCCCTCTTTTACGCTTTTCTGGAATAATCCCTGGAAAATATAGAATATGCGAAACTCGTGAAAATTGTCAGTTAAAACCCTAGACTAGTGTATATTCGTGTATCCTTTTATGTCTAAAGTTCTAATAAAAGTTGACGTTATCCACCATCAACAACTCCCTCAAGCTTACCTTTTGCCAGCCCCTTGGCAAACAAACTAAGCCTAATTACTAATGTTTTTGGATCAGGAGTTGCTATAATGCTTTCATACTTTCCAAGTACATATGCTTTCAAACAGAGATTGCCCTCCGAATTAGACAATAACTGCTCTAACCTTCAGACTTACCCATTTTATACCTTTAACTATGGAGCTTTACAGTTCTCGCATAAGTCTTGAGCAATCGAAAGATAGAACAATCAAGTCAAAGCACTATCTCTCAAATTCTTCACAGTACCAATATTCCAGAGTTTTTATAAGTTTCCGAAATAAAAATCAGAGCTTAATTGTATGACACCCTCGAGTCCCTTAATATATGTACTATTTATGGATCTCACTTAAGGCATTAATGATGTTATGCCTCCCTATAGCTAAGAATATATAGTGGGGCTCATAGGAGTAGTAATAACAAGGATAAGCATACTTGCAATTCATATCTTATAAAGTCAAACAATGGATCCACAAAGAATCGAGGCATACAATCAAACCAAGATGTGCATGTGTATGGAATGTGGTGGATAGGTGTATATGTGGTATTTAGTGGCTAATTCTAATTCTACTTATGCTCTTTTGAAAATAAATCTCTCTCTTAGGACCTTTCGCAGAAAAACATGGGCTATCTTTATTTCAACACGCACACTTTTTTTTTAATTAAGGGAGGCAGGCATCTAGTACCCATTGTTTTAATTGCTGGGACACTTGTCCATCTTTTACTCCCCTTTCTTTTCATACTTTTGCATAGCCACATGCATCCAATAAATGATTTGGAGAGATAACAATGGTAAAAACTTAGAGCATCTATAACAGGGCCATCCTATGGGGTATATTTTTGGTGTTTTACTCCCAGTGTAGGAGAAAACATTTTTATCATGAACATAGATGAAAGTGGAAATGGTTGCGATTACTCCCAGGGTAGGAATAATGCATATGTGGCTGGAGTGTGTAAGTGATCTTGGTTTTAAAAGCATGACAAGACTCTCATAAGGTATACAACGAAGGTTGACTGAACTCAATGCAAAGCAAGTAGCATAAATATGCAAAGGTTTTCTATCTCTAAATATATTATTTATGGCTTTGGTAGGAATTCACACTTTGTCGTACAAGAGCTCGTCATGTAGATTTTAAGTTTTCAAAATAAATCTCCAGAACTTAGTAATGCTAGGAATAAGATAAATAGCAGCTCAACCTTCATGAATCATATTAATCAATCACCTAAACTTAGCTCAAGCATATGCCTCCACAAGTTTCAGGTTTAGAGTAAATTCTCAAATTAAAACAGCAATATCCAAAACTCAGGAGAATTTAAGATTGACAACTAGGTACTTGAAAGGAATGACAACAGAGCAACTATTCATCATCTACAAGACAAAGTTTTAGTGTTCATTAATTTTAATTGATTCTAGCCTAGACTGACTCCGAACATATTTTAATATATAGCTAAGTGCTTATTTGGTTTTAATGATTATACATCTTTCTAGTTATTTTTGATTGGACCCAAAAAAGACTCTATGACTTGTGGACCTTCATATGACCACATATTTTTTTGGTATTTTTAGATTTTCCTATGATACTATGGTGAACCTTCATGTGCTCACATATTTTTGGTATTTTATGACTATATAAACAGACTCAATAATCGCCTAGGTATAATTACCTGATAACTAGGGGATGCTCCTCTCCCAAGCTAGATGTTTGCAATACTTGATGTTGAATGATCTTCAGAGTGAGCTAGCCAGTAGTCCTGGTGGGTGCCACTGATAGACTCTCTCCTTAGTCATAATATTGTTCCTGCATAATTATACTCCAACAAGAAAACCAAAACTCGAGGCTTGAATTTAACAAGGGTTTAGCGGTCAGACAATGAGCAATTGATTATTCTTTATGAGTTGATTTTGACAGATCTTGGCAGGATTTCATGTTTCTCTATCTTTTAAAATATTCTTGTTTTATAAAATAGAAAATAAATATGAATGCTCTTTATTTTTATTTTTATGCTACCACAGTAAATACTCCTACGGGTTTATCATAAGTTCATTCACATGGGGCTTTAGTATTTATGATGCAGTAAATAAAGCAGTAAATATTTTTGTTGTTTTATATTTAATGTGCAAAAATGATTGTACTAATAAATGTGTTAAAGTGAAATTGCTAACTTAATTAGATAACTACCATTCTAACCTTATGGCTAGGGTATGAAATTTAAAGTCTACCGACAGGACTTAGATAGCGGAGAGTACTTACTCACTAGGTTCATCGTCTAAGGTTACCTCAGTCAATTCCCCACTTTGCGGTGGTGTAGTAGGTGATTCTTCTTTCTCCTTCCATCTCATTTCTGTCTCTTCTGCTTCTCTCTTTTCAAGCTCCAGCTCTTCCTTGTTTCACTCCCTCAGGTATGCTTCTCTTGACTCTTCATCTCTCTTCATCCATTCTTCTAATTGTGCGTGGATCTCTTCTTTCTCTGCCTTAGCAATCTGATTAATCCTTTCAGCTTCCGCTTCCCACTCACTCCAGCGTAGTGCTTGTATGGCTTTCTCTTGCTTCTTGTAGCAGTCTTCATACTTCACAATCTTGCCAGGGAATTCCTCCTATCCACAGTGAGGCTGGGCAGCCTGAAGGCGGGCTTGGCGTCTTCTCCTGTTGTGTTGCTTCCTGTTGACGGTAATTATTGTATGATTTTACCCGTCAACTAAATATGAAATAAGGATATAAATGCAAACACCACCATAGAATAGGGCTTTAGCTGACAGAATTCCACAGTTTTGGCGAATTAGTGTTTTGCAGGGGTTATACAGAAAAGAACTAAGGGAGGCCCACATGTCAGATTAAAATAACGAATTCCACTGCGAAAGGAGATCAAGAACATTCTAGAGAACACTAGAGACATGCCCGACGAAGCGGAGCCCACATGGCAGAGACAGAGGGTCGGTATTTACACCAGATTTTGGATGAGGCAATAGGTGACGACCGTGAAGAAGGATAATCGATCGGGAGTCTTCGAATCGGGTATCTAGTGACATCAGCAGCACGCGTCAAAGGCTGAGGATCGGATCAGGCGAGATTTTGAACAGCCGTAACAGAGCAAAATGTGGAAGGGGCCCACAGGAAAGGCAAGGCTGGGTCCCGAGTTATCTTAGGAGCAGGAAATCTTATTGTTTCCTTATTTTTAGCTAGGGTTTTCATTCAGTTGAGACTTTCTCTCTAGCTGTTGGGTATAAATATAAGTTCAAACATATTGTAAAACACACGTCAATCAATACAACAATAGTTCCTTTCTTTTCCAACCGCCGATCAAGACCCTAGGAGTATGAGTAACGTAGAACCGGCGAGTTCTTCAACAAGTTGGGTGACGGTGGATGCCAGGCTTACTGTAAGTACCGTCACGCTCGTGTTTATCATGTCTTGCTAGTGCGATTCTGGCTCATGCGGTTTGCTGATGCATTCGAGTAGTTATCGATCCTCGTTTGATCTAAGCTATGCTTAGATTGAATTGAGGGTTAGTTATCGGCTCTAATTAACTTGGCATGTTGATTAGATTCATTAAGCTACCAATGTTGCTTATGATCATTTATTGTTTATTTATTTTAAGCATCATCTATCTGCTCAATCTTGATCTGTTCTTATCAGCTTAAATCTTTGTATTTATCTTGCTTAATTAAATATCAATTGATTATCATGTTTAGGCGAGTAGATCCGTTTGTCATTAGCCGGTTAGTTCAGATTTTGATTGTGTATAGGCCACACTCAAATAATAAAGCAAATTGTGTGGAGAGTCTTTTATTAATAGATCTAATCATTAGCTTACGTCATGGGCTGCAACGATCCGGTCGATCCCCTTGACGTAAGCGACGGGTTAGGTAAATTAGTTAAAGAGTCAAAGCATCGTTTACATTATAGGCTTGTATGGTGCCTATACTTCAGATCGGCTGTTCATTCGGTACTGTTTTTGCCTGCCCCCTGCATGTCATATTCTTCCGATTTCCTTTGTGTGCTGCCTTGTGTTTCGAGTCAGATCAAGATCGATTCAAGTGTGTTAATTAGCTGCAACGATCTGGTCAATCCTAATTAATAGATGTGATAGATTAAGATTTGTCTCGGCACATAAGGCAATGTATAGATTAGATCTGTTTAATATGGCTTGCTTTCATTCATGTTTATCTATATATGAATCGGTTAAGTTGCGTATAGGATGTTTCCATTTTATCTATATAATCGATTCATGTGATCGGATATCGGCTGTCTAGCCGGTAGCCCAGTAAGAAGGCCCATTGGGCCAGATATCTGGAACCACTTGGGACACACCAGTGGTTCCGCATTGTGTTACTAATCAACCCTGTTTTTCTTGTGAATTGTAGGTCAAATTGACTGGCACGCTTGGAGATGTGTCGGTGCTCATCAATGCCGTTTGTCGAAGCTAGCTGGGTCTATTCGCTCTGCACTTCCAGTACTGTTCCGGCTTCGCTGGTGTGCTGAGTGCGAACTAGATTTCCCGGCAACACACTTTTTGGGATGCCTGGTGGGACTACTTTTTCTGAATCATGGCCTTTGACAACAACGACGCTGTCCGTCCGACCATGGAAGAGCTGCCGCCAGAAGCGGCGCAGGCGGTGCAGAAGCATGCCTCCGAGTTCCTGGAGGCCTGCCTCAGATGCTTCTCCAGAAGCCGTGACAAACACGTTTACCAGAGGACGCACCTTCCCCGGTACCTCCTGAGCGGGCAGTCCGACAGGACGGAGGAAGAAGAGCGCAAGGTGTTTGAGAAGCTGATTTACGTAGCCGCCCAGGATGGAGTGGCCAATAACCAGAAGTGTTTCCTGGACACCTTCCTGGAGCATATGAAGACCTTGCTCGAGCAGTACATGCCGAGCGAGCAGCACGCGCCGCATGGGCACGTCTACGCCACGGTGCCACTAGCAGGATCACCAGAAGCGGCAAGGACGTGAACCCAGCCACAACAGCCGAAGGGACAAGCAGAGAGCTTCACCACTACAAGCGCAGTCCCTCCATCGGCTGCGAAAATATCCCCACTGTACCCGAAGCTGTGCAGAGGCGTCGACCCCAATGCGCCTGGAGGAGGCGTGCCTGGGTACAGTACTGCGCCTCCGGGGGTGGCTGGCTACTACTACTACTCTGATCCCAACTACTGGGGAATGCACCCGAACCCAGGCTACCACGGTGCTCAGAACTACAACAACTACATCGGCCACCAGCCCCCAAGGCCGAACGAAGATTTGCTGCAGAAAATGACCAATGTGCTCAGAGAGCAATTTGGTCTGAAGCCCAAAGGGACGGCAGTTGTTTACAAGCGCCCGTATCCGGATTGATTTGACCAGGTGGCTTTGCCGTCACGGTACAGGATCCCAGACTTCTCCAAGTTTAGTGGGCAAGACAGCACTACCACCTTATAGCACATTAGTTGATACCTCTCCCAGTTAGCCGATGCTTCGGTCGAGGACGCTCACAGAGTCCGCTTCTTCTCGCTCTCATTGACCGGGCCAGCCTTCACTTGGTTCACGTCGTTGCCTCCTAACTCGGTCGCCAACTGGGCCGACCCGGAGAAGAAGTTCCATGCATACTTCCACACTAGGGATGAAGAGAAGACCATCACCGACCTGGCTAGTATGAAGCATAAGCCAAATGAGTCAGGCGTCGACTTCATGAGGAGGTTTAGGGAGGCCCGGAATCTTTGCTATTCATTGGAGATATCCGACAGCAGTCTGGTGCAGCTGGCTTTAGTGGGGCTACCCTCGGTGGTCAAGGATAAACTGGCGGGGATGGAGTTCGAGAGCCTAAGCCAGCTCTCCCAGAAAGTTGCTGCAACAGAGGCACAGTTGCAGAGTCACCGCAAGGAGAACCGATTCAAAGGCAGCGCTTTCGTCAGCAATGATTGTTCTGACGAGTCTGGAGAAGATGATGAAGATGTTGCTGCGGTCGAGATGAAATGGGGCAGGAAGCCGATGACTGTTCCCAAGTCCTGGTTTGCCAAAGAGAAATATGATTTTGATACTGTAAGTGCAATAAAGCCCTAATGTAAGTTTTGGTGATAATGACCACGCGATTAGAAGACTAATGTGGCTTATTGAGATGATGGACAGGTTAGGGTATTAGGAGGATGTATTCTTATGCAGGTGGACCCCTAACAACTTATGGATACGGCATCCGGCTCAAAGGAGGTTTAAATAAATTTTTATTTTGAATTTGAGTATAGGAAAAGCCGTACTATTAAGGGGGATGAAAAAGACAGGTTTGAAAGTGTGACCAAGTGCAAATATTCACACCAAACATCCTAATTTCCACTGCCAAAACCAGCCACAAAATTCCATATCATTCTGATCTGTTTTGGCAGCGCGGCACTGCCGGCATTAGGCGCGGCACTGCCGGAGTCCGGCACTGCCGGCCTCTGGCCCGGCACTGCCGCGACTTATTTTGACCGTTAGACTCGGGGGTGATTCAAAATCACCTCCCCGTCGCCCCCAACGGTCATCTCGGCCATTTGCACGCTTCCAGAACCAGAGAAGGCTCTCTTGCTCTCTCCCTCACTCCCAAAAAAGCTCTCCACTCCTTCCATTTGGAATCCAACTCAAATCTTGAAGAGTGTGAGCTCATCTTGAGCAAGAACAAGCTTCTCGCTGTGATCTTCATCTTCTCCAAGCACTTGGTTCGCGTTCAAGCCGGTGGTTTGCATTTGTTACTCTTGGAGCTTGCTCTTAGCCGGCTAGAGCGTCGCCCGGAGAGCTTGCCAATCTTGTGGCAACCCAGGGAGGTTTGTAACCACCCTCACAAGCTAGTGAAATTGCCCCCTCTTTTCAAGGATTAACTTCCCTGACTTGAGAACGAGGATTGGGAGCTGTGAACCAAAGTTTCCTTTGTGGAGCCTCAACAACGTGGAGTAGGCAAGCCTTTGTGGCGAGCTGAACCACGAGATAAATCTTGTGTCACTTGATTTGGTTCACTTGCTCTCTACTTGTTGTAGTTCTTGGTTTTCTAGGGTTTGACCTCAATCTACCTTGTGGTGGTGTTTGAGCTGTGCAAAGGAGGAGTTCTACACTCTACACAACCTAGGGAACATCAGTAATTAACCAGATCTAGTTTTCATTGGCTGCATTTTGAACTGTGTTGATTCTGCTCGGGGAGGTCCAGCACTGCCGCTCTAGCAGCAGCAGTGCCGGGCATCCCGGCAGTGCCACTCCCAGGCTGGCACTGCCGCCCTATGGTTTGACCTCTGTTTGCGAAGAAATTTTGCAGGCCTATTCAACCCCTCTTCTAGGCTAGCCCTTGATCCTACAAGTGGTATCAGAGCCTGGTACCTTAGTCTCGCGCTTAACCGCGTGAGGTATGGCCAAAGTAGGTGAAGCGGAGGCGAGCACGGCTCGTGATGTTGATCTTCGCACCACGGAGAGCAGCAGCAGCAGTGACAGCGTGTCGACGGCAAGCCAATCCACGCTGCCACCTGCAGCTGAGATCTCCGAAGGAGAAAGAGCAAGAAAGAAAGAAGAAAGAAGATTGAAAAGAGAAGCAAAAGAAGCTAGAAGAGAGGAAAGAAGAAAAGAAAAGGAAGAGCTGAGAAGAAAGGAAGAGAAGCTAAAGAGAAGAGAAGAAATAAGGCTGAGAAGAGAAGAAAAGAAGAGAAAAGAAGAAGAGAAGAAAAAGAAGAAGAAAATAGCTTCAAGTGATGATGACTCAAGTAGCACCGAAGATGGAGATGATGATAGCACCTATCAACCTAGCAAGAGCAGCAAGAACAAGAAGAGCAGCGGCTACACCGACTATGCAGCCGTATCCTTTGATTATCCATCCTTGTCTAACCTTGACACTAGACGAGTCATCAATGTGCCCGCGGGAAAGTTGCCTCATTTCGATGGGACCAACTTTGCCAAGTGGAAGCACTTGATGAAAACTTATCTTGTAGGTCTTCATCCCGGGATTTGTGAGATTGTGCATCATGGCTTGGAGGCACTGGTTGACCCAAAGAAGCCCACACAAGCTGAGTTTCGCAACATTCATCTCAATGCCCAAGCCACTAGTGCTTTGCTTAGTGCCTTGGATGGAGATGAGTACAACAAGGTGATGGGTATGGAAGTGGCCAAGGAGATTTGGGATACCTTGCACATGGCACGTGAGGGTGTTGACAAGGTGAGGAAGTCCAAGATAGAGATATTGATGGCCAAGCTCAACCGGTTTGCAATCCATGAAGGAGAAGGGCCATAAGAAATGTTTGATAGGTTGATGGTCATTGTGGGCAAGATTAGAAGTCTTGGTGGCACCGAGGTGAATGATCACAAGGTTGTGAGGGTTATGTTGGAAGCTTTCACACCAAGAAATGACACCCTTGTGACCTTGATTAGAGAGAAGAAAAGATTTGAGCAATTCACCCCAAGTGATGTTCTTGGAAGGCTTTTGACACATGACATGCATAGAGAGGAAGCACTTCAGAGGCAAAGGCTTGGAGAGCTGCAAACCAAGCTTGAGGACATGAAGATCAAAGATGTAGCACTCAAGGCAAGAAAGAGAAGCATGCAGCCCACAGCAAGCAAGCCATCTACATCAAGCAATCAAAAGGGTAGCAAGCAAGGTGCTTCGTTCAAGTCAAGGGCAGCCAAGATAGTGAAGGAAGAAGTGCCAACAACATCATCATCAAGTGAAGAAGAAAACTAAAGTGAGCAGCAACAAGAACATATTGATGATTTTGCTTTGTTCATGAGAAGGTTTCGCAAGGGGATCAAAACCAATGGCTACAAGTTAGTGAAGAGAATATTCCCAATAAGAAAAAGAGAACATGCTATAATTGTGGTAGCACAGAGCATTTCATAGCTGATTGTCCCCATGAGAAGAAGGACAAGAGGCAAGACAAGAAATACCACAAAGAGGGCAGCAAGAGAAGATACAAGAGAAATGTGGGAGAAGCTCACATTGGACATGAATGGGACTCAACTATGGACAGCCCAAGTGATGAGGACAGCAAGATTGCAACCGTTGCCATACAAGCTTCATCCTCAACACCAAAGCTATTCAACAACTTGTCCGATGATGATGATGATTGCTCCCCTCACAGTTGTCTCATGACAAAGGGTGAGAAGGTAAAATCCAAATCCAAGTCCAAAACCCTTTCTCCTAGTGACATCTCTAGTAGTGATACAATTGATTATGCTAGTGATGATGAATCTAGTGATGAAGAAATTGATCAACTAACTAAGAACTTCGATAACAAAACTAAAATGTTCATAGCTAGGCTAATGGAAGAACTAGAGAGCACACAAGCTGAGCTAGCATCTAGAGAGAAAACTCTTATTAAGTAAGAAGATCTCTACATTGCTAGTGAGGAAGCTCTTGCTTTGAAAAATAGTGAGGTGGACTCTTTGCACGAGGCCTTGGCCAAAGAGCAAAAAGCCCATACTATCACTAAGAAGGTTAATGTTGATCTAAATCAAAGATATGATGTATTGTTGAAAAAGCACAATAAACTAGGATCAACATAAGCTTCTTGCTGATAGTAACTCACTCCTTATCAAAAGCAAGAGTGCATCTAGCTCTTCCACTAGTCAAGCATGTGAACAATGCACCAAACTTGATTTAAATGCTTATGCTACTAACCTTGACAACCTAGAGACAATAAAGAAAGAAGTGGCAAGACTCAATGCCTTAGCTGCTAGTAAGGGCAAGAACTTGCAGGTGCAAAGCAGCAAGAGCAAGGTTAAAGGGCAACCAAAGGTGCAATACAAGGATGGCAGGCATCCTCACATCAAGAGTGGCTTAGGCCATGTTGCTGGGGGCAAGACCAATGGAAGATATATGAAAAATGGTGTGGAATGTGTCAGGTTTGAGAGGAAGGAGCAGATTGGTACAGTTCGGCCTGCACAGACCGCGGCAGTGCCGCGCTCCAGGCCGGCAGTGCCGGACCACGGCAGTGCCGGGCCCAGAGCGGCAGTGCCGCACCCCAAGAAAGGGAAGGCCACCAATCTGAAACCTGATCATACCAAGGCACATGTCCAGAAGGTGCCCCAGCAGAAGCAGGTTGTCCAGAACCCTCAAGAATCAATATGGGTGACCAAAAACAAATTTGTGCATCAACCAAAGCCAAGTGTCACTCGTGCAAGTTTGGAATTTTGCTATGTGTTGAGGTGCAACAACCGTGGTAAAGTTGTTGCCAATATTGTTGGTCAAGAGGCCAGCAAGGTAGTTGGGAGAGCAATTTGGGTTCCTAAGATACTTGTGACTAACATGCAAGGCCCCAATGTTACTTGGGGACCTAAAACAAGGAACTAAATTGTTTTGCAGGCATATTCCTCCGGTGGATCAAGTTGGGTGCTTGACAGCGGATGTACAAATCATATGACCGGAGAGAAAAGTATGTTCAGCTCATACTCCCCTATTGAGAACCTTAGTGAGAATATTGTCTTTGGAGACAACTCGAAAGGGGGAATAATCGGTCTTGGTAAAGTTGCTATAACTCATGAGCATTCAATTACTAATGTTTTACATGTTGATCCGTTGAGTTACAACTTGTTGTCCGTATCACAATTATGTGAGATGGGCTACAATTGTCTCTTTACAGATAAGGGTGTGGAAGTCACTAAAAGGGAGGGTTCCTCTATTGCTTTTACGGGTCGTTTGAAAGGAAAGCTTTACCTAGTTGACTTCAACAAAACTAAAGCTAACCTTGAGATTTGTTTAGTGGCAAAATCTGGCATGGGCCGGTTATGGCATCACCGGCTAGCTCATGTTGGGATGAGGAACTTGGCCAAACTTCTAAAAGACAACCACATTCTTAGACTAACGAATGTTCACTTTGAGAAAGATAGGATATGCAGTGCATGCCAAGCTAGAAAGCAAGTAGGAGCACCTCACCCACCAAAGAGCATCATGACCACCACCAAGCCATTGGAGTTGATTCACATGGATCTCTTTGGACCGGTGGCCTACTTGAGCATCGGGGGTAACAAATATGGACTTGTTATTGTTGATGATTATTCCCATTTCACTTGGGTATTTTTCTTGTTTGATAAGTGCCAGGTACTAGATAAGGTGAAGACCTTCATTAGAAGAGCACAAAAGGAATTCGAGCTTCCCATCAAGAAAGTGAGAAGTGATAATGGGACCGAATTTCGGAACACCCAAGTTGACAAGTTCCTTGATGAAGAGGGCATCAAGCATGAGTTTTCAGTTCCATACACCCCTCAACAAAATGGTGTAGTTGAACGAAAGAACCGGACTCTAATTGACATGGCAAGAACAATTACTGATGAGTACAAGACGCCTGATCTCTTTTGGAGTGACGCCGTCAACACCGCTTGCCACGCAATCAACCGTCTCTACCTACACAAGAAGCTGAAGAAAACCTCATATGAGCTATTTACCGGTAACAAACGAAAGGTGTCTTACTTTAGAGTGTTTGGGTGCAAGTGTTTCATACTTAACAAAAGGCCCAAAACCTCTAAGTTTGCACCTAAAGTTGATGAAAGTTTCTTACTTGGTTATGGATCAAATGAGCATGCCTATCGTGTCTTCAACAAGACCACCGGTCGTGTTGAAGTAGCGGTAGATGTGACATTTGATGAATCTAACGGCTCTCAAGTAGAGCAAATTGATGAAAGTGTTGTAGGAAAGGAGGATCCACCATGCGAAGCAATCAAGCAAGTAGCCATTGGTGATATTAGACCACAAGAAGACAAGGCACCAGAGGTGGAACATCCTCAAGAGAAAGCCACTGCAGGGCCTGCTGCTGAAGGGATCCCGGCAGTGCCGGCCTCAGGCCCGGCAGTGCCGCTCCCCCAGGCAGCAAAGCCATCAACTCCTGCAATAGCTGGGAGGACACCGTCTCCAAGGGAAGATCTGGCACCTATTCTTGAAGTAGATGAGGATGCTTGGCCAGAAGAAGAAGAACAACAATCCATTGATCATCCAAGGCTACGACAAACGATTCAACGAGATCATCCTGTTGACAATATCCTTGGGAGTCTTCGAAAGGGGGTAACCACTCGTTCACATTTGGCAAATTTTTGTCAATTTTACTCTTTTGTCTCCTCTTTGGAACCTCTCAAGGTAGAAGATGCACTTGGTGATCCAGATTGGGTGCTAGCCATGCAAGAAGAGTTGAACAACTTCGAGAGAAATCAAGTGTAGACTCTTGTTGAAAGACCCAACACCAACATCATTGGCACCAAGTGGGTTTTCAGAAATAAGCAAGATGAAGATGGCATGGTGACAAGGAACAAGGCAAGATTGGTGGCTCAAGGATTCACTCAAGTAGAGGGCTTGGACTTTGAAGAAACATATGCACCGGTAGCAAGACTAGAAGCAATTCGAATGCTTCTAGCCTATGCTGCCCATCACAACTTCAAGCTATATCAAATGGATGTGAAGAGTGTATTTCTCAATGGCCCAATACAAGAGTTGGTGTATGTGGAGCAGCCACCGAGTTTCGAAGATCCCAAGTTCCCCGACCATATCTACAAACTCCATAAGGTGCTCTATGGGCTTAAGCAAGCACCAAGAGCATGGTATGAATGCCTTAAGGATTTCTTGCTCAAACAAGGCTTTGAAATAGGCAAAGCTGATCCTACTCTTTTCACTCACAAAGTGGGTAAAGATTTACTTGTGTGCCAAATATATGTCGATGACATAATATTTGGTAGTACTAACAATGTGTTTTGTGAGCAATTTAGTAGGACAATGACTAAGAGATTTTAGATGTCCATGATGGGTGAGCTCAAGTTCTTCCTTGGTTTTCAAGTCAAGCAATTGAAGGGAGGAACTTTCATAAGCCAAACCAAGTATACCCATAACATTCTCAAGAAGTTTGACATGGCAAATGCAAAGCATATCAAGACTCCCATGCCAGTCAACGGACATCTTGATCTCGATGAAGAAGGGAAAGCCGTGGACATCAAGGTATATCGCTCAATGATCGGCTCTCTACTCTATTTGTGTGCATCTAGGCCCGATATTATGCTTAGCGTGTGCATGTGTGCTAGATTTCAAGCTAACCCAAAAGAGTGCCATTTGATGGCCGTTAAAAGAATCTTGAGATACTTAGTACACACTCCAAACCTTGGCTTGTGGTATCCTAAGGGGTCTAAGTTCGATTTGCTTGGGTATTCGGATTCCGATTACGCCGGTTGCAAAGTAGATCGAAAAAGCACTTCGGGGACATGTCAATTCCTTGGACGGTCCCTAGTGTCTTGGAGTTCTAAGAAGCAAAATTGTGTAGCCCTTTCCACCGCCGAGGCCGAGTATGTTGCAGCCGGTGCATGTTGTGCGCAACTACTTTGGATGAGGCAAACCCTTCGTGATTTCGGATGTCACTTTACCAAAATCCCATTATTGTGTGACAATGAAAGTGACATAAAGCTTGCAAACAATCCCGTAAGCCACTCAAGAACTAAGCACATTGACATCCAACATCACTTCTTGAGAGACCACGAAACCAAAGGAGATATCGAAATACGCCATGTGAGCACCGAAAAGCAACTAGCCGATATCTTCACTAAGCCTCTTGACGAGTCAAGGTTTTGCGCTTTGCGTAGTGAACTAAATATCCTTGATTCTAGAAACGTGGTTTGAAACCTAACACATGACTATTTGATTAAGCTAGGTTGGTTGAAAAAAACATTTGAAAAGTTCTTTTATGTCTTTCAAAACCTTTTCAAATGTGTGGTTATGCAATCTTGGTCACTGCTTTTATTTCTTACTTTCTCTGACCAAGTGATTGCATGAATATTATCCTGTAACCTTGTCCTAGGTGCAGACCAGATTAGGTTTAGGATCTCTGCTGGAAGGCAGGCCGGCAGTGCCGTGCTAAATCGCGGCAGTGCCGCGCCTAGGCCCGGCAGTGCCGCGCCTTGCCAGCTTGGCGGCCCGTGGGCCACCTTAGTCAGAACGGTCGGGCATCTCTTCTAAATCGATTCCAGGCCCGTGACTCTCTCTCTCCCTCTTTCTCTCGGTCTTTCTCTCTCTCTTTCTCACACCGAGAGAACGGGCGACGGCGTCCAGCCCGGCACCGCCGCCCCTCCCTGCCGCGCGTGCTCCCCCTCGGCCCTGCAGTCCGGCGGCGTGGAGGCTTCTTCCTCCTCTCCTTGCCTGGTCTCCAAGGCCTTGTTGAAGCGGCATCCTCTCCTTCCCTCTCCATTCTTAAAGGTATGAAGCCCTAAATCGAATAATCGTCCCGAACTATGCAATATGTTGGTTTTGATTGTAGTAAAGTGTAGTATAGGGTTGTTTGATGAATATTGCATCGATTTTGTGGGTTGGACATTGCCGATCCATTGATTCACTGGTTGGGAAAGTTTGGAGGCAGAGCTGCCTCACTGCGCAGGCACGGCAGTGCCGGCCCATGGGGCGGCAGTGTCGGGACCTGTGCAGTGAGCCTCTGCTTCCCAAATTTTTCCTCAACCCTTGAGTCAATGTGGTGGTGCTGTTCATGTCACAGATTTGGTCAGTACTCACCTCTCCCTATTATTGACACATATCTTTTTCATTTGCATAGATGGCGGATAGTGGCAGTGGTTTTGGTGGAGGGGCTGGGCCGAGCAACCCGCGTCCTCCACGGACCAAGCAGGCAGCAAGGCATGGTGGAAGAGAGGCTGCAGGCAGATCTCAGAGGCAAGCCATGAGAGATGCTGATTTGGCTGAGCAGGCAGGCAGGACCATACCGGATGATGCATGCCTTGATACACCTGATGATCTCACCATGTTCGATGGAGCGTACATGGAGTGGGATGAGCATGAGCACTTCGTGCGTCCTCCCAATGAGAACAGGCAGAGGCACAAGTATGCTGACTACGCAAATCAGTTCAGGGCAGTGCAAGAGCAAAGGCGAGTCAATCCCTATGCAAGGCGTAGGGATGAGGAGCTCGATTACAGGTTCTGGTCTGCTTTCTAGTCGGACTTCTATGAGTCCATTCTCCTTGCCGCCAAGAAGCCAAAGATTGTCATGATGAGATATATTGATTGGGAGCACTTGGCAGCAAAGAATGACAGAGTGTGCAACCAAGTCATCGCTTTCTGCAAGAAGAGAGGTATATATGACTTGATGGGTTTCAGGTGTGATTGGAACACAGAGATACTATATCAGTTCCTAGCCACCTGCTACTTTGACAGAGAGGACGATGAGTTGCACTGGATGACTGATGTTCATCACTACCGAGTGGATTACACTACTTTTGCTCGTATCCTCGGTTTTGGTGAGTGGGACAGGACAGCTTATGATCTTCATGATGAGAGGGCCCTCACTGATGATGAGTTGGCTCTCTTGTATGATGTCTCCGGTCAGGCCGATGGGTTGGTGAAGGGGCTGAAGAGTCGATACTATGTCTTGAACAATATGTTTCGCCAGACTCTTCATCCCAAGGTTGGTTCAGCTTCCAACCTCTATGGGACAGCTAGGAACATGCTTGCCAGGACACAGCCAGGGAGTCCGTGGTTTTTAGTTTCTCGCTTCATGTGGCATGAGTTGATCATCACTTCTGAGGATGCGAGGAAGGCACTCCCATATGCACCTTACATTATTTTTTTGATTGAGCGTGTGTCTGGCATCATTTTCAAGAAGGATGTGTCCCATGAGCCGTTCCGAGTGGACAAGACTCACCACACTGCAGGAGGTGAGAGTAGGGTAGCCACTCGCTCCTCCAGCAGGCGTGCTGCCCCGTCGACCGACATACCCAGTTCCTCCCGTTCTGGCTCACACAGGCAGCCTAGGAAGAAGAGTCGTCTCTCCCGTATGCTACAGAGGATCTTTGGGACTTGTATGCATGCTTCTGAGTCCGCATACAAGGCCCGCATGGAGAACCGGGAGATTCGTGATCATTTGGGGCTGCGTCAGATTAGCCCTCCTACTCCACCTCCAGAGTTCAGCGAGATGTCCGGTTCCGACGTCGAGGACGTTGATTGGGACCAGCTAGCACGCGAGGAGGAGGACCATCCCGATACGTCGACTCGCTGCGGTGTTCGCTTCACCGCCACTACTCACCGCCACTACTCACCACCACGGCCGTGCCATTGTCTCCGACGACGACGACGACGACGAAGACGAGGAGGAGGCTAGTGACGATGACGACGAGTAGTTGTGCTTTCCTTTTCTCTCTTTTCTTCCTTTTTGGTGCTTGTTGCCAAAGGGGGAGAAGGGGATTAGAGAGGGGTCCAACTATTTTTCATCATATTCACTTTGTTTAGATCTTGTGAGAGCTAGTAGCTGTAGAGTTGAGAGTGTCTCTCAAACTCATTTGGTTTGTAATAAGTACTTCATGCACTATTTTCATTTGGATGTGGACCTAAGTACTTTGTTGAAGAACCAGCTTGTGTTTGTGCGTAAACTAGTTCCATTTCATATGTATTCTGTGTAGGTGCTTTGCTTCCGCGCAGTTGCTATCTGTAGGCAGAGCGGCAGTGCCGCGCCCAGGCCCGGCAGTGCCGTGCAAGCGGCAGTGCTGCTCTACCAGACAGCAGCAACACACTCTGATTGTCTCACATGTCATTTGCATCACGATTATCTACTTGACACTGTGTGCAACACCCCACAGAGACCATAGATGTAGGGGGAGACCCCATTTCACTCTAGTATGTGAAACTTAGCCTTTCATGCTAAGTTGGAAATTCAAACTCCATTCACATATTCAGGGGGAGACTCTACATTCAAAATCTCAATTAAACCTTATTTTATATTATCCTTTATCTCTCTAATCGGGTTGTCATCAATCACCAAAAAGGGGGAGATTGTAAGTGCAATCAAGCCATAATGTGGGTTTTGGTGATAATGACCACGCGATTAGAAGACTAATGTGGTTTATTGAGATGATGGATAGGCAAGGGTATTAGGAGGATGTATTCTTATGCAGGTGGACCTCTAACAACTTTTGGATACGGCATCCGGCTCAAAGGAGGTTTAAATTCGTTTTTATTTTGAATTTGAGTATAGGAAAAGCCGTACTATTAAGGGGGGTGCAAAAGACAGGTTTGAAAGTGTGACCAAGTGCAAATATTCACACCAAACATCCTAATTTCCACTGCCAAAACCAGGCACAAAATTTCATATCATTCTGATCTGTTTTGGCAGCGCGGCACTGCTGGCATTAGGCGCGGCACTGCCGGGGTCCGGCACTGCCGACCTCTGGCCCGGCACTGCCGCAACTTATTCTGACCGTTAGACTCGGGGGTGATTCAAAATCACCTCCCCATCGCCCCCAACGGTCATCTCGGCCATTTGCACGCTTCCAGAACCAGAGAAGGCTCTCTTGCTCTCTCCCTCACTCCCAAAAAAGCTCTCCACTCCTTCCATTTGGAATCCAACTCAAATCTTGAAGAGTGTGAGCTCATCTTGAGCAAGAACAAGCTTCTCGCTGTGATCTTCATCTTCTCCAAGCACTTGGTTCGCGTTCAAGCCGGTGGTTTGCATTTGTTACTCTTGGAGCTTGCTCTTAGCCGGCTAGAGCGTCGCCCGGAGAGCTTGCCAATCTTGTGGCAACCCAGGGAGGTTTGTAACCACCCTCACAAGCTAGTGAAATTGCCCCCTCTTTTCAAGGATTAACTTCCCTGACTTGAGAACGAGGATTGGGAGCTGTGAACCCAAGTTTCCTTTGTGGAGCCTCAACAACGTGGAGTAGGCAAGCCTTTGTGGCGAGCTGAACCACGAGATAAATCTTGTGTCACTTGATTTGGTTCACTTGCTCTCTACTTGTTGTAGTTCTTGGTTTTCTAGGGTTTGACCTCAATCTACCTTGTGGTGGTGTTTGAGCTGTGCAAAGGAGGAGTTCTACACTCTACACAACCTAGGGAACATCAGTAATTAACCAGATCTAGTTTTCATTGGCTGCATTTTGAACTGTGTTGATTCTGCTCGGGGAGGTCCAGCACTGCCGCTCTAGCAGCAGCAGTGCCGGGCATCCCGGCAGTGCCGCTCCTAGGCTGGCACTGCCGCCCTATGGTTTGACCTCTGTTTGCGAAAAAAATTTGTAGGCCTATTCAACCCCCCTTCTAGGCCAGCCCGTGATCCTACAGATACCCAGAAGCTCGACCAGCTGTTTGATTACCTACTAGATAATGGTCAGATCAAAGTCCCAGCGGATCACATCATACCAAGCGCTGAGCAATTGAAGGGGAAGACCTTCTGCAAGTTCCACACCAGGGACTCTCATCATACCAACAAGTGCAGAATCTTTAGGCAGATCATTCAGAAGGCCATACAGAGGGGAGACCTGAAGTTTGAAAATTCCAAGAAGATGAGCATAGAAGATAATCCTTTCCCCAAGGATCAGAACATGGTCCAGGCAGTGCTCCCAAAAGGGAAGGTCAAGGTCCTAACTTCTGAAGGGGCCAAGAAAGAGTCGTCAGTTGACCCCAGCCTTCAGATCACCATTGGAGAGATGGAGCAAGGGGAGACCTCCAAAGGTGGATCCAGCAAGCAGAAGGTGACATCCCAGCACTTGCTGAATAAATGGCAACGACGCAGAGAGAAAGACTGCCAGAGATGGCTTGAGGAGGAGAACTACCGCAGGAGGGTTAGAGAAGAAGAAGAGGCCTACTACCACGAGCGGGCAAAAGAGCACTGGCATTGTCCTTTCTTCAGGCACTGTTGGAACAAAGGTCTGAAGTTGCCAACCATCGATAACTGTCCTGAATGCAGTGATCAGTATCGAGACTACAGGAGGCATCAGACCAACCGCCGATCCGTACACGATCGCATAAGGTACCATCATCAGAGTACCGATCGGCGTGAAAAAAGGGATGTCGAGAAAGTTAAGATTATGTGCCCAGGATTGATTGTCCACTGTAGTTCCAATAAGCACCTGGGTTCTAGTTATTTCCTGCTGAGTGTCAGGGATGTTTGTGACAGAATCGCCTAGATTATAGGGCCCACATGCATCATCAGTGTCCTAAGGAACTCCGATTAGTCTGCACGAGTTTCCCTTGACCTAGGTGGCCTACCGGGTTTCCTCGGAAACCTTAATTCACCCGTGGATCTCATTGTAAAGACCTTGTAAGTATTACAACAGTTTACACAAATAATATAAATCAGAGTGAAGAGTGCGGAAGTATTACATAAACATAGGTTTACAAATATAAATGACATTATCCCAAACCAGAGTTTCGTAGTGGAGTAGCATCATACAACTAGACACCCTGCCCAAGGGTTATATCGTACACATCATCATCCATGCCCGATCCGCCAACCGGCACGGTCTCAGGCAGAACTATACTCTTGGCTCACCAGCAACAGGGGTTAACAAACCCTGAGTACCGGGGTACTCCGCAAGACTTACCCGACTAAGAAAAAGGAATGAGACTCAGGAATGCAGGCTGAGAGGAGTCAAGGTAAGGCTTTAGCAAGAGTCAAAGTGTTTTGTACAAAAGCAAATTTTTAATATTTTATCTCAATATTACTTTATTCATTAACCATAGCTCCAAGTTCATTCACATGTATCCTCATTCTTTCAATTACTTCATCCATTAAAAAAATCCTAGTTCTGAACCACTCTTTGTTGAATGGTCGAAGGATCAAGTCTCCATAACCGAGGAGCAACGACGATTCGAATCGATTAATACCCAGCTGGGGATCCCTATCCACACTGCATATGTAGCACTTAAGCTTGCATATACCAACCCCATCTACCACGGCTTTTCCAAAACCTGAACCGGTCCTGCGCCACCCGAGAGCACAGTACTCCTCTCGTCTCTAGGCACGACAGCCACGAGAGTACACGCTACTCTCGCCATGTCTCTACTTTCAGTGCGTGGTTGTCGGTTCAAGTAGTAGAGCCACCGGAGTCAAAGATTCCCGGAGTATGTGGCTAGTTGCAAAGTCTCGATCCAGCAGGCCTACAACGAATGGTCCCTAATTCCTTTTTCCGTCGGCGACAATGCATTGGGACTCTAACCTAAGTACAATTGTCACAACGGTTTTCGAATCCCTTTTTCCGTCGGTGACAATGTGTTGGGACTCTAACCCAAGCTACGATCACCGAGCAGGAAATCCCTTCTCGTCAGTGACAATGTACTGATCAGGTGCACAGCCACCGAACGAGAATATTACCAATTCTCTTTTTATGAATTAATCAATATATATCACAATAGCTCAAAAATAGCATTTTATGCAAATCTAAATTATTCAAGCAGGGCTAAGCATTTTCAAACATTTTATTTTAAAATGGGTTTCAGATATTTCAATGGTCAAGGTTGATAATGCATCAATTGGGTTATCAATCAACTCCTATCAACTTAATGCAGTAGATTAACTCAAGTTATGAACATTTTTCAAATCACAAGGAGAGGATTGAATGCACCGGGGCTTGCCTGTGTTGCAGGTCTGTCACTTCTGCCAGAAAACCAGAGAAAACCTACTTGACTTTTCCTGATAAATAATTCTCCCGTCGTACACCAAGCAAGTCTTCCGAAAACCCGTATACTACACGTAAAATAATAATGCATATTTAACATGATGATATGTATGCCATGATGCACGAGATGCACGAATTCGTGGATTAACAGAAAGTAAACTTAATTAGAAAGTTGCGTACGACTTTCCTTCGTGATAAAATTGCAAGCCAACGAAACTAATTACTATGGAGTACTACTACTTTAGTTTGTCGACCATTTCAATAGTTGTTGAAAGTCGAGTTAATTTTCCCTAGGACACCATTAAACCTTTGATTAACAAATTATTAATCTCTATTATCATATGTGAATAACATAAATTATTAATGTTCCAAATTAACAATCTACTTAAGATCCTAACCACTAATTAAAGTGCCAAGGATCATCTTAGGTTAGAGGTCCAGGGACAACAATCACCCCGAAAGTTACACAAAACCTAAAATGATTAGGATTCCTATTTATTTTATTAACCAATTAATAAAGCATTAAATAATAAATAAATAAATTATTTCCATTTGAACCCAAATTTCCTCGTCAGATTGTTCATACCCTAAAACAGTACCACAACAATTTTCATGATTTTTGGATCAACATAGAATTTATTAAAATTCACCAAAGTTGCATTTATCAATTAAAAGGTGTATTTTTATCTTCTGCAGAAATCATTCAAAAGCCATGCCTAATATTTTTATTAAATAATATACATTGCAAAGAGTATATATAATTATTTTCATGATTTTTGTAGTTCTACAAATATTCCTATGAAAATGATAATGTGTACTACTATTGATTTGCTTAGGAAATAGAAAAAAAAAGCAAATCATTAACTCGGGCTACTTACTGGGCTGGCCCAGCGTGGCCCCCTATCTTCTTCCTCCCCTTGCGTTGCCGACCGGTCAGACTCAGTCCACGGCGGCTCGGCTGCGGAGTTCGCCGGTGGCGAGCCCTCCGGCGGATGCAGGGGCACCAACATGCAACCCACAGCTATACTAACCTAACAATAAGCTCAAACAAGAACTTCCAACACACACGCGTGCCTGCCGGTAGCCGTGGCGGACAGAGGCGGCGGCGCCAAGCATTCAGGCGGCATGAGTGGGGTAAGTACCAAATTTGTAGTGGCAATCGACCCGCCGGCTCACCTGGGTCCCTCTGCGCACGATTGTTGGGTTGGGAGTGGCTCGGTTGACGTCGTGAGCAAACACAGCGGTGCACACCGGTGACAAGGTCCTTGTTCTAGCGTTCCCAATGCACCAACTGAGAAGATGATGAGCACGTGAGTTCCACGGAGATAAGAGAACCTAGAACACTAAGAAACCAGACACGAAACTCACCCGGAGAGACTAGTCACGTTGAGCACGAGCTCGGCGGCCATGGCGACCACGGCGCTAGGCATGGGGCTTGCGGACGATTCAGGCAACGAGAGCAGACGCAAGAGGGTGAAATTGACGCCCTAGAGTACCACCGATATGATGTCAAGGCGAATTGGATTAAGATCAACCAAGCACGATGAATTTGCCAACGGACTAGAGCTCGCCGGCAATGAACCGAGAGGGAGAGGAAGGGGAAGAAAATGGGCGGTCGACATTATACTACTGGGGAGGAGAGGGGAACACGGGGTGGGCAGGCTCCCGGGACCCCCACGACCTTGGCATCGGCGTCGCAGACCCCAGCCGGCCCCGGGCGGCACCGGCGCGCGACGCGGCACGAGCGCCAGGACGCGGCAGAGCAGAGACCAGAACCCCTCCCCCCCCCCCCGAGTACTGTAGCAAATCATACAGTCAAAAGTTATTTGGTGAAAATACTCCATATCCCAAGTAGCAACAGAAGGAACACCCAAAATAAAAGTTGTGGAAAATTTTATGTAGAACATTTTTACTTTTTGAACCAAGTTCAAATTCAAAATATTTTTGAAAATATAAGGGGGTAAATCTCCAATTTGAATTTCATTTGCAATTCAATAAAATTCTAAAATATTTTCTTAACAACTTGAAAATATCTAAAAATAAAAGTTGTCCTAATTGTCAAGCTCTACAACTTTAATTAATAGAGTTTGGTCAGATTCTTAATAATTTTTGAAATAGAATTTCAAAGCATTGATTTGAAGTTAATTTGAATTTCTACTACATAACTTCAATATCTCCAAAAATGAAAGTTGTTCCATTTTAAAAGATCTACAACTTTTATTAAAGCACTTTCCTCAGATTCTTGCAAGTTTTTGAAATTGAGTTTCAACTCTAAACTTTAAAGCATAAATTAAGGTTTTATTTGAAATTATTTCCAATAACTTCAAAATTTCCCAAAATAGAAGTTGCTCAACTTTTAAATATTTACATCTTTGGTTTAAGGGCCAACCCCTAATTCCTTTTAATTTTTAAAGTAGGGTTTTGGGTCCGATTAGGGTTTTTAATTGATTTTCTTTTTATTTTCTAATTGGATTTAGATAATTTCACACCAATACAATCATTTACATAATAAATCACTCTAAATCATTTATGCACAATCATATACAAGAAGAAAATTTATTTTAGTTATTGCACAGTAAAAATGAGTTTATGCGGGATGATTTGCATGCAATCATGATGACATGACAGGTTTTAGTTAGCGTAACACCAGGGGTGTTACAATGTTGGTCATACTTAAGGAACCCGCTGCGGTGTCTGGGCGGTTGGCTGTTTCTGGTTGGCTTTCATGTTGGGCTCCCTCGAGCAATGCTTGGATCGGCTGGGTGTTCGCCTGGTAATTGGCCGATTTAGTTAAACAAATTGGGTGAATGATACGATGAAAGAGACTAGATTGTGATGTTGTCATACCCAGTTTAGGGGCCTTTGAGATCTCGACTTCTTGGTGATCATTTTCTTGGAAGCGGCGGCTTTCCTTTTAGGCGCGGGAGTCGTTGAAGTCGGAGCCGGGGTTTTCATCATCTAGCTTAGAGAAGGCGCTTCAGAGCCCATCCGGGTTGTTGGGCATTAAGGAAAATATTCGACGACTGCTGGTGGAGTTGTTTCAGGATCTTGCATAAAACAGCCCATTAGATGCTGATGATTGAAAAGAATCGACAATAAGATAAGTGGCTCGCCTCGGCGGTCGAAGAAAAGTCTGCATCCAAGGCAAGGCACTTGTCATGAACCTTTTGGCCAAATAAGTGAGGGTGCTATTGCTGCCACCATGTGGTGAAAGATGCGTGGGGGAAATATATCGTCGACCAAGTCGAAGGGGCATATGTTGGAAGGTCCAAGCCCAATTGAAATACCCTCACACTGGTCAGTGCATCTTTGATACTTTCCCTAGGCTTTAGGAGGTCAGCAAAAAAGAGCCTAGGAGCGAGTTGGCCTAATCCGAGCTGTCTGGCCACGAAGTTGGGATTGTAAAATTCATATGAAGGCCAAACAGGCTACTGAGCATTGTTGCTGCGGAGATGTTTGAAATCAACCGGCAGAACACAAGGTTTGATGATGCTGTTGAAAATTTCAATTGCCTGCTGATCCGTGCAGCCTGATTCAAATCTGAAGCTGTAAGGGAAAGACAGTTCGGCATTTTCTTCATAAGAAAACCATGTGAGAGTGTCTAGGTCAAAGCCTCTGTATAATTGTTCAAAGAGGCACCCTCGGCAAACAGTGATTGTAATGGCTGATGCAGCCTCGCCAAAAGATTGGCAGTTTCTGCTGACTTTGTCTTCCCCTTCTGCGATGTCCGATGATGGAAAGCTGAGGCTGGTCAGCTCAGGTTTTACCAATTTTTGCAAGGACAGATTTAATCAGAGTTAAATCAACCACCAGGGACCTGAGCGACAGGGAACCAGCTCATTTTTCAGAAGGAAAGAGGACACTTGATTCATCAGGTTATAAGCAGCCCCGAGGAGCAGTTTTCCTAGAGGTACTGATTTTTCCACGGCTAGATGCTCTGCCAGTGCTCTATAAGGATATGCTAGTCAAGGGAGGAGCCACAGAAGATGAATTTCTCCAGCCACATAATCAAAAAGACTATGTACTCTTTGTTATTGATATTAGAGCCAGAACCTCGATTGGTGACGATATAGCTGGTCCAGCCATTGTGTTTTGAGACCTTTGGAAGTTTCTATTCACCTTTAGAGAGGAGATCCCAGAATTGGATAGAGCCTGTGATTTTGAGGCCGGTCAGCATGTGAATGTCTACCAGAGTAATTGACATTGGGCCATGACCGAAGATGAAAGCGTTGATGGAGTTTGACCAGAAATAACAGTGAAAGGTCATAAATGGCTAGAGGGGGGGGTGAATAGCCTATAAAAATCTACAAACAACACTTGACAAGCCGATTAGTAACAATAGCAAGCTTTGCAAAGCACTAGCTCTAAACTACACAATGCAAGCCACCTAGACAAGTATACTACACTATGATCACTAGTTCACACTCAAAGGCTATGTCACTACTAAACACTACTCCTAAGTGAGCAACTAACTAACAAGCTACACACGAGAGTAAGTACACAAAAGTAAAGAGAGAAGGTGGTTTCAATACCCCGGTGTAGAGAAGATATGAAGTCCAATATAACCAATCAATCAAATACAAGGGAAATCCTCGGTAGAGAGATGACACAAGATTTTTTACCGAGGTTCACTGCCGGCAAGCTAGTCCTCGTTGTAGCGATACACCCACTTGGAGGTTCACGCGCTAATTGGCATCACACGCCAAACCCTTCTCAAGGGTGCCGCACAACCAACACAAGATGGGGATCCACCAAGCTACGAGCAATCCACTAAAGATGCCTTTCGCGATCTCCCGTGGGGATAGGCTCAAGAACCCCTTACAATACCTTGATCAGAGGCGGAGACAATCACCAACTCCCCTCAACGATCCTCGCAGCTCCAAGCCGTCTAGGAGTCGGCAAACTCCAAGAGTAATGAGAGAAACCGCTGCGAATCACCACTACCAAGTGCCTCTAGATGATCTCTATCAATGCAATGCACTTGATGCTCTCCAAACTCACCAAATGATGAACACAATCAAGTAGGATGAGTGAGAGTGGAGTGGAAAGGCTCACAAGTATGCTATAATGTTCAGGAGTGCCAAGAAATCCTCCCCAAACCAGCCAAGTGACTATTTATAAGCCACACACAAAGAAATAGCCGTTTAGACTTCACTGCGTACCGTCGGACTGTCCGACGGCCAGACCGTCGGACTAATCTGCACGGTCCGACGCCCCGGATAAACGCCACGTGCCACTAGCCGTTTGAAGTCGAACGTTGGATCACAACGGCTAACTTCCCGCGCTAAACAAACCGTCGGACTGTAGGCCATCGGACCAAACCTTACGGTCCGACGCCCACTGCCATTGCACCGTCGGACTGAAAATACACGCCGCGTCGGACCAAACAAAACCACGGTCCGACATTTCCAGAGAGCTCCCCGAGCCCTGAAAACCGTCGGACGTTGGTCCGACGCTCACCGTCGGACTAACGCCGAGAGTCCGACGCTCCTCTGCTCTCCACGTGTCGACCTGCTGCGGCTCTGCACCGTCGGACCCTGAGGACAATGGTCCGACGCTCCGAAATCAAGCGTCTGATGCTTGCTGAAGGGGTTAGCCGTCGGACCGAAGACAATGGTCCGACGCTCAGTCAAATTAGAGTATGACGCTAGTTTTTCTTATTGAAACATTTCCGAAATTCGCCGAATCCTGCCTCGCAAGCTCGGCAGGAGGAAGAGAGGACTAAACCCTCTCTAACCCTCAAACTTCACCCCATTTCTTAAGGCACTAACACTCCAAAGTATCTCTCACAAAAGTGCACGTGTGTTAGCCTTTTCAAAGAGTTTTCCACGGGTCAAGTTTGTGTCACTAGCATCTATATGCATATGCAATGATCATGAACACCTAGTGGCACTTGATAACCGTATTTCATCAATGATTTCGCCCCTCTTGATAGTACGGCTATCTATCCTAAATGTGATCACTCCCTCTATGGAGTCTTGATCACCAAAAGCAAAAGAGCTCCTATGAATTATACCTTTTCCTTGAGCTCCTAGCTTTTTCACCATCTCTTGATGAAGCTTGTGGACTCCTTTTTATGATGGACTTATACCATTTGCATGGATGCCGTCAATGCCCTTCACTTGTGGCCTCCACCGACCCAGTCCTTTGCTCCATCTTGCCATTTGCTAATCAATTCTCATGAAACACTTAGAGCAATCGTTAGCAAACTAGGTTTCATCAATTACCCAAAACCAAACATGGGCTTTCAAACAGGCTACACAAAGAAGGGACTCATTCTTCTCCAACTAGGAAAGAGAAAGGTTGAGGCATTGATTCAAATTGTACATCTCCCAGTCGGTACTTTTCTTTGTTGAAACTCTGCGGAACCAATCCCTCCAGCCAACTGGTATGTTGGGCCAGTTCCGGAAGGATTGCTTGGTCCAAGATGATGCACTGATTAGTGAAGATCTGAATGGAAGTTGAATGGTCTCCTTTAAAATGAAATCGGCTGAATTGGGGTTGCCCATGTGTCCCAGGTGATAAGCAGAAGGAACATTGGCCGATTGAATGAGGATTTCGCTCTTCATCTCCTGAGAGAGGGAAGAAACTTCAAGCTGGGCGGAGGATCAAAGAGGAAGAGGATTTGAAAGTAAAGTTACATACCTCTGGAATCTCAGATGGGGCCGCCATGGAGAACTAGCCTGAGCTAGAGCAAGTAGTTGCGGCTAGGGTTTGATTCGAGGTGCGAAAGATGCAAAGGCGATTTGAAAACAGAGTAGAAGCGCTGTCACGGAGATTATGCGGGAGCACTATTTCAAGATCTGGTCGGGAACATCGAAAGAGCTGTCCGGGATTTGAGCTAATTTTGCAATAAAATCAATTTTATCCCAAAATTGGGGGCATGTGTTTACACCAGATTTTGGACGAGGCAATAGGTGATGACCGTGAAGAAGGATAACCGATCGGGAGTCTCCGAATCGGGTATCTGGTGACATTAGCAGCACGCGTCGAAGGCTGAGGATCGGATCAGGTGAGATTCTGCAGCAGCCATAACAGAGCAAAACATGGAAGGGGCCCACAGAAAAGGCAAGGCTGGCTCCAGAGTTATCTTAGGAGTTGGAAATCTTATTGTTTTCTTATTTTTAGCTAGGGTTTTCATTCAGGTGAGACTTTCTCTCTAGCTGTTGGGTATAAATATAAGCCCAAACACATTGTAAAACACACGTCAATCAATACAACAACAGTTCCTTTCTTTTTCGGCCCCCGGCCAAAACCCTAGGAGTAGGAGTAACATAGAACTGGCGAGTTCTTCGACAAGTTGGGTGTCATCCGGTGGATGCCAGGCTTGCTGTAAGTACCGTAACGCTCGTGTTTATCATGTCTTGCTAGTGCGATTCTGGCTCGTGCGGTTTGCTGATGGATTCGAGTAGTTATCGATCCTCATTTGATCTAAGCCATGCTTAGATTGAATTGAGGGTTAGTTATCGGCTCTAATTAACTTGGCATGTTGATTAGATCCATTAAGCTACCGATGTTGCTTATGATCATTTATTATTTATTTATTTTAAGCATCATCAATCTGCCCAATCTTGATCTGTTCTTATCGGCTTAAATCTTTGTATCTATCTTGCTTAATTAAATATCAATTGATTACCATGTTTAGGCGAGTAGATCCGTTTGTCATTAGCCAGTTAGTTCAGATTTTGATTGTGTATAGGCCGCACTCAAGTAATAAAGAAAATTGTGTGGAGAGTCTTTGATTAATAGATCTAATCATTAGCTTACGTCATGGGCTGCAACGATCTAGTCTATCCCCTTGACGTAAGCGACGGTTTAGGTAGATTAGTTAAAGAGTCAAAGCATCGTTTACTTTATATGCTTCTATGGTGCCTATACTTCAGATCAGCTGTTCAGCCGGTACTGTTTGTGCCTGCCCGCTGCATGTCATATTCTTCCGATTTCCTTTGTGTGCTGCCTTGTGTTTCGAGTCAGATCGAGATTGATTCAAGTGTGTTAATTAGCTGCAACGATCTGGTCGATCCTAATTAATAGATGTGATAGATTAAGATTTTTCTCGGCACATAAGGCAATGTATAGATTAGATCTGTTTAATATGGCTTGCTTTCACTCATGTTTATCTATATATGAATCGGTTAAGTTGCGTATCAGATGTTTCCATTTTATCTATACAATCGATTCATGTGATAGGATATCAGCTGTCTAGCCGGTAGCCCAGTAAGAAGGCCCATTAGGCCAGATATCTGCAACCACTTGGGACACACCAGTGGTTCCGCATTGTGTTACTGATCAATCCTATTTTCCTTGTCATTTGTAGGTCAAATTGACTGGCACGCTTGGAGACCTGTCGGTGCTCATCAACGCCGTTTGTCGAAACTAGCTGGGTCTGATTGCTCTGCGCTTCCAGGAACATTCCGGCTTCGCTGGTGTGCTGAGTGCGAACCAGATTTCGCGCCAACAGTCAGCCGACCCTCTGACATGGTCGGCCCACCCTGTCAGGAGGCCTTTCCATGTGCGCTTCGACGTGGACCCACATCCCGAAATTTCATGCAATCTTAGCCGCCCGTCGAAGTTGATTTGATCCAAGGGCTACGGTTCATCCCACCAGCCTATACAAGGACCCCCAGATCCCCAGGGTTTCATATCAATTTAGTCATCAATCAGTTCAACCCAGTTGTAGGGAGCCAGAAACCCTAGAATCATTAGAGCTTCACCATCTAGAGCATAGCTACGTAGGTTAGAAGTAGAAGGAGGCAAGTTCTACTCGAGTTCCGGATCTGTCTAGAGCTAGAAGGCTTCCCAGAGCCATTGTAAGCTCTCTCTTGTATCTTAAACCTCTTTTGAGTGCTTGAGATAAAGTTGATTGACATTGTTCTACTATTGATTATGTTCTCAATTATGCTATTCATTGCTTATCTAGATTGTATACTTTGCATAGTTAGGATGCATTCATATTCATACATAGGTTTGCATAGCACTCATTCATTGATATCATGGGTGGGTGATGAACAGCATGTAAGCATGGTGTTTAGATGTGGTTTGTCTGTAAATGGGCCATATATTCTTGGTTCTGTGGTAGATCGCGGATGTGACACTCCCGTTGAGTCCTTTGTAGTTCACACTCCGAATGTAGGGAGAGTAGAAAGTTATTATTACTTTAGAAGGCTGGCTATGATCTTGATCTTTCTTAGTAATATTCCCTTAAGTATGAATATGAAGTATCTTCGTCATGATTGCTAGTATAATAGCACCAATCTAGTATGTCTTTGATAGTATAGTTAGAATGACTTAGGATATCCTTATGCTTCAACCTAATCCATGTTAGTGCCTAGATAGGAAGTGCTCTAAGTGATCATTATTATATACTGATTGATTGGATTGATCATTATGCTTATCATATATATCATTATTATTGTGACATAACCCCTGTTCTGAGGATATGGGTCTTGCACGGTTATCTCCATATTTTCGTATGCATATGACATCTATCTATCTACTTACATCCCATTTATTGCCAACCTTTCCCAGTGGTAAAATATAAATAACAACCCGGAATACTCCTGGGTAAAATACTACAATGGTATAATTAATCTGTGTGCTTACAGATACTAATATTTTATATCCTCTTTAGTCACTTGCATCTATAATAACTGCTTAGTATTATTCTGGGTAGTTTCCATACATGTCTCTTATATTCATGCTAGGGATGACAATATAGTTATTGTAAGAGATATAGGTTTAAAAGAGGTGGCTAAGTAATTTACCAAGTGACACTTAATTAATACCATCATCATTTTTTGCGCCATTGCCGGGGATAGAGTCTAACTCTATTTTTAGTGATGATGTTAGAAATGCCAACACTTCCTGATCTGCTCATGGTTAACAAGTGTTCTAAATTGACAGCGTACCTTTCCCGTGGGTAGGTTGAAGTGGATCTGTCCAGACCCAATTTAGATAATAGCATTGGCGGTGTCGAGGAACGGTCTTCCCAAAAGAATAGGTGATTCATCGTCTCCCTGCATGTCAAGAGTTAGAAAATCTGGGGATATATATTTATCTTGAATTCTTACCATGATGTCCTTAACCATGTCTTTAGGGAATCTTAGTGATTGGTCTGACATCTGCAACTGAATATATGTTGGGCATAGAGGTAAATCATTAAATAAATCATCATATACCTTTTTGGACATTACGTTGACGCATGATCCAGTGTCGCAGGTGGTGTCGGCAAAAGTGGTGTCTCTGATTGCGCATTTAATGATTGGTATACCTGGGTCACCTCTCTTTGTTGGGAATGGTTGGGGGAGCATATGATCATTTTCTGTGTTGAGAGCAGTGATTAGTTGAGCAGTTTCTTCAGGTACATGCTGGGGCTTGTTCTTTCTCCATCTTCTATTGTTCTTCTTCTTGGGCATTACTGGTTGTTGTTACTCTTCTTGTTGATGAAATTGCTTCGAGACTGCAGGAGTCTTTAAGATGCGGTTCTTGAACGAGAATCTCTCTTTCTTGTCCTTGATGGAGAGGACAATCTTGGCATGTTCCGCATAGATGATGGCTTTGGTTGTGCACAAGAATGGTCGTCCCAAGATAATGGGTACCTTCTCATCTCCCCCTGTCTCCATGATCACAAAGTCAACTGGGACATATGATTGCCCCACTCTGATGACAGCTTCTTCTAGCACTCCCTCAGGGTAGCAAATGGACTGATCTGCAAGCTGCAAACGCATATCTGTGTACAACAAAGGATCACCTAATATTTTCTCATAAATTACCTTGGGCATTATGTTGACACTTGCGCTGAAATCGTAAATAGCTTCTGGAAAGCTGCGACATCCTATGGAGATAGGAATGACAGGTCTTCCAGTGTCTCCCATCTTCTCAAGTAGTGAGTGGTCAATCCACTGTACATCTGCAGGCTCAATATGGTATTGGGTTGCATTGTGAATATCAACAAGGTTAGTAGTTTCTAAATCTTCCAGCTGGCCCAGAATCTTACCTTTCTCAAATGGAGGGACAGTAGCAGCTAGCTGAGCTAATTGTGATTCTAACATTTTATTAAAGCTGTGCTGATTCTTTATAGCAGAAGCAAAGGTATCCATTCTAGTATTAATGTTTTCTAAAGCTTTATCATTAGAGGCTACCTTTCTACACATTTGATCTAACAATTTAGATTGACGAGCAACTAAATCTCTTAAAGGTGGAAGATTGTAATTCTTGTAATTATTATCTTGGTTGTTACCTTGGTAGTTACCTTGCCGAGGTTGTTGATTCCATCCTTGGTTTGGCTGGTTCCATCCTTGACCTTACTGAGGATGATAGTAGATGTTATTGTTGATAAAGTTCACATCCTCTTGCAGCGTAGGGCAGTTGACAGCTATCTCCACATTTTTCACAGGTCATGCGAGAATCATAAATATGCATGACTTCCTTCTTCTCTATATCAAGCTTGTTCATGATGAGGTCTAGCTTGACAGTGACCATGTCAGTTTCCTTGAGATGATGGATGCCTCCTCCTCTCTTGTGAGGTTGAGTACGTTCTTCATTACAGCTTGGATTTGAGGCCATCTTCTCAACAAGTGCTTTAGCGTCTAGAAGCTTAAGTGACAGGAAAGCTCCTCCAGCTGCAGCATTAATGGTCACGGGTGCTAGAGATAAGCCCATGATAGAAGGTCTGCTTTAATAGCCAATCCTCTATCCTATGATGAGGACAGTCTTCAATATAATCTTGAAATCTTTCCCATGCTTCAGTGAATGATTCATCATGGTGCTGTTGAAAGCTTGAAATTTTCCCACGTAGAGCATTCGTCTTGCCTGTAGGAAAGAACTTTGCCACAAAAGCAGTTGAGCATCGGTCCCATGTAGTGTTCTTCTCTTTGTTGGTGTAGAACCACTACTTAGCTTTCCCCAAAAGTGAAAATGGGAAAAGACGGAGTAAAATAGCATTTCTTGGTACTCCTCTGATCGTGAAGGTGCTGCAGATCTCTAGAAAGTGTTATAAGTGCGCACTTCATCTTCATGAGCTTTTCCACAAAATTGACTGGCTTGAACCATGGTGATAAGAGCAGGTTTGAGCTCGAATCCATTCTCCCCAGTGTTGACTGCTGGTCCAGTCCAGATGTTTGCTGTTGTTGGGGCAGAGAACTCGCGCAGTGTCTTCTCAGCCATGTCTTCAAACACAGGAGCTAAATCTTCTCCCAAGTGTTCTTATTCCAGTGTTGGAGCTGGCTCCTCTGATATAGCTTGAGCAGTGATGGGTGTTCTTGATGGTGACTCGAAATTGTCCCTTGCCTCTACAAACTTCTTCCTTCTAAAGAGTTTCTCTGGATCATCAGTGAAGTTCTTTGGAAGAGAAAAACCATTCATTCATCACCCTGCATAAGATAAGCAAATGATAAAAATAAGGGTGTGCCTGTTTGAGTTAGAGATCAATCGGTAATACAATCTTATCCATTATGCATATATGTTATCAATATTTCCTAAGTTTAATGTGCCTTCCCCGGCAACGGCGCCAAAAATACTTGTTGACATCTACTAACGTCGCCAAATATAACTACATAACTTTTAATACTAGAGACAAGATCAGAGATATATGGTAATTAATTAACTGGTCATTAGCAACTAGCCACTTATCTATCACCAACATTCTTAGGCATGAACTAGCTTGTCATCCCTAATATATATGCTAAAAATAAATAAAGGTTTCATATATTATTCCATGTGACTAGGTGTTGACGGTGGATAACGTCAACTTTTATTAGAACTTTAGACACCAAAGGATACATGAATACACACTAGTCTAGGGTTTTAACTGACAGTTTTCATGAGTTTTGCATGTTCTGTATTTTCCAGGGGCTATTCCAGAAAAGCATAAAAGAAGGGTTAAAGAGCATGATTACCACGTAACTTAACCGCCAAGGAAACATCATCACGAGAACACTAGAAGCATCTGGAACACACTCGAAGCACCGGGGCCCGAGACCCACCAGGGTAGGGCCGGCCGGCGCCAGGGTGGGGCCGGCGCCCCCCACTAGGGTTTCGGCCCAGCTTCTGGAGTCTTCTTCTACCACCTTTGTGGAGTCATCTCGGCCCTTGTTTCAAGTCGGTTTGATCCTACGGCGTACGTGCATCCCACCGGCCTATAAATAGAGGGGCAGACCCTCCTGGAAGTATCAACCCATCATTCATTCAAGGCATTAAGTCCTCAAGCCATCAAGAGCCTCCTAGTTCATCAAGAGCCTCCTAGTTCATAGTTCTAGCCTAGTTAGATTAGAAGTAGAGGAGTTCTAGTTCTTCGGTGGATCTAGAGCCTCGGCGTCTGTCTGGAGCACGGAGTTCGGTATAATTCTAGTTCTTTCTCTATTATTGTATTCTTCATTATGATTAGGGAAACATTGTTCTTAATAGTTCATATGTTCTTGATTACAATAGTCTTTGTCTACTTTGATTATATGTCTAGTATAGTTGGTTTGATCTTATTGAATTCATGTAATTGCTCGTATAGCGTTTATTCGTGCGGACGATGGATAGATGATGAACAGTATGTAGACATGTTGTCTAGGTATTTTGTTTATCTGTGAGTGCACCCTGATGTCCCGGGTCGTGTGGTAGATTGCGTAGGTGACAGCTGCGTTGAGTCCTCTGTAGTCCACCCCCTGTACGTAGGCCAGCAGGCACGGTCGCGAAGTTGGATGATGACTCTGTTTCACATCCTTCCTAGATGATGCCTTTTGCCTGTGATTATGATATAGGATAAGTCTAACAATGATTGCTAGATGTAATTGCACTAATTAGAGTTATTCATTGATGTAGTTATAGAATTACCTTTGATATTAATTCCTTAGTTTATCCATTGGCTAGATATTACTATGACTAGAGAAGTGCTCTGATGATTATCTTTTATTTATGATGCTTGATCATACTTATCACCTTTATCTTTATTTACCTTGTGACCTTTACCTGTTATGAGTAGAGTAAATGACATCGGTAATGTCACTTATCCATTGTATACCATCACTATCAATATAATAGACTAAAGTTTATTCTAGTCCTTCCCAGTGGTATAAATATAAATCGACAACCTGGTAGAAATCCCTAGGTAAAATGCTACAATGGTATAATTATCTGTCCGCTTGCAAAACTGATCTTAGTTTGAATTATTTATATTTCTGTCTAGTCACATAGATTAATATATAAAACCTTTGTTTATTCTTAGCATTATTAATTAGGGATGACAACCTAATTCTTGCATAAGAATGTTGGTAATAGAAAAGTGGCTAGTTGCTAATAACAAGTTAATTAATTACCATTCATCTTCTAATCTCGCCTCTCGCATTAAAAGTTATATAGTTATATTTGGCGACGTTAGTAGATGTCAACACTAGGCAGAAATATATAAATATAAACTAAGAACAATTTTGCATGCGGACAGATAATTATACCATTGTAGCATTTTACCTAGAGTTCTATCAGGTTGTCGATTTATATTTATACCACTGGGAAGGACTGGATAAACTATAATCTATTATATTGATAACAACTATATACAATGAATAAGCGGTGTTACCGATGTCATTTACTCTACTCATAACAGGTAGAGGTCACAAGATAATAAAGATAAGTACAGGTGATAAGTATGATCAAGCATCATAAATAATGGATAAACATTAGAGCACTTTCTAGTCATAGTAATAGCTAGCCAATGGATAAACTAAGGAATTAATATCTAAGGTAATTCTTTAACTACGTCAATGAATAACTCTAATTAGTGCAATTACATCTAACAATCATTGTTAGATTAGTCCTACATCATGATCACATGTAAAGGGCATCATCTAGGAAGGATGTGAAACAGAGTCATCATCTAACTTCGCGACCGTGCCTGCTTGCCTACATACGGGGGGTGGACTATAGAGGAATCAACGTAGCTGTCACCTACATGAACTACCACACGACCCGGCACATCAGGATGCACTCGCAGATAAACAGAATATCTAAACACCACGTCTATATATTGTTCATCATCTACCCATGGATCATTTGGATAAACGCTATACGAGCAATTCACATGAATTCAATAAGATCAAACCAACTATGCTAGAAATATAATCAAAGTAGACAATGACGATTGTAATTAAGAACATATGAACTATTAAGAACAATGTTTTCCTAATCATAATGAAGAATACAATAATAGAGAAAGAACTAGAAATATACCGAACTCCGCGCTCCAGACAGACGCCGGGGGCTCCAGATCCCGCTAAAGAACTAGAACTCCTCTACTTATAATCTAACTAGACTAAAACTATGAACTAGAAGGCTCTTGATGAACTAGAAGGCTCTTGATGGCTTGACTGAAGACTTCATGCCTTGGATGAATAATGGGATTGCCTTCAGGGAGGGGGGTCTGCCCCTTTATTTATAGCCCGGTGGGATGAACGTGCGCCGCAGGATCAAACCGACTTAACCAAGGGCCAAGATGCATCGTAGGAGGCGGCGGAGGAACATTCCAGAAGACGGGGCCAAACCCTAGCAGGGGGGCACCGCCCGGCCCTACCCTAGCGCCGGTCGGCCCCACCTAACAGGGTCCGGGGCCCCAGTTGTTTCGGGTGTCTTCTAGATGCTTCCCACGTCTTGATAACGATCGTTGCCTTTGCAGATAAGTTTCGTGATGTTTAAGCACTTTAATCCCTCTTTTACGCTTTTCTGGAATAATCCCTGAAAAATACAGAATATGCAAAACTTGTGGAAATTGTCAGTTAAAACCCTAGACTAGTGTGTATTCGTGTATCCTTTTGTGTCTAAAGTTCTAATAAAAGTTGACGTTATCCACCGTCAATAGCTAGGCAGGATTGAGGAGACGTAGAACGCCCTCATACAAGCCCAGGACCAGATCAAGCAGCACCAGGAGGTGCACGACAACAACTGGGAGGCGCTGTTCACCCACTTCCACATTTGACCACCGTACCAGTGAGACTGCACCAACAGCTGGCTTAGGGGAGGACCCCCGCATGACCAGAAAAGTCATCTCGACCCTCTTTGTTTTTAAATTTGTGTGCTTAAATAATAGTAGTTTGCTTTAGTTTGTTTTAGTTTGTTTGGTTAGTTTGCTTTAGTATGTGTGTGTGAATAAAGGAACTTTGAGAATCTGAACCTAGATGATAGTTGCTCTAGTGCCATGTTTAAATTTCTCCCACTATTGAGTTATTAATTTGACTTGAGAATTTATTCTAATAACTTGGAATCTGTGGGAGCATACTTGAGCTAAGTCTAAATAATTGATAGACATGATATAAGAAAGTTTAAGCTGCTATCTGTCTAGTTCATTATGACACTGAAGTCTGGATGCTTTATTTTGAAAAATGCTAAAATAAACATGACGAGTTCCTTGTATGACAAAAGCTGAAATTCCTACCAGACCCATATATCAGGTTTAGAATAGAAAAACCTTTTGCATATATGCTGCTTGTATTGCATTGAGTTTAGTCAAGCTTTGTTGCATACCTTATGAGAGCTTTGTCATACTTTTAAAATCAAGATCACACACATTCCACCCACATAGGCACTATCCCTACACTGGGGAGAGGCGCCACAACATGCCATCCAAAAATTTTTCGCTCCTACACTGGGAATAAACACCAAAATTATTCCATAGTTCCGCCCAAATAAATGCTTTAAGTTCTTGTGAGTATCTCTCAAAAATAAAAAGTTACAGAGAAGAGGCATGAGGCTAGGCAAAAGTGAGAGTTGCGAGAGAAAACAATGGGTACTTAGATGCCCGTCTGAGAGGAAAAAATGGACAAGTGTCCGATAAAATAAAACAATGGGTACCTATACACCCGCCTGAAAGAAAAAAGAGAAAGAGCTAGCTCATGTTGTCCTGCAACATACGTTTCAAAGTTTCAGAAGAGAGATTTGTTTCCAAGGAGCAAAGTAGAATTAGCCACCACACACACCCCTCATTCCACACACATGCACATCTTGATTTGATTGTGTGACATAAGTCTCTTTGGATCCATTGTTTAACTTTACAATAAATGCTTTGCAAGTAAGTGTTCACTGTTTTCCCCACCTATTATTGGGGATTGGGGTCCCGATTGTTAGTATTTTTAAGTGCACGCAGATAAATCCTCAAGCGCACGGATACTGTTGTAGCTTTCACCCGGAGGGTTTTAAATATCGTATCCATAGGGAAACGGGCATGGTTAACTACGATCTAACTTAACCAAGGGTAGTCAATAAGTAAATGTAAAAACTAGGTTAAACGTGGTAGTCAATGATGGATGTAGTGATGCAATCAAGGATGGTGGTGTTGCAACTAAGGTTATGGCTAAAGTAATCAAGGGTGTAGATAATATGGTTATGGTAATCTAGGTTGTAGGTAATAGGAGTGTAGAGAGGATAATTAGGGTTTCTACTTCTGACTTGGGCAAGCTTTTGTCTTCTACTGCTTATCTAGGGAAATCACTATAGGGAAAGATATGAACAGAGGATGTTTCCCATAGCAAAGCTATCCTACTCTACCTTCTGACGGGAGGTGGACTACAAAGGACTCAACAGGCACGGTCACCCCCGCGATCTATCACCGATCCGGCCAGACAGGACATTTACGAGTAACTATAGTCTAGGCACCACGCCTACACTAGAGATTACCACTCTATTCCCCCTAGGAGCAGGAATAAAGCACTCAAAAGAGAGACATAAACCAGATAAACAATATGAACATAGACTTACGTGAATCAAAAGTTGGTTGCCCGAGACATCTTAAGATCTAGCTCAAGTAGAGCTAGATCCTATCGAAGTACAAGCCGTACAGGGATCACCGCTAGGCCGGCAACTCCTTCTAACTCTTCCCTCGCTCTCCATCTCTCTACTATCTAGTCCCTAAATCCTAATGAGAAGTTATCCTTTCATTGGACACCTCTCGATTAGGGTTTACATGTATTGACATGAATTGGTATGAAACCCTAGGGGTCTGGGGCTCTATTTATAGGCCGATGGGATGAACTGTATCCCTTGGATCAAACCGACTTCGGCGGACGGTGGAGATTGCGTAAAATATCGGGATATGGGTCCACGTCCAAGCGGACGCGATTTGGTGTCACTGACAGGTCGGCCGACCAAGGGGGGAGGTCGGCCGACCCACTTCAGAGTCCAAACCCGTCCTGTCTTCTCTGGTGAGTCTATGGTGTCTTCTAGATTCTTCCTAATTTCCATTCGAGGTGGAATTCGATGTTTTAGTCCGACATGTGGGTCTCCTTTGGTTCTTTTCTGATTACACCCTACAGAAACACAGATTCACTAAAACTCATGGAATTCTATCAGCTCAACCCCTAAACCTATGTTGGTGTTTGCTTTTGTACCCTTTTCATGTTTAGTTGACAGGTAAAATCATACAATAACTGCCCTCAACAAGCTCCCCCAAGCTTAACCTTTGCTAGTCCCTTAGCAAAGCCAAACTTAGCAATGGATACATGAGTTCATTAGAATTTTTAAATATAGTAGCGACTCCTCAAAAGCACACCTGTATTCAAGCAAGAATTCTCCTCAGAATTAGAGGAAACTATTCTGACTTTCAAACTTACCTTTATTACCTTTAACTATGGAGCTTGTAGCCTTCTCTTGGGTCTTGGGTAATTGAAGGATAGAATGTTTAGGTCAAGCACTATCTCTCAAGCTCTTTTGCTCAACTCTTATCCTGGAGCTTTTGCAAGTTTTTCAAATAAAGGTCAGAGATTCCTTTGTATGATCCTCTCAAGTTTCTCAATATGTAGTATTTGTGGATCCTTACCAAGGCAGTAGTGATGCATGCCTTCTCTCTCACCCTATAACTAATGGCTTATGTGGAGCTCATACATACTTGCAGTATATATATTGTAAAGTTAAACAATGGATCCAGAGAAAATAAGTCACGCAATTAAATCAAGATGTGCATGTGTATGGATATGTGGTGGTAGGTGTATGTATGGTGGCTAACCTAATTCTACTTTTGCTCCTTGAAAAATTTCTCTCTCTTCCTTTTTCACAACACTAGGGAATTGTGCTGCAAGACAACATGGGCCATCGTTCTCTTTTTTTCAGGCGGGCATCGGAGTACCCATTGTTTTGATAATTCGGACACTTGTCCATTTTTACCTCTCAGGCGGGCATCTTTGTACCCATTGTTTTCTCTTATCTCACACTTTGCATAGCCACATGCCTCTTCTCTGCAATAATACTTCCCTCTCTTCTTTTCTTTTTGAGAGATAGTAACAAGAACTTGGAGCATTTATTTGGGGATATCCTATAGGATATTTTTTAGTGTTTACTCCCAGTGTAGGAGTAGAGCATTTTCAGGTGGATATGGAAGGCATGTTTTTGCGTACTCCTTGTGTAGGAGCAGCAAGTGTATGTGGTGTGCACGTGATCATGATTTTGAAAGCATGAAAGTTTCTGAGGTATAAACAAAGCTTGACAACACTCAATGAAAAGCAAGTAGCATATAAATGTGTGTGTTTTCCTATTCTAGCATGTATGGCTATGGTGAGAATTTAAGCTCTGTCATACAGAAACTCATCATGTGGTTTTAAAGATTATCAAAATAAATCTCCAAGACTCAAGTATCACTAGGAACAAGATAAATAGCACCTCAAAACTTTCCATATCATATCCCTCAATCACCTAGACTTAGATCATGCATTTGCTACCCACAAGTTTCAGGTTCAAAGTAAATTTTCATGTCAAACAGTTGTGTCTAAAACTTGGGATAGTTCAAAGTTGAACACTAGGCATCAAAAGGTATTCTAGTGAAGTGGTAATTATCAATTCCATGCATGATGTTGATCTATGGAGTTCATTTTATCTGGGCAAAAACTTCTGTAATCATTTTATTCAAACCTAAGCAAACTCACTAAAACTAAACTAAACAAACCTGATCAAGCTAAGCAAATCTTTATTTGGTTTTCAAATTTTATTTCACTAGCTAACACACTCGAAAAGCAATATAGTACAGTAATAGGATGGGAAGCCTATACTTAGCTGAATTAAGTAGAGGATGCTCTCCCCCAAGCTAGATGATCGTGTGGTCTTTGATGTTGCAAGTTGAGTGATCCTTCATAGAGCAGGTGTACTGGCAGCGTAAGGGCGTTAGGTTGACTAGCTCTTTGATCATATATTGTCCTATAAAACTCAATTGCCAACAAGAATACCAACTCTCATGGAGGGGGTTAGGATAATACCACTCCATGGTTAGTGGCAAAATTTCCAGCAGAAAGCTACCTTAATGAGTGGACCTTCATGTGCCCACATATTTTTGGATTTTTTCATAAAAGGTGTGGACCTTCATGTGCCCACATATTTTTGGTGTTTTAAGTTTATGAATGCAGAAAGTAAATATGATGCAAAAGTCTATCCTATATGCATGCAAATTATTTTTGTGCCACCATAGTGAATAGTCTTTATGAGCTATGCCACAAGATTAGTCACATGGGGCTTTCAGATTTTATTATGCAAAGCAATAAATATTCTATTTTCTTTTTAATGTAGGAAAGTAAATATGCAACTACTAAGATGCTAATGCAATTCTAAAAAGGATATATGGATAAGTACCAAGTTTACCTTTTGGCAAAGGCTCAGTGGTTTATAGTCCTCTGAACAGTACTTTTTGTCTTGTTCATTCCTCACTTGGTGCATCGTCAGGTTGAGATGGTGACCTTGGTTGCACCTCTGATGATGTGCTGGAAGGTGACTCCTCCTCCCTCCATTCCTTTCTGTTTGGTGAAGTTATTGCTGATGTTGAGGTCTCATCTCTCCTTATAACTTCTCCTTCATAGTCTGCCTAACCATCCTTGGTGGTTGGCTCTTCTAACATTGGGATGAATGACGTCTTCTCCTTGATTTATTCTTCTTTGGCTGCTAATAAGTTGTATAGCTATTGAAGTAGCAGCACTCCTTTTCTGTGTGGAATTGGAAGTGGACCTTTCCTAATCTCTTATAGACGATTGCTCGTGTGCTGCTAAGGAACGGTCTTCCAAGTATACTCAAGACCAAGCAGTCAGAGGGGACATAGTGATTTTGAATCCTCTCTGGGAACCTGAATGTCTGGTCTGCCATCTTTTCCATTATGTTGATGTTCGATCCAGTGTTGCAGAAGGTCTTGTGGAAGACTCTCTGGTGTACTAGATCGTTGGCACAACTGCATCGTCTAGCTTTGGCAGGTGTGGTGATACAAGGAAGTGATCGTATTCAGCCCGAACCGAGTTGATCATCCTCACTGTTTCAGTATGTGTCTGCTTGGGCAGTAATTTGTAGTGTCTTGTTCATGAGGGCTTCCCTCCTATGACATCCTTTTGTTCTCGTGTTTGGTTCTTTTGCTTCTCTCATTGTTCTATTCCTGCAAGGCATTAGTGGACAACACATACCCGAAGGAATATACAAGTAATGACAGGGAGAGTGTTGTCATAAAGTGAGGTCAATTTCTATGATGTAGAGAAGTTATTTGAACATTAACATAGAACATTTATGATTCACCAATACTTCTTCTATGGAGGATTGATTTTATGTTGTCTTTAGTTTGATTTTTATATATGGCATTTGTAGAACTAATCAAACTTATAAAAGTAAGGTAATGGTGAGTAGAGGGATGGCAAACCAGTGTGCCTGAGCGACGGGAGCTTGAGAGAAGGAAGACTATGATCAGATCATCTTTGGTGGAATTTGGTCTTCCTTTCTTATGCTTCAACTGGACAGCGATGGCTCCTGGTTCTTGGGTCCATTGAGCAGGACCTGTCCCTTACCTTGAATGTTCTTTTTATTATCCCATTCAATAGTTGTGTCTTCTTTGTGCAATGTTGTTAGAGCTCATGTCTCGTTTCATCTCCAATGTGAGTTCATCTCTAGACTTTCCCAGATTGGTTTGAGAATTTCCTGCAGGGGTTAGTCTAACAAAATATCCGGTATCTACTATAGCATATACTATCAGCTAAAAAATCAACCTAGACACCACGTCTAATTTGATTCAGGAAGGCATTTTAACCTAAGCATCACGCTTAATTTAAAAGCCTTTGAAAGTAAAATCAACACACCCTTTTGGTTCAAGAATTAGACTAAACACCATGTTTAATTTAATTCTAGAAAACAAATTAAACTAAGCACCATGCCTAATTTAAAAGTGTATGAGACTACTCCAAACCTTAGCATACTATAACAGATAAAGGTAGCATGATAGCACTAAAGAGATTTACTCAAGTGGAGATGAAAAAGCATGATGGCTTACAGGTAGAGACAACCAATGTAAATTTGCAACATGATATAGAATTTTCCGAAAAAGTCCATCCCCCAAGCTTGAATTTTGCGAGGCAAAAATCAAGTCTGGATGGATGTGATCAATGTTGCATGATAGTTGGTTGGACATACCTTGCAGTCGTCATCCTTTATCCTTTTTGCTTTAGTCCTGAAATGGTTAGTGATAATAATACCCGAAGGAATATTTTCATAATTATGTTTCTATGCTACAAGGACATCACAGCAAAAATGATGCAAGTTTGTTCTTTGGAAAACCTTCTAATTGCACTCATGTTAGTGAAGTGGTTTCCCCTCCAACACCAATCTCTATATACCTACCTTAAGATTCATACATCGAGATTTGCAATGTTTATGATAAACATATGCATCTACAACCACCCTTTTCAAGATTCTATGGACAGGTAAAGTGAGGGGGTTGGAGATCTCATGAATGGCAATGCTAGAGAGACCTATTGATTTAGCAGTTTGCTCTTGTGAGCAAGGATTTAATGAAGTGTTCATGAAATAACTTCCATGCTCACCGATGTCATCATCTGTCTCAATCTCATGATTGTCTATAGGCAAAAGCATTGTCTCTTTCATTCCATTCCTAAGACAGTCATTGGACATGTCATTGTCCAAGATCTCCTTTGAATGGTTGTCTCTCAGGTTGATCTCGCCTAGGGCCTCCATACTTGGATGACTTATAAGTTCATCATTTGGATCTGAACCAAGTATGGATTCCATCCATAAGGCTTCGTATCTGTCCATCCATTCAACACATTCCTGCCATTGTTGTAGCTCTTCTTGATCTTCCTTATGGCCTTGATGACTCCTATGCTTTGGATGTCCAAGCGGGTTTCTAGGATTATCATGAGTTCTAAGAGAAAGAGCACAAGAGGATTCATCGGGGTTAAGGATGGGTTCACCGCTGGGTTCAGATAAGTCATCTACTGTGGGATAGAAGGGGAGAAGATAGGATTGGCTTCTAAATGGCTTGGCTCTCCTTCTATGGCATCACTAGACATGCCATCCTCGAATTCCTCCCAATGTCCTATGTAAGGATGCTTTCTAAGAGATTCTTCCATAAAATGATTTGAAATATGATCACTTGGAGGTCTCTTATGCGGACGAGAGTTATTTGCTCTCCCAGAATCAATGAGGTTACCCTCAAATTCAAAAGGAGTTTTCAAAAGTGGAATTCCTTTTTCATTTGGGAAATTTTGGGGTATTGATGAGATAGCCAAATCTTGGGATCGGAATGGTTGTGATTTGGCTATCGGAACTTCCTTTCTTTGATCAGGAGATGGTTCCTCCTTCTTCTCGGGGAGTGTAGGACGAATGCTAGAGCAATAGGTCACTCCAGTAAATCTATTAAGAATATACCTTGCTTCAATAGCAGTCAAATGGGAAAATGATCCTCCAGAGCAACAATTAAGGTCTTGCTTATCATCCTTGCTAAGACCCATATAAAAATGTTGAAGAAATATATGGTCCTGAAGAGCAAGGTCTGGGCCAGTGAGTATAAGATCATTGAAATGCTCCTAGGATTCAGCAAGAGACTCATCGTTGCCTTGTTTGAAGGATAAAATTTCCTTTCGAAGGCTGACTACCATAGAGATGGGAAAGAATTTTGAATAAAATTCAGAGCAAAGTGTTTCCCAATCTCCCTGCATACTACCTACGGTTTGGTTGTACCAATGTCTAGCTTTTCCAGTCAAAGAGAATGGAAAGAGCTTCCATTGTAAAGCTTCCTCTGGCATGCCAGCAATGCGCAAGCATGCACAGATGCGGTAGAACTCACGTAGGTGTGAGTATGGGTTTTCATCACCTTCTCCTGAGAAGGGTTGTTTTTGGATAAACTCTATATGACACGGGCTCAGCTCGTAGCTAGGTGCTAGGATAGGCATTGAAGATTCTGGTGGCATGAAGCTAGAGCTCGTGGGGTTAGCATATTGATAGATAGGAGTGGAATCCATGCTAATGATAAAAATAAAAAGGCTAAGCTAGGCTTGTAGCTAATTCAGCAACCGTTTTCCCGGCAACGGCGCCAGAAAGCTTGTGGGTATTTTTAAGTGCATACAGATAAATCCGAAAGCGCACGGATACCATTGTAGCTTTCACCCGAAGGGTTTTAAATATCGTATCCACAGGGAAACGGGCTTGGTTAACTATGATCTAACTTAACCAGGGGTAGTCAATAAGTAAAGATAAAAACTAGGTTAAAGGTGGTAGTCAATGATGGATGTAGTGATGCAATCAAGGATGGTGGTGTTGCAACTAAGGTTATGGCTAAAGTAATCAAGGGTGTAGATAATATGGTTATGGTGATCTAGGTTGTAGGTAATAGGAGTGTAGAGAGGATAATTAGGGGTTTCTACTTCTGACTTGGGTAAGCTTTTGTCTTCTACTGCTTATCTAGGGAAATCACTATAGGGAAAGATATCAACAGAGGATGTTTCCCTTAGCAAAGCTATCCTACTCTTCCTTCTGACGGGAGGTGGACTACAAAGGACTCAACAGGCACGATCACCCCCATGATCTACCACTGATCCGGCAAGACAGGACGCATTTATGAGTAACTATAGTCTAGGCACCACGCCTACACTAGAGATTACCACTCTATTCCCCCTAGGAGTAGGAATAAAGCACTCAAAAGAGAGACATAAACCAGACAAACAATATGAACATAGACTTACGTGAATCGGAAGTTGGTTGCCCGAGACATCTTAAGAGCTAGCTCAAGTAGAGCTAGATCCTATCGAAGTACAAGCCATAGAGGGATCACCGACAGGCCGGCAATTCCTTCTAACTCTTCCCTCGCTCTCCATCTCTCTACTATCTAGTCCCTAGATCCTAATGAGAAGTTATCCTTTCATGGAACACCTCTCGATTAGGGTTTACATGTACTGATATGAGTTGGTATGAAACCCTGTGGGTTTGGGGATCTATTTATAGGCCGGTGGGATGAACCGTAGCCCTTTGATCAAACCGACTTCGGCGGACGGTGGAGATTGCGTAAAATATCGGGATATGGGTCCACGTCCAAGCGGAGGCGATTTGGTGTCACTGACAGGTCGGCCGACCAAGGGGGGATGTCGGCCGACCCACTTCAGAGTCCAAACCCATCCCGTCTTCTCTGGTGAGTCTCTGGTGTCTTTTAGATTCTTCCTAATTTCCTTTCAAGGTGGAATTCGATGTTTTAGTCTGACATGTGGGTCTCTTTTGGTTCTTTTCTGATTACACCCTACAGAAACACAGATTCACCAAAACTCGTGGAATTCTATCAGCTCAACCCCTAAACCTATGTTGGTGTTTGCTTTTATACCCTTTTCATGTTTAGTTGACAGGTAAAATCATACAATAACTGCCCTTAACAAGCAAGGCCCAAATGGCCCAAAAGACGGCGACGCAGTGCCCTGGCAGATTCTGGACGTCAACTTGTTTCGACGATTCCCGTTGATTTTGAAGGTGTTTTCATGTGGGACCACTTCCATTGGCTTCCTTATGAAATTATCTTTCCAACCATATGTGGTTCCTCGAAAACAGAGTAATCACCTTATCCTTCACAAGAATCTGTTTCCTTCACAAGCCGTTGCATGGGAATAATCATAGCACTATCATACATCTCTTCTTTATCACAAGAATCAGTGGAACATTCATCGTGTGACACTAGTATAGAATTATTAGCATCATTGTTTGAAAATTTCAGCACATCTAGAGAGCCATTACCTGAGATATTTACCTGTTCTTTCTCAATCACCTTATCCTCTATTTTTGATTCATGCTGCAAAATTTTAGTTCCAACAAGAATAATAGGGATGGATCTGAATTTGTGAGCATCTCATTTTCTGTCACGTCATCCTCGCTCTTTTGTACATTGTCCTGCAAAATGTTAGGCATAGCAGGAGAAATAACAAGAGATCGATCTAGTTGTTGCACCTCATCATTTGAATTAACTAAAATAGATGGATTAACAAAATTCTCTCTCATAAGATTTTTCATATCATTCCATGTGTGAGGTTTATTTGAAAAATTTAAAGACTCCCACCAAGTTGAAGCTAAATGTCTCAAAACACTAGATGCGTTCTTGATCTTCCTCCGTTCACATATACTACATTGTGCAAAAATATTATCTATTTTCCTTTCCCACTCAATGTACTCATCAACACCAAAACCATCATAAATAGGTGGGGAAGAAAGAATAGAACGACCAGCAGAAGGAAATGTAGTAGCAATAGTGTGTGCCTCATGCAACTTCGATGTCTCATATCAGTGAGTATTATAACCTGTCATTGTTATCATCAAACAAGAAAACACACAAGTATATATTTTCCTATCAGTTACTAGGATGTGGTCAAGGAGTAAAGTCTCACACTCTCAAGAGTCTTACCAAGCTCTTACAAGATTCTTACCAACACGAGCAAAGGATGGCAACCAGGTGGCTTGGTTGTGATACCTATGAAGAAGTGACACCAAGGTTGCAAGGATCCTTTTCTGTACCGATCTGAAGTACTTATATGGAGCTTGGGAGGCACAAAAAGAGAAATAACTATATATGGCACACAAGTCAGTAACAGATAGCAATATTGAATAAATGTCCAGAGCACTTGTCCTAGTTGCTGGCCTATACGTGTTCCTAGCACAAGTTATGACAAATAAGAGAGTGAAACAAGGATGAAAGAAAACAAGTATGAAAGGTAGCAACGGATATGAACAAGGCAAAAATACCACAAAAAATAGAGCTATTAGGAGTTCCTTATGTGCTCCATCTCTCTTTTGTTTTCTTTAACTATTTTTCTTTTTTCTCTTTTTTTGTCACCCCTTTTTTTTTGCTTTTTATCTTTTGGTATTTTTTTTCTCAGCAAGGAGCACGCAAGAACAGACCACAAAAAAATTTGAGCTCAATTGGATAAAAGATGTGGTTTATAGATAAACAGGATTATGCTCATAAAATTATGTCAAAATTTGTGGGCTCGAAAACTCAATTTTCCTGATCGAATTTCGCAATTCTAATTTTTGCGAACCCAGCTTGCTGGGATGAAACAGATCTAAAATTTTCTGGCGTTCTCTGTAGATATAAATTTTGCCCTATTTCGAGTTCAGAGGCAAAAGTTATCACTGTTTTATGGAAGGCAGTCCGAATCAGGGTTTTATGTGGACACAAGATGCAAACTGATGGTGATATGGAGCGGCAGCGAGCGGAGGGATCAACACAAACTAGAAACTAACACAATCTAAACCAGCAATAAGAACTCGACCTAGGACACAAACTCAACACTGCAGACTCTAAAACTGAAATATGCAAGGCTATGGCGTGGAAGGGTTGTAGGACAGGAAACAAATATGGCGATGGACTTGGGACGAAGGCAAAAACACTCAGACTAAGATAAATATGAACTTGACGGTATAACTGAAGCTCTGATTACCACATAATGGGGATTGGGGTCCCGATCTTCCATTAGTTCAATGATAACTATTGATTTGGTCGGAGAGCGACACACCGATCCGGCTTCAGATCACAAAGACCCGAACCCTACAACCTTAGCACCAAGTCTCCTCTGGTTATCAACCGTGTCACAATCTGGTTGACCTCGCCAAGAAGGCAAATCCTGGCTGCAAATCGAAGAACACAAGCAAGAACAAGATAAAACGCAACTCAAGTGAAGTTATAATTGCAGATATATGATTAAGACCTCAATGTGGGGTTTCACAAACCGATAACGGCGACTGTTCAATGACAGATTGATCTAAAGCAAAACCCAAACCCTAACGTAAGCAGAGGCTACTAAATATATAGGCCAAGGGGCATCCAAGGACCCCTACTCACGTCCTCAAGGAGTCCCGACACGTTACAAGGCCCAAACGGCCCAAAAGACGGCGACGCAGCGCCTGGCAGATTCTGGACGTCAACTTGTTTCGACGATTCCCATTGATTTTGTAGCCTTTCTGACATGATATTGAGTTGAAACTAGATCCATTTGAAACCCTATCAAACAAGCTTTCCAATAAGAGCTCATTGACCTCAATCGCACTCCGGATAGATGAGTTATGACATTTCCAATGAAGCACTATTGGGCTGCCGACGAACCGAAGGTTCAACTTTGATGAATTTGCACTTTGAGGCATATTTATACCTACAAGTAAATAAAAACATGTACATGTGGAACCAAGTGAATTGTACCAAAAATCATTATACAAATTTAGGAACGAACTCACCTTATAATCAATGGTCATATCCGAAGTTGTCATGTCCTTATCACCTATGAGCACCACAAAAAGCCTTATCAAGTTGTAGGAAGGAAAGCATGTGTTGACAATTCCTAACGCAATCACCAAGGCTAGAGATATCCCCGGCAACGGCGCCAGAAAGCTTGTTGAAAATTTCTAACGCAATTACCAAGGCTAGAGATATCCCCGGCAATGGCGCCAGAAAGCTTGTTGACACTAAATATGGCAAGGGGGTAAAACCGCAAGCACACGATTGTCAAATTAGCTTTCACCTAGGAGTATTCCAAGGTATCGATTTCCACAGGGAACGTGAGTGTTCTACTAAGAATCAGGGTCGTCCTAAGATAACTAGATGTTTGGGATAAATAGGGTAAAGAGGGTCTTGATGGCAAAGGTTCTAAATCAAGGTAAGGTCTACAATGATTGTTCACTTCGGAACTCTGTTTCGGTCAAGCACCGCAAAAGATAACTTGTGCCGTTACAGCTTCAGGCCCTATGCTTTAAGAACTTGCACAAACACGTGGTGGACTACAGAGACTAGATGGGGCTGTCACCACCCACTAGCCACCACACATCCAAGGAGCAAGCCGCACACACTGGTAAACGATAGCCTAAGCACCACGCCTACACTATTGCTTACTAGTCTAATCTAAGGTACCAAAGATAGACTAGAGCACTCAAGTAAATGAACAATGTACCAATGAACAATAGAAGTAGAACACTTACAGAGCCAAGTACCTTAACCAAGAAGAATCCCGGAGCGGCTCACTTGGAGGAGATCCGCATCCGCAGAGATACACGCCGAAGATGGTGCCAACAAGCCCGGCACTCCTCCAGCTTCTCCTCACTCTCTCCCTCTCTTCTACTCCTCACTAGGAGAGCTCTAAGGCTATGACTCTCATTTGGAGGGTGTGTATCTAGTGGTTGTTTGACTTACAAGTGAGGTAGAGGGTCCTATTTATAGTGCTAGAGTACTTCAGGGGTATTTATAGGAGTGCTGGAGGTCGGTGGCCGCCAGAGGTAGGGCGGGTGCCCTACTAGGAGGACGGTCGCCTGGTTGATTTCATCGACTTGCAATTCAATGGCCGTGGTTCCTCCCCAAAGGTGGTTGCAAGGTCGGTTGATGCCCGTTTTGCGATTTAGAGTCAGTTTGTGACCCTTAGAGAACGACATGTGGGCCCATGGATCCTTGACACCTCCATCTTGCACCATTGGTTGAAAACTGACTTTGATTGATGGCTAGGATGGCTTCTAGGGACCTTCACATGGATTATGGACATGGCAGGTGACAGAGGCAGGGCGGGCGCCCTGTTGATAGGGCCACCGGACTGTAGACGTTGCACTGACCTTGGATCAACGGAGGACAAACTTTATTTGGCATCTCCCATGGATGGCTGACGTGGAACGTGACAGGGACAGGACGGGCGCCCTGTGGATACGGCAGCCGTCCTCCAACTTGGGCCAAATGTGCTCATATTTGGTGAGCACGTAGGCCTCTCAGTTAGCTTTCCAACGCTTGGTCGTTTGCCTGATTCCGAAAAGGATGCATCCTGGGTGCTCATTTTACATGGGACTGCTCCTGTGGCCCGTTCTCCACTCTCCGGAAAGCGTAACCTTATCGTCCGTCCTCCGATTTTGGTGAACCAAAACCTTATTTCAAACTCCTTGAATCGGTGTAGTCACAAGAAGCGTGGATGAAGCCTTTTCTCTTCATATATCGCCGTTTTGTACTTACCTTGCACCTACACTCACATAGCCATCACAACTTATGGAAATGGTTAGAAATAAAAACCTATGACTATAGTTTGTATCATTTTTATGACCAAATTAGGTATTGTTGATGGTATAAAATAGGGTGTTAAGGACCATCAATAGCATACACAATATTGCTTTGGTGAGGATCCACAAATACCACATATATGAGAGATTTGAGAGAGAGTCATACAAGTGCAACTCTGAGTTTTATTTTGAAAAATATAAAATTCCCGGAACAGAGGTGAAATAATGGATTTGATATTTAGTGCTTAACTGATTATTCTATCTTTCAATTACCCAAGGCTAAGTGATAGTGAAAGTCCCATGATTGAAGGTCATATGGATAAATTTAAAAGTTAGATTGGTCACTCTGTTTTGGTAGAGAGTTTTTAATGAAGGCATGTGTGCAGAGTAATTCATTGTTTGCTCAGGGACGAGCAAACGTTAAGCTTGGGGGAGCTTGTTGATGGTAGTTATTGTTCAATTTTGAACATCAACAAAACATAAAAAAGGTAATGAATCTTTGGCCACATCCTGGGAACGTTTTAACTGTCTCATAAATTCTGGACCAAATTTATCCATACCAGACCCATTCTCATTCAACACTTTTTTGTGGGTCTGAAGAGAAAATCCAAGAAGCTTCTAAACTATTCTGCGGGAGGATATTTTGCACATGTTTCAGATTTTGAAGCAAGAAAGCAAACTGCTAGATAATCAACGCGAGGAGAATTTAGAAGAAGAGCCTTGGGTAGCTGAACCTGAATCTTTACTATCAACATCTCAACCCTCAGCTATCCCATTTTCCAATCCTATGGAAAAGGAGGATACTCCATTTTTGGACCATATGCTTGAAATCAAAGATGATCTTTTTGTCGAATTTGGAAACACATCTGACTTCCATTTGATCAAGAAGCCTCAGGAGTCCAAGAAATCATCTTTCCAAATAGAACCTTTAGATCCTCCTGAGCAAGCTTTCTTTAGAAAGACCACAAGAGAGCTAATATCCATAATCACCAATGATTGGCTAGAAGAATCAGAGGTTTCTTCTGACGCGATCTGAATAGATTCACCTTCTGTCTTAATCAAGTGTCAAATCCACAAAGTCCCTTTTGAAGCTTTCTACAATCTAGTTGTGGGTGTTAATATCATGTCGGCATTATTTGCTCAACATTTATTGATGCACATGCCACTAACCCCAACAATAAAGCTCTAGAAAAGTTCTTTCGGGCACAATCCAAGTTTAGGGATTCTTTATGTGCTCCCTATCCGGGTAAACGACGCCATGCTTGATTTAAGTTTCTATATTTTTGATATCATGGAGTTTGCCCTGTTGATAGGCCAACCAATTGGAAGACTTATTCAAGAAGAACAACAGGAAAATCAACATTCAACTTGGAAAAAACCTTAGATTCCCTTTGTCCATCACTCATTCCTTAACTGCTAAGATTGAGCCATATCCTGAGCCTGATCCAATTAGTGAGGTCACGGTGGTAGTGTTCTTGATTTTCTAAGAGAATCTCATCATGAAAAAAGATGTGGTGTCCGATGAACGGATGTTGTCCATATGTCACACCTTTGAACCTCAGACACACGATTTCAACTGTCGATTCAATGCGCACGGATGGTTAATGTTGCACTGGATGCGTCTACTGCCACACCAGACGCGTCCAGTGTCCAACACCCGAGAAAACCCGAGGCTGCACAGTTTTCACCCGAGAGCTACAGCTGATCACCGGGCACATCTAGTGAAGGACCATCGGACGCACCGGCGTTTGGTGCACTCACTGCAGCTGCTTGCACCCGACACATGTTTGTCTTCACCGGACGTGTGTTGATGGTAGTTATTGTTCAATTTTAAACATCAACAAGACATGAAAAAGGGCATAAAAACATCCTCAAACATAGAATAAGGTTTAAACTGACAGAATTCCACGAGTTTTGGTAAACCTGTGTTTTGCAGGGTGTTAATCAGAAAAGGATCAAGGGAAACCCACATGTCAGATCAAAATATCGGATTCCGACGCAAAAGTGGAACAAGAATATTCTAGAGAACACTAGAGACACGCCAGACGAAGCAGGGCCCACTTGGCAGAGAGAGAGGGTCGACCAACCCTCTGACCAGGTCGGCCGACCTGTTAGAGTCTCCTCTCCGCCTCCGTTTCGACATGGACTCACATCTCGATTTTTCATGCAATCTCCTCCGCCCGTCGAAGTCGGTTTGATCCAAGGGCTATGGTTCATCCCACCGGCCTATATAATGACCCCCAGACCCCCCAGGGTTTCATATCTCATATCTCTCAGATCATATCAATCAGAAGAGAAGAGCTCTCCACCAGAGATTAGGGTTAGACACTCAAAGTTCTAGTTTAGACCCAGATAGTAGATTGAAGTAGAGTTGAGCCTTCGGCTCAGGATTCTGGATCACCTGTCTACTAGAGATTGGTAATTCTGTTGTATTACCTCTTATTATGACTTTATGCTATTTCAATACTATGTTTTGGTTTGTTATGTTCCTAGTTTATTCTAGTAGTATATTTGATATAGTTATGATTGATAATGAGTTTATGCATGAGTTCGCAAAGTGCTTAATCCAGTACTCGAGTGGGTTAAGTGATGGACATTATAGGTGCATAGTGCGTAGATATTGTTTGCCTGCGAATGCGCTTTATATGCCGGGTCATGTGGTAGATCGCGGATGTGACACTCTCGTTGAGTCCTTTGTAATCCACTCCTCATATGTAGAGAGAGTAGAACTAAATTATGAAGGTAGACTTGCTCTGTTCTTGTTCTTCTTGAATAATGTTCCTGATGCATAGATAAAGAGTCAATTGTGCTATACATGATTGTATATTTGCTAGAGTAGATGAATAACATAATTAATTAGGAATGACATAAGAATCTGATCTCTTAAGTAATCCTATGCTTTGGTTGACTTTAATTTTGAGTAGTCCACACCTCTCTGGAAAGTTATCTAAGCCTTTATCATCATATTCATATCTTTATTGCCTTACCCTGTTTAAGTATGTGCTATGTGATTGATTCTATTCATAAGTAATGTAACTTAAATCTATCCACTCATGCCTGGCTCCATACCTTCTCCCTGTGGTAAAAATATAAATCGACAACCCTGGAATACTCGGGTAAAATGCTACAATGGTATAATTAATCTGTGCGCTTGCAGATACTTTGAATTTGATTATTTATATTCTATACCCTCTTTAGTCACTTGCACTCATAATAACTGCTTAGTATTATTCTGAGTAGTTTCCATACATGTCTCTTATATTCATGTTAGGGACGACAACTTAGTTATTATAAGAGACATTGTTTTAAAAGAGGTGGCAAAGTAATTTACCAAGTGACACTTAATTAATACCAATAACGTGTCCTCGACAATGTTCCCGTGTCCGGTGCAGGAACAGAGAGGTTACAAACAGCACACGCATCCGGTGCACTCTGCGTCGCTGTTTCTGCGCTAGGGTTAGCCACCGGACGCTCCAGCACAGTGTTCGTTGTAGCGTCTGGTGCTCTTTTGAGCACACTCTCAAGTCTATCTCACTGCCTTTACTCTCATGTGGTGACATGTAAGTGTCTACACTCTTAGGCACGTATGTTAGCAGGTTTTGAACACATTAATCACTCTATTCCAAGTGTATGCAACTAAATGCAACCTAGAGCACTTGATGACCGAGTCACGAAGCAATTCCCCTCTTAATAGTCCGGTCATCTATCCTAAATGTGATCGCTTTCACTAAGAGTTTTAATCACCAAAACAAAGAGCTATTTTCCTTTTACCTTAACCTCTAGCTCCTTGTTCCGTTTCTTTCATCCTTTCTCCACTTGATCACATCCTTTGCTCAATGTCATCTTCTCCATCATATGCACTAATTTTATTTTAGCTACACACTTAGCACTCATGATTAGTGACTAGGTTTCATCAATTGCAAAAACCAATCTAGGGCTTTTTAGCGGGGTGGCCATGATGACTAGGGGGGTCGGCGTGACGGTTGGAGATGGGCCCCTGATGGGGGTCCTTGGTGGTGTTGCCCTCAACCAGATTGATTTGAAACTGACTCTAGAAGGCTGAGGCTTTTGGACAAACATTTGGTAACGCGATCAATCGATCCGATCACGTTGCTGTTGTCGTTGTTCCTCCGAACGTAGTGGGAAAGTTCCCTGGTCAGAGAAGCGGTCCCAGATGCGATCAGCGCGGATGAGGTCCGAGCCGCCTCTCTGATTTCGCCCTTGCCATCGGCACCAATGATCCAAGTGATGGTTCCCACCGTGAAGACCTAGCTGTTGGCATTTCTAACGTCACCACCAAAAATAGACTCTCAGTAATGGCGCTAAAAATGATGAGAGGTATAGATTAATGTGCCATCTGATTAGTCTACAGATCACTTGAACTCTTATCCTCTATCGCTTAGAAGTAACTAGGTTGTCATCCCTAGCATGATTCTAAAAGATCTCTTCTTCTAGCAAGTGACTGAAATATATTATATTGTATCCGCAAGAGCACAGATAAAATATACACCAATGTAGCATTTTACCCAAGAGTATTCCGGATTGTCATTTATATTTTACCACTGGGAAGGGTTGGCAATAAATGGAATGTAGGTAGATAGATTATCATATGCATATGCAAATATGGAGATAACTATGCATGACCTATTTACTCAGAACAGGGGTTATGTCACAATAATAATAATATATAGGATAAGCTAGCATAATGATCAATCAACCAATCAATCAATATATATAATGATCACTTAGACCACTTCCTATCTAGGCAATAGCATGGATTAGGTTGAAACATAAGGATATCCTAAGTCATTCTAACTATACTATCAAAGACATATTAGATTAATCGTACTTAAGGGTGCAATTATACTAGCAATTATGACAAAGACACTTCATATTCATACTTAAGGGAATATTACTAAGGAAGATCAAGATCATAGCTAGCCTTCTAAAGTAACAATAACTTCCTACTCTCCCTACATTCGGAGTGTGGACTACGAAGGACTCAACGGGAGTGTCACATCCGCGATCTACCACAGAACCCATAATATAAGGCACATTTGTAGACAAACTACATCTAAGCACCATGTTTACATGCCGTTGGTCACCCATCCATGACGTCAATGAATGAGAGCTATACAAACCTATGTATGAATTTGAATTCATCCTAACTAGGCAAAGTATACAATCTAGATAAGCAATGAATAGCTTAATTGAGAACATAATCAATAGTAGAACAATGTCAATCAACCTTATCTCAAGCACTCAAAAAAGGTTTAATATACAAGAGAGAGCTTACAATGGCTCCAGGAAGCCTTCTAGCTCTAGGCAAGATCCGGAACTCAAGTAGAACTTGCCTCCTTCTACTTCTAACCTATGTTGCTATGCTCTAGATGGTGAAGTTCTAATGATTCTAGGGTTTCTGGCTCTTTACAACTGGATTGAACTGATATCTGATTGATTGATATGAAACCCTAGGGGGGGGTCTTAGACTCCTTATATAGGCCGGTGGGATAAACCGTGGCCTTTGGATCAAACCGACTTCAACGGGTGGTGGAGATTGCGTAAAAAATCGGGATGTGGGTCCACGTCGAAGCGGAGGCGGGGAGGCCTCTCTGACAGGTCGGCCGACCTGGTCAGAGGGTCGGCCGACCCCCTCTCTCTGAGTTGCGGGCCCCGCTTCGGCAGGCGTGTCTCTGGTATTCTCTAGAATATTCTTGATCTCCTTTCGCGGTGGAATTCGTTATTTCAATCCGACATGCGGGTCTCCCTTGATTCTTTTCTGATTAACCTCCTGCAAAACACTGATTCACCAAAACTGTGAAATTCTGTCAGTTAAAGCCTTATTCTATGGTGGTGTTTGCCTTTATACCCTTATTTTCATATTTAGTTGATGGGTAAAATCATACAATAATTACCGTCAACACTAGCCTGGCTCGGGGGGGACCATGGAGCTCGGGAAAGTCATCATCTAGCTTCCCATGAGATCAGAGTGCACACCCTCTACCTGGAGCGCCACGGTCGACAGAATATCGTCGGCAATCTACCGAGGGGTATGCCCGCGGTAGTAGATGAATAAGTAGAGGCGCGCCTGAGACGAGTTAGCGTAACACAAGAGTGAGGGACACACGATCAAGACAGGTTGAGGCCATCCGGAAGTGTAATACCCTATGTTCTATTTATATGAGTTGAGAATAGGGGGTCCCCTACCCACCATATATAGCCCAGGGGTAGGGTTATTGTAGCTTTCTCTTGAATCTTGGGTAATTGAAGGATAGAATGTCTAAGTTAAACACTATGTCTCAAACTTTGTCGTCCAACTCTTATCCTGGAGCTTTTGCAAGTTTTCAAAATAAAACTCAGAGTTTCCTTTGTATGACTCTCTCAAGTCTCTCAATATGTGATATTTGTAGATCCTTACCAAGGCAATAGTGATGCATGCCTTCTCTTCTCTCTCTCACCCTATAACTAATAGCTTGTGTGGAGCTTATGGGTAAGGAGACAACTCATACATACTTGCAATGAATATATTGTAAAGTCAAACAATGGATCCAAAGGAATAAGTCATACAAACAAATCAAGATGTGCATGTGTGTGGACGTGAGGTGGTACGTGGATATATATGGTGGCTAATCCTAATTCTACTTGTTTGCTCCTTGAGACATCTCTCTCTCTTTTTCAAACACTAGGGAATTGTGATGCAGGACAACATGGGCTATCTTTCTTTTTTCTTCTTCTTTTTCAGGCGGGCATCAGAGTACCCATTGTTTTGATAAATTCGGACACTTGTTCATTTTTACCTCTCAGGCGGGCATCTTTGTACCCATTGTTTTCTCTCATCTCACTCTTTTGCATAGCCACATGCCTCTTCTCTGCAACAACACTTCCCTCTCTTTTTCTTTTGCGAAACAACAAGAACTTGGAGCATTTATTTGGGGGTAACCAATGGGATGTTTTTTAGTGTTCACTCCTAGTGTAGGAGTAGAACATGTTTAGGCAGATCTAGATGGAATATGTGGAATGTGGATGCGCCTACTCGGATATGAGTAGTGCGTTATGGGTTGAATTCATGTGATCTTGATTGTAAAAGCATGACAAGTTCCTATGGTATCAACAAAGCTTGACTAAACTCGAAACAAAGCAAGTAGCATATAATGTGTATGTTTTCCTAATCTAGCATGTATGTCATACAGGAACTCATCATGTGGTTTTAAGGATTTTCAAAATAAATCTCTAGAATTCAAGTATCACTAGGAACAAGATAAATAGCAGCTCAAACTTTGCATATCATATCCCTCAATTATTAGATCAAGCATTTGCTACCCACAAGTTTCAGGTTCAAAGTAAATCTTCAAGTTAAAATGGTTGTATCTAAAACTTGGGATGATTCAAGGTTGAAAACTAAGTTGGTATGAGGAATCATGGTAGGGTGCTACTAATCAAATTTCGGAGCATGATTTTCGTCGAGTCTGAGCAAAATTATTGCAAGCACTCTCTTTTTATTTTATTCAAACACACTAACTAACCTAAACACTATTTATTTAGTTTTCAAATTTTATTTCACTAGCTAACTCACACGAAAAGCAATATGATACAATAATAAAGATGGGAAACTTATACTTAACTGGATTTAAGTAGAGGGTGCCCTCCCCCAAGCTGGATATTGACGAGGTCTTTGATGTTGCAAGTTGAGTGATCCTTATGGGAGCAGGTGTACCGGCAGCGTAAGGGCGTCGGGTTGACTAGCTCTTTGATCTTGTATTATCCTGTAAAACTCAATTGCCAACAAGAATACCAAATTTAATGGAGAGGGGTTAGGTTAATACCACTCAATGGTAAGTGATCGGTTATATATTCCCAGCAGAAGTTTCCTAATAGGGTGAACCTTCATGTGCCCACATATTTTTAGTATTTTTAGATTTTCTTATGGTACTTTGGTGAATCTTCATGTGTTCACATATTTTTGGTATTTTATGACTTTATAAAACAGACTCGATAATCGCATAGGTATAGTTACCTGATAACTAGGGGACGCTCCTTCCCCAAGCTAGATGTTTGCAATACGGTGTTGATGATCTTCAGGGCGAGCTTGCCAGCAGTAGTCCTGGTGGGCCCCACTGATAGACTCACTTCTTAGTCATAGTATTATCCTGCATAATTATACTCCAACAAGAAAACCAAAACTCGAGGCTCGAATGTGATAAGGGGTTAGCAGTCAGCCAATAAGTAATTGATTATTCTCTGAGTTGATTTTAATTGACAGATTCTAGCAGGATTCTTTTTTTAGGGTTTTCTAATTTTCTTATGCAACAATCAAATATGTATGCATGCTATATATTTTTATGCCACCACGGAGAATATTTATTCTCATGGGGCTTAGGATTTGCATAATGCAAGAAAGTAAATACAGATGCTATTATCATTTTTTTTATTTATTACATTTTTTATGCCACCATAGCGAATATTCTATAAGTTTATTCATATGGGGCTTTAATGTTTCATGATGTAGTAAATAAGGCAATAAAGATTTTTCTCTTCTTTTTTTTATATGCACAAAGATGAATATGCTAATGTAAAATTACTAATGTAAATTATGAATACTAATTAATTAGATAACTACCAGGTTACCTTATGGCAAGAGTGCGGAATTTAAAGTCTATCGACAGGACTTTTTCTTCCACTCTTGTGTATCTCTCCGTCTTAGAGATGAAGGTCTTGATGGTTGCACCTCTGGTGATGGTGATGTCACTTTTTTCTTTGCTTGGCCAGCAGGTTGAAGCAGAGCATTAATAGTGCAAGCTGGCAGTATCTTGCTTAGCGTGCATGTTCACAGAACTTTCACTTGTAGAATTTTGGGAATTAACAAATTTGCTTGAAGTGTTGTCCTGTTTGCAAAACCAAGGTAGAGATCAAGTGCATGGGATCTGCTGGTGGAAAAACACCAACAGAACCGAATCTATTTCTTTATTCATTCTTCTCTAGCCTTAGCCACATTGAAGAAGACAAAGTTGCTGTTACATAATTTGTTTTACTCATGACATGAGTGGTAAGATCAGACAATTAAACATTAATGTTGCATTTAAGTTCATATGACACAAAAGATTTAAATTGCTTAACCAATGGAATGGTTGTCTATCTCTACATAATATATAAATTTTCACATGAGTATGATTATCATCTTCTAAAAATAGAATATAATGTTTTAGCACATTTGTTTAAGATTGAGATCAAAAGAATGATGTCAGGAATAATCCTAAAGGACAAAGCATGTTGAGTTAATTAGGTTAATCAATTAAAGATATAACTCTAACATATTTGTGTCTTTATTTATCTGCATTTCAAGATAAAGAGGAAAATACTAACCACTTACGTTAAGATATTACTTTGATTATTAGAGCGTGATGGCACTAAATAATGAAGGGTAGATGATTGGTGGTCCTTTTCTTCTCTTGCATCTTGAGTTGTTCATGAGCATCTTGTCTCCTTTGTTGCTTATCCTCTTTGCCATCTTTTGCTTCTTTGATTTTATGACACCTTGTCACTTCATTCATTATTATGCCTACAACAGATTAGTAGACAACACATACCCAAAGGGATATACAACTTTGGAACATAGGTTGTTTGTCCAGAATTTTATCATGTTCTATCTACGCTAAGTACTTCCATCCATAATGAATGAGCTATGTCTTCCTCTATAAAGTTATTGAAGTTCAGCGTGTGCCCTGTCTCATCTCTGGTTTGAATTTATCTCATGACTTACCCAAATTAAATTGAAAGTTTTCAGCAAGGGTTAGTCCATCAGAATATCTAATGTTTACTACAGCATACGAGCGGCTCAAAAATCAACTTAGACACCACGTCCAATTTGACTTAGGAAGGCATTTTAACCTAAGTACCACGCTTAATTCAAAAAGCCTTTGAAAGTAAAATCATCACACCTGTTGGTTCGGAAATCAAACTAAACACCTTGTCTAATTATGATTTCAGAAAATAGTTTAAACTAAGTACCATGCCAAATTTTAAAAGGTATATGAAATTTCTCCAAACCTTAAGTATACTATAGCGAACAAAGGTAACATGAAAGTTTATAGAGAGTTATGCAAACAGAGATAAAAGAGCATAATCATTGATTAACAATTTGAACATGGATTGACAAGGTAGAGACAACCAATATTAGCAACATAAGATTTTCTAAATAAGTCCATTCCCCCAAGCTTAAATTTTGCAAGGTAAAGTTAAGTTTGGATGGATTAATGTTGCATGATGATTGGTTGGACATACCTAATGATGTCATCCTTCTACTTCAAGCCTGGAATGGTTAGTGACAAAAAATAGCCAAGGAAATATTTTTATAATTATAATTCTATGCTCAATTCTCAAGGCTATTATATCAAAAGGTACAAGTTCACATTATTTTTTTAAGAGTGGTTACTTTAGGACACAAAGTCGTTCTTGGAAGACCTTCTAATTATTACACTTTTAGTTAATAAACTTAGATTAAAAACCTTTGAAAGTAAGATCAAATACTCCTAAACTTGGCACCATGCTTCATTTAAGAGATACATGAAATTATTCCAGCCATAAGCTATAATAAGTAAAGGTAGCATGAAAGCATTACAAGGATTTAATCAAATAGAGATAAAATAATATGATCATAGTGAGGTATATATATATATTTCTTTTTAATATACAAGTGGTGTGGATGTATGCAAGAACTAAACATGCTATGGATTTGATATGAGCGAATATAAACTAAATGGTGTGAATGCATGGATTAAAATAAATATGCAATGAGATGCAAGAATTAAAAGATAACTACTCAAAAGTTTAAAGTCCATGAGCAAGACTTTCTCACCTTCTTGATCATACTTACCATGACTTGTGTCTAGCACAGCCTCTATATTCGTCATTTGAGATGTGATTTGAATTGTTGTGACGACGACCTCCTTCTCCTATCTACACAAGGTTAGAAAGAAATATATATATGTGTGCAAACCTGTGAGATGGCAGGGTTCCATTATTGATGAATCTTGAATGTTCAGGCACCCTGAGCTTTTCAATGTATCTTCTTGTCTTGTGGAAACTTGCCGGAAGGTCAAAACGGCTTCTGTTGTCCTGTCTTATTCCACAACTCAACAGAACAGAGGTAATCATATTAAATCTAGTAGTACACTAAATTAGCAGACATCAAGATCACTATAAAACTCTTATGCCAATTGCTTCCCCGGCAACGATGGTAAAAATGCTTGTTGATATTTATTAAGTGCAAATAGAATATGAAAGATTCCAAAAACGCACAGAATACCATTGTACCATTTTACCGGGAGTATTCCAGGTATCGTTATTTATATTTTACCACAGGAAAACAATGGTTACAGAAGTTTGATAGTTGACCATCATGTGTCTACTAACTTAGTACACCAACTAGACTATAGTAGGGGTAAACGATAAATGATATGAGTTATGCTTAAATGATATAGACACACAGGAGAATTCTATGATAAAAGAGCAGATAGCTAAAGTGAGAGGAAAACGGGAGAGTTCAAGGTTCCTAAATACTTCTTTATTACTGGGGTTTTATAATAACTGATTCATGGTAAATAAATCAATCACACAATAACACTTTGGGACATCAGAACACTAGCCACGGAACGGGATGAGAATGGGACTAGGAAGTTCTGACTACGGTCCTACAATCATTAACCTACACGAGGTGGAATACGTCGGCCATCAGGGTCGTCACCTCCTGAGGCTACCACAACTATTCGTAAGGTTGAGTGCAATCTCAGGTAACCTTTAGTCTAGACACCATGCCTACACTATTAATTACTACTCTAATCTCATATGAAAACTAGAGCACTCGCTACGAGCAGAAGTCCTATGCCAAAGTATAACAATTATACTAACCAATCAAATTCAAGGTATAAAGTAAATAGAGAAGATAAATATATTAAAGCATAAGTCTTACAAAGATGAGATACAAAGATATACCAAGCCCCTGAAGACTTCTCCAGAACCGAAGCGTAGCTCCGCTCTCCCTAACTGTAACAACCCTAAAATTCAAACACCAAAAATCCCAACCAACAAAAATTTTTCTAAAAACAAACCCAATTCATGTGCATGCATGTAGAGAATTATTATCTCTTGCAAGTAATATGCTCACCACTTGTCTATCTATTAAGAAAAGGTAAAATAGGTGTTGTAGCTCATATAGCATATTTGGACTTGACCTTTATTTCTTGAATGTATTTAAACACATTGTGTATCTATTCATATATGCATAAACACTCTTGAGTATATGAAAAATAGAAAAGGAAAAAGAAAAAGGATTTTAGAAGTAGAAGCGGGCCTTAACCAACCTTCGGCCCAGCCAGTTAGCCGCTTCGGCCTGGCCCAACCGCACTGCCCCATCAACACCCACACGCCCACGCCGTCCCCATGGCTGGGCCAGCCCAAACACACGTGCGAGCGCTACCTCCTCCCCACCGAGCCACTGTCATCCCGGCCCCGCCAGTCAGCCACATTGCCCGCCCCTGTTCTTCTTCCTCGCAAAGGCAACGGGGAACAGGGCCACGCAAATTGCATGACCCCGGTCCCGCACTGCTCCCCGCCTGTCCCCCGCGTGTCGCCGAGCCTTGGCAGCCAAGTCCGCGTCGGAATCACGCCAACCCTAGCCTAGCGCTCGCCACAGCCCTTGGATGCCGCACGGCGGATCCTGACCGCTCGCCATGGATCAAAGCGAGATCGGCAATATATAAGGACCCCTCTCGGCGCCCTAGCCTCATTCCGATCGCCGCCGCCGCTGGTGGCACTACTCCACACCACACCACGAGACCGAGAGTAAGGGAGAAGAGGAAGAAGGGAGGGAAGAAGGAGGCACCGAGGTGCTGCCGCCGCGGAGCACGCCGGAGCTAGAGCCGGAGACGAACCGGCGCCACCGTCGCGGGTCTGCACAGCACTGCGAACACCCGGCACGGCTACGACTCTTCACTGCACCGCCATCCTTCCTCCTTCGACACCGCGGTGAGCCGCCCGTGCCCCTCTGCCAACCACGCCATGCGTGTATGCCATGGCGTTCTACCCACGGAACGTGTAGGCCCGAGCCACTACCGGTTCCGGAACACATCTGCACCGCACCCGCACTTGCCGAACCTAGCCAAAAGGACTATGAAGCCTCTGACATGAGAACGAACAGGACGAGCACCGCTGTCGTGACCCGCCTCACAGAGCATCGCTGCCGCGCCGGCGTTCCCACCCACAACAACCACCATCCGCCCTACCGACTGACCGGGAAGCTCCGCCACATCATGCTGCCACTAGACCGAGCCACTGACCCAAGTGAGGAAGACCCGAGCTCGATCGGCCACACCGATGCCGAGTTCACCGGAGCGCCACCGTGCTTTGTGCGTTCCGGACGACTCCGACCGTCTTCGGGCAGGATAGCAGGTCATGGAGCATCGCCATGACCCCTTCGCAGCTATCATGTAGAAGGATGAACCTGGAACAACCCAATCCGATCTATCCGCATGCGCCGTGACCTCACCGGAGCGCCGCCGCGGAGCCTTACCATGAAAGGACCTTGCTGTCACCTTAGGTTGCCGGCAACATACCGTAGGACCACCTGGCCGAGCTGATTGGAGGGAAACGTAGCCCAATTGGACTGAACCACGAAGAATGACGCCTCACCGTAGTCCGCCGGTACCTGCAGAGGACCGCCACCACGCCTTCTGCGTGAACCACCCTACCAGGGCTCTTGCACAAAATTCAAGCCTTATAGTCACACACGGGCAGATGAACGAGTGATTATGACCAATTGTAACCTCTTCCCATGGCACGGATATCATCTTCGCCGGAGCCGTATCGCCGCCGGCCGCCATGGCACTGCAACCAAGCAGCCAAGAGCACGAAGCATCCATTTGTGGACACCACGACACCACGCACGAGCCTTGCTGGACTGTAGGAACCACTCTCGCCCGAAACAGAGGACACCGAACCACCGCCATACATCGCCGTAGCCGGCGAAGCCTTTGGGATCCCGCGTCGAACACCTAGCGAGCGCTGACGTGGGCACAGGCGTCAGCAGGGTGCACGCCCACGCCGCAGCACCACTACCACGGACCCGGTCCACCGTAGACCACAGAAGGGAAATAAGCAGTGCGCTCAGTTCACCATGAGCCGGGCCTGCGGTCTATAGACCAACACCCGCGCGGTCCACCGTGCACCAAACCCACCGTAAACTGAGCCCGGTGCGCTCCGGTGCTGCCACATGGCGTGTCCTGACGCCAACACGTGTCATCAGAGTGACGTCATGATGACGTCATCTGACCCCACCGGGCAGTCCACCGTTGACTCGGTCAACGCTGACGTTAGCAGTGACGTCATGCTGACGTCAGCAGACCCGTTGCCAGCCGGACCATTGACTTAGTTAACCTGAACAGTAACCCAACCAATCACAGGTTCACACGTGTCATCCTCTGATTAAATGGCCTTTTTCCATTTTTAGAAAATAGGATAAACTTCGGAAATTCATAACTTATTCATACGATGTCCAAAAATTGCGCACCACATATCAAAATTCTCAGAAAAATGTGCTCTACAACCTGAACCTATGTTTGAGTGCATTTGGATCTTCTATTTTTATTGGATTTTTCTGAATGATCTATAGGAGTCGCTAACGCGACTATTTCGATTCCATTTTCAGAGCCGGAGGAGAATCTGACTGAGGAGGACGACCACGGGTACCTTCAGGGGCTAGGAGACGACTACGAAGGTGCCACGTCCCACCAAATCCTTAGCACCTATTACGCATTGCTAATGTCGATCATGCCATTGCTTTATGATCATATGATATTAACTGTTTAGGATTGCATGTTAGAATAATTGATTACCCTGCCTTGTTTAAACTATCACCCTGCTATCCGCTTATAGGATAGATGCTCGCTGTTATATGTTTATTTGCTCTTCTACTACTAATTGGTTATTACACATATGTGGGGAAGTCGGGAACGGTTTGGCATATGTGAACCGGACTTAATCAAACGGGGCAGCGTGTTGCGTGAGTCTTGAGCGCATGGTGAGGGTCGAGTCGACCAAGTGGGCTAATTACGATAAGCTAGAAAAGCGAGTCTTGCTGGGGTGCAACCTGGGCATTCCCACGAGTGATACCTGTTGCGGGTAATCGTGTACAAGGTGATTCCGGGATGGATGGCCTGTGTGGTTTGAAGCCCCATCAATGGAGGTGCTGTGATGGCATGGGGAGAGTATCCCATTAGGATGGAGAAAGCCTGCTTGGTCTATTTTAGTCAACAATTCCGGTGACCAGGAATTTCAGGAATCCTTTACTACCCACTCGTCTTTGATGGGCGGGGAACGGCTGGATTACTTGGTAGGGCGGTGCCACTACTGCTAGGTTGAGAGGTGATAAGGGTGGGCGGTGACGGTCGATGGGTTCCCGTTCCGTTCTAGATGCGCAGTACCACTGATTGGACCCGGTACTACGTCGCCCAGTCTCAGCGTGATGGTGTTGGATCCGGAATGTCCCAGGGCTGAGTGGTAGGGTGGCATCGACCTAGGCAAGTAAGCACCCGGAATTCTGCCTAGGTGTTTGCGCAACACCTATGATGGCTAATCTTGTGAGTGGTAGAACCTCTGTAGACTGTACGGTTGATCGATCGATACATATGCCGTCTCGTCGGCTATGGACCTTTCCTGAGTCCTGTTGCACTTCTTAGGGAGTGGTATATTCTTTTCTCCCTCTGGATGATGTTTTCTGGCAGTGTTCCCGACGTGGCAATGTGCCGCTGAGACAGGCCCGAGAGGGAGTTGGGCCTGCCGATTGAGTACGAGGTGTGAGTGAGATGTGGTGTATGGGATGGGAATAGAATGAAATGGGTGGATGGGTGGAGTAGAATGAGATAAAACCTGACTATTAAAATATTGATTACACTTGCATAGGAAACCCCAGCCTATAAGTCTGCTTGTACAGCCTTGCATCCACTTTTCACAAAGCAACTGCTGTCATAGGTGGGCTCCGTGGCCAGTACAAATCGTACTGATAATTTGCTGTCAGGTGACGAGAAAGAGTACGACTTCGATGGAGACGATTGGGAAGAGTAGGGTCGCGTGCTACACTCAAGTTGGCCGTGAAGGATGAATCGCTTCCGCATCTTATCAGCTTCTCTGAATTGTTGATCCCGCCAGTGTGGCGATGTAATAAATTATGTAAGACTCTGTTAAGTACTCGTTGTATGGATCCTGGTATCAACTGAGATTTGGGTAATTTTATGGATTGTTCGAGACAATCTATTTAATTACATTGCGTGCCTGTGGATTTCCCTTCGTGGAAACCGAGGTCGTGTCACTTGGTATCGGAGCCATACATGGCTGTAGGATGAGACCAATAGAAAATGGACACTAGAATAGAGAACCAGACTCTCTTTCGGTTATATTACCGACCTTTGCATTTACTTTTTATGCAATGGCTTATCTAATACTTGGACCTGCTAACCCGTTTCTTGAAAAATTGCAGATGACCAATCTTGGACACCCACCACTTGGACTGCTGCGCGACGGCACCGTCGAGGTCCCAATCCGCGGGAGGAACTACGGTGGATTTGCTCTGGTCCTATGACAGGTGCTCGAGGAGCTTGGAGCCCCGGCTGACCAGATCCAGTACTTCTGTAGAGGGAAGATCATCGCAGATGAGAGCTTCGAGGGGCCCGTTACCACCAGGGTAGAGACCCCAGTTAGTCTAACCTTTCCAGAGCTACCGGTATTCACAGACTACACTGCCGGAGAGACTGTTGAGGATGGAGTGCAGTCGGTCTCCCGCAAGGTACTGCGCACAGTGGTTTACACAGCCTACGAGTACCTCAGAGGGACCCACTTCCGTCTGCTACCTCAGGCCCTGGAGCTACACCCCGACCCTTACCAGAGAGTCCTATACGCCAGCCAGATCACTCAGGCCGAGACCGACCCTTGCCTTCACACTGCAGCACACCACCTCATGGAGCAGGACAGGTATATTAGCTCATTGGAGCAGAGGAGGCAGCGTGACCGAGCCCATTTGGCAGAGGCAGAGGATAGCTTGTTGAGTGGGACTCAGACACTGGAGGGTTTGAGCAAGGCAGTCACCGACTTGCAGCAGGAAATGCAGCGCAGAGACGAGAAGCACCGAGTGGAGATCGCCAATCTGCGGGACAAGGTCGGAGATTTCGGGATTCGCAACCATTACTTGGGTTGCAAGGTGCTAGGGTTGCAGAGGGAGCTCGATGACAAGAACAGGGCACTCGCTGAGAAGAAGCAAAAGGGCACAGATAGAGGGGTTGAGATGCTCAAGTTACGATCTAGGATCAAGGAATTAGAGAAGGAGTTAGGGGAGGCTGAGGAGAGGTCCGTCCGCAACCAGGGGCACCTAATCGATCACGTGAAGATGGTGGAGTTCCTAAAGGACACGGTACGGAGGATCATGAGAGCTTGGAAGCTATCCGATGCCAGGAGGGTCATCGAGGTATGGAGGGTGCAGAGTCAGCTACCACCTGCAGACCACACGAAGCCCAGAGATGGAGACTTTAGCATACCACCTACTACGCTCAACATGGGAGCTTGTCCATCCCAGGGACTGCAGCAGATCGGACCCACTCCAGAGTTAGCAGAGGCTCTCTCCTACGTCAACCGTCTGTACATGACCAACGACGAGATCGAGGCGGAAGACAGTCGTATTCCTTCAGCCATACTCCACCTCATGTAGTTGGACCCTGCGAGGCCCTATGATCAGTATCACCATGATTAGTAGTATTACTATCTCTTCTCCAGCTACCTGCGTGTAGCACGATCTTCATAGATGCTAGGGACCTCTTGATATGTAATAAGAACCCATGTAATGAGTGATATTTGGATCTTAATGCATTTTATGGTTCTTCATGCTTCGTTGGTTGAGTGCAGGATAGAATGTTTTAAAATATTTAAATCGCTGTAAATCACCTAAACTCTTACTTGAATAAATTATCTATCACTGCACTGAGCACATGCCAAATATTTTCAGATGTCGATGAGACGTTCCGCTCGTTTGGAGAATTGCCAGCCCTCCCCCGCACCTGCGCCAGGACGCGGGCGTGGTCGTGGCTGTGGATGCCCAGCTGGCAGGCGTGCTAGAATCAAACTGGAAGAAGAGCTGCGCCAGGCAGAGGATGCACTGCCGGTGAACGACCCGCCACCACAAGGCGAGAATGTGCCTCCGCCACCTCCGCCACCGCCACTGCCACCACCACCGACGTTGGCGGAAGTGATGGCTCAGCAGACCCAGCTACTGAATGCCATTGCTATGGGGATGAACAGGCACCATGGGCCACCCCAGAATGAATTCCAAAGGAAACTAGAGGGATTCCTGAAGCTGAGGCCACCCACCTTCAATGGGACCGACAGCGATCCCCTCGCTGCTGACGGTTGGCTCAAGGAGATGGAGAAGAAGCTGGGCCTGACCACTTGCACTGATGAGGAGTGTGTTGGGATTGCAAGCCACCAGCTGACGGGTGCTGCACAGGCCTGGTAGGACAACTACACCAGCACTCACGAGGACCCGGCCCGCATTGACTGGGAGGAGTTCACTGAGGCTTTCTGCGACCACCACATCCCTCAGGGAGTTATGGACGACAAGGAGAACGAGTTCCGCAACATCTCCCAGGGAGCTGACCGGATCCATGAGTACACGACCCGCTTCAACTGCCTACTCCGCTACGCACCTGCGTCTTGCGTGAGTTCTGAGAAGGAGAAGATGTACTACTACAGGAAGGGACTACAGACCAAGATCAGGTTGGCACTCTCAGGCAACAAGAGCTACACCCTTCGTGAGCTGATTGACCGCTGCATTGAGATCGAGAAGGATTGCATAGAAGCGCGCTTGGAGTTCGAGGCCCAGAACAAGGGGAAGAAGCGCCGCTCCGAGGGACCCGCTTGCACTACTCCACCCTAGAGACAGCGAACGGGTGCACCTCCGCCTTTTCGGAACTCGCCAGGGACCTCCTTCGGGTACGAGCCGTGGTGGTGGTACCTACAACAACAACTACCACCATCCCGCTCAGACCTACCCTGCGCCGGCTCGGACTGTGCAGAACACGCCCGCCCCAGCTACTAACACGCCGAGGGCAAGCAACTGGAAGGCTCCTGCGACAACCTCAGCAGGCAGTGCGCCCTTCACTTGCTTCAGGTGCGGGAAGCCCGGACACAGAGTGGCTGTGTGCCCCGACCTCAACCGTGCACCAGCTGCTGCACAAGGCACGCCGAACCGAGGATTCGCTGCCCATGGACGTCTGAACCACATGACCGCCGAGGAAGCAGAGGCTGCTCCAGATGCAGTATACGGTATGTTTTTGGTACATGGTAACAAGGCTACAGTTCTGTTTGATTCAGGGGCTACTTGTTCTTACATCTCATCTGCATATGCACGTAAGCACAGCATACCTGTAACCCCTAGAGCAAACCCAATCCTGACCAGCTCACCCTTAGGAACCTTCAGGAGCATCCACATATGTAATGGAGTGAGAATCACAATCGAAGGTCTAAACTTCCGAGCCAACCTCACCTTACTACCCTCTAACAGCTTAGATGTCATCCTACGTATGGATTGGCTAACCAAACACCGTGGAGTGATATCCTGCTCACCTAGATATGTCCATGTAACCCATCCCTCCAGACAAGCTGTCCGATGTATACCCCAAACCGTGAGAATTCAAGCCCTCCTATGTGCCCTGTAGACTAAAGGAGACAAGAAGGCTTTGACAGTGGATGATGTACCAGTGGTCAGAGATTACGCTGATGTATTTCCAGAAGAATTGCCAGGCATGCCATCGGACAGGGATGTAGAATTCGTTATCAACCTGATGCCAGGGACTGCCCCAATTGCCAAGAGACTGTATCGGATGTTAGCAGATGAGTTGAGTGAACTTAAGAAGTAGCTAGGGGAACTGTTGGAGAAGGGCTATATCAGGCCAAGTGCCTCGCCATGGGGATCCCCTGTCTTGTTTGTCAAGAAGAAGGATGGCTCGATGAGGATGTGCATTGATTATTGGAATCTAAATGCGGTCACGATCAAGAATAAATACCCGCTGCCCCGCATTGATGACCTGCTGGATCAATTGCGCAATGCCAAGTACTTCTCGAAGATTGACCTTCGATCAGGATACCATCAGATAAAGATCAGGGAGGAGGATATTTCGAAGACTGCGTTTGTCACTAGATATGGACAGTATGAATGCACGGTAGTCTCATTCGGACTCACTAACACCCCAGCCTATTTCATGAACATGATGAACAAGGTCTTTATGAACGAGCTAGACAAGTTTGTGGTGGTATTTATTGATGACATACTGATTTACTCGGCTACTAAAGAGGAGCACGAGCTACAACTCAGGACTGTGTTGGAGAGGTTATCTCACCATCTGCTGTACATTAAGTTCAGCAAATGCGAGTTCTGGTTAGAAGAAGTTGCTTTCCTAAGCCACGTACTGTCAGCCAAAGGAGTTGCGGTAGACCCAGCCAAGATTGAAGCTGTAAAAGAAGGGGAACAACCCCGCAATGTGACAAAGATTAGAAGCTTTCTGGGACTTGCTGGCTATTATCGTAGATTCATCGAGAACTTCTCCAGGATCGCATGACCCATGACTAATCTGCTTAAGAAAGCCAATGAGTTTGTATGGACTCCAGATTGTGAGAAGAGTTTCCAAACTTTGAAGCAGAGACTCACCACTACCCCCATATTGGCCCTACCTAATATTCATAAAGACTTTGTGGTATATTGTGACGCCTCTCGGCAAGGTTTGAGCTGCGTACTAATGCAAGAAGGAAGGGTGGCATATGCCTCAAGACAGTTGAAAGAACATAAACAGAGATACCCGACTCATGACCTAGAACTTGCAGCCATGGTACATGCACTCAAGATCTGGAGGCACTATCTAATAAGCAACAAGTGTGACATCTACACTGACCACAAGAGCCTGAAGTACTTCTTCACTCAAGAGGATCTAAACATGAGACAGCGCAGATGGTTGGAACTCATCGAGGATTATGATCTCGAGATTCACTACCATCCAGGAAAAGCAAATGTAGTTGCAGATGCTCTTAGCTGTAAGAGCTACTGCCATACCCTTATCGCCGAGTCTATGCCGCCCGAGCTTAAGAAGGAATTCGGCATATTCCAGCTCGAGATAGTCTCTCATGGAATGCTAAATGAACTTCGTGTCGAGTACAATCTTACAGCTCGGATTCGAGCTGCGCAAAAGAACTGTCCAGAGATAGATTACATCCGGGGGCTGATGAAGTTGGGGAGAGGTTCAGAATACCGAGAAGATGAGCAGGGAACTGTTTGGTTCAAGGAAAGAATATGCGTGCCAACTGATTCAGCACTATGGGAGGAAATTCTTTCAGAAGGACACGATTCCAAGTATTGTATCCACCCTGGGTCAGCAAAGATGTACCAAGATCTGAAGAAATATTTCTGGTGGGAAAACATGAAGGCAGATATTGCGGGACATGTTGCGCGATGTGACACATTCAATAGAATCAAAGCCGAACATCAGAGACCGGTAGGGTTGCTACAACGGGTTGAGGTACCCGAATGGAAGTGGGAGTGTATCTCCATGGATTTCATAGTTGGGCTACCCCTCACCCCAAACCATCATAACTCCATTTGGATAATTGTTGACCGCCTGACCAAAGTTGCTCACTTCATCCCTGTTCACACAGGGTATGGGGCCGAAAAACTGGCGGACCTGTACATGGCCAACATTCTGAAACTGCATGGTGCCCCTGCTAGCATTATTTCCGATCGAGGCTCACAATTTATGTCTCAGTTTTGGAAATCCTTGCACAAGTCCATTGGGACCAAGCTTGATTACAGCACCACTTATCACCCACAAACCGATGGGCAGACAAAAAAGGGTAAATCAGATTCTCGAAGACATGCTCCGTGCTTACGTGCTAAAATACAAGACACATTGGGAAAGCTGCTTACCCCACGCTGAATTCTCGTACAACAGCAGTTATCAGACAAGCCTCAAGATGTCACCATTTGAAGCCTTATATGGGAGACCCTGCAAGACGCCATTGATGTGGTCAGAACCAGGGGAGAGAGCGTTCTTCGAACCCGCAAAAATTGTGGAAGCAGAGGCAGGAGTTGCACAAGTTAGAGAGAATTTAAAGATAGCCCAGAGCAGGCAGAAAAGCTATGCAGACAAGAGGCGAAGGGAGTTGGAATTCAAGGTTGGAGATTATGCGTACCTTAAGGTATCCCCTCTCCGGGGCACTGTCAGATTTCACGTGAAAGGGAAACTGGCCCCAAGATACGTTGGACCGTACCGAATTTGCAAGCGTGTTGGAAAACTTGCTTACAAGGTAGAATTGCCAGAAGAGTTGTCTGGAGTACACTCCGTGTTCCACGTCTCACAGCTACGGAAGTGTTTGAAGCTTCCCAAGGAACAAGTTCCCACAGATGCGCTAGATCTGCAAGACACGCTTGAGTATAAGGAGCATCCGATCAAGATCCTAGCATGGGACACCAAAGAGACCCGAAACAAGACCATCCCGATGTGCAAGGTACAATGGAGCAATCACGCAGAACGAGAAGCTACTTGGGAAAAAGAGTCCAATTTACGGATCATGTTTCCCTACCTATTCGAAGGGTACGTTGTCTCTAAATCTCGAGGACGAGATCCTAATGAGGGGGAGGACTATAACAACCCTAAAATTCAAACACCAAAAATCCCAACCAACAAAATTTTTTCTAAAACCAAACCCAATTCATGTGCATGCATGTAGAGAATTATTATCTCTTGCAAGTAATATGCTCACCACTTGTCTATCTATTAAGAAAAGGTAAAGTAGGTGTTGTAGCTCATATAGCATATTTGGACTTGACCTTTATTTCTTGAATGTATTTAAACACATTGTGTATCTATTCATATATGCATAAACACTCTTGAGTATATCAAAAATAGAAAAGGAAAAGGAAAAAGGATTTTAGATGTGGAAGCGGGCCTTAACCAACCTTCGGGCCAGCCAGTTAGACGCTTCGGCCTGGCCCAACCACACTGCCCCATCAACACCCACACGCTCGCGCCGTCCCCATGGCTGGGCCAGCCCAAACACGCGCGCGCGCGCTACCTCCTCCCCACCGAGCCACTGTCATCCCGGCCCCGCCAGTCAGCCACATCGCCCGCCCCTGTTCTTCTTCCTTGCAAAGGCAACGGGGAACAGGGCCACGCAAATCGCCTGACCCCGGTCCCGCACTGCTCCCCGCCTGTCCCCCGCGTGTCGCCGAGCCTTGGCGACCAAGTCCGCGTCGGAATCACGCCAACCCTAGCCTAGCGCTCGCCACAGCCCTTGGATGCCGCACGGCGGATCCCGACCGCTCGCCATGGATCAAAGCGAGCTCGGCAATATATAAGGACCCCTCTCAGCACCCTAGCCTCATTCCGATCGCCGCCACCGCTGGTGGCACTACTCCACACCACACCATGAGACCGAGAGTGAGAGAGAAGAGGAAGAAGGGAGGGAAGAAGGAGGTGCCGAGGTGCTGCCGCCGCGGAGCACGCCGGAGACGAACCGGCGCCACCGTCACGGGTCTGCACAGCACTGTGAACACTCGGCACGGCTACGACTCTTCACTGCACCATCATCCTTCCTCCTTTGACACCGCGGTGAGCCGCCCGTGCCCCTCTGCCAACCTCGCCGCGCTTGTTTGCCATGGCGTTCTACCCATGGAACGCGTAGGCCCGAGCCACTACCGCCTCCGGAACACATCTGCACCGCACCCGCACTTGCCAAACCCAGCCAAAAGGACTATGAAGCCTCTGACATGAGAACGGATAGGATGAGCACCGCCGTCGTGACCCGCCTCACAGGGCACCGCCGCCGCGCCGGCGTTCCCACCCACAACAACCACCATCCGCCCTACCGACTGACTGGGAAGCTCCGCCACATCATGCCGCCACTAGACCAAGCCACTGACCCAGGTGAGGAAGACCCAAGCTCGATCGGCCACACCCATGCCGAGTTCACCGGAGCGCCACCGTGCTGTGTGCGTTTCGGATGACTCCGCCCGTCTTCATGCAGGATAGCAGGTCATGGAGCATCACCATGACCCCCTCGCAGCTATCGTGTAGAAGGATGAACCTGGAACAACCCAATCCGATCTATCCGCGTGCGCCACGACCTCACCGGAGCGCCGCCGCGGAGCCTTACCATGAAAGGACCTTGCTGTCACCTTAGGTTGCCGGCAACATACCGTAGGACCACCTGGCCGAGCCGATTGGAGGGAAACACAGCCCAATTGGACTGAACCACGAAGAATGACGCCTCACCGTAGTCCGCCGCTACCTGCAGAGGACCGCCACCACACCTTCCACGTGAACCACCCTACCAGGGCTCTTGCACAAAATTGAAGCCTCAGAGTCACACATGGGCGGATGAACGAGTGATTATGACCAATTGTAACCTCTTCCCATGGCACGGATATCATCTTCGCCGGAGCCGTATCGCCGCCGGCCGCCATGGCACTGCAACCAAGCAGCCAAGAGCACGAAACATCCTTTTGTGGACACCACGACACCACGCACGAGCCTTGCTAGACTGTAGGAACCACTCTCGCCCGGAACAGAGGACACCGAACCACCGCCGTACACCGCCGTCGCCGGCGAAGCCTTTGGGATCCCGCGTCGAACACCTAGCGAGCGCTGATGTGGGCATAGGCGTCAGCAGGGTGCACGCCCACGCCGCAGCACCACTACCACGGACCCGGTCCACCATAGACCACAGAAGGGAAATAAGCGGTGCGCTCGGTTCACCATGAGCCGGGCCTGCGGTCTATAGACCAACACCCGCGCGGTCCGCCGTGCACCAAACCCACCGTAAACCGAGCCCGGTGCGCTCCAATGTTGCCACGTGGCATGTCCTGACGCCAACACGTGTCATCAGAGTGACGTCATGATGACGTCATCTGACCCCACCGGGCAGTCCACCGTTGACTCGGTCAATGCTGACGTCAGCAGTGACGTCATGTTGACGTTAGCAGACCTGTTGCCAGCTGGACCATTGACTTAGTCAACATGAATAGTAACCTGACCAATCACAGGTTCACACGTGTCATCCTCTGATTAAATGGCCTTTTTCCATTTTCAGAAAATAGGATAAACTTCGGAAATTCATAACTTATTCATACGATGTCCAAAAATTGCGCACAACATAACAAAATTCTCAGAAAAATGAGCGAGCTCTACAACCTGAACCTATGTTTGAGTGCATTTGGATCTTCTATTTTTATTGGATTTTTCTGAATGATCTATAGGAGTCGCTAACGCGACTATTTCGATTCCATTTTCAGAGCCGGAGGAGAATCTGACTGAGGAGGACGACCACGGGTACCTTCAGGGGCTAGGAGACGACTACGAAGGTGCCACGTCCCACCAAATCCTTAGCACCTATTACGCATTGCTAATGTCGATCATGCCATTGCTTCATGATCATATGATATTAACTGTTTAGGATTGCATGTTAGAATAATTGATTACCCTGCCTTATTTAAACTATCACCCTGCTATCCGCTTATAGGATAGATGCTCGCTGTTATATGTTTATTTGCTCTTTTACTACTTATTGATTATTACACATATGTGGGGAAATCGGGAACGGTTTGGCATATGTGAACCGGACTTAATCAAATGGGGCAGCGTGCTGCGTGAGTCTTGAGCGCGTGGTGAGGGTCGAGTCGACCAAGTGGGCTATTTACGACAAGCTGGAAAAGCGAGTCTTGCCGGGGTGCAACCTGGGCATTCCCACGAGTGATACCTGTGGCGGGTAATGGTGTACAAGGTGATTCCGGGATGGATGGCCTGTGTGGTTTGAAGCCCCGTGAATGGAGGTGCTGTAATGGCACGGGGAGAGTATCCCCTTAGGATGGAGAAAGCCTGCTTGGTCTATTTTATTCAACACTTCCGGTGACCAGGAATTTCGGGAATCCTTTACTACTCACTCGTCTTCGATGGGCGGGGAACGGCTGGACTACTTAGTAGGGCGGTGCCACTACTGCTAGGTTGAGAGGTGATAAGGGTGGGTGGTGACGGTCGATGGGTTCCCGTTCCGTTCTAGATACGCAGTACCACTGATTGGGTCCGGTACTGCGTCTCCCAGTCTCAACGTGATGGTGTTGGATCCGGAATGTCTCAGGGCTGAGTGGTAGGGTGGCATCGACCTAGGCAAGCAAGCACCCGGAATTCTACCTGGGTGTTTCCACAACACCTATGATGGTTAATCTTGTGAGTAGTAGAACCTCTGCAGAGTGTATGGTTGATCGATCGATATATATGCTGACTCGTCGGTTATGGACCTTTCCTGAGTCCTGTTGCACTTCTTAGGGAGCGATATATTCTTTTCTCCCTCTGGATGATGTTTTCCGGCAGTGTGCCCGACGTGGCAGTGTGCCGCTGAGACAGGCCCGAGAGGGAGTTGGGCCTGCCGAATGAGTGCGAGGTATAAGTGAGATGTGGTGTATGGGATGGGAATAGAATGAAATGGGTGGAGTAGAATGAGATAAAACCTGACTATTAAAATATTGATTACACTTGCATAGGAAACCCCAGCCTATAGGTCTGCTTGTACAGTCTTGCATCCACTTTTCACAAAGCAACTGCTATCATAGGTGGGCTTCGTGGCCAGTACAAATCGTACTGATAATTTGCTGTCAGGTGACGAGAAAGAGTACGACTTCGATGGAGACGATTGGGAAGAGTAGGGTCGCGTGCTACACTCAAGTTGGCCATGAAGGATGAATCGCTTCCGCATCTTATCAGCTTCTCTGAATTGTTGATCCCGCTGGTGTGGCGATGTAATAAATTATGTAAGACTCTGTTAAGTACTCATTGTATGGATCCTGGTATCAACTGAGATTTGGGTAATTTTATGGATTGTTCGAGACAATCTATTTAATTACATTGCGTGCCTGTGGATTTCCCTTCGTTGAAACCGAGGTCGTTTCACTAACTCTCAAGTAGAACTAATTTACTACATTAGAAAGTTTATCCCTAATTCTTTAGAGTTGAGAGGTTATCCATTCGAGGGACGTCTCTACAACTCCATAATGATGCCCTTGACTCGGGGTGTCCTGGGTTCCTTATATGGGGGCGCCTGGCCTCCTCTCCACCTTGGGCAAGCAATATGGTACTAAGCCTTTCCACCATGTGCACATAGGCTTTAATGGGCTAAATTCTGATTTAGGCCCAATTAATCCCGCAGCTCATGTTTTAGAATCTTCCAGTGTTTGTAAAATCCATATCTTTTTATTCCGGACTCCAAAAATAGCAAACCATAGGTCCGTTTCGATCATCTCGACGAGCTCTATGCAATGGTGAACTCCAATTCCTCATTTGAGATACTTTTAATTGGTGAAAAATTGAATATCCTTTTATACCCTGTAAAACAAGTGAGAACACCAAAACTCGTGGAACTTATTAGAATCAAACCCCATAACTATGTTGTGTATTGTTTTATGCCCTTGATTCATGTTTATTTGATGGGTAAAAATAAGCAATAACTACCGTCAACAGTTATAGATCGGTTGTTATCATCCATAACATATTATGAGATCTGGTTTACAAGGAAACAATAATCATCTACCAAACCGAAAGGCTACTTCCTTGGCCGTCAAGGCTCCGATCAGCAGTCATGTGGCACGCGAAGACCTAACGTAGAGTACAGATGATGCCTCCGGGCGGTATGGGCTTCTCGGAGGGCATGGCCCATGTAACACCATGTGGGTATATGAATCTATACCCCCACACCTAGCTAGTAGCTTGATGATGCATGAGATCAGCCTCATAAGGGCACTTTCAATACAGAAACCATCATAGTTTCTATAGAAATTAATTATACTGCCACCTAAGCGTTTTGCTGATGTGGCAAGAGAGTTGTGGAAGAGAGAGAATAAAAATAATAGAAACCGGGTCTAAGTTAAAAAACCTGTCTACACGAGAAGCAAGATACAAAGGGATATGATTGGTAGATAATAGAAAGAATGTATGCGATTGGATAAAAATTTATTCGGTAGAAACTATTCATTAGAACTATAATTTCTATATGCAGAGTCTAGTGCCCTAAGGACACTCTCAACCAAGAAACTAAGTGACTTATGTTCATTAATTAAGCTAGCACCTAAGTAAAATGATGACGTGGCATTGCAATTAAAGATGAAAAAGCAGGAAATGGTTTTTTAGACAAGAAATCATGTCTACATAAGAATTAAGACATGAAGATGTGTGATTAGTAGATGATTGAGAGAGATGACATTTGATTAGCAAAAAAACAATTCTATAGGAATTATCTATTGAAACATAATTTATATATATGCATAAAACTATACGTGGTTTCACGTTGGAACTGCCCTAAATAGACAACTTTCTATTGGAAGGAGAAATTAATGGCTTTCTGAATCTATTTATTGGATCGAAACTGCAAAGTTTGTTCAGCTCTACAAGTCAACCGTAGTCACATTGCTGCCGAAGAGAAGACGGGTTGGCTAGAGATGCTGCTCTAGCTGTACTATGACCACCAGCATCTACGCTGCGAATATGCCCCTCTTCCCGTCGCCTTTTGCCCTTTTCTTACACAGCTCTCCACCTGTTGACCGGGCGTGCTGCGTGCGTCCGTAGCGTGGCGCACGTACGTCGCCGCCGAGCCGCTCGGGAGTTGGACCACGCTCGAACCAAACCAAAAAGAACCCCACCACCACCTGGATCTACCCCCCCGTGCCGGCCCCGTCCCGTCCCGTGCGGCCTTGCTCCCCTCTCCTCTCGTCCATCTCCTCGTCGTCTTCCTCGCCGCCACCGCCCCCTCCGGCCCCCGGCTTCTCCACTCCCACCCCCGCGCAAACCCTAAAACTCCCTCTTGTCCTAGGAGGCATATGACGGCGATTCGCCGCGCGCAAGGAGGGAGCGAATTCGCGACCGCGTCGCCGCTGACGCCGTCCTAGGGCGCGTCGAGCCCTGCCACCCCATCGACGGGCCCACCCCAACGACACCCGCCATGTTCGAGGGCCACGTATGATCTCTCACCCTTCCTCCATGTTCTCCCATCCCTTCAGCACCTTGGTCGTGGCCATTTTGATGCGCGCGATGGACGACATGCCGTATGATCGACTAGTGGACCGATGGGTTGGTTTAGTCGTGGCGTTGTTCAGTCCGTGTCACCGAATCTCTATGCAGATCATGTTTCATATTTGGGGACGGCTTGGAGGGGGTAGAATTCACTGCGTTGATGATTGACCCTTGTTTGTTTGCGTTATGTTATGATCAAGAATTGAATGTTGATTTATGGAGGAGCCTCTAAAGGGGCAAGTTGTGGACTTGTGGTGCTTGCGTATATGTTTGTTCATAGTTTTATAGTTTGGCTGAATTCCAACTATTGAGGAATCTGTTGACTTTTGTTGAGCAAAATGTCTTATTACATTTGGCCTATGATCATGCAAGTACATGACACTAGAACATTGTCTTTTATAGTCGCATATGGTGATTTGGCAGCAGTGTGAAAGTTCATAGCTTCAGTATGTCTTTTTTTTTTTTTAAATAAAAAATTGAAATCTCCTAGCCCCTGTTATCTCCAGACATATGTACTTGCTGCTCTTTATGTTTGGATGCATCTGTCGTGATCACATCTTATTCTCACCAGTGAATGCTCCACACTATTATGGTGAGAGCTATGTTCTGCGCCATCCTACTGCACTGCTTGGGATTTCATTGCGTCTTTTCTTTTGCGTCATTATGGAAGAAACAATCATATGCTAGTAAATTCTGCAGTTGTGAGTAATTTATGAGGTTTTACAGTTTGCTTATTCATGGTAACAGACACGTACCACTTAAATGGTGAATCATGTTAACATTTTTTTTCATCATCCTTAATTTCATGTCGAATTTCTAATTTTTTGCATTTTTTGAGTTACTTCATCATTCATCATTTGTGTTGTGTTCTGAGCCATTACATAATTGTAACTTTTTACCATAGGTGCTGTATCTGCTACGCAAATATTTGGGGGAATATGTTGAAGGGCTTTCTGTTGAAGCTCTCAGAATAAGTGTATGGAAAGGTATATTTCTTTCATATAATAATAATGTCCTTTTTCTATTGCTTAACCATCATCTCTTGCAATCTGGTTCCGATTATTTCATGTTGTTATATATGCTTTCTATTCTGCTGTGGTTTGATCAAGCACTTTCTTTCCTTATTTAGGCAAAAAAGACCAATCTCAGCTTTATTGTATTGTATATTTGAAACTAGCTTGAAGTTGGATGAACTAGAACAGATTAAAACTTGATTTTTGCTGTATGAAGTGGGATCGGTGTTATAAAGCTTGCCGGTTACATATATACACATGAATAGTCTTATTCTTGTCCTTGAGGATTGCCTCCTACCTTTTGCTCATGTACATCCCTTGATTGGCTCTAAGCCGAGTCATATAATGGATGCTGAGGTCTGATCTGGCCTTGCAGCGTCCTTTTCACTCTTGCATGTACGCTCATGGATCCTGTTTCTAAAGACGAAATACCCAATGATGTTCTTTCTCCATCTTTCTTTTTTTAACCATAATTTTGAGCAATCACCATCATACCCCCCCCCCTCTTTATAAATTGCTGTAGGACATCTTTCAATGTTGGTATTTGCCGATAAACACTATTCAATGTTGTTCTTGCTATAGGGCACTCTTCAATTGTGGCAATTAGCTCTTGGACACTGGCCATTAAAATAATATTTTCAAGAAGTGGATGAGAGAGAGAAGTTGAAACTGACCATTATGCCCCTGACTATTACATCACAACCCTTAATAATTATATAAAAAAGTTCATAACCTTTGCACATGAAGTTGCGTGAAGACGAACTTTATATCAAAAGTTTTTTGATTTGGACTTATTTAGAGTATCAAAATTTCTATTTAAATTCTTGATTTTGAAATCAAATGTAGAATTTTCAAACGACCACGAATGATAATATGGTCCATCAAAAGTTGCAGTTATCAACAATCTCTAGTTATGAATTTTGAAATCTAAGAAAACAAAACGAAGATTTAGAATCAAAGTCCAAGAAAACAAAATGAATATTTAGATAATAACTTCAGACATTATCAACTGCAAAATTATACTACAACTTTGTATAGACCACATCTGAGGTTGTTCGAATATTCTAAAATTTGAACTTCAAAATTTGGGATTTTCGAAAGAAAACTTTTGTCACTGTAAGCAATTTCAAATAAAAAACTTGACTACAAAGTTGTAGATCTCACTGAGCTCTACAATTTTGATATAAAGTTCATCTTTATCCGACTTAATGTAAAAGTTATGAATATTTTTAGATAATAACATTTAGGGGTTATGGTATAATAGTCATGCGCATAATGGTAAACTTTATTTTCTAACTCTCATCCACTCCTATAAATTATCATTTTAACAGCCATAGTGTGGAAGAGTCAATTGCTATGATTGAAGAGTGTCCTGTAGCAAAGACAACATTGTGTACTACCAACATTGAACGATGTCATACAGCATACAGCAAATTTAACCTAACATTTATCACTTGAAATTTCAGCAGTTAACAGCACTGCTCATGTAGATGTCCTACAGCAAATTGGCCTAACATTTACCATTTGCAAATTTCAGCGATTAACAGTTCTGCTCATGATTTTACATTTTAGTAATTTTCTCATGATTTTGTATTTCAGTAATTTGCGTACTAAATTACCTGGCTTCTGGCCTCAAAAAATAATTACCCGGCTTTCATTTTCCTCTGTAAAGGTGACGTCGTTCTAAAAGACCTTAAACTCAAGGCTGAAGCCCTGAATTCTCTTCGACTTCCAGTGACAGTTAAAGCTGGGTTTGTTGGCACCATAACATTAAAGGTACATTTCTTATTGTACCATATATGATTATTTCTGTTTTAAGTTTTGTGGTTGCATTCTTAAGTCACAGTATCTAACATTGTTTAAACAGTTGCTTACTAAAGCTGTTATCATGTAGCTTGTTTCTGAGTTGCATTTTGAAAGTATAGTTTACTTCTTTCAGCAGCCAATATATTATCATATTCTTCATTACATGTATGCACAAGGTCCATCTGGATTACAATCACTTAAATATGCATTCCTCTAATATGCATACCACAAGCAGTTCAGCAGTTCTTGTTGTTGTTGTTGGCCTTTGTTGTCAAGTTTTATTTGTGGATTTATGCTAATATTTGATATCTGATAGGTCCCATGGAAGAGCCTTGGTAAAGAACCAGTTATTGTCCTTATTGATCGTCTATTTGTTCTTGCTCATCCTGCTCCTGATGGACAGACTCTCAAGGTATTTATTTATTATTGGCATTTTAGATTCGAAGTGGAAATAATATTCCTTTGATTCTATGAATGATACTCTTTCTTCTGGTTGCTGATTATATTTTTGTATGTCACCTTACCTTTTCAATTTCAGGAAGAAGATAGAGAAAAACTTTTTGAAGCCAAGCTTCAGCAGATTGAGGTATGCTTTCCTGCTGTCTTATTGTTTCTTGTTCTCTTCTTTGACAGTCATGAATCAAGATTTTCATTATATTATGATGTGAACGGGCCAATTTAAAATGTCTTTGCATTTGGGCTTTTGTTACTTCTGAGTTGTTTTATTGAATAAGTAGGCATCTGTACTCGACATTTTTCATATTCTGTGGTATTTTCATTTTATCAGTGTGCATTCTATTAAGATTGCTTTGAGTTAGCATAGGGTTGAGATACTCTTAAAAAAATAATATTTTTTTTTTGAGGGATACCTTAAAACTATGTGATCTAATACTGTGTACTTGATCAACCTACTCCATTTGCTCCAAGTTTCTTTCTGTTCCATCTGAGCTCGTTGATTCCCAGTTTGCCATGAAACTAACTTCAGCTCCACTTTTATGACCTTGTCATTGAGCTAGCTTTCTCCTTTGATTATGACCTGCTGAAGATAATCGGCGATGTGGTGATTCTTTTTCCAGCAGTTTATAGTCTCCTGTTGAGTTATGGTTTAATGGGGTGAAGTGGTGGGGTAGCTGACTTCTGTCTGCTGTTATGTTTTTAGCTTTTCTCAGTTCTGGTTGACCTGTTGTCAGATTATCTGTCTTTCTATGACAAATTATGCAGACAGCTTTAAGGCCTTTTGCCTTTGTTTTGCAGGCTGCAGAGGCGGCAACTGTTGAAGCAACAAGTAGGAACTCAAGAGGAGGACCTGTATGGTTCTTATCCTATTCTCTGGATGCTTTATGTTTTTGCGCTTCTATGTTACTCCCTCTGTTACATCTATAAGTCATTTTAATTTTGTCCTATGTTAAACGTATCTAACTTTGGTCAAGTTTATGCAAAAAATATATATTAACTACAATACTAAATAAATGCACTATCAAGACATATTTCATGGTGGATTTAATGAAAATAATTTGATTTTGTTGATGTTCTTGCTTTTTTCTACTTGTCCTAATTTTCTTAGTGAGCCATATTCAACCAATGAGTGCCTATATAAGATAAAAGGAACTTATGAAAGAACATTTCTCCTATGAATATTAGGTACCAAAGCTTTACTCTTTTCTCTCTCAACCAGAACATACAACGCATGGTCATGATCATGACTTGACAATTATTATTTATTTGGATCTAGATTATGAGCGACTAAGCTGGAGCATGGAGCTCCTTAAGCAGAGAGATACATCAGCATGAATAGATAAACATTAGACACCAATAGCCATTTATATAGCTTTATATGGCTATGAAGTTTTGGATTCTCTTGAAGCATATTGATCCTTGGTGGGACGTGTAATTGTTTGCAATGGGCGTAATTTTTTCTAATTAGAAAGTGAGGGTGGTAAATCTCCACACTAAACTATGGTTTCATTTCTAACCACACAACATTATGGTTTGTAAATTGTGAATTTAAAATCTAAACTGGGTGTATTAGAGCATCACTGAGAGATTAGCTAAATCATTTTCAAAGGTCCCGTTTGGATGATTGGAATTGAATTCATTTTAAGAATCATAATTTACACACATATTATGTAACTTAATATGGTTGTATATAGATTATATTTGTATATCATTGTTGGCTATATGAGAGAGATACTTATGTGTTGTATTTTTACCATATGGGAGTTGGTTGAAGAGCGTGTTATAAATTGCAAAGTAGAAAGCTAGAAATATAGCATGGTGATCTATAGAATCAAATTCCATCTCTCACTCTATGAATTTGAGGTAGGCTAATATGTGAACTTTGGAAAGTGGTGGAATGCACATTCCAAGTGAAATAGCCTAAGTTGCTAACTAAATTTCAATAGACTCTGTAAATTCGCTCTCTACTTTTGGATAATTACCTCATGCGTCTCAGTTTAGATAGTCGTTGGAGTAGTCTAGTTTTTTTTTTTTTTAAACTGAGATTTATTCTAGAGAATAGCTAAATCACTAAATTTGGATAATCATTTTGGCTAATCTCTTGGAGATGCTCTTAATTTATCATCATAGATTCTATTCCATATCAACTGTGTTACCCTATATAATCTGTTCCTGTTATTCCCGGCATGTTTTAGGTACCAGGTGGAAATTCATGGTTATACAATTTAATATCTACAATTATTGGTAATCTTAAAGTCACCATTAGTAATGTACACATCAGATATGAAGATTCTGTCAGGTTTGTGAAATCACTTGCATATCTGTTTTAATTTTCTTTTCCTGTATTCATTTTGTAACATTTTCTTTGATTTTTTCCCTAGCAATTCTGGGCACCCATTCGCGTCTGGTTTCACATTATCAAAACTTGCAGCCGTTACGGTGGATGAGGATGGTAATGAAACATTTGATGCAGGTGTAGCCCTAGATAAGCTGAGGAAGGTTAGGACATATTCATGTTTTGTTGCAATTTGACCTTTGATGTCAGAAGCATCACTTCATCTTTTTTGGTATTGTCGTACTGACGGGATTTGACATTGAATCACCCTAGCATAGAAATATTTATGGAACTAGTAATCAGTACCCAGCTACTCGACATTGGTACACCCTATGTTTTATACTGAACATAATGACAATGCAACATTATAACAAGTGTAGCTTTATCTCTATGATGGCTGAAATTCTTCTATACATCATTGTATACTTCTATTCAAATTATGTATCGCTCTGGTGGATGTTGGAACAAGATCTAGTTGGTTTTCACTATCATTTGGTTTTATGCTCCTGAACCATTTTGCTTTTTTTTTTCACTGGATGGTTTTTTTACTGCAATACTTGAAGCTAGCAAGTGGTACTATTATTTTTCTTAGGTTGGTTTTCACTATCATTTGGTTTTATGCTCCTGAACCATTTTGCTTTTTTTTTTTTCACTGGATGGTTTTTTACTGCAATACTTGAAGCTAGCAAGTGGTACTATTATTTTTCTTAGGTTGTTTTTGATATACTATATCACAGCATTGATCAATTTTGATTATAAGTTGTAACATTCCTCTTTGATGATTTGCTTTGTTTTATGATTGTTATAAACTTATAATCCAGATGTTTATTCTGTTATGTTAACTATGTTTCATTCTTGTTGTTATCATTGGTTAGTCTGTTGAACTGCATAGGCTGGCCATCTACCATGACTCGGACAGTAATCCTTGGAAGCTTGATAAAAAATGGGAAGCTCTAAATCCTACTGAATGGAGTGAGGTTATTCTCCTGTCAGTCATGGAACCTTTGTTTTTGTACCTGTTTGCTACTTATTCTTGGATGATCTGTAACAGATATTTCAAGATGGCATTGATGATCACTCTGGAAATTCCATCTGGGCAGTAAACCGGAACTACTTGGTCTCACCTATAAATGGAACCCTTAAATATAAACGACTTGGGAAGAATGAAAGAGGGGATCCAGATACCCCATTGGAGAAAGCCTCACTTGTCCTCAGTGATGTTTCTTTAACTATAACTGAGGTAACCCATTCCTCTACTTCAGTATGTTCAGTTATTGTGTTCACACTTACTTACTTCTCTTTGCAATTCTATATGGCAGGCACAGTATTATGATGGCATTAAACTGTTGGAAACATTTTCGAGGTTTAGAACACGTGTTGATGTGTCTCATTTACGGCCTGTTGTACCAATAAAGGAGGATTGTCGTGCTTGGTGGCGTTACGCTGTGCTGGCTGGTCTGCGACAAAAGAAACTATGGTGATAGTTATATTTCTTAGTTCTCTTTTATATTTTCATTGTTATGAGTGAAATAGTAAATCTTGACTTTCGTAACCCTTTTTAATGATGAGTCTTTCCATCTTCATATTGTCTGTTCTGTCAGAAGCGAATGTACAATGAGCGTGTCATGTTTCAAGCAGTATTCTTATCAGCCTCAGCATTTTGTTGCTGCTACCTTGTTAACCCTCTTTGTGTTACAGAGTTCCTAGCAGCTTTGCTGATTCAGTTTGGACCCAGATGAACAATATTTAGGCTTATTTGAGTCAGCTGTAGGCATTTTATGTTGGGTGTACTGATTTTGATTCTACACCTTCTGTGCCAGTTGTCCTTCTTGGGCCCTTGATTGTAGTGCCTCTTTACACATGATGCGTTTGAGCTCGCATTGCTGATGATGCTTTTGTTCATAAGATTATGGATCAAGCTACATGGTTTGCTCATTATTCAACTCCTGCTCCTCCATAGTTTACTGTTCTGGACGTATCTATGTTTCCATGGATCGTTGATATGAATTCATTTTCATACTTGATGATTGTGTAAGATCATCAGTCCAGATCTCTCTTTTGTCCAGGTAGAGTTCCTAGAGATTGTACTCCAATTGTTTGAAATTTCCCCTTCTATTCTGTACTACCATATTCTTTTCACCTCCCTAGTGTTCTCTGCCACCTTCGCACAATACAACCTAGCACCACCATTTGGAGTTAGAACCACCCTGTTTGGAAGGACTTATTTTGGCTGCGGCTGATTTATTGTAGAGAGAAATACTGTTTCATGGTTGGAAATAAGCTGAAAGTAGCTCAATCGAAAACGGATTTATGGCTTAAGGCGTGAGCTTCTATGGTGTATGTGTATTTCTTTTGCGGACAATTCTTTGCTGGACTATCTATGCTTTTCCTAGTTGTTTTTTCAAAGTAGAAACTGAGAGAAAAACTTAAGTTGGCAAAAAAACTAACCACATATGAGGGGGTACTTGAATGGTTGCTCAGTCCCATGTCGTGACACTAGAGGTAGCTTGTTTAGGTTTTTTCCGTTGGTGTCTGCAGTTCTGGAAGGTCACCATCTGTTCCCACCGTCCCCACAACCGTGGGGACAAGCCATGGCTCTCCATCATCAGTGGTCACCAAGCTAATCGCCTCCCTCTCCACTGCTGTTTGGAGATGAGGGTGGGCTGGCCCATCCCTGCCAGTGGATGACTCCAAGATGCCAGTCTACCACCCTGTACCCTACTTGGTTGTCGGCTCGCTGGTTGCCTCCCACTCCGCCACTGCGGGAACCAGTAATAACCCTCCTCCATCTGTTGTTGCTCTCAACACCCTTGCAAGTAAGGCTGTGAAGGGAGGTGAGGTGGCCTTCTCGAGCTATATGCAGCAAGCAGCATGGATACGGATACACAGAAGTCTTATCAGATCATATATTTGGGCCTAGTAGTAAGACCACCTATCATCAGACGTCTAATCGCGATTATTCGTCGATCAGGGTCGATTATTCGTCGATCAGGGTCGATTAGTCGTCCTAGTCCGACGTGAGAGGTCGGTGCAGTAGAGACGCCGAGGCCCCATCAGGGGAGAGGCGGGCAGAGGTGGAGGCACGGGTGGAGCTGTGGATGCTGGCGAGGGAGAGATAGGCGGAACTGCATGTGGCCGGGCACGGGTAGAGGTGGTGCCCGGGCGGAGGTGACCGCAGGAGCTGCAGGCGTCGGTGAGGGAGAGACGGACGAGCCAGAAAGGCGCGGGCAGAGGTGGAGGTGGAGGCAGTTGAAGCAAGTGACTGAAAAAAGTAGCACGGCTGAGACTGCTTCTCCACTCCTCTTCACTACATACATATTATTATACCTACCTTCTAGTTTTCAGGTGTAAAGGACAATTTAGATTCTATTCCAGCACAGCAAGTCCCAAATTTTCAAATACAGCAGTCCCAGATTTAGGGAATTAACAGAAGGCATTAAGGCTTGGATCAAGTTTCTTGTTTCTCATTTGTTTCATTCTCATCCAGAACATCGAGGCACAGATCATCCAAACTAAAAGATAGCTTGCTGTTAGACTGTCACATTATAGGCCATATGGGCTGTTTATATGGGCTGGGCGCCCTAGCCTTAGGCTGTGCGGCAGCCCCTAGGACTTATGGTAGTTGATATTGGATTAGGCAAGGATCTCCTTGATTGGGTGTGTTTCTATAAACCCTACATGATCCTTGCCTATATATTGTACACCTTTGTATCTCCAAAATCAATCTACTAAGTTTCCCGAGCCACCTCTTCTCTCATGGTATCACGAGTCTGGGTTCTCATCCCGATTCCACCTCCGCTGCCCTAACTGCGCGCCGTCCCCCAGGCCGCGCCCCTCCCAGCCATCCGCGCCGGCCTCCCCTGCCGTGCAGCGATGCCCGCTGGGACTCCTTCTCCCTCTCCCAAAACGGCCCACCAAGACCTCCGTCCCCACGGATGGTACCGTCTCCTGGACGCTGCTGCCCAGGCCGCCGCCGCTGCCAAGGCCGCCGATGTGGACGCCGCTGCACGCCTACGCGCGGCAAATCGGAAGGCCGCGCGCGTAGCCGCGCTCGCACGCGCTGCTGCTGCGGAACAGGAAGCCCAGGCCGTGGTTCTCGAGCGCGACGCAGCTGCTGCCCGGGCCCGCGACGCATTGGCCCGTGCGGAGCAGGCACGCGCCGCCGGTGACGCCCCTGTGGATGGGGACGATGAGGAAGACGTCTTTGATCACGCCTCCGACCACTATGACAACGCCGACCTGCATCGGTCCCTCCTCCACGAGGCTGCTGCCATCGCCAACCTCCACTCCCGGGCAGTCGCTGTCCAGAACATCCGTAACCTCGTCACGGTTGTCCTCGACCTCAATGCCGGCAACTTCAATCGGTGGCGCGATCAATTCCTCCTCATCGTTGGGAAGTACTCCCTCCAACACCATGTGCTGCAGGACCTCCCGGCGCCCGGCTTCCCGGACTGGCAGCGCATGGATTGCGTCGTCAAATCCTGGATCCTCTGCACCTTGAGTACCGTGCCGTGGCCAACGGTGCTGCCGAGGCCTCTTGGCTGCGTCAGCTCTTGCTCGAGCTCCATGCTCCTCTCCGGCGTGTCACTTTGGTCTATTGTGACAACGTCAGTGCCGTCTACATGTCCTCCAACCCAGTTCAGCATCAGCGCACCAAGCACATCGAGATCGATCTTCATTTTGTTCGGGAGAAGGTGGCTGCTGGTAATGTCCATGTCCTGCATGTGCCGACTTCATCCCAATATGCGGACATCTTTACCAAAGGACTTCCATCCTCGGTCTTCACTGAGTTCAGGTCCAGCCTGAACGTGCGCGGTGGCGACGATTAGATTGCGGGGGCGTGTTAGACTATCACATTATAGGCCATATGGGCTGTTTATATGGGCTAGGCGCCCCAGCCTTAGGCTGTGCGGCAGCCCCTAGGACTTATGGTAGTTGATATTGGATTAGGCAAGGATTTCCTTGATTGGGTGTGTTTCTATAAACCCTAAATGATCCTTGCCTATATATTGTACACCTTTGTATCTCCATAATCAATCTACTAAGTTTCCCGAGCCACCTCTTCTCTCACTTGCAATCAGAGTTCAAGAAGTCGACTACTCCTCCCCGCCTAGGCGTGACTAATCGCTAGGCTATGGGCTGCCACCTGGACTAGGAGGGTAGCCAACCCTCAAGGTGGGCGGAGCGCCAAGGACGCGGCTGCTCACCTCCCTGCGACGCTGCGACCCCGCGCGGGAAGCTGCTGCTACCGGCTGCGCGCCTTCCCGCCTGGAAGCAGATCCTGCTGGCCACGCTCCTCCCTGCCTGGATGCTGGTCCCGCTGGCGGTTGGCCGTGCTCCTCCTCGCCTGGCAGGTTCCGCTGGCTACGCTCCTCCCCGCCAGGCTCGTGGTCCTCCCAGCCTGGAAGCTTCTCCCTGCCGAGCTCGTGCTCTTCCCCGCCTGTCTCTTCATCGCCAGAAGCTCCTCCCCGTCGGGCACATCTCCTACCGCCTGGTGTCATCGGGTCGCCTAGAAAACCGCCTAGGAACACCTAATGCTAGACTAGGCTAGCCTAGTTGCTAGGCTAAGGGTCAACGCCTAGAAAGCGCCTAGCGCCTTCTTAAACTTTGCTTGCAATTCATACTTATCAAGAGAGGTCAACCACATATTTGGAGATGCCATCTATTGCATACAAGCAAGGCGTGGACAACAAATCAGGAAGGCGAAGTGGGGGACAAGGAAAATCAAGCAACAACAACTGCAGAAATAGAGTAGATCGAGAATGGGAAATGCCGGAAGGGGATGAACTCATGGGAGGTCGATAGTTTCATGATGAATCACTAACAACGTTGGTGAATCATCCTCTGTCTGACTCTCTCCTCTCTTCCGTGTAATGGGTGCCGGCTGCGGCCATGGTGGACTGGTGGCTCCCTGACGCGGTGGGTTGACAGTGTGATGAGGGCATTGGCTCCTCGCTGGTGGTCGGTTTGGTGTTGGTGCATGTATGTGTAGGAGGCGGCATGCAGTGTGGCGTGTGGGGGGCGGGGCAACTCGCAATGCAGCCATGCGGGCTTGTGGGTGTCAGGGTCTGGGCTTTGGGAGAAGGATAAGGGCCGCTCTCACTTGTTGCTGGGCTATAGGTTGTATCTAGTAGGCTCGATATGTATTGATCCACTTACTGAATATTCCAGAAGTTGAACAATAACTGGATACTCGAAGGATACATATCTGTGGCTGGGTGGCTAGTTGGACCATGTTTTGGAATACATTAAATTGGGAGATGGTTTTCAATTATAGTTGGATATCTTGTATATACATACCCATGAGTTAATGGTTCCGGTAGAGCATAACCATACCCGTATCTACGAACCCGTTAACACACCCATGGGTAACCGTGTGTTTGGTTTGGGGATGACAAGGGATGGATTGAACCCAACCCTGTTTTCTGGGTTGGGTTGAACCCACTCTTTGTTTGGTTTGAGGGTTGGGTTCGTTCCAAATTTTCTGTTTGGTTTGGAGATTGGGTTGGATGGGGTTGTCTCTCTGACACGTGGGACCCGAATGTCATTCTCTATGCCTGCCTTCTTCCTCCATCGTCTTCCTCACAGGCCACCCTAAGCTCCATGACCGCAACCCACATCGGGTCCCCGGTCGCGCCCCCGCTGCTGCCCCCCGGCGGCTGCAGCGCTTTGCCCCAGCTCCCCAGCGCCCTGCCCCAGCTCCCGGCGGCGGCGGCGGCTGCACTCGACCGGCGGCGGCACCCGCTCCCGTGCGGCGCCCTGCACCGGCTCCGCGGCCGCGCCCCGCTTCTGCACTGGTGGCGGCCACGCTCCACACCGGCTCACCGGCAGCGCCCGCGCCCCGCACCAGTTCCCCGGCGGCCGTGCGCAACCGGCGCCTGCATCTCCACGCGGCATGCTGACCAGCTCCCCGGCGGCCGCACTAGACCGGCCCCGCACCGGCTCCCCGACGCTGCACGACGCTGGTGGTGGTCACGACCCCACACCGGCGGCGTCCATGCCCCGGACTTCCTCGCGACGCTTGCCTGCGCGAGCACGAGTTCGCGACCCACATGAACCCACACCGTCCGCTCATTTTCGTGGAATCAGTTGAACCCGCATCTGAGGGGAATATGCTGACCCGGGTCGACCTCGTTCCACACAACCCCCGATCCAAACACGGGTCCATCTGGGTTCGACCTGGGATGACCCGGGATAACCCCCAAACCAAACACATGGTAAGTAAATTAACTCTAATGGGGTAAAAACCCATCGGGTTTTGGGTCACGGTTACCCATTGCCATCCTTACTCGTGCACATGGCGATGCTAGCGAGCATGGCGAAGGAGGCAAGGAGCATGGGCCGGCATGGTCTGGCCTTGGACAAGATTCACTTGTTGCTCTTGTGACTCTGATTCAAACCTCCATTTTTCTTTAAATGTTTACCAGCTCTGAATTCTGATTCTCCATGGCCATAATGTTCATTTTATTGGTGCTAAATTAAGTTCCTCCTGAATGGTCTACAATCGAGATAGAAGAGATCAAATCTCACTAGAGCCTAAAATTGCGTCCATTGTTGAAAAATGTCACATGTATGGATGGATTGCTAACAAGAACACAAAAAAGGGATCAATTATTTTTCTCAAGTTCTTCATTAATCTCATCCGGGCTCCCTCAACTGGTGAATCACTGAATCCTGAGCTCCCTCAACTGGTGAATCACTGAATCCCGAGCTCCTCCACGTCAAACAATCAAAACTTCCTATCGGCAACCTTCTGTGAGATGCCATGAAACCTCGCACACCTTATTCTCCACTCTGTCGTAGCCTTCAACACTATCACCGCCACACTTGAAATGATTTGATTGATATATATGTTGAATATATTGTGCTACTACTTAGTCAAACTATGCTTTGATGTTTACTATTTAGATATTTCTTAGCTTTGTTTATCATTTCAAATGCTTGTTAGTGATGTTTATTTACCATTTTCTTTTCAGCTATTGGTTCTCATGGGAGAGAACCAGGCACCTCTGCCAGCTTCGACGCCGTTATGTTCAATTGTATGCCACCCTTTTGCAACAAGCACCAAAAGTTGATATTTCTGAAATTCGAGAGATAGAGAAAATTCTAGACATGAAGGTTATAATACTTTGGAGGTGCGTTACTGAAATATATCCTAGGGTTGCATTGTTTTATATTGTCTTATCTAGGTTGCTCTTCATCTTTTACTGTATTATTCCATACTTGCAGGTTGCTGGCTCATGCTAAGGTTGAAACAGTGAAATCGAAGGAGACTCTATATAGAAAAGGGGCCCCAAAGAAAAGATGGTGGCCTTTTGGATGGTTTGTAAACTTATTGATCGCAATCACAAACAATGCTAATATTTTTGTGAAGTGCTTCTAATTTCTAGATACTGGATATTATTGAAAACTAGAATCAATATTGCATTTGTTAATTGGTTGGATGATAATTTCATAAGCCAAAAGTTTGTTGATTGGAGGATATTGATATGCTTTGAATTGAATTTACTCTTAATCAAATGAATGAACTTTTCAGAGTTCCATTTCTGCATCTTTCTATCCTACCTAAGTCCCTTTCTTTTCTTTGGTTGAAGGAACACGGCTGGTTTACCTTCTGAAGAAGCTACACACCGAGAATCACAGTTAGATGAAGAGGAGCAACTGACTAAAGAAGAGTGGCAGGCTATTAATAAGCTTTTGAGTTACCAATCAGATGAAGATCTGTCTTTCCCCCTTGAGAAGGTTTCCCCAAATGCGATTCGATTTATGATGGATGTATCCATTGGCCAGGCTGGTGCAAGGATCATCAATATTGATGGAACTGAGGTTTTATGTGGTAGATTTGAGCAGCTTCAGGTTGTCACTAAGTTGTATCCCAAGAGCACACGCTGTGATGTAACTTTGAAATACTGTGGTCTATCTTCTCCTGAAGGTTCTCTTGCTCAGGTAAGTGAATATGATGGAGTTTATGAATTTACGGATTTGAAGTTGTATGCCACTCTCTGTTTTGATCTGAAATATGCTGGTCCCTCTTAAGCCATATTTTTCTGTACTACAATATGAAAATCACAAGTTAGTATGCTCATGCTAACCTTATCCATGTGATAAGCTGCACTTACCAGACCATGTTGGTCTTGTTTCCTGCCTTCCTCATTCCTCAAACAATTTATAACACTAATACCACTAATGTTTCCTAATTGCAATCATGTCACCTAATGAAAAATCTGCATTGCTTGTGCATAGTTGTAATTTAAAACATTACTATCGGTTTGTTTGATGGGAAAAACCAGAGGCAGCAATACTGTTTCACAAGTGGAGCATTGAGTAAGTAGACCATTCTAATATGGGAACCATCACCAAGCTGCTTGATGAGTTTAGAGATGAGCACCATTTTTGGTGCCTGGCAGGAGCTCGTGGCCTGCGCACGCTGGGACTGGGTCACGGTGGTGGGCTTGGTTAGCCTACCTTGTTAAGTCATTTAGGAGGTTTTGTTTGTGGTCAAGTCTCACCTCTATTCCAGTTTAGGGTGGTGGTGTTTGCAAGGGGCCGATCCTTTTCTTTCTTTAATACAATGATACGCAGCTCTCCTGCGTATTCGAGAAAAAAAAAAGATGGGAAACTGCAGTTGAACCACTTAGTTTATAATAAACTAGTTAAAAAGAGCCAGGGCTGGAAACCATCGAACCCAACATTATTTTTATTTTTTATGAAAATGACTTACTATGATCCCATATTGAGGTTCCAGGGTCCAAAATCCAAACTAAACCATGTTACCATTCTACTGGTGGTGGTTGTGTTAGATGCAAGGGACCGTCTGATTCATGGCCACATTTACCACGATTAACCTTAAGCACATGCAGCTTACTAGACCATTTGTGGCAGCAAAAATGGTTGCTATGACTATGTCATTTATATGGTGCATGGAAAATGTTAGTTTGCATGCCATTTTATATTTTTCTTGTGGCTTTCATATTTTTTTATCAGTAACTTCTTTGGCATGTATTTGCAGAGTGTCGTTAGTGAGGGGAAGAGTAATGCTCTTGATATTTGTTTTGTGCGAGCACCAATTGGTATGGACCTTGATTGGCAGCTCATGGCAAAGATATCACCATGCCATGTTACGGTACTTATCTAAGCTTCTGTGTTTCTAGTACTTTATTATGTGGAGTTAATTGCATATTTCTTATTTTGTTCTTGAAGTTTATTTTTTAAATCTTCTCACCAACATTTTCTGTTGACTATATTGATTATTTTTTATTCTTTAATTTTTATTGTAGTTTAGTGCCAGTAGTTGCCCCAGAAAATATCTATTGAGAAAAAATCAAGCGTTTTTTATTTAAATTTTATGGATGTGAGAACACAGTTATCTCCAAAAGCATTAGTTGATGGCCATGCACTACTTCCTCCAGTCACATTAAGTACCATGACTGTTGTATTTGTTAGTTAATAGTATAACACATGCAAAATATAGCAAAGTTATACTATTTGAACCTTTTTTTAAAGATGATGAATCTAGCCAAGCTATTCTCATGTCTTTTGGAATATTCAAAAGAGATAAGAATGGTCAAAGTTTGAACTTGTTAACTGAATACATTTGCTTGTGTTTTGTTGGAACCTACCCTGCTGCGTAGGGAGGAGTGGTAGATGGGTGGACGAGGCTTGAACGCCCGTCGGCGTGGCAGCGTTGTGCTCGGCGCCGGTGGCTAGGGCTGGGAAGCAGGAGAACGCGAGAGCTGGAGTGCCAGGGAGCGAGAGAGATAACTCTAATCTCTGGCTAGACTTCATTAAGCAACAGTGTTCCATACTTATACCTCAATCCTAACAAACTCATAGCTTACTTTAAGGAATAACTAGCAAAGATAACTCTCTTTCCTAATCAAATGGATTGGCTAACAAACTCCTGGCGGCAAGGTTGGTGCCCCCTGTCTGGTGACCGCGCACTGGCGTGGCATGGCGTGGCCCACTCAGCCACGTACTGCCTAGCACCGCTGATAGGCGTTTCCCACCATAACCGGAGTTGTATGGGGACCCTCCTTTTCTCTTATACAATGAACACAGCTCTCCTGCATTTTCAACAAGAAAAACACTTATTTGTGACTGGACGGACGACGCTGGTACTCCTTTTCTGAAATGGTGGTCGCCGGCTGCAAGGCCGCCGGGGATGCCAATACCAGCGGTCGGCAGCCGGGACGAGATGTCCTGTGGGCTGAACAGTAGGGCCGGCCATGATAATGGTTGGGTCATCGAGCAATGGCTGCTCGACCTACGGAGGTGTGGGAGTGACCAAATAGGAGGGCAGCTGGTCAATATCCAAAGGTGGAGCGACCGACATAGCAGAAGAAGCATCCTGCAACAAAAAGTCAAGTGAAGATGCACTAGAAGGGGTGGTGGCGAACGGAAACATTGACTCATCAAACATGACATGGCGGGAGATGATCACTCGCTACGAAGAGATATCGAAACACCAATAACCCTTGTGGGAAGGGGGATACCAAAGAAACACGCAAGGTGCTAGTTTGGTGGGAGTCATGGCTCTGAGGTTGGGGTACCACAGACAGTCGAATATGTGAAGGCGAGAGTATTCTGGTAAAAGAACGATGAAGGAGTTGGTATCGGATTTTGTTGTCGACAAAGGAGGAGGGGTGCCGGTTAAGCACACAAGTGTCTGGCAAGTGCCTTGGTCGAGTAAGCCAGCGACATGGAAGCATGGTGGAGGGGGTGCATATGGTGTTGTTTATGGTATGGATCAGACGTTCAGCTTTGCCATTCTGCGGAGAAGTGTAGGAGCAAGAAAATGAATAAGAAATAGTTGAGCTAAAGATTGTTTCCCTCACATAATCTTGCACTTCTGCAATTTGTATGGCTCTCACTGGTTCTCACATGATGTCGCTGTTTGTTTCTGCTTGAGCACCACTACAGAGCTAATAGGCACTGCCTACCACTCCTTTGATCGCTTGAAATTTAGTAATGGGCATTTGCTTAATGTGGTCACAATTAATGTTTATGGCTTGATGGTATTTTCATTTGTTAAGAACTTTGTTTGTTAGGACACATAGATGATTGCATATGACTAGATGCATAGCTGAACACAAGGATGATCTGATGTGGAAGGCATTTATGTGTTTTGGAGTCAAGGATGATCATTACATCAAGCATGAGGTGGCTGAAGTCCATGAGATTCTTGTGGATGGGTTGGGCCTCCCCATTGGGCATATGTTCTAGAGGAGCTCATACCACACCAGGAGTTAGATTTTGAAATGCTTAGGAATCGTACGGAGATTAATCAAATCCTCCCTTGCATATTGCAACTTCATCAGATACTGATATGCTCAGGAAAGACGAAAGAGGTTCTCTGACACTGCCATGTATTATAACGAACGTGCCACAGAATCTCAAGATCTCTCTCTCTCTCTCTCTCTCTCTCTCTGTGTGTGTGTGTCCAAACAACCCATGTACCTATTTATATTTATGTGTAGCTTATAGCTTAGCGTAATATGGAAACTTTCTTTGTTGCCATTTTTGTAAAGCTTGGCGCAATATGGAAACTTTCTTTGTTGCTATTTTTGTAAAGCTCGCTCATTGGTTTTGTACTCGTCATTAGGTTCTGAAGGAAAGTTATGAACGATTTATGGAGTTCATTGAGCGAAGCAACGCCGTTAGTCCAACAGTAACAATGGAAACAGCCACTGCTCTACAGGTACATTTATCTATTTTTCTGGACCATATAACCCAAGGATGTGGTATCTAGTTTGAATTTATTCTCACTCTATTTGTTTTGTCCATACTGAGCTGGAGCTTTAATAATTTATCTGATCTTCAACAACTGCAGTTGAAGTTGGAGCAGGTCACACGTAGGGCTCAGGAGCAGCTTCAGCTGGTGTTAGAGGAACAAAGCAGGTATACGTGTTTCTGGGTTCGAGTACTTTTACTTTAACCCTTGTCCTTTTGTTAAAGCAGGAAGTATGGAGAATAACATCTGCATTTCATTCTTATCACAAGTGTCAATGGTTCATAGATGAATCTTTGATAAGCGTGGTTATTGTCCTCCAATGCCTTAAATCTTTTTTTTTTCTAGGTTCATATCATTCAAGGCTACTTTTCTCACATTTGATACGTTTTTGTGTTAACATTTCCTATTGTATGCTTCAATCCGTTGCCATTATGTGTTTGTTTTGGCTCTCACTGTTTGATGTTCTTTTTCTAGATTTGGACTTGATATTGATCTGGATGCACCAAAAGTTAGGATTCCCTTGACTGCTAATCAACCTTTGCTGGGCAATGAGTACTTTGTTCTTGATTTTGGCCATTTTACATTGCATACAAGAGTAAGTTCTTGGACCCAGGGTATGTCGTACTGTTGAGCTAGTTGTCAGTTGTCACTAACTGTCTTTTCAACTACAGGATGGTAAGCATGATGAAGAAAGACAGAGTCTGTATTCAGGCTTTTATATTACTGGGAGGGATATGGCTGCTTTCCTTATTTGTGATTTAGCTCAGGACATATACTCGATACCTGAAAATTTAGATCAAGATACCCTCCTAGGTCATACCCCTGATGATAATCAGTTCAGTTCTCTTCTTGATCGCTGTGGAATGTCAGTGATAATTGAGCAGGTAATTAAGGTGGTCCTTTTGCGTTACATATTTTAACTGTTGAAATATACAAATCTATTAAGTTAGTTTTTGTACCAAGTTACGTTTTTGGCATAATGAAATATGGCTGCTATTATTGATTGATCTTTATAAGCTCAACTTGTTAAACAGACTTGGTACTGTCTACTGTATTTTTCAGCAATGCTGAACTGCTATTTAGAACTGCTTCCTGCCTGATTCAGCTGTTCTATTGGAATGTCAGCCTGTTATATTGTTTAGATTTAGATGAGCCCCATCCAACAAATGAAGATTAAAAGTAGTGGTAATTTGTCTCAGATAACTGAAACTGAGATGCCCATGCCATTACTACCTAATATTGCACATATTATATTGCTTATTATGCATCAACACTCTCCTTTTATTGTCTAATAAAGTATCTTGACAAAATACCTCTTCATAGGTGCCTTATTTATTTTTGATTTGCATGCATGAGTCAGCTGACATAGTTGGCCTTATAGGAGATAATACAGAGGTAATTTGCCACTATTGCATTTGGTGCAAAATTTGCATATACAAAGGACCAATGCTATTGAGCTTAATATGATATAAGTCTGAGCAATTTTTGCATTGTTATCTGGTAGTGCTCATTTGTTTTTACATGCCCTATCTTCTTTTTGTCGTTCCTAATTACGATTGTTAAACATCTTTTGGTCGTTTATACTAATTGGGTTGGGTACATAGGGGAGATCTGTCTAATATAACGAATAGAATCTACTATGCACTATTCTTTTTCCATTCAAATGCATGAAAAATATTGACCTTTTTTCTGTGTGATGGCATGAAGATCAAAGTTCCACATCCGAATTATCCATCAACTCGTGTTTCTTTTCAAGTACCCAATCTGGACATTCACTTCTCACCAAAAAGGTACTGCAAGATAGTTGAACTGCTTGGTGTGCTTTACCATATGAAAGGAAGCAATAATGAACATTCAAATAACCACGAAAGTGGTAGCTTGGCGCCATGGTATCCTGCTGATCTAGCTGGCGATGCTAGAACTTTGGTTTGGAGGGTATGAAGTTACACTTTTGTTCTGATTGAATGTTCTATTCAACCATATTGTACCATGCAATGGATCTGTTCAATTTGCTAATACCATATTTGTATGTTTTATTTTTGATTCAAGGGCATTGGCTATTCGCAAGCTGAATGGCATGCTTGCTATGTTGTATTATCTGGGATGTATCTGTATATTCTGGAGTCAGAATTCTCCCCGAATTACCAAAGGTGTTGTAGGTATGTACTATAGTTTCCTAATTCTCCTCGGAATAAAGAAAATATTTTTAATCTGGTCAAAATGAAATGAGCATTACAAGGGCTAAAAAACTCAATTTCTTTCTGTAGTTTTAAACATCCTCGGAATAAAGAAAATATATTCAAATTTATTCTCCAATAAACTTATGTATTAGTGTTAGTTTACTAGTTGAGTAGAGATTTTAAAGAAATTATTCTGTTTCGATCCTTTCATTTTGTAGGAATTGGAATCTCCTTAATAGACTAGGCTATTTGGCTTGGAATTTGACATTCCACAACATTCCAAAATCACATATAACTATATAAGCCTATCTCAAGTTCATGGGGTGGGAGATGGAAATTAATTCTATAGATCATCATCCTATGTTTCAATTAGCAACTTATAAGACACTCTTCAACTCGCTCTCCTACGATTAGGGATGAAAATGGGACTGATATTTCCCCGATTTTCGTCCGTCCTGAAACTGTCAAAACCTAATATGGATATTCAATGTTTTCAAGTCGTCTAGTTGAACCTAGTCGCCATGGGGCCGACCAGGCGACTAATCGCGATTATTTGTTGACCAGGCCGATTAATCGAGACTAGTCGACCCTGGTCGTCCATATAGTAGTCCTATATATTTCAAGATATATACATACTATATGTATTTCAACCGCAATACAACATCAAGGATGGCGAACTAGCAAGCAAGCAGACTAGCAAAGGAGTTGCACAAAAAGGGATGGAGTAAGAAGTAAGATGGAGGAGGGAAAAGGTACTCACCATCGTAGGACGGGCTTATGACGAAGAGGGGCAGAGCGCACAGTGTTGGGTGATGCGGAGCGTGCTGCGAACCGAGGCGGGGAGGGCGGAATGGCGGCCTGGTCCTGGTGGCGCCGGTGGCTTCATGCGGGCATACAAAGCTCGACACCGCGGCCTCGCCGGGAGGAACTCTAGAGGCAGCGTCGGCGGGAGATGAGGAACGACGCACGGGAGAGAAGGAATAGCATGCACGGGGGAGTAATCTCTTGCGCGAGGAAAGGAATTGCATGCGGAAAAATGGCATGCGGAAGGGAAGGAATCACGCGCGGGAGGAAACGAATTGCTCGCTGAAAGAGGACTATTGAGCGGGAGAAATTGCAGCGGCGCAGTTGAACGATTCCAGTGCGCCTCTTGTACCTTTTGGTGAGGACGAGCCTCTTCTGTGCTAACCCAAACGGGCTAATTTGGCAGCCCAATGCCCAAATCTAAGCCCAGTTAAACTGGCCCAGGAAAAACACAGCTCCCAGCCTGGTCGTCCTCCTCCTAGTCGGACGACTAATCGCGATTAAGTGACGATTAGTCGGACGACTAGGTTTTTGGTCGAGCTAATTGCGTCGGTGTCCCTAGTCGACCTCCAGGGACCGACTAGGACGATTAATCGCGATTAGTCGGACGACTTGAAAACACTGTGGATATTTCATATTCGAATCCGAACATTTAATATTCAACCGTATTCGAATCCGAATACTCAAATTAACATTTTTTGGTAAGTATCTATAGGTTTGTTAAGTTCTTTGTGTCATTTATGCTTTTGATATTTGGTTTTGCAGCATGGCTAGTCGCCAAGTATTTGAGGTGCCACCAACTAGTGTTGGAGGATCTCTTTACAGTATTGGCGTGTGTTCTAGAGGTGGAGACATACATAAGGTAAGAGTGATTGGGTCCTATTTGCACTTTATGGTGATATATTTAAGGTCTCTACTAGAAATTCTGACATCGAAAGTTCTTAAGCTGATTTTCTAATTATTTGTGGAGCAATGTTTCCAATCTAGAGCCCACTTTGAGAGCCGATCAGGCATGGAAACTAGATGTGTTTATAGTTTACCTAAATAAACAGGGGACCAAATGTTCATAGATTCTTGGCAGAATGTTGTCAGATAATCTGCTGCTCTCTTTTGATCTTCTCTTGGTGGTCGTTTTCTTTGATTGAAAGTGGCAGGCTTGCTCAATGTGATCAGTGCAACTGTGCAAGGTTGGGTTTGGTATGTGTGGTGTGTAGTGCATTGGTTTGGTACATTTTTACTCTTTATGATGAAATGACTTGAGGCTTTCCTGCGTAGTTTGAGAAAAACGTAAGGTAGTGTTTGGTTACTTGTATAAAACCATACATTCACTTTAAAACTAAACATTGTGTTAGAGTGTGTGTATTAGGCCCATGAGGCTAAGCCCATGAGGCCCATGTATGTACTGTTATATAACTACCCTTCTAGGGTTAGCCCAATAATCTAATCACCCATTCTAGCATGGTATCAAGCTAGGTTCTCTTTCTCTCCTCCTCTCCCTCCCACCCAGCCGCAGCCGCCGCCCCTCTCCGGCCACCATGTCCGGCGGCCGGCCCCCTCCTCCCCCTTCCTCCTCCTACTTCTCCACCTTCCCTCCCCTCCCCTACTCCTCCTGGGCGCAGCACGTGGCCGGCAGGCCGCCTGCCGCGGTCCTCATGGCCGGCGGCAGCGGGGCTGACGCGCCCAGCGCGCCCCTGCACGGCGGGCCCGCGCCGCCGCCACCCGGGTCCGGCCCTGGCCGCGCCACCGCCGCCCGGGGCCGCCCTGGCCGCGCCCGGGGCTGAGGGTCTGCCGCTGCAGCCGCCGCCGCCCGCGAAGCCCTAGACCCTGGCTGCAACCGGTCCTCTGGCCGGCGTGGCTGAGGCCCAGGGCGCGCCGTTCCTCGATCCCCACCACGCCACTGCTCTCCTCTCCGCTTGGGCTGCCGCCGCCGAAGGCGCGGCACGCGTGAGCGCGGCTGCCCTCGCCTTGGAGCGGGAGCGCGAGGCGGCCGCTGCCTTGGCGCGTCAGCTCGTCGAGGCGGAGCAGCTCCTCGGCTACTCGGCGTCCTACGACACCTCCGCCACCTTCTCCGGCCCGCGCGCCGTCCATGTGTCGCCTCTCCAGATCCCCGATCCGGCGGATCCGCTCGTGGCGTAGCTCCACTACCAGGCCGGCGGTGTCCAGAACATCCGCAACCTGGTCACGATCGTCCTCGACCCGGAGTCGTCCTCCTACGCCCGCTGGCAGGACATGGTTCTCCTTACCCTGCGTCGCTACGCCCTCGATGACCACGTCCTCATCGATGCCCCGCTTGCGGCTCAGACCCCCGGGTGGCTGTGCCTCGACAGCATCGTCCTGTCCTGGATCCTCGGGACCATCACCACAGACCTCCACGACCTCATACGCAACACGCCCGACGCCTGTCGTGCCTGGCTGGCGCTTGAGGGCCAGTTCCTGGGCAATGCCGAGGCCCGGGCTCTGCGTCTCGACGCCAGCTTCCGCACTTTCGTCCAGGGCGACCTCTCCGTCGGCGAGTACTGCCGCCGGATGAAGGGCATGGCGGACTCCCTTGGTGACCTTGGCTGGCCCGTGGAGGACCAGATCTTGGTCCTCAACGTCCTCCGCGGCCTCAGCGACCGCTACGGCCACCTCCGGACCTGGATTACCCTGCAGCGGCCCTTCCCCTCCTTCCTGCAGGTCCGTGACGACCTCGTCATGGAGGAGCTCACTCAGGGCGTCCAGCCTGCTTCCCTCTCCGCGCCGGGCTCCTCGTCCTCCTCGACTGCCCTTGCCGCCACTCCACCGCCACGTACGCCCACACTGGCGCCGTCGTCTCTTCTTGGTCCTCCTCCCTCCGGGCCGAGCGGGGGTGGGGTGGGGGGCGTGGCGGTCGTCGTCGACGCGGAGGGGGGCGTGGTGCTGGTTCTGGTCGTGGGGCTACGCCCGCGCCACCATGAGGGGGTGCACCCTGGCCATCATTCAGCAACCCATGGTCAGGGCGCATCTCCATGTGGCCCTTCCAGGGTGCCGGCGGTGATCCTCGCACTCCGGCGGCCATGCTGGCCGGTGCCATCCCGGCCGCTCCGTGGGCTCCACCACCTGGGGTTGCTACGCCTCCCACGTCGCCGTGGGTTCTGCCTTCCCAGTCGTCGCCAGGGCCTGCCGGTTGGGATGCCACTGCTCTAGCCCGCTCCTTCAGCACCATGGGCCTGACACCGCCCACCGGCCTCGACTGGGTCGCCGACTCGGGTGCCACCTACCACACCACTTCCGACCCCGGTATACTCACGGCTGTACACCCTCCTTCTTCGTCTCTACCTTCATCCATCATGGTCGCAAATGGCTCTTGTATTGCTGTCACATCCGTGGGTTCCGCTACCACTCCTGGCTCTTTTCGTCTTCCTGACGTCCTTGTTGCTCCCTCTATGGTTCACAACCTTCTCTCCATTCGTCGTTTTACCGCTGACAATTCTTGTTCTGCTGAGTTTGACTCCTCTGGTTTTACTGTGAAGGATTTGGCTTCCCGGCGTCCACTCCTCCGATGTCACAGCACGGGGCCCCTTTACATGCTTTGGCTTCCTCTGTCTGCTCCCACCACTTCGGCTTCGGCTTCCACTTCGTCCGCTGCCTTCGCCGCCTCTGCTTCCTCTTCTACCTGGCACCGCCGTCTCGGACATCCTGGCCGTGATGCTTTGATGCAGCTTAGTCGTAGTTCCGACATACCTTGTACACGGGCTCACGATGAGCATTTGTGTCATGCGTGCCAACTGGGCCGACATGTTCGTCTTCCTTTTCCCACCTCTTCTTCACATGCGACCTACATTTTTGATCTTGTTCACTGCGACCTGTGGACATCTCCTGTGATGAGCATTTCTGGATATAAATACTATCTTGTCGTGGTTGATGATTTTTCTCATTATTCTTGGACTTTTCCCTTGCGTGCTAAGTCTGAGGCATTTCCCACGCTCCGTCACTTCTTTGCCTGGGTGTCTACACAGTTTGGCCTCACCATCAAGGCTGTCCAGTGTGACAATGGGCGTGAGTTCGACAACTCCACCTCTCGGGATTTCTTCCTCTCTCACGGTGTCCACTTGCGCATGTCTTGCCCCTATACCTCCTCTCAGAACGGCAAGGCAGAGCGCATGTTTCGTACCACGAATGACACCATGCGCACCCTTCTCCTCCAGGCTTCCCTTCCTGCCCACTTCTGGGCCGAGAGCCTTCGCACTTCCACCTATCTCCTTAACCGCCTACCTTCCGTTGCCCGCCCAGCTCCTACACCACACCACGCCCTCTTCGGTACCCCTCGCTACGATCACCTCCGTGTCTTCGGGTGTGCGTGTTACCCTAACACCACTGCCACTGCTCCTTACAAGCTGGCACCCCGGTCGACCCTGTGTGTCTTCCTTGGGTACTCCCAAGATCACAAGGGGTACCGCTGCTATGACCTCACCTCTCACCGGGTCCTCATCTCTCGCCACGTGGTGTTTGACGAGTCCGTTTTCACTTTCTCCACCACCTCGACACCTCCTTCCATCTCCGATCTTGACCTCTCCTTCCTTAATCCCACTGACGCGGTGGTTCAGCCACCATTTCCGTTTGGTCCTACAGGTCCTGCTCCGCCACTCGTGTCGCCGGCACCCTACACCGGCCCGGCGCCCTCCGGTTCGTCGCCTGACCCTGCGTCCTCCGCGTGTCCGGCCGCGACTGACCCTGGGCTGGAGGCGCCGACCTCGGCGACTCTAGCGCGGTTCGCCTACCCGGTGCGTGTCTACCAGCGCCGAGTGCGACCGGCCCCGCTGGCACGGTGCCTGTGCCACCACCGTCCTCGCCGCCACGATCACCTACGGTGGCACCTTCTCCGTCGACGCCCACACCGCCGTCTCCACCACTACCAGCTGCCCGTGTCGAGCCGCCGGTGTACCACCCGCCGCTTCTTCGCGAACACCCGCGTCATGTTCACCCCATGGTGAGGCGGCACGCGGCTGGTGTCCTACGGCCCCAGGCTCTTGCCGCGACGCCCGGGGAACCGCAGGTCTCTCCTGTACCCTCTTCTGTCCGCGACGCCTTGGCGGATCCTCACTGGTGTCGTGCGATGGAAGAGGACTACGCGGCCCTTCTGGCCAACCAGACGTGGGACCTGGTGCCGCGCCCGCCTGGTGCCAATGTCGTCACTGGCAAGTGGATCTGGACGCACAAACGCCGAGCCGACGGCTCCCTGGAGCGGTACAAGGCTCGTTGGGTTCTCCGGGGCTTCACTCAGCGGCCCGGTGTTGACTATGATGAGACCTTCAGTCCAGTGGTGAAGTCAGCTAACGTCCGCACAGTTCTCTCCCTGGCTCTCGAGCGCTCCTGGCCTGTGCATCAGCTGGATGTCAAGAATGCCTTCCTCCATGGCACTCTGACCGAGACCGTCTACTGCAGCCAGCCGGCGGGTTTCGTGGATTCCTCTCGCCCTGACTTGGTCTGCCGGCTCAACAAGTCTCTCTACAGGCTCAAGCAGGCACCTCGGGCTTGGTACTCCCGGTTTGCTACCTTCCTGCTGACTCTTGGGTTCACGGAGGCCAAGTCTGACACTTCGCTGTTCATATACCACCATGGGGGTGAGACTGCTTACCTGCTCCTCTATGTGGATGACATCGTTCTCACCGCCTCCAGCCAGTCTGCTCCAGCGCATCATTGCATCTCTCCAGGCGGAGTTTGCCATGAAGGATCTGGGTGTGCTCCATCACTTTCTCGGCGTCACTGTTGAGCCCCGACCTTCAGGCTTGTTCCTCCACCAGCGGCAGTTCACTCGTGACATTCTGGAGCGAGCAGGGATGACTGACTGCAAGCCCTGTTCCACCCCAATCGACACTCAGGGCAAGCTGTCAGAGGCCGCGGGTCCGTTGCTTGGGCCCGCGGACTCTACCGCCTACCGGAGCCTTGCTAGCGCGCTCCAGTACCTCACCTTCACCCGGCCTGACATCTCCTACGCCGTGCAGCAGCTGTGCCTCTACATGCATGCTCCACGGGAGCCCCACCTTGCTGCTCTGAAGCGGCTTCTCCGGTACCTGCGTGGCACCCTCGCCTATGGGCTGCTCCTCGGCCGGTCCTCCTCTGCTGAGCTGGTTGTCTACACCGACGCTGACTGGTCGGGCTGCCCGGACACCCGCCGGTCCACCTCCGGCTATGCTGTCTTCTTGGGCGGCAACCTTGTCTCTTGGTCTTCCAAGCGCCAGCCGGTGCCGAGGCGGAGTACCGCGCCGTGGCCAACGGTGTGGCCGAGGCTGCTTGGCTCCGCCAGCTCCTGGCTGAGCTTCACCGGCCCCTCGCCTGGAGCACGCTCGTCTAATGCGACAACGTCAGCGCGGTGTACCTCTCCACCAACCCTGTGCAGCACCAGAGGACCAAGCATGTGGAGATTGACCTTCACTTCGTCCGCGACCGTGTGGCCATCGGCGATGTCCGAGTCCTTCACGTCCCGACCACCTCCCAGTTTGTGCGGACATCTTCACCAAGGGCCTACCTTCCTCGACCTTCTCCGAGTTTTGCTCCAGCCTCAACATCACCAGTGGCTAGTTGTGGCTGCGGGGGGGATCCTGTGTATTGTGCTTGTTTTCTTTCTTGTCCAGTCTTGTACTCCGCTGCGCCGGTAGTCCAGACTGCGGGGGGGTGTTAGAGTGTGTGTATTAGGCCCATGAGGCTAAGCCCATGAGGCCCATGTATGTACTGCTATATAACTACCCTTCTAGGGTTAGCCCAATAATCTAATCACCCATTCTAGCACATTGTCATCTACAATGTTCTCAAGGGATGGTTTAGTACTAAACATTGTCATATATAATGGTTCTCAAGGGATGCTATTATATTCGTAATTGCAAATTGTGCAAGTATACATGTTACTAATTGTTGGATTGACCAATCCAGCCAACCAAACATAATCTTGTATCGGATCATACCATTCCATACAACCAAGCAAACAGAAATCATGTATTGTCATGTATGTATAACCAAACAACCAACACGTACCATCCTATTCAGACTTGGCTCGTACATTATCTATTCATCCAGGATGATCCATCCCATTCATCTTTATACATCCAACCAAACACTACCTAAGTTGTGTAGGATGTTGACAGAGTCTACAATGCCAATGTGTCAAGACACTTTTGACATGTAATTTCTGTAATGTATGCTATTATACATAGATAAAGTTGATATTATGAAATTATGTTTCATGACAGATTTAGTAAGATCCACCATATATGCTGACACTAATACATAGTCGATCTATGTAACTTTCCACCACCGTTTCAATCAAATAACATCTTTCATGTTAATCTTAGAGCCGTATATCTTTTCGCAGGCAGATTAATGCCTTTGGCATGGTCTAACGTTATATGTAGTTCATTCATGATCACATCAGTCTTATAGACATTAGAATGGATACAAAAAAAATTAAACATTTTCTTGAATAGAATGGAATCAGGAAGTTCATGCTAACTAAGGTCTTTTCTATGCATCATGTAAAATCATAAAATAACAAATGGCTTTGTCAGTTTGTTTTTTGCTAGGATGCATTATTAAGCATCTTAAACATGAGTGAAATATTAAGGCATCTTCTCGTACTCCCTACTTTTATTACTTCTGCTCAACACTGTGTTCCCCTTTTTAGCCTCTATTTACTATTAATCGATTATACAATAATTTTACATAGTATATTAATATGAGTTTCTGTTTTGGAACACCATTCTTTATTGGAGATTAACCTACAGGATTTTCCCCCATTCGGTTCTCAGTTTGTCTTAAGCATTATTCCATATGCAGGCACTAGAACTGACCAGCACACTTGTAATTGAATTTCGTAATGAAATTGAGAAGGCTATGTGGATGAAAGCACTTGTCAAGGCAACATATCAAGCTTCTGTATGTTGTCCTTTACTTACAAATACTTGACATATGACCTAAAGCTTGTAATGGTTCGTCTTATGTTTCGTGTTTTCCTTGCTTTTTGTAGTCCCCACCTGATGTAAACATATTAGGAGACCCTGTCAGCCATCCCGCAGAATCAAGTACACCACGGCTTAATAGCTTGGGATCAGTGGATCTTGTTGTGAATGGCTCTGTTATTGAAACTAAACTTTCACTGTATGGAAAGGTAAAGTATTACATGAAATTTTGGTATTTTTTCTCAAATGAGACCTGCAATACATTATGCACCGGGTTTGCATATATTCAAGAAAGAACTGACTGTCATATTGATTAATTACTTTGTTTCCCCGTTTATGTCACTATTATAGCTGGACAGGAAGAGCAATGATCCACAAGAGCTGCTAATGCTAGTGCTCCTTGGGAATGGAGGCAAGGTAATTGTTCCAATCTTACTTGAAGTAACATGAATTATAAAGAGTATTTCACTATGGATCCTTAAAACTTTTCATGGATTCTCATCCAATGCTATCAGATCGTACATACGAGGCTAGTCTGAAGACCACGATCAGACACCTAATTGCGATTGGTTGTCAATCGTGTTGATTAGCCTGGCCTTTTAGGCTCCGTTTGGAAGATGGAAATTTTCCAGTTTCTGGTATGGATTGGAACAATCAGCGCCAAACGCAGAAACGTTTCTCTCTGGGAGCGTTTCTAGCGATTCCTACTTTTAAGCCTGCATGAGAGAAACGGTCTGGGGGTGGTTTCGGATTCTCCTCTATCACATGCACTATCAAACGATTTCTTTTGTACTTATCTTTTCTTTAGCGCAACAAATTAGAATGGGTTGCATTTAGGTGGTTCTTAGTCCATAAAAAAGATCAATAACATTTATTGAGAATCTGGAACCAAAACGTCTAGGAGAATCTGGAGCCCTACCAAATGGGCCCTTAATGTCTGAATGGAGAGGAGAGCCATAGAGGCCCACGACAAGGGAGAGGCTGGTGGAGCTGCAGGGTCCAGGAGCAGGGGAGCTGCTGGTGGAGCAGAGATAGGAGCTGCAGGTGCTGGCTAGTGAGAGGTAGCTGTCCAGGTACAGGCGGAGGTGGTGCTGCAGACAGTGGCAGGACCGTCAGAGTGGCAGGTGCCGGCGAGGAAGAGGTGGAGGCGTAGGTGGAGGTGGAGGAGCAGGCAGAGGCGATGTGGGCTGAGGCAAGAGCTTTGCTGGTGTGGGAGAGTGGAGAGGCGGCTGAAGAGGGAGAATGAAAAAAAAAAAAAGACGTGCGCTCGATGAAAATGGCCACGACTGCTCCTCCACTCCTCTTCACTGCTTACATATATACTATAAACCTAATGGGCCATCTAAGGGTGGGCCAAATTCTTCCTAATCCCACCTTTCAAATTTTGAGCTGGCCCAACTAGTAATCCAGATGCTCTCATTGGATGACTTATCATGATTAGTCATTTGAGGACCCTTACTGAGTCCCATGTTATGATAAGGACAACCAATCATGATTTGTCGTTCGATCTGAAAACACTGTTCTCATCTGGGACCTCCAACTAATAAGGTGACCAGTTGGGTCCTGGACCGCATGGCGTGCCAATAAAATTTGCAAAAATATCCCTCCCTCCCTTTCTACTCCCTGGCGTGTCAATATAAATTGCAAAAATATCCCTCCCTCCCTTTCTACTCCCTGGCGTGTCAATATAAATTGCAAAAATATCCCTCCCTCCCTTTCTACTCCCTCTTCCTCTGCGCCTCCTGCTGGCTTCATGCGTGTTTGGCCGCTTTGCAAGCCGGCCATGAGCGTTTGCGTGCACCGCTTGCTGTGCCTCGGGCCAGCGTTGCGTGGTGTGGTAGGGATCGCCAGTGACCAGGACTTCACTGTGGTACCTGATGGCATTGGGTGCTGCGTGTTGGAACGAAATCACAAAGATCAGATTTGGGGCAAGTTTTCTCTATTGATTAGTCCAAGGGAAACCCTAGGCTGGTTCTCTGTACATATGAAAAGAGCTAACTTGGGAGCTAAGAAAGAATTACAGAATACTCTAAAGTAGATAGCATATGATAAAGTAGATGCTTAGGGGATAAGAATGATGACGCAGCACCAACTACTCTAGATAAGCACTAGACTTAAGCTATCACTGCGTGCTCGCACCATGCCTGGGCACAGAGTGCACGGAGGCACCTACTTTTTTTCGCGAACAACGCAGGAGAGCTGCGTGTCATTTCATTAAGATAGAAAAACGTACAACGAATCCGTACAAGGACCAACCCGAGTACAAATGCACACACCCACCACACTCTCACCGCTTAAGAACTTACAAGCGCGCCACAAAAACAACGGAAAAAAAACGACCACACTAAGACTCCCAGCCTAAACCGCTGCGGAGAGTGACCTGGCAAGAAGTTCCTGTAGCTTAGAAGCTCCAGCAATGCCCCACAAGCAGCACTCATCCTTCACATTCTGGAGAAGAACAGAAACACATGGCCTAACATGATCAAACACACATGAATTCCTACTAAAGACGATACGCGGATACGTTTTACTATTTTTTAATAAATAAATATAATGCAAATTAAAATTGTGAAAGTCTAATTTGAGTAATCACTATTTAAGTATTTATTAGTTTAATACATACAATCATACATTATACATCATCAGATCATGTTGTAGGTTTCTTGTTTTTTCACAGGAGATCCAAGTTTAGCCCAGTAACCATACTAGATTAATGCGCAATTACCAAAATTTCCATCAGGAGAGCCCTAATGTCTGTTGTGGTTGTGGCTGGTGGCCACAGATCCTATGCTAGGACTAGCACTTGCGCCAGCACTACCCAGATTTGGAGAGGCCATCTATTGGATGCAAGTAATCAAGCATGTGGGAATCACTAATCATGAAGGAGATGAGGGGAACTATTAGGATATGTATAGGATAGCTTCCTTTTATAGGAGATAGCTTCCCATATTTGTACTTTTCATGTGTGCCTAATTGGCTCTATATATGAAAGGCTCCCCACCCACATTGGGTGTGTGGTGATTCCCTACTTTCTACAGGAACACAAAATCAAGCAACGAGAACAGCAGAAGTAGAGTAGATCAAGTATGAAAAGGAGGTGTACTCATGGGAGGTCACCGGTAGCTTGCTTTGCTGCTGAATTGTCCTCTTCCCTGCACTTTGCCCTTGCATCGTGGAGCTAGCCGCAGCCGTGGCAGACTGGTGGGTGCAGCGTGCTCCCCAGCGCGGTGCTCCTGGCGCAACGATCTGGAGGAGAAGTCGATTGATGGCATGGAGGGGGCGGGGCTCGTCTCCGAAGGCCGGTGAGCTGTGGCGCACCCCCTGCACACTGCGCATTTGCGCAGCAGGCGTCGCAAGGGGGGCAGGGGCTCGTCACCGGAGGCTGGTGAATAGTAGCGGCGCATCTCCTGCGCGGTAGGCGGCGTGATGGGACGGGGCCGTCGCCGGTGGGGATCTGATTGGCCTCGCCTCGACATGCTGTGCAACGGTGGAGTGGAGGACTTCACCACCGTTGCTCGGCCATGGAGTAGCTCTTGTGAATGGGCGTGCTGTGTAGGGCTATGGGAGAAGAGAGGCAGCAGGTGTGGGAGTGAGGAATTCAGCTGTTGATGGGCTGGGCCGTATCGGAACGACGTATGAAACAAGCCCAACGTATCGGTAAAGAGTATAATAAAATACAATACAATGACTATATAAGTAACTAAAATGACAAACTACATTTGCATGGACAAATTTTGCAGTTACTGTATCATTGCTTTCTTTTCAATCTTTATTGTCGCTCGTATTTTTATATTGCTCCGTCAAACTGAATATGATAAATACATGCATGTCACTTTCCTTCTAATGCTACTGTTACTGCCATGAGAGCTTTGGCCTATGAAGGGTACAATTGGCAACAAGTCTGATTTGATTAATATTTTTGGGCCTCAACCTTCTTTAGTTGAGGTGCAAGTCTGATTTGATTATTATTCTTAGGCCTTAACCTTCTTTAGTTGAGGTGGTTAGAGCTGATATCTGCAAAATTGAGGTTGATTGTTGAAATCACGTAAAGAAGTTTGGGCACGCCCCCACTCACATTGTCCGAGACAAGTTCCCACTTCCTCTCCCCCATAATAGTCTTTGCCAATTACCATCTTCCAAAAGAGTACATAAAAGACAGTGTGTTTCCAGTAATTATTTTTCGCATAATAGAAGAGCCTTACATCATCTGTTTCTGAAATTCCGCAGATGTAAACAGAAATATAATAATTTAGGATCCTTGCATGTTTTACTCAGTAAATTCTGTTGGAACAAAGACACAGGTTTGGGCAGATCTTCTCTATTACTTAACCTGTTAGCCACCAAACCATGGCACGAATTTGAGGGATACAATAAGACCCAAGGTCTGGTTGTTACAAGAGATAAGATCAACTAAAGTAGGAGATAAGCCTAGAGATAAGATGCTGTTACAACACATTCTAAAGTGCTAAAAGTAGATGCTTAAAGCAAAGATAGGGCTGACATATGCACCATCTACCCCTAAGACAAGCACAAGGCTTATAGGCCTATCAAATTCCCTCTATCCAAATTAATTGCTATGCTTATTCAAATTTGAATCGTGCATAAGTGATTTTATTCTCAGTTTTCATTTCCCCTGCTGTTCTTTCAGCTTCTCAACTGGGTTGTGTTGCGACATAGAGGGCCTTGCAGTAATTACCTAGGTGTCTTGCTTATACTTGTATCTACTATTCTCCCCTTTGGCCATCAATGGATTTTCTGAACAGTTTTGTAATTCATGTTATTAAGTTCAACAATTGTAGATTATGGTTTATGGTATTGCATTTCATTTTCTGCTGATTTCATTGTTTATTGGTATGTATATTGTAGGTTAATGTTGTTCAATCTTCTCGTGGTCTTAGTGTGAAAACGAAATTGCATTCATTGAAAATAATGGATGAGCTACAAGGTCGTCTTTCAATGTCTTCGAAGTATTTAGCATGCTCTGTCATCAATGAAAGTGTGGAAGCTACCTGTTCCGACACTCCTGATAAGGGGGGTGACCTAAGCACCTTTCCTGTGGATGAGGATTCTTTCATGGATGCATTAACAGATTTTACTCCGGACCAAAATTTTAATCTGCTTGACAGTCAAATTCCCAACTTCATTTCTGATGCAAATGAGTACACTGAAACAGGATCAAAAGATGGTTCATGGTTTAATGGGGATGAACAGAACATGAAGCCTACTGAAATATTTTACGAGGCACAAGATAATAATGTGACAGATTTTGTTGTTCTTACATTCTTGAGCAGGAGTCCTGATTCTTGTCTTTATGATGGTATAGATTCACAGGTAATTGACATTGAAACTTAGTCACCTTCTAGTTTTGTTCAAATGATACTTTGAACAAAGCCTCAGAAATTTGTTTATCTTGCTTTAATGTCTCGCGCGCTGTATACCTCTCCCAGTAATTTCATTGTTTATCTGCTTGTTTCAGATGAGTATTCGTATGTCCGCGCTGGAATTCTACTGTAACAGACCCACACTTGTTGCTCTTATCGAGTTTGGATTTGATCTTAGCATGGTTAGTTCTGTGCCAAAAAGTAGTCCTGATGTGGCACCTACAATTCAAACTGTGAAACCGACAGGGAAGGAAGAAGCTTCTCCTACAATTGTAAAAGGATTGTTAGGTTATGGGAAACGTCGAACCATTTTCAACATGAAAATGGATGTGGACCGGGTATCAATGTTTCTTAATAAGGAAGATGGTTCTCAGCTTGCAATGTTTGTGCAAGAGAAATTTCTGTTTGATTTGAAGGTGAGATAATTTGCAATTGAATAAAGAAATTATGTTGTATAATAAATACAAAACATACATATAATTATAATTTGACTCAATATTGGTTAAATATATGGATGTTGGCTCTTTCTAATTAAAACGTGCCTTGTATTTTTTTATGAAGGGATTAAAGAATTAAAGTATCCACTATGAAATGGCATTTTTGGAGCTCCAAAAGCACTAGTGGATACTAACTGTTTGTTACATTAGAGTTCCCACTTATTGTAACTCTGAAAAATGTATCGTATTAATTCTAAATTTCAACCTTTATGCCACCTATGATCACAAAGTTTTAAACAGTACTGCTCTAGCTTTCCATACTGCCTTAGCTTTTTCGTATGAGGATACTGTGTTCCAGGGTCGATTAGAAGGATGTAAGTGTTAGAAAGAAATGACCTCACTCTTCCATTCAGTCTAGGGTTCCAGTATATATACAAGTATGGGCCAAAATGGGCCATAAGGCCTACATGGGCCAGAAAGAGAGAAGACAGAAAAAGCACATATATCTGTACATATTAACAGTAAGATAGTATCATTTACATTTGTTGAGCACTTCTGGTGGTGCATGCATCATTGCATCTGATTTATGGATGATTTGAGTGGTAAATGTGCTGTAGTCTTTGCTTGCCTTAAGGATTAGCTGTCTTGAGAGTGTTGTCCATTGGTTTAAAATTCTTTTTGTTTAAACTTGATGGTCTAGTGCTGAACACTGTACATGTTTTTTTTTCTTCTAATATTATATTTAAAATGGTATGCATAGATTGTTACTACATGCATTTCGAATACCACTAGCATTTTGCCAGGGAGTCGTATAATGATTTATACATAACTTATTAAATTTCCTTGATAAAATCATGCATTAATACCGTATAAGGAATGTGCTTGATACCGTTTTCATTTGCAACTTTTTTTTGGTCATAATATCTCGTGTTTGTGCATCATCATCAACTATACCTTCTTCGCCAGAAAACAAAACAACTATACCTTAAAGTTTTCTGTTTATCTTAACTTTATTAATATTTGTCAGGTTCATCCAAGTTCTTTTTCAATTGATGGTATGCTAGGGAATATGAGATTTTGCGACATGTCCCTTGGACCAGATCATCGTTGGGGTTGGCTTTGCGATATACGGAAGCCTGGTGTTGAGTCACTTATAAAGGTACTCTCAAATTGGTTGCTGTCACTTATATGCGGTATATATTTGTTCTTACGGTGTCTGCAATCTTAGGTATTATATGTTCATTTGCATGCATGTGCATTTGCTGTGCTAGCTGTGGATTATAGGCATTGTTTGACAAGACTGATGGTCTTTTTTTTTTCTTGAACGACGTAGGAGAGGCGCCTCTCATTTCATTAAGCAACAAAAGAGAACAGAGTTCAATCAAGGACCAACCTGAAAACTCAACCCACACACCCACACCACACCACCCCACACCACACCACACCACACCGCACCACTACAGGAAAAAACAGTTGTGTCACAAACCAAACACTACCACAACCTGAGAACCCTCCACCAAGACATCTTTTTTTTTTAACAAAAACATATATGGATTTGACCTAGCTGTAGTAGATTGCATCATAATATCAAAGCAACTAAGGGCCTATTTGGACAGTCCTCCAATGGAAAGCGAAATCTTGTTTTGACATTTGTGGCAGCCATTATATTATCAATGAAAACCTGATCTGTGCTACTACTAAGTGAAACTGAATTGGATAATAGTGTTGAGGCCCAAAGGGACTATATATAGAGTACATGAGAGACACAGGAGGGTAGTCTGTCTCACCACCACCTGTTGACACTGCCCATGGTGTTTGTTTTCTCAGCCAGTTTTTAAGGATATGCATTTCATTTGGTTGGTAAGTTGCTTCAGACACTAGAATGTCTGGGAGGTTGCTTGTTAGTGCTTGAATCTTTGGGTACTGGAATATTTGGGATTAAGTGCGCATCTCAATTCTTGTCCAATGTTTATTCGAGTTCTAAGTTTACTTGGGCTACTTATGTTTAACTTCTTTCAATATTGGAGAAGCAGAATTATTTCAAATATGCAATCATGCATGACAATTCCTAATTGCTCGGTTGAAGCACTGCAATGATGATGGTTTCCTTCACCCCTGCAGTTCACATTCCAGTCGTACAGTATCGATGATGAAGACTTTGAAGGTCATAATTACAGATTGACTGGTCAGCTTTCTGCTGTCCGTATTGTCTTTCTCTACCGTTTTGTTCAAGAGGTTTGTATTGACATTGCAAATTGTTCTATCAGATTTTCAATGGTATGTTTTGTTTTATGTACCTTCTGTTCTGCAGTTCACTTCTTACTTTATGGAGCTTGCCACCCCTCACACTGAAGAGGCAATTAAGTTTATTGATAAAGTTGGAGGGTTTGAGTGGTTAATTCAGAAATATGAAATGGATGGTGCTTCTGCTATAAAGCTGGATCTTTCTCTTGAGACACCCATAATCATTGTTCCTAAGAATTCTCAGAGCGAAGAGTATGTCTACATTTCCAGCTATTAGCTAACTCAATTGCTTGTCAAAGAACCTGTTGATTAATTTAATTTAGTTCCTTAGGATCTTGTTATGAATAGACTTTATTTTTTTCTCGAGTATGCAGGAGGACTGCATATCATTGCATTATGATAGAAGAAGGCTTAGGCTAAAATAGCCATACAAAACACACGCACACACTTCAAATACAAAAGAAAAAGACGCGACCAGCTGAGGCAAACTCCTAATTACTGGACGGGAGTCTGTTAGCCACCACGTCACCCAGACCCCTAGCACCTGCTAGCATCCAGAGTTCAGACTCATTCTGCGCCAGAAGTAATGTTCTGCTCACTCTAGGGGGATCCCATTGAACACCACATCATTCCTTGTTTTCCAAAGAGACCATGACCCTAAAACGACGAAGGTGTTGAAACCATCCCGCACAACATTCGCGGGGCAGCAGGAGCAGTATCCGTGGCCCGCGCAGCAGCGAGCTCAGCGACCGCGAGCCACTCAGCTCGAGCAGCCACCTCTGCTCGCACCGCGGCCTCGTCCTCACGCCGGTCCACAGCGACCCGGGCCGCCACGCGCGCATCCGCTGTCCGCTGCGCCCGTGCGGCTTCCTCACGCTGCAGGCGTGCTGCTTCCTTGGCTGCGCCCTTTCGGCCTCCGACTCTTCGGTGACATCCACGGGTGCCACAGGAAGAGGGGCTCCTTTAGAGCCCCGGCATCGGGCATAGAAGGCAGGGGAGTGGCTGGACATGGCTACGGGATGGGATTGGTTAGAGGTAGAAGAGACCCAAAGAAGAACTATGCTCTAAGATACCATTTGTTGTAGACACAGGTAATTTGGGCTAGATCAGTTTTGTATTAGCCTTACCAAACCATGGCAGGTTTAGGGAATATATATAGAGTAGCATACTTGGTCCTTAAGAAAGGATTACAACATATTCCAACCACTAAAGTAGATGCTAAGAAGATAAGATGCTGACATAAGCTCTACCAACTACTCTAGATAGATAAGCACAAGAATTACAGGGTCTATCACCAGTGACCAATTCCAAATTGTTAGAGTGTGTGTATTAGACCCATGAGGCTAAGCTCATGAGGCCCATGTATGTACTGCTACATAGCTACCCTTCTAGGGTTAGCCCAAGAATCCAATTACTCATTCTAGCATGGTATCGAGCTAGGGTCCCTCTTTCCTCTCTCCTCCCTCCCTCCCTCCCAGCCGCCGCCGCCGCCTTTCTCCGGCCACCATGGCCGGCGGCCGGCTGCCTCCTCCTCCCTCTCCCACCTACTTCTCCACCTTCCCTCCTCTACCCTACTCCCCTTGGGCACACAGCCCCCCTGGCGGGCAGCCACCAGCGGCCCTCCTCGCCGCTACTGGCGCCGCCGCCGCTGCAGCCGCTGTGGGCTGCCACCACCCCCGCGCCCTCCCGCCTCGGCCCCTGCTGTGCCCGGCGGGGGGGGGGAGGGGGGGGGCCGCCTCTGGCCGCCCCAAGCGCTGGGGGCCCGCCGCCGCCGGCCCCTGCCTTGGCCGCGCAGGGCCCGCCGCCGCCGCTGGCCCCTGCCCACGCTGCGCCGGGTGCCGAGGACTCCCCACCGGTGGCCCCTGCCTCGCCCCCATTCGCGTCGACCCAACCCATGGCCGTGACCGGTTCCCTGGTTGGCACGGCTGGGGCCCCGGGTACGCCGTTCCTCCACGCCGCTCTCTTCTCCGATCCCCACCGCGCCGCCGCTCTCATCTCCGCCCGGGCTACCGCCGTGGAAGGCGCGGCGCGCGTGGGCGCGGCTGCCCTAGCCTTGGAGCGGGAACGCGAGGCAGCTGCTGCCTTGGCACGTCAGCTCGCCGAGGCGGAGCAGCTCCTCGGCCACCCGGTTACTACGACTCCACCGCCGCCTCCTCCGACTCGCGCGCTGTCCGCGTGTCGCCTCTCCAGATCCCTGATCCGGCGGATCTGCTCGTGGCGTAGCTCCACTACCAGGCCGGCGGTGTTCTGAACATCCGAAACATGGTCACGGTCGCCCTCGACCCGGAGTCGTCCTCCTACGCCCGCTGGCGGGACATGGTACTCCTCACCCTGCGCCGCTGCGCCCTCGATGACCACGTCCTCATCGACGCCCCGCTTGCGGCTCAGGCCACAGCGTGGCTGCGCCTCGACAGCATCGTCCTATCCTGGATCCTCGGGACCATCACCACCGACCTCCACGACCTCGTCCGCAACACACCCGACGCCCGTCGTGCCTGGCTGGCGCTTGAGGGACAGTTCCTGGGCAATGCCGAGGCTCGGGCTCTGCGTCTCGACGCCAAATTCCGCACCTTCGTCCAGGGCGACCTTTCCGTCGGCGAGTACTGCCGCCGGATTAAGGGCATGGCGGACTCCCTGGGTGACCTTGGCTGGCCCGTGGAGGACCGGTTTTTGGTCCGCAATGTCCTCCGCGGCCTCAGCGACCGCTACGGCCACCTCCGGACATGGATCACCCGGCAGCGGCCCTTCCCCTTCTTCCTGCAGGTCCGTGACGACCTAGTCATGGAGGAGCTCACTCAGGGCGTCTAGCCTGCTTCTCTCTCCGCGCCGGGCTCCTCGTCCTCCTCGCCTGCCCTTGCCGCCACTCCACCGCCGCGTACGCCCACTCCGGCGCCGTCGTCTCTTCTTGGTCTTCCTCACTCCGGGCCGAGCGGAGGTTGGGGGGGGGGGGGCGTGGCGGTCATCGTCGACGCGGCGGGGGGCGTGGTGCTGGTTCTGCACGTGGGGCTACGCCCGTGCCACCACGGGGGGTGCACCCTACCATCCTTCAGCAACCCATGGTCAGGGCGCATCTCCCTGTGGCCGTTCCAGGGTGCCGGTGGTGATCCTCGCACTCCGGCGGCCATGCTCGCCGGTGCCGTCCCGGCCGCTCCGTGGGTTCCACCACCTGGGGGTGCTCCACCCCTCACGTCGCCGTGGGCTCTGCCTTCCCAGTCGTCGCTGGTGGGGCCTGCCGGTTGGGATGCGACTACTCTGGCCCGCTCTTTCAGCACCATGGGCCTGACACCGCCCACCGGCCTCGACTGGGTCGCCGACTCGGGTGCCACCTACCACACCACTTCCGACCCCGGTATACTCACGGCTGTACACCCTCCTTCGTCTCTTCCTTCATCCATCATGGTCGCAAATGGCTCTTGTATTCCTGTCACATCCGTGGGTTCCGCTTCCACTCCTGGCTCTTTTCGTCTTCCTGACGTCCTTGTTGCTCCCTCTATGGTTCACATCCTTCTCTCCATTCATCGTTTTATAGCTGACAATTCTTGTTCTGTTGAGTTTGACTCCTCTGTTCTTACTGTGAAGGATTTGGCTTCCCGGCGTCCACTCCTCCGATGTGACAGCACGGGGCCCCTTTACATGCTTCGGCTTCCTTCGTCTACTCCCACCACTTCGGCTTCGGCTTCCACTTCGTCCGCTGCCTTCGCCACCTCTGCTTCCTCTTGTACCTGGCACCGCCGTCTCGGACACCCTGGCCGTGATGCTTTGATACAGCTTAGTCGTAGTTCCGACATACCTTGTACTCGGGCTCACGATGAGCGTTTGTGTCATGCGTGCCAACTGGGCCGACATGTTCGTCTTCCTTTTCCCACCTCTTCTTCACATGCGACCCAGATTTTTGATCTTGTTCACTGCGACCTGTGGACATCTCCTGTGATGAGCATTTCTGGATATAAATACTAACTTGTCGTGGTTGATGATTTTTCTCATTATTCTTGGACTTTTCCCTTGCGTGCTAAGTCTGAGGCATTTCCCACGCTTCGTCACTTTTTCGCCTGGGTGTCTACAAAGTTTGGCCTCACCATCAAGGCCGTCCAGTGTGACAACGGGCGTGAGTTCGACAACTCCACCTCTCGGGATTTCTTCCTCTCTCACGGTGTCCACTTGCGCATGTCTTGCCCCTATACCTCCTCCCAGAACGGCAAGGCAGAGCGCCTGATTCGCACCACGAATGACACCATGCGCACCCTTCTCCTCCAGGCTTCTCTTCCTGCCCGCTTCTGGGCCGAGAGCCTTCACACCTCCACCTATCTCCTTAACCGCCTACCTTCTGTTGCCTGCCCAGCGCCTACACCACACCAAGCCCTCTTCGGTACCCCTCCTCGCTACGATCACCTCCGTGTCTTCGGGTGTGCGTGTTACCCCAACACCACTACCACTGCTCCTCACAAGCTGGCACCCCGGTCGACCCTGTGTGTCTTCTTTGGGTACTCCCCAGATCACAAGGGGTACCGCTGCTATGACCTCATCTCTCGCCGGGTCCTCATCTCTCGCCACGTGATGTTTGACGAGTCCGTTTTCCCGTTCTCCACCACCTCCACACCTCCTTCCATCTCCGATCTTGACCTCTCCTTCCTTTCTCCCACTGACGTGGTGGTTCAGCCACCATTTCCGTTTGGTCCTGCAGGTCCTGCTCCGCCACTCGCGTCGTCGGCACCCTACACCGGCCCGGCGCTCTCCGGTGCATCGCCTGACCCTGCGTCCTCCGCGGGTCCGGCCGCGACTGACCCTGGGCCGGCGGCGCCAACCTCGGCGACTCCAGCGCGGTTCGCCCACCCGGTGCGTGTCTACCAGCGCCGAGTGCGACCGGCCCTGCTGGACACGGTGCCTGTGCCACCACCGTCCATGCCGCCACGATCACCTACGGTGGCCCCTTCTCCGTTGACGCCCACACCGCCGTCTCCACCACTACCAGCTGCCCGTGTCGAGCCGCCGGTGTACCACCCGCCGCTTCTTCACCGACACCCGCGTCATGTTCACCCCATGGTGACGCGGCACGCGGCTGGTGTCCTACGGCCCCGGGCTCTTGCAGCGACGCCCGGGGAACCGCAGGTCTCTCCTATACCCTCTTCTGTCCGCGACGCCTTGGCAGATCCTCACTGGCGTCGTGCGATGGAAGAGGAGTACGCGGCCCTTCTGGCCAACCAGACGTGGGGCCTGGTGCCGCGCCCGCCTGGTGCCAATGTCGTCACTGGCAAGTGGATCTGGACGCACAAGCGCTGAGCTGATGGCTCCCTGGAGCGGTACAAGGCTCGTTGGGTTCTCCGGGGCTTCACTCAGCGGCCCGGTGCTGACTATGATGAGACCTTCAGTCCTGTGGTGAAGCCAGCTACCGTCTGCACTGTTCTCTCCCTGGCTCTCGAGCGATCCTGGCCTGTGCATCAGCTGGATGTCAAGAATGCCTTCCTCCATGGCACTCTGACCGAGACCGTCTACTGCAGCCAGCCGGCAGGTTTTGTGGATTCCTCTCGCCCTGACTTGGTCTGCCCGCTCAACAAGTCTCTCTACGGGCTCAAGCAGGCACCTCGGGCTTGGTACTCTCGGTTTGCTTCCTTCCTGCCCCTTCCTGCTGACTCTTGGGTTCACGGAGGCCAAGTCTGACACCTCGCTGTTCATATAACACCATGGGGGCGAGACTGCTTACCTGCTCCTCTATGTGGATGACATCGTTCTCACCGCCTCCAGCCAATCTCTGCTCCAGCGCATCATTGCCTCTCTCCAGGCGGAGTTTGCCATGAAGGATCTGGGTGTGCTCCATCACTTCCTCGGCGTCACTGTTGAGCCCCGACCTTCCGGCTTGTTTCTCCACCAGCGGCAGTTCACTCGTGACATTCTGGAGCGAGCAGGGATGACTGACTGCAAGCCCTGTTCCACCCCAGTCGATACTCAGGGCAAGCTGTCAAAGGCCGCGGGTTTGTTGCTTGGACCCGCGGACTCTACCGCCTACCGGAGTCTTGCTGGCGCGCTCCAGTATCTCACCTTCACCCGGCCTGACATCTCCTACGCCGTGTAGCAGCTGTGCCTCTACATGCATGCTCCACGGGTGCCCCACCTTGCTGCTATGAAGCGGCTTCTCCGGTACCTGCGTGGCACCCTTGCCTATGGGCTGCTCCTCGGCCGGTCCTCCTCTGATGAGCTGGTTATCTACACCGATGCTGACTGGGCGGGCTGCCCGGACACCTGCCGGTCCACCTCTGGCTACACTGTCTTCATGGGTGGCAACCTTGTCTCTTGGTCGTCCAAGCGCCAACCGGTGGTCTCACGCTCCAGTGCCGAGGCGGTGTACCGCGCCAGTGGCCAACGGTGTGGCCGAGGCGGCTTGGCTCCGCCAGCTCCTGGCTGAGCTTCACCGCCCCCTCGCCAGGAGCACGCTCATCTACTGCGACAACGTCAGCGCGGTCTACCTCTCCACCAACTCTGTGCAACACCAGAGGACCAAGCATGTGGAGATTGACCTTCACTTCATCCGCGACCGTGTGGCCATCGGCGACGTCCCAATCATGAAGTTCAGATAGGTTATGTGAAATATCTTGGTTGTCAGATAGGCCAATGTGTTTGTGCTGAGTTTGAATTTTTCTAGTTTCACTGTTGTCGATAGTTTTAAATGAAGTGGCACAGAATGATGGTATGGTAAAAAATGACATTGACGCTGATACCTTCCTGCAGTTATATACAGTTTGATCTTGGCCAATTGAAAGTAAGGAATGAGTTTAGTTGGCATGGAGGCGAAGAGTCTGACCCCGCTGCTGTAAGGCTTGATGTTCTCCATGCAGAGGTAAGCAATGTGGTGTAAAATTAATCTTCTGATTGTATCCAGTGTATTTATCTTACATTCACAAAAAAAGTTTATTTCTGTTACATGATATTTTGACTCGCGCAAATAGATAAATGGAATCAACATGGCGGTTGGGGTAAATGGAACTCTGGGGAAGTGTATGATTCGTGATGGTCGTGGCATCAATGTAGAGGTGCGACGTAGCCTGCGGGATGTCTTCAGAAAGGTCCCGATGCTGTCTATGAAAGTTCAGGTGATTAATTTTGATTTCCTTTGCCTTAGTCTAACAATTTAATATGGTCTCCTTTGTATGTGTTGTCCGATTGACACTTCCTTTTTTGTCACCATCACTTCAATTTTAAGGTCAACATCTTTGTTTGTTTTGTTTAGTTTTAAATATGTTTGATCTGCAGCCGGCACACTCTCAGTAGACTAGTGCTGATTTGTGTATACATGGCTATATATGTGGTTTGGATTTATAATTTTTTCATTCATTGAAGTTCTGTTGGTGCGTTTGGCTTATGGTTAGTAGATCTAAATTTTGCAATTCTGGAATAATTTTTGCTTCTAGTTTAATTGGTTATACTACAATTTGCTTGTCAAGTGCTGACCATCAATTTTTTTTGTAATCGACTTAGAGCAGCAGAACCATTACATACTTTTTTTTTAAAAAAAAAGGAACGAAAAGAGATTATGCCTATTTTAAAGAGAAAAATGCAAATGCTCCCAAGGATTGAAGAAAATGAACATACAGTATTATGAATTTATAGGTAAATATTGCTATTGGAGTATTTGATTTACTGATAGTTCCTTGGTATCAGAGCTATTGGAAAACAATGGCTGAATATCCTGTCTGAATTTTAGAAATTTGTTGTTTGATTAAAACTTTACTAATGTGTATTTAATGAACTTGATGCTTTAGTGATGTGTTGTGGATTATATGGCTAACTGATAGATGAAGGTTCCTCTTACCCTGATTCAGTTGCTATGTTTGTTTCCTTCTGCAGATTGGATTGCTTCATGCTGTCATGTCAGATAAGGAATACAATGTCACTACAAACTGTATTTCAACAAATCTGTCCGAGACACCTAACCTTCCCCCAAGTTTTCGTGAAAATGTGAACCGGACAAAGGAGTCAATTCGTCTACTTGCAGATAAAGTCAACCTTAGTAACCAATCGTTGCTTTCACGTACCGTTGTTGTCATGACTGTGGATGTTCAGTATGCATTGCTTGAACTTCGCAATGGCCCAGATGCAGAGTCACCTCTGGCAGAGCTTGCTGTGAGTATTCTTAAAAATTAATGCAGCTGTTCTTATAGGAGATATGCAATTCTTTATTGTTGTTGTGGAATATATACCTAAATATACCGTCTTGTTACATTGTATTCTTTCTGGAGCATATTTACAATTTGTACTAATTCCTTTTGTAGGTGGAAGGTCTATGGGTATCCTATAGGACAACTTCAATGCTTGAAATGGATCTATATTTGTCGATATTGAAATTTTCGATTCATGATATCCGTCCAGATACAAAGTCTGAGATGCGTCTGATGCTTGGATCTTATTCAGAGACTGCCAACCTGTGCGTTGAAGACTCTTCAACTGATGCGGGGGTTTCGAATCTCACAATGCTGATACTGGATTATCGCTGGCGTTCTTCTTTTCAATCATTTGTTATAAGAATACAGCAGCCTCGTATACTTGTTGTCCTGGATTTTCTACTTCCTGTTGTTGAGTATTTTGTGCCTTCTTTAGGCACGATAACTGGCAGAGAGGAAAGTCTAGACCCAAAGAATGATCCTCTTATGAGGACTGATGATATTGTACTTTCTGAGCATGTTTTCTTGCAAAGAGAGAATTTTATCCAACTCTCTCCTGCAAGGCAGCTAATAGTTGATGGTTGTGATATTAACGAGTTCATTTACGATGGCTGTGGGGGCACTATATCCTTATGTGAGGAATTTCATAAGAAAGGGCAGGTATACTCTGGGATTATAATCATAATTGGTCGTGGCAAAAGACTTCGATTCAAGAATGTGAAAATTGAGGTATTAAACATGTAATTTACTTTTATGCTTTTGATGAACTACTATTATTAAGTTATTTATGTTTTCTGCTATAGTGCATCATTATATCGATGCCAGACTTACACCATTATTATTCTTTGCATTGTGCATTCAAGAATGGTGCTCTGCTTAGAAGATGTGTATACTTGAACATGGGAAGCAGCTACTCGATCGCTTCTGAAGATGGTGTAGAGGTTTCAGTGTTAGAAAGTTGTTTCAGCAATGATGATGAAGATTGTTTAAACCTTGAAGAACATAAAAAGAGAAATCTGCAGAATGCCATTGATGGTCCCACAAACCAAATGCTGAACTTTACTTTTGAAGCTCAGGTACAACTAAATCTCAATTGTGTAATTCCTGTAGATGGTTTTCTTTTCAATTTCATGTAAGGAGCTTTTATGTGACATAAAAGAATTGAACCGGTACAGGGGAGGGGTAGGGTGTGTAACCAGTTGCATGTTGTGTATTAACCCCAACTCCAGGAAGATTTTCCCCAACTCCAGGAGGATTTCTGAAACTTTATTCTTTGGTGCAACCCTTGAGGAGTGCCACGAAAACCATGGGGTTGGACCCTAGGTCTACATTTTTCACGGAGGTGGAGTTCGTGGAGCTGAGGCGTTTGGCTTGGTGGAGGTTTGAGAGTACAGTGGAGCTACTTTTGAACAACTGCTATCCTTATTGCTTAAGAAAGCAGACAGACATACCCTACTAATGCAGCTGTTCTACTCTAGCAAAGTCAAAATTACTGCTTTTTACAAGGTCTCAAACAGCAGAGCATACTTCTTCTCCAAGCAATTTAGGGCCTGTTTAGTTCCACCACAAAAACTTCACCCCTGTCACATCGAGTGTTTAGACGTATGCATGGAGCATTAAATGTAGATAAAAAAGAAACTAATACAAGACTTGCATGTAAATCGCGAGACGAATCTTTTAAGTCTAATTAGGCCATGATTGGACACTTATTGCTAAAGTTAGCACATGTGCTACAGTACCCAAAAACTTTACTTCAACATATTCTAATAGTGTAAGAAAAAGCACAAGAATTACTCAACAGGTATAATGTGCTTTTGAGCGAAACATGGAAATAAGAATCGGCTAGGGACATGTCTTAGTCAGTGTAGTCTGTCTGAAATCCTCCAGTAAAAAGATGGTGATGCAAGCCAGTATTTGAAGCTACAATGGTCCAACTTAACATATTTTTTAACACCGCGATATAACATGCCAACATATAAGTACAGAATTTTCCGCAACATAATATGAACAAATTCAACAGGTCCTTTGAACATCTTAAATTGAACCATGAAGTCTCGAATTTGCTTAAAGTAGTTTACATGTCTATGTACATTAAGACAGCTCTTCAGTCTACGTTACAGGTAGAGACATACAGAGTATGGGCCAAATGGGCCATAAGGCCTACCTGGGCCACAATAGTAGAACACTATATATGTCTATATACATTAACACCTATGATACCTTGGTCCAAAATTCTAGGGTTTTAACTCATTGGTCGTCTTGGTGGCATGGTGGATTTGGAAGTCATTGCGTCTTTGAGGGATCTCAGCCCAATTTTAATTCCATCATGCAGGATATTAGAGATGAGGTGAAATTGTGGTGTATGGCAGGAGCCAAAGGGCTCAGTTGTGCCCCTGCTCGTATGACTACCCATTGTTTGCTAGGGACTCTGGGCTCACAGCGGCATGCTCGTAGTACATGCCTTGCAGGCTTGCACCACAGCAACGTGATGGCTCGATAAAGCCCAAGGGTGACACAATGCATGGGGGTGGTTTGCTTGCTGCCCTGTCCATGCTCTAGATGACAAGTTGCACGGAAGACACGCCACCACCTAAATGCTCCAGACAAATCGGCCGTTGATGTCACTGGGACTGCAAAATTGAACATGACAAACTATGATGGCACATCCACTTCAAAGACCACTAGGCACCGACCATACGCTGGGCTCACCCTGTGGCGGCTGTGATGTGGGTTTGGAGATATGCTGCAGGCACTACCCCCACCATCGCTGGCAGCTGTTTTGTAGCACCTGTGACCAGCAACGGAGGTTGTACTATTTGCCGGCATGACCTCTGCCTCATGACTCAGGGGCTAGGGATCTCAAATTTGGCTGTTGGGACTTTGTATCAAGATCAGAATTAGGGTCTCTGATGCGGTGAAGGGGAATGGGAGGACTGTGAGGTAGGAATCGAGCAATCCCTGATCAGAGGCGCTAGCGTCACCATTCAAACATGCTTAGCCGCCAATTCATGCCATCTGAGATAGGGGGTGAAAATAGAGGGAGGTTAGGAGAATCATCAACAATGGGTATGTCTGGGCCCGCAGCGTGGCCAGCGTGCGGTGTGGTATCGCCATGGTACAGAAAACGCTAGGGCTAACTCGATCTCGTGGTGGTTGTTGAAAGAAGGTATGCAGCGTAAGGTGTAGATGGATTTGGGTTTACATGATACATAACCAAGGTACAGATAGGGGTGGCTTATGGAAACAGAACCGACCTCCGGTACCATATACAACTCAGTCTACAACCTTGCTGGAGAAGAAATCTAACGCAGGGCTTAGGCCCAGGATCAGCTATATATGGCTGTCTAACACACCCCGCAGTCGAAACACTGGTGCTGCGGACATTGAGACTGGATCTGAATTCCTGTAAAACTGAAGAAGGCAAAAAAAGGAATACAGAATACCCTTTATTTTTTTTAAAAAAAATGTTGAAGTGGAATAGAATACCCAGTTGATGGGTAATGATTATTATATTAAGAAGGTTTGGTTTAGAACACAGACAACTTAAAAACACACTAATACATCTTGACATGGCATACACGCCGCTTATGAAGGACCTATCTATTGATCTGTGAAAGCTGTAATCCTAGTGCTTATCCTATGCTAGTAGTAGTTAGCATCTACTTTATGTATTAGAATATGATTTAGCTTCCTTGGCAGCCAAGCCTGCTTATCCTATATGTACTAAGAACCAGCCATAGGGTTTCCTTGGCCTAATCAATAGAGAAAAACCTTGCCCCAAATCTGATCTCTCTGATTTGGTTCCAACAATCTGTTCTTAATAAAAAAAATCTACCTAGTGCCTCCTAGGTTAGTCTATGTTATAAAGTCAGATCTGGCTTAGTGGGTGCTTAGTTGGCTTAGCCTACTAATTGTGACTAATAAATGTAGCTATTGAGAGACAGAGAAATTAATTGGTTTGTGGTACATTGTAGCATGATAGTGTCCATGACACTGGAAATGACAAGACCAAGTGATGACCTAATATGGAAAGGATTCAGGAAAGGATTCATCTATAATGATTTTAAGTAACAACAGGATAGTTATCAGTTACAAGCATACATTTTCAGTGTTGCAACGTTGATAATAGCTATATATGTTTTAAGTTCTGTTGGTGTTTTCGTCTGGATAAACTGTATGGATGTTTCGGTGAAATTTTTGTGCTGGTTAGGTGAACCCTTTGTGTTCATTCCATCGAGACAGTATCTTAGGTTGGAGAAGTTTTATTTTGGTTTTACAAACTATTGTAATTTCGTTGCTCTCGAGTAATGAAATTTGGTTCCCCCGTTGTGGAAAAGAATTTACAAGCATACATGAAAACTAACAGTCAATTAAACGAAGTCCTGATATCAATCTACAGAAAATCCAGATGATTTTGAATAGTATCCTCTTAGATGCAGTGCCCACATGGCCACGTTTCCTTAACAATGTGAGATTTCAGATCAATTGTTAATGCACTAAAATCAAAATAGCAATGGGTTCAAATGTCCTAAGCTTAAGACAGAATTTAGGAAACTTAATTATGACCCACTGTTAATCTTTTCCGTGGGACTTGCCATGGAGTCTTGGTAATGAAGTTCAGTGACATGCAATGCAACCATACATTTATGCAGTTTCAATGTTATCAAGTCATCCAACTAATCATAATTAGTCGGGCTGACCGGTGCCATGACGATCAGGTATGCACTATGATTAGTCATGATTAATCACAACTAATTGCGATTGGTCTGGCTGATGGGTGCCATGGCGACTAGGATCGATTAGACGATTTGATAACATTGTGCACTTTGTCTATTTAAGTATGTAGCTTCCCTGTTACACTGCCATGGAGACCTTTTTCTAGGTAATGAAGTTCAGTGACATGCAATTCAACCATACATTTTATGCACTTTGTTTATTTAAGTATGTAACTTCCCTGTTACATTCTTTTGAATATATATGTTCCTGTCTTACACCTATATTTTGCTAGTGAGTTTTACACATTCTTCTTTTTTTAAAATGTTCAGGTTGTATCTCCAGAATTTACATTCTATGACAGTTCAAAGTTATCAATGGATGATTCTTTGCACGTTGAGAAGCTTCTTCGGGCCAAGATGGATTTCAGTTTCATGTTCGTCTTCCTCACTTTGTTTACCCATTGTCTTTGGATTTCCTTTGTTTAATGAGATGCCTTTTATATTAAACAGGTATGCTTCAAAAGAAAAGGATATATGGGCTCGATCTGTCATTAAAGACCTTACAATTGAAGCTGGTTCTGGTCTTCTTGTTCTTGAGCCTGTAGATGTTTCATGGAAATATACTTCAGTCAATGAAAAGACAAACATAGTATTCGCATCGACAGATGTTTGCATCCATCTTTCTCTGAGTGTTGCTTCTCTTATACTTAAACTGCAAAACCAAACTCTTGCAGCATTGCAGTTTGGTAATATTAGCCCACTAATTTCTTGCACAAGCTTTAAGCGAATTTGGAGCTCACCAAAAGGTGTGTCTGTGACCTCTTACACCTTTTTTTTTTCCTTATTCTGGTTGTAGTGGGCCATCGCATGCTAGTTTATTTTATGGATTCAATACTGCAGGTGACCTACCTGGCTACAACCTAACATTCTGGAGGCCACAAGCTCCTTCAAATTATGTCATTTTGGGTGATTGTGTATCCTCGAGGTGATTTCTCCCCTTGATATCTATCACTTTGGTGAAGTTATTGCTTTCATCAAGTGTTTGTTGAGTTTTATTTTGTTACGGTAATTGTCCTGTCTAATCCATCATCAACTGTTGAATATGCATGTTAAATACTAGAGCTGGCATATGACTGAAAACTTAAAACTTTCACTGGTATAAATAACATTAGAATTAAGCCAAAAAATTGTAACAATGTCCTGCTGATGGCATGCCTTTTCCCTTTTTGTCTGCATATCTCAAGAGTACGCACTTTGGAAGTAACTGATCAGCATAATTTATTTGTATGGGGCTGTAGTTGTTATATCGCCTTATATTATATTAAACAAGTTATGAGTAAAGTTCATGAGAAGTCTTGCATTGTATTTTTAACTATCTCAAAACTACAGCTTTTTTTTTTTTTTTTTTTTTTGAGCAATAAATACAGCAGGGGAGGCCCCCACTGTAGAAATTTTATTAAAAGAGGCAAGAAACCGTACAAACCTGTCTGGCAAGAAACTACAGCTTTAATGTGTCACATATTTAGGAAACTGTGATGATGTATCAAAAAAGCATACATTTGATGTGTCTATGGCAAAACTACAGATTTTGTCTGGTCAACCATGTGTAGTTGTAGTTTTAGAGTTTCTGCAGCTTTGGGATGCAATGCAACACATTTAATATGTATTTTACTAGAGGAATTCTTTTTTTTAATATCTGTTAATATGTGATCAATCTATATGTAGTATTGCAAAACCTACTCCTAAGTTAGTGACATAAAATTTTATTCATCTTACCTTTATTTCCACAAAATAGTTTGAATATTTGAACCTTTGTATATTGCTTCTGCTGGAGCTGATTTCTTCCACTTCTTCAGGTCTGTTCCACCTTCTCAGGTTGTGGTTGCCATAAGTAATACTTATGGTCGTGTACGAAAACCTATTGGATATGGGCTTATTCATGTATTACCTGGTTCTCTGGATCTCGATGATTCCTGTCAATCAACGGAAGAAAACGAATGTTCTATCTGGATTCCTGTGCCACCACCTGGATATTTAGCTCTAGGATGTGTGGTAAATATTGGAAGGTTACCACCTTCAAACCATGTAGTGTACTGCCTTCGTTCTGATCTTGCAACTTCTGCAACATTTTCAGATTGTATACATATGCTCTCACCTGCTGCTGGGTATGACATCATTTACTTTTTTTTTGTCTGACCTACCATTTTGTGCAGTGGTTCTTTTTTTATGCAAAGTTTATAATGAAGTACCAACACTCTTATTTTAATTTTGTTCAGAGTAATCTCTGAATTTAGCATCTGGCGTGTGGACAATGTGATTGCTTCATTCTGTGCGCATAGTTCTATAGAGCAACCCACTAGAACAGAGGCTCTTGATTTGCACCATGTTCTTCTCCGGAATCCAAATTGCTATATCGTTAAAGATCTAAATGCTGATTCATCTATTCAGAATGACCAATCTTCTGATCAGTTAACTCACCACAAGAGTATGTCTGGGTGGGATGTAGTTCGCACTGTGTCAAGACCAAGTAACTATTGTATGTCTACTCCACATTTTGAAAGGATATGGTGGGATAAAGGCAATGATACAAAGAAGCCATTTTCTATATGGAGACCATTACCTCGTTTTGGTTTTGCTTCGGTTGGTGACTGTATATCTGAAGGGTAATGATTTCATTATGTACACATACAGATGCTAGATACTGTTCTTTGTGATACGTTGTTGACTTGACTCTTTTGCATATTTCAGGTTTGAACCACCCACACTTGGCATTCTTTTCAAGTGTGACACGGTTGTTTCTGAGAAGCCTGTACAGTTTACTAAGGTGACACAAATTGACAGAAAAGGCCTTGAGGAAATATTCTTCTGGTATCCAGTGCCACCTCCTGGTTATGCTTCCCTTGGATGTATTGTAACAAAAACAGATGAAATGCCAAGCAAGGATTCCATTTGCTGCCCTAAACTGAGTCTGGTTAGCCAAGCGAATATCTCAGAGGATCCTATCTCCAAGTCTTCTAGTGCAAAAGGTCCGTACTGCTGGAGCATTTGGAAAGTTGAAAATCAGGTAATCCATCATGCTTAGACCATTTCTCGTAAATATTATTTCACCTCATGGCATTGACTAAATATAGGGATCAAAATATTCTGTGTTATAGGGATGTACTTTCCTGGCCAGACCTGATGTCAAGAAGCCATCAGCTCGACTGGCATACCGTATTGCTGATCATACGAAGCCTAAGACGCGTGAAAACATTACTGCTGAGCTGAAGCTGGGTTGTTTGTCAGTCGGCATTCTTGACAGCTCTTGTGGAATGGTGTGTAGGCCTGATAAATTATGTACATCCTTTCAATGGCCTTGTTCGCTTGTCAATCAGCTAAGATTTTTGGCTTCTTTTCAGCCATAGAACAGTGTTTTTCTCACAACGAATCAGCATCAGTTGAAATTAGTGCTTCTTTTTTGACCTTTTTTTTTCCCTCGAATACACAGTATTTGTAGAATTACAAATCAACCAATATTGCCTTTTTCAGGTCACACCACTTTTTGACACTACAATCGCTAATATAAATCTTGCAACACATGGAAGATTTGAGACAATGAATGCTGTATTGATCTGTTCAATTGCTGCATCCACGTTCAATAGACACTTGGAAGCATGGGAACCCTTTATTGAGCCATTTGATGGGATATTCAAGTGAGCCCTGTTTAGTCATTTGTATTTATTTGGCAACATGTACTGTTCTCTTCTAGAATTTTTGTTCTGCAACCTTATCATTATTCTACCATGATTGAAGGTTTGAAACATATGATACCAGTGAGCACCCTCCTTCCAAAGTTGGTAAGAGGATTCGTGTTGCAGCAACAAGTCCTCTAAATGCTAACCTGAGCTCTGCAAATGTTGAGCTTCTTATAGAAACATTAGTTTCGTGGAGAAGACAGATTGATCTGGAAAACAAATCGTCAACAAAAGATGAGGTACAACCTTATCCTTTGTCGTCCTTTGTTTCATGATTTTGTATGTGTTTCTATATTGATTGGTTATGTGCATATCCATGTTACAGGACACTGTTGAAAACATGAAAAAAGCTGATGATTCTTCATACTCTGCATTGAATGAAGATGATTTCCAGAGGGTGGTTTTTGAGAACAAATTAGGATGTGATGTTTATCTTAAGAAAAAATTGGAAGACAGTGAAAACATTATTGAGCTTTTACAACATGAGAGCAAAGTTTCGTTGTTGCTGCCGCCTCCCAGATTTTCAGATAAACTAAATGTGTTATCCAATTCAACAGAATCAAGATATTATGTCGTTGTACAGATCTTTGAGTCCAAGGTTGTACTTGAACTTGTTGCATTCTGCAAATGTATACTTTGTTTTTCTGTATGAATATTACAGCTTTTTTTTTCTCTCCATTTCAGGGCTTGCCTGTCATAGATGACGGCAATGGTCACAGCTACTTTTGTGCTTTACGCTTACTTGTTGGCAGCCATGCTTCTGATCAGCACAAAGTATTCCCACAGAGTGCCAGGACAAGATGTGTAAAACCTGTGGAAACTACCGAGTTAATGACCCACTGTGCTAAATGGAATGAACATTTTATATTTGAAGTTCCAGAACAGGTACATGTCTATCTATGTCCCTTCCGTTTGTTTTTTATTTGTCTCACTGCAGATGTTCAGTGTTCGTGTCTAGTGAAATTGAGAGCAGTTAGGTCTCGGAATTGATTAGATTGATATGCAGAGTACAATATATAGGCAAGGATCGTGAGTGTTTATAGAAACACCCGATCAATGGTGATCCTTGCCTAACTAACCTTTATCCCCTAAGGCAACCCAGCTGACTAGGGGCTTGGGCGGCCAGCCCATTAGGACTCCTATTCTTACAGAAATAACATGTGGCTCTCTTACGTATTCGATAAAAAATATGCAATTATCCTTGCTGTTTCTTTTGCATCATATTTTGCAATATCATGGTAAGTCTTATAATAAATAAGTTACTGAATACTGATACCCTTTTATTTTTCAACTGGTTCTTATTATTAGTACAGCTGAGGTTTAGTGTGACTAATTTCTTTCACTTTCCTTTTTGCAATCACAGTGTTCTACAGATATTGTCACCTTGAATGTTAATATGATCGTACTAATCCTATTGAGATAATTTTCAGGCATCAGCTAATTTAGAGATTGAAGTAACAAATCTTGCATCAAAAGGTGGGAAAGGTAGCTTCTGGAGCCATAATTAAAATTAGTATTTCACAGTTATCTTGAGTTTGTTCTTTAGGGCGATTCCTTACATGCCAGTGTATGTTGGCTCCCATTTTCTCACTGACATGTGGATAATACCCACTACTGTAAGGATTGTCTGAATGTCTTTGATGGGATGGGGTCTTCCCAAATTTTCAGTTGAATTTATCCTCCTTTACATGTCCTGTCAAATTTTGATGCAATTTGTACTGGAACATATTTATTTCTTCTGTTTGTTACTACATGAAATGAAATGCTTATTCCACTTTACTGTTCTTATCCTAGTCATTATTTTGCAATGCATCTTGTTGCCATTTCTTCTTAACTAGTCATTCTACTAGGCCAAGCCTTATTATGGGAGCCTATACCTTATCTTCTATTCATTTATCTTTTCCTCGAACTATGCCGGAGAGTTGCGTGTTCGTTAAGAAGAATAAAAAGATGCAAAAGGGAAGGAAGTAAGAAACACCTCCTAGGCTGTTTTTCATCCCACCTTTCTAACTACCTGGGCAGTGGACAGTTTCTTCCGGCCTGCTTTTTTTACTTTCCAAACTGCACTCATGTCTTTTTTTTTCTCGAACACGCAGGAGAGCTGCGCATCAATATATTAAGAAGAAGAACAGAAGAAGGGGAGAGGACCCCAAATACAAAATGTTAACCATCCTAAGCAACAAAAAACAAGGACAATCTAAAATATTAAAGAATCACTAGACCTCAGGAACTGCACTCATGTCATTCGAGGTAGAACAACCCATGCCTAGCGATGGTGGATATAGTGTTCGCTGAGTCACGCCCTACGTATCTCATGTGTGACCCGTGCTCATACAAGTAAGAACAGCTCGAATCTAGCGATGATACAGATTCCCCATTCCTATACGTATTGGGTTCCGTTGTAAGCACGAGACATTTCTTGATGATACTTTATATCTCAATATTTCTATCGCATAACAGTCTTTTGCCGTAAAAAAAACCTATCACATAGGGCTGAAATATATAGAGCTATAGGCTACTTGATTAGATATGGCCAGTGTTTTTCTCTCTAAATCAGCAGCAGCAGCCAAAAATCTGCCAGCCGAACAGGCCATAGTTATACTAGGTGGTCCTCACTGACAACACAAGGTCCCTATCTCTTACTGAGAAACACAAGATCTAATACATAGAACATTTCATGATTTTAAGTTTTCGCTTGGTAGTATGAGTTGGGCGTGTCGGAAAGTTTTTTTGTAGCCATATCCTGTTTTGTGTATAGTATTTTCCCTTTTTTCCCTTTCTTAATGAAATTACACGCTGCTCTCCGCTCTCCGGCGTTGTTTGATAACAAAAAAATTATACTAGTTCACTTTGGCTTTGTCCTAACTTAAACTTCTCTGACTTTGACAACGTTTCTAGAAATAAAAATATATTAACATCTACAAGTTCAAATAAATGCATTATCAAAACATATTTTACATATAATTTAGTGAAACTAATTTGATGTCGTAGATTTAGGTGCTTTCTTCTATAAGATTAGTCAAAGTAAATAAGTTTGACTCAAGACAAAGCCAAAGTTAACTATAATTTTGAACCGAGTAATGTATAATGGGTGAACTCTTAATACAATGATATATGTTCAAGAGAAAGAATTGTGGCAACTGTTTTGAAACATCTTCTCTTTTTGTTTTGGAAGGTGAAGTACTTGGTTCTCTGTCTATTCCTATTGGACGAGGAGCAACGATGTTGAAACGAGCTCCTTCTATGAGGATGATTCAGCAAGTTTCTGATGTCAAACGAGTACTATCATGTCCTCTTACAAAGAAGGTAACAAGTTCTTGCTCGTCTGTTTGGAAGATATATGGAATTCATGTTGCATTCTTTATTGATTCTGCTGTTCATCCCGTACTGATCAAACAGCACATTTTCATCTTATAGGGTCAGGTACATAACTTTGAAGACAAGAAAAACTGTGGTGTTTTGGTACTCTCAAGCTGTTATGTGGAACGTTCTACTCATTCTTATTTCCAGAGCTTGAAAGACAGTATAAACAATGTGGAGAGTGACTTCTGGATAGGACTTAGTCCAGATGGTCCATGGGAAAGTTTTACTGCGGCATTGCCAGTGACAGTCCTTCCAAAATCGCTTAATAATAACCATTTTGCATTTGAGGTCACTATGAGGAATGGAAAGAAACTTGCAACCTTGAGAGGTCTCGCAGTTATTGCCAATGATGCTGACATAAAACTTGAAGTTTCAGTATGTCCTATAAACATGCTTAATAACTCTACACTAAATACTAGCTCGGCAAGCTCCACCAATGCTGTTGATGAAGTATTTGAAAATCAATGGTACCGACCAATTACAGGGTGGGGACATAACCCTTCAATTGATTATGGAAATGACTTGAAGCAGTGGAGCACAAGGGACTGCTCATACTCATCGAAGGTATTTTTTTTAGATATGTTACTAATGCTAGCTGTTTTCACTATAACTAAGAAAACTATTTCCATTATTATTTTGTTGGTTTATATCATGCAAATAAGTTCTTAATAAATCATAAATCTGTTAGCTCCTAAAAGAATTTATGCATCCTTTGGTGAAGGCATTTTTTGAGCCTGGCCTTCCATCTGGTTGGAGGTGGAGCTCACCATGGAAAATCGAAAGGTCGAATTTTGTAGATAATGATGGATGGGCATATGCTGCGGATTTTCAAAACTTGAATTGGCCATCATCTTCCTGGAGATCTTCGAAATCACCACATGACTTTGTGAGAAGAAGGCGTTGGGTACGTTCGAGACAGCAGTTGCAAGAACAAAGTGTAGAAATTCCTAGAAAAGTACTTGCTATTGTCAGTCCTTATTCATCTACTGCGTTGCCTTGGACATCGATGATTCGGGATATGGATTTATGCTTGCAAGTTCGCCCGTATTCGGAAAAATCAGAGGAATCATACAGCTGGAACCAGATTTGTTCAATAGGTTCTGAGAGCATACCTAAGCAGCAGCAGTCTTCACTTTCGAGGCAAAGCACCATAAAACAGTCAGTGGTACCATCAAATAATTCCGTCCTTAAGCTTGCTGAACTCGGGAAAAAAGATGTGCTCTCATATTGCCATCGTTCTGTTGGCACTGAAAGATATTTCTGGTTTAGTGTTGGAATTGATGCTTCTGTTGTTCATACAGATTTGAATGTGCCTGTCTATGACTGGAAAATTTCTTTCAATTCAATTCTTAGACTTGAAAATAAACTTCCCTATGAAGCTGAGTATGCTATTTGGGAGATTTCCACTAAAAGTAATATGGTTGAAAAGCAGCATGGTGTTGTCCCTTCGGGTGGAAGTGTATTTATCCATTCAGCAGATATACGGAAGCCAATTTACCTTACATTGTTTCTCCAAAATGGTTGGATTCTAGAAAAGGTATTGTGTTTATCCTTTTATGGAGCAGATGTTAAACTCATGAACCATAGATTATAGTTTATTTATTTAGACTCCTGTCCTGCATGAATCTGAGGAATCTGCAGAACAATTGATTCCACAAGCATACATATGGGACCAAAGGGGTTACTTATATATTGGCTTGACTGGGCATGCTTACATTAAAGTTGTTTCCTGTTTTCTTTCAGGATGCTGTATTGATAATGGACTTGTTGTCATTGGAACATGTTTCTTCTTTCTGGATGGTTCAGAAAAAAAGCCAGAGGTTTGGAAGCTTTTGCAGTGATCCAGTGTTTTGCATTAGTATTAGTTTTAAGTTTCATGGACCCTGATGTTATTATGTTTCATTATTTTACTATTACAGCAATAACTATCAATCATCTGAGTGTTTCCCTTGTTAACCGTTGATTTGCATTTTGAGGGCATCAAAAGTTCATTACATTCATATTAGTCATCTGGGTGTTTCCCTTTTGAAACTGTTGATTCAAGCTTTGAGCTGTGTGACCATGGCCTAAGCATTTCCCCTGTTGTTCTGCCCGAACTCCTCTCTTCAACCTAATGTAGCAACCTCACTTGAGCATGTATTTATTTATTTATTTATTTATTTTGGTGCATTAGCTTTTATATGTTTTTGTTATTTCTGATAGTTTCATTTTTTTTTCGGTTAATATTAGGAGACTACGAGTTAGTGTTGAGCATGACCTGGGTGCTAGTGATGCTGCACCAAAGACGCTGAGATTATTTGTCCCTTACTGGATAAAAAACCACTCGTCAATTCCACTAGCTTATCGCATTGTTGAAGGGGAACCCACAGAAAGCTCAGAAGCAGACTCACTTAGCAGACCAGACTTGCTAAGTAGAGTGGCTAAGTCTTCAAAATTTTCCCTTAAATATTCTTCGAATTCTCTTGTCCGAAGAGGAACTATGCAGAGAAATATGCAAGTACTGGAAGATATTGAAGATTATGGTACAAACTATGTGATGCTATCACCGCAAGATTACTTGAACCGATCTGCAGGTGTGCGCTGTGAGTCTAGGGATAACAATTTTAGTCCAGCTCGAGTTGCAATATCTGTGGCTGTCGGTGGTTGCACACAGTACAGTGTAGGAGTGTCTCTTTTTGAGCTTGAGAACAAGGTATGCAATGTGTTATGTTTGCGTTTGATCTATTGCTTATCTTCTTGAGCATTGTAAAATATATACGATGCCATTCATCTTCAGGAGCATGTTGATATTAAAGCATTTTCTTCTGATGGGTCGTATTACTGGTTCTCAGTTCAATTGAAGATGGCTTCAGACAGGACAAAGGTTTGAGTCTTACATGTTACAAGATTCTGAGTGTTTGTAGTTTACTAGTACATGCTGCCTGGATATAAATTGATCAGTCACAACTCAAAACAAGTTTTGTGCTCCAATTGCATATCGTCTTTGAGTTTTCAGATGTCAATACATCATTGGTATGTTATTTTGTGTAGTTTATGCTGTGTGGAAACTAATAATAGATAAAGATGGTTCTGCTCTGCATTTGGACCCATTTGGTAATTGAGAAGTACAAATGCTGAGAATCCCTTGGAAAGTGATTTAGAGCTTGTTTGCTTCGCAGACTTGGTTGAGCTGCCTGGCTGGCGTTCTCAGGCCAGGATGCCAAGCAAGACAGTCCCTTAATGTTGACTTCTATTCATCTCTTTCGTTGCCTTTCATGGCATTGATAGTGATATGGCTTTGCATTAGCTTATCTACCCTTTCTGAAATTTACAGTCCAGGTTCTCTGAGTAGGTTCTAATTTCTGAGAGGTTGAACCATCTTTAAGCTCAGACACTTTCTGATCAAGCCCATGCTTAAGCACACCTGTTGTTTTTAGTAAAACTAACGCAAACAGTTTTGACTGATCATTCTGGTCCTTCTGTTTGCATAGTCCACTTAGTATCCATAACACGAGCTCAGTTTTAATACTCCTATTTGCAAATCATAGGTTAGATTTTGGTAATTTGAATCCTGATCGATGTGTTTTGTAGTTCTGTTTCTGCATAAGATTTATGATGAAGTGTTGATATTTTGAACTATATGCTTGAATGTTTCTGAAATTGTTGACAATGCAGGTGGTAAATTTACTGCCGAGAGCGCTTCTTATCAATAGAATTGGAAGAAGTATTTATCTATCTGAATATCATGATGAGACTGAGGAGCCCTTACAACCATATGAACCTCCGAAAGTATTTCAATGGCGATCAGAATTTGGAAGTGAACTTTTAAAGGTTATTAGTTTGAACTGGCTGTTCTTTGCATTCTTGTTAATGTTATTGCGCCAATTTTTTCTTAAACTTTTTTGTACTTGCAGTTGAGGCTGGAGGGATACCAATGGAGTACACCTTTTAGCATCAATGCTAATGGAGTTATGTGTGTGCTCATGAACAGTACAACAGGACATAATCAAGCTTTCGTCAGGGTAAATGTGAGAAGTGGAACAAAAAGTTCACGCTATGAAGTTGTATTTCAGCTTGATTGCTGGTCCAGCCCATACAGGTACTGTTCACTTATTAACACTGTACAGTCTACTTAAAAACTGACCATTTTAATTAAGGAAAATCAAAACTATGCAAGCAGGGTGGAGAATCGCTCCATGTTCTTGCCTATACGGTTTCGGCAGGTTGGTGGTGATGATCATTCATGGCGTAATCTGTTTCCGAATTCATCAGCTTCCTTCTTTTGGGAGGACCTCAGCAGAAGGCATCTATTGGAAGTTTTGGCTGATGGGACTGATCCTATGAACTCCATGACATATGACATCGATGTCGTAATGGATCATCAGCCCTTGTCTAATTCAGGTGCCCTTAAGAAGGCCTTACGTGTCACTGTCTTGAAGGAGGGGAAATTGCATGTTATTCAAGTTAGTGATTGGCTGCCAGACAATAGAAATCGAGGACAGATAATTGAAAGGATGTTATCACCAATCTTTCAGCCATCAGAGGTCGACTATGGACAGTCATCTCCTGATCTGCATAGTGAATTTCATGTTACCTTTGAACTAACGGAGCTTGGTATTTCTATAATTGACCATATGCCTGAGGAAGTTCTTTACCTCTCAGTGCAGCAACTCTTACTTGCATACTCATCTGGAATGGGCTCTGGAGTAAATCGGTAATATTCTTGGTTGTTTTTTCGCTTCATTATATTAAGAAGATAAAGGGGATGGGGAGGGAGACCCCAAATACAGCACATGCCACACAACCCCAAAAATAAAAATTACTATTGGTTGTTTACTAGGCTACTTTTTTCTCACTGCTTATATTCTGAAATATCCTCGTTTCATGCAGGCTCAAAATGCGGATGCATTGGATTCAAGTTGATAATCAATTACCATTTGTTCCTATGCCAGTCCTTTTCTGTCCTCAAAAGATTGAAAATCAGTCAGACTACATTGTCAAGTTCTCTATGACAGTTCAGACCAATAATTCTCTTGATTTTTGTGTCTATCCGTATGTTGGTGTCCAGGTGAGATAACAAGTCAATGTTCGTTATAGATAGATTGTACTCATTTCCTCTAGATCAGGAGGGAGGGGAGCAGCTACTGGACATAGAGCACAAAAAAAAATCTGTATAAATGGTCCTGATCATGTGAATGAACCTGTTTTTCAGTTATGTGGCATCATTCACCCTTTTTTTCATTTTCTCTGCTTTCTTTTGTCTTTTGTAGGTTCCTGAGAATTGTGTGTTCTTTGTTAACATCCATGAACCAATCATTTGGCGCCTCCATGAAATGATTCAACACCTAAAATTCGATAGGATATATAGCAATCAACCTTCAGCTGTTTCCGTGGACCCTATACTGAAAATTGGGTAGGTACCTGACCATATGGTGTTGCTTGTTCTTTTTTTATTATTTATTACCCTATTGATTTTACTGAACCTTTTCTTACAGGCTTCTGAACATCTCCGAGGTCCGATTTAGAGTGTCAATGACAATGTCCCCAAGCCAAAGGCCAAGGGGAGTACTTGGGTTCTGGTCATCCTTGATGACTGCATTGGGAAACATGGAGCATATGCCGGTAGGGCTGCTATGAAATTTCATGCATCTGCATCATCCATACAAGTATATAGTTTCTATCTGTACTTCTGTAGACTGATGTGTATTTATTTTCGCATCAAGGTCCGTATAGCTCAAAGATACCGGGAGGAATTGTGCATGCGGCAAAGTGCACTTATGAACGCTGCTATATCTAACATTCAAAAAGATCTTCTTAGCCAACCTCTTCAGCTACTTTCTGGTGTTGATATTCTTGGTAATGCAAGTAGCGCTCTGAGTAACATGAGCAAGGGGATAGCTGCACTGTCTATGGACAAGAAATTCATTCAGGGCCGGATGAGACAGGTTCAGTCCTTTTTTTTTTGTTTTTGTTTTTTTTACTATGCTTATGCATGTATTTGCCATATCATATGTTGGATACATAAATAAGAGTCACCGTGCTTTTGATTTGTTCTCTTTTTCAAAACTTTTTATTTGTTTTCTCCAGGATAGCAAAGGTGTGGAAGACTTTGGGGATGTTATAAGAGATGGAGGTGGTGCCCTTGCAAAAGGCATCTTCAGAGGTGTCACAGGCATATTGACAAAGCCCATCGAGGGTGCAAAATCTTCTGGTGTTGAAGGTTTTGTGCAAGGAGTTGGAAAGGGTATAATTGGTGCAGCTGCACAACCAGTTAGTGGAGTTCTTGATCTTTTGTCAAAAACTACTGAAGGTGCCAATGCGGTAAAAATGAAAATATCATCAGCAATAATGGCTGAGGAGCAGTTGCTGCGTAGGCGTCTCCCTCGAGCTATTGGTGGGGATAGTTTGCTCTATCCTTATGACGAGCACAAAGCTACTGGCCAGGTAATTAGTGATCTATCTAGGCCAGATTTTTAGTTACTAACCTTTCTGATTTTGTGTCCTTTTGCAACTTTTGATGTGAAGGCTATCTTGCATCTAGCTGAATGTGCTACATTCCTTGGGCAAATTGATATTTTTAAAATCCGAGGAAAGTTTGCTTCTACCGATGCTTATGAGGATCATTTTTTACTTCCTAAGGGGAAGATTCTTTTAATCACTCACAGAAGAGTACTATTGCTTCAGGTAAGACACTTATTTCTCTTATTATGCCATTCTTTTCACTTGTCAGTCCAATTTTAATCACATGCTTGCATGCTTGGTTTCAGTTACCAATGATGACCCAGCGTAAGTTCAATCCTACAAAGGATCCTTGCTCAGTAATATGGGATGTATTATGGGATGATCTTGTAACAGTGGAGATGACCCCTGGGAAAAAAGATCCTCCAGGCTCCTTGCCTTCTAAGCTTATTTTGTACTTGAAAGCTAAACCTTCAAATTCGAAGGAAGTTGTTCGTTTGGTCAAGTGCAATCGAGGTTCGGATCAAGCAACTATCATTTACTCTGCAATTGACAAAGCTTATAAAGCTTACGGTCCAAACTCTTCGAAGGTATGTGAAGAACCTTGTGCACAGTAAGGGCACACGTATCCACTATAATGAAATAGCATGAATGGCTGACCTTTGTGTGTGAGGTCAAACTTATAATACAGGATGCAAATTTCATCTGCAGTTTGTTAGTTACCTAAACTGAAGTATATTTTTCCTTCACTCAGTTTAAGTGTCTGCTGTAACAAACTTAGTAAATTTATAGTATTGAATGTGTACTGTAACGCTGCTTGATTAATCTGATACCTGATCTCCACTTTTCAGGAATTATTGAGATGGAAGGTACCAAGGCCATATGCCCCTCGCAATAATAGTGGCCGAAGTTTCCAAGACCCATCATTTGGTTAAAACATCAATGCAAATGCGCACTTCTATGTTGTGCTAAAAGTTGTAGAAAATTTTGTGCTATTGATGTGTGTTAATAGTATGATACAAGCAACACCTTAGGATGAAGGTAAGCACACTTAAGTAGTGTTTGATTTCGTTTCACAAAAAAAATAATAAAAAAAATTATTTTCACTAATGTATTTAGTTTTCACGATTCTGGGCAACATTATATGGCTGTACTAAATTGCAGTTTATATTTGTTTTGCAGGTATTTTAGATAGCCAGGCAAATGACATATACAACATATACACTATGATATAGGTATCAGAGGATAGGTTCTTTGCCCTGATGTAAATAATAGATTTTATAGGAGGCGCCAGTATGGTCATGTGAAATGTGAGCATGTATGTGATCAAGAAAAAATGGTGCAAATTATGCAACATTCCTTATTGTTCTTGTTGCAATGTGTTGTTCTCTTGTTCCAGTCAGAATTTCATAGGCCTGCTAATGGGTTAAAACTCACCCGCATACCTAACCTAATCCATCCTAGGCCTGCTAATGGTTAAAACTCACCCCATACTGAACGTAGCCCGTAACAAATCAACTTCCTTGTTCAACCACCTCACTCCATATCTTTTATTCAATCCAAACCATAAACTAATTATACCTTAAAATCTTGTATTCACATTTTTAAAAAATTATTAAAATTAGTTGAAATTTATTGCAGACGATTTTATATAGCATGTAGTAACTTCATACAAACTGGCATTGCCAGATGTGCCTACATAAAAGCCGGGCTGTAAATAAAATCTCATGTTTACAACTTAAAATTTTATCGAAATTGACTAAAATTTGTTGCAGATGATTTAATATAGCAAGTAGAATTTTCATGTCAACCGGTACTATCAAATGTGTATGTGGGCTTCACACCAAAGTCGGATGTTAGAAATAAAACCTTGAGTTCACATTTTAAAATTTTATCCAAATTGGCTAAAATTTGTTACAAATGATTTTATATAACAACCAGCAACTTCATACCTAACTAACATTGCTAGATCAATATGTGACCCCTACATACCCGTTTAAAGTGTACGTACTTGAAACTCAACCCGTTAAACCTATTTTAACCCAATCCATTAGCAGGCCTAGAACTCCATGATCATTCCATGCTCATTACAAGCAAGTGATTGTTTTCCTGCATGCTTGCATCTCCCCTCTCTGTCGCATGCAACCCAAGTGCTCCCGACTGCACGGCGCGCCCAGGCCCAGGAGAAATGCCGGATTTTCTTACATCACGGGAGCCTGGCTGGAGGGTGGCTTTTGCACAACCAGAGTCTGGCCCGAACGCTGGTGCAGGCATCCAAAGGCAGACGTTGTATCGGGAGAGCATGATTGCCCGATATACAGGAAACCAAACACTGTGATGCTGCTGCGTGAGGTGTGGTCTTGCCTTTCCACGACCAACTGGTATCCACAAAAGCAAACAGAAACACAAGTTAACTAGGCTAAAATTTTGGGTACTATAATATGTGCTAACTTTTGCAATAAGTGTCCAATCATATTCTAAGTAAACTTAAAAAATCGTCTCGTGATTTACATACAAACTGTGCAATTAGTTTCTTTTTTGTCTGCATTAATGCTCTATATATGCGTCTAAACATTCGATGTGATGAGGTGACGAATAAGTTGGACTTTTGAAGGGAACTAAACAGGACCTAAGCCTATAACAAGCATTCGACCTACAAGTAAGACCAACCTATACCATGCAACCGGGCAGTAGACATATTCCATAAAGGAAACTTTTACAGACGAACACAAGTAGTACCTATAGCATGCAACCGGGAAGTAGACATATTCCATAACGGTAACTTTTACGAGACCAACACAAGTAGTCTTGAGAAGGCACCTTCTATTGAATAGCCCAAGTAAGAATATAGCGACCACCAAGTAGCAGCCACTGAAATCTTCTAACCATCCACCAAACAAGTGAGAAACACCGTAAGGTTTAGTTAGGCTAGTAGCCACCTGAATAATCGACCAAATAAAACAATCAAAGTGGCATTAAAAAAAAAGGGAGCTTAATTATCTCGCCTTTAGCAAGATTTTCCTTGATAAAAAAACAAGACCTCTTTGTAAGTACCATTGGGGCTTTTAGTTAATTCCAGCGAAAAACATCTAGTTCTTGGGACAATTGTTTAATAGTAATGCGTGGTAACAGATTGTTCCAAGTTACTAACTTAGGACCTTTAAGATCCCTACACCAAGAAAGATTTGGTGGAGAAATGCCAAGCACTTTACCTATAGTTACGTGTTTGGGCCTGGCTATTTTATAAAGGCTTGCATGTTGTTCTTGTAAAGTGGTGTTTCCAAGCCACTTGTGATCCATCCTCGACCACAAAGCAGAAAAATCGCACTTGTCTTTGATGAGAGAAGACAAAAAATGAGAGTCTGCACTCTTCGATTCTCCTTGCACTTGAGGTTTAGAACCTAGATATTTCTTCTAAAGGATTTGCTACCAAGTCCTATCAGTGGTGAGCAGTTTAAACAACCATTTGCTAAGTAGGGCAGTATTTTCTAATGTTCCGATCATAAATTCCAAGTCCTCCATAGTCTTTAGACTGACACAAAATGCTCCATTTAGCTAAACGATACTTCTTTTTATGTCCATCACCTTGCCAAAAGGATCTAGAGTGGAAATAATCCAACTTTTTAGAACACCCTTTGACAAGACGAGAAAGGACATCATATATCGGAAGGCTACTAAGCACTAACGTCCACGGATAGATAAATGTTTTCCTTTCCAACTACTCAAAGCGTTCCTCCACACTTTTCCATTCTGCATTCTTAGTTTCCTATAATGTATAGGAATACCTAAATAACACATTGGGTAAGCACATGACTTGCAACCCATTCATTCTAAGGGATTGTTGAGAGGCATTGATCAAAAATATATTTGAGACTATAGTGATATGATTTTATTGTGAAGGGTCTACCAATATATGGTCTCCAATGTTCTACTGCTAATCCAATTAGGTTTCTTTCATAGGTGACTAGTTTAGCATGCCATAGATCAACAATCTGTTGCTAAAGAAGTCTATTACTCATGTACCTTGGTGGAGAAATGCTCCAAATCCCTTGATGATACATCTGGGAAATTGTTGTCCCTGTCCATCTAAAGCCTTCTTTTTTCAAGAGTTGTGTGAGTGATTTGGTGGTTGCTCCATAATTCTCAATGAATTTTTTGTAGTATGTATCATGATAATCCCAAGAATCCCCATAATTGTTTGATTGTTATTGGCTGTGGTCATGAAGGGATGGCCTGAATTTTTTTCCGGGATGATTGAAACACCTTTATCTGATATGATATGACCCAATATGTCATTGAAGAAGACTAGTGCAAATTTGCAGAGGTAGGAAGACCTGTGCAAATTTGTGCATGAAGGCCACACCCAATAGTTCACCTTTTTCAGAACATCAGGGCTTGGAATTTGTAGAGACCGAAGGCATGACAAGAAATTCAAAGAGACCATATGGTGAGTGTGGAATGATGCTTTCTCAATATGAGTTGGATGCATTCTTACCTAATGATACCCTGATTAGAAGTCGAGCTTAGTGAAGAGTTTTACTTCTTTGAGTTCATTGAGTAATTCATTGATGACAATTTGTCATTTGAGTATTACCATTGGGGGCTTGGCAGTAAAGACAAGATTTCCATGATCCGTCTAATTTTTTTTACTAATAGGACTAGTGACCAGAAGGGTGAAGTGCTTTGTTTAATTATCCCATGTTGTAGCATAGTCTCACATTGCTTTTACAGTTCATGTTTTTTTGAATTTCAGGGTATCCATAGGGTCTGAGTGCGGTTGGAAGTGTTGGGTTCTCGAGGTACATCCAATGGTTACATCTCCTTTTTTTGGCAGTCCCGTCGACTCATTGGATATTGGTGAGAAACTGTCTAATAGTGGGTGATAGGTCCAAATAGGCTAGAGGGGGGTGAATAGCCTAATTAAAGCTTCTACAAGCAACACTTGATCAAGTGGTTAGTAACAAAAACGGCGAAGTGAATCTTGCGCTAGCCTACTCAAAATGCAAGCCTTCCTGACCGCTCTAGCTATGTCTCTAAGTCACACACAAGCTAACCTAGGTTACAACTAATTTACTCCTAAGTGGACAAGCAAACTACAACAACCACTACACAAGTAAGTGCTCAAAAGTAAAGGAGAGGGTGTTGTTGTATTATACCGCCAAGTAGAGTAGATATCCAATCACCGAGAAATATACCAATACACTCGAAGGTGATGGTCCAATAAAATCCAATGATCAATCACAAGATGAACATGATTTATCCCCGAGGTTCACGTGCTTGCCAGCACATTACGTCCTCGTTGTGTCGACCACTACTCGGTGGTTCGGTGGCTAATTGACAACCAATGTCAAGCTCAACAAATGAGCGCCACAAAAACCTACCACGAGCAAGGTAACTCAATGACACGAGCAATCCACTAAGGTTACCTTTGGCACTCCACCGGGGAAGGCACCAAACCCCTCACAAGATCACCGGGAGTGGCCGGAGACAATCACCAACTCCGCCAAGCTCCTCCGCTGCTCCAAGCCGTCTAGGTGACGGCAATCACCAAGAGAAATGAGAGAACTCCACAGCAAACACGATCAACAAGTGCCAATGGATACAGAGATCAAAGCAATGCACTTGGATCACACTCTAGCTCACAATAGATGAGATTTATGCAATCTAAGTGAGTGAGAGTGTTAGGAGAATGCTCAAGAGGTGTATCAACAAGTTAGAGAGCCAAGAGAGTGACCAAGAATCGGCCAAGAGGTATTTATAAGCACCCTCAAACAAACATAGCCGTTATACCCTCTCTGCGCACCGTCGGATGCTGGGCGTCGGACGATCGCTTAGGGCCGTCGGACTAATCGTCCCGTCCGACGCTTCCCGAACCAGCAAATCGCGAGCTGCCACGTGTGAGTTACCGTTTGAATCTTACCGTTGACGCCACGAGCTGCAGACCATCGGACGGGGGACAATCGTCCAAGGATCGTCGGACGCGATCCGTTGGACTAACGAGCTGCGCAGTCCGACGTTTCCATAGAGCTCCCTGAGAGCAAATATTACGTCGGACAGAGTTCGACAGTTGCCCTCGGACCAACGGGGAGCGTCCGATGCTATGAGAAACTTTCTGTCGTGCACTGTTAACGACCGTCGGACAGAGAGGTATTAGTCCGACGCTCGAAAATTACCGTCAGACGCTTTCTTTCTCTGAGCTGGGCAATTAGCCGTCGGACGCTGAGTATTAGTCCAACGCTCTGTGGACTAAGCGACCGACGCTCGGATTTCTGTGATTTCGAGCCCGTGTCAAGTTCTTTACTTAAGTTGGCTAACACTTGTTAATTATGAAACATTTCTTGAAGAGTGTCAGCCTTTTTCACAGAGTTTCGCAAAGGTTTTGAGTTAGCCACTAGATCTAAATGCAATGCAAGATCCAAACATCTAATGGCACTTGATAACCATGTTAACCATGGAATAACTTCTCTCTTTATAGTATGGCTATCTATCCTAAACGTGATCACACTCTCTATAGTGTCTTGATCACCAAAATGGAAAGAGCCCTATTAAGTTTCACCTTTGCCTTGAGCTCCATCCAAACCACCAAGTGTTGATGGGCTTACACCAAGAGCTTGGATGCCGTCATTGCTCCACACTTGATCTTCTAACCATACTTGTAATCAATAGTTTAAGCACATGGTTAGATACTAGGTGTCATCAATTAGCCAGAACCAAATATAGAGCTTTCAATCTCCCCCTTTTTGGTAATTGATGACAACCTCTTACAAAGATATTCAATGAATTCAATTTGGTAGTATTAGCTCCCCCAACATATGTGCCAAGTGTTTGGATTTGAAGGGCTTTGCACATATGCATTGGACTAGAAGTATGGGAGAGATATTACTACCAATTTGATGCTAAGGTTTATAGAATTGGACCTTTGAAGCGCGATACCATCGGAGTGCATGTATAATCCTTCCTTAGCACCATGGTTAGCTAGATTCCACTTGAAAGAATTCATGCAACCAAAGACACTATAATACCTCATGAGATCAACATTAGAAATAAGGTTCTAGTACCACTTGGAAAGACCAGGAACTAGCTACCACTTCCTATGCATGCTAGTTGTCGGGTACCCGAGTATGGGGTACCCAACTTCAACGCAAAAACACACTTCCCAAATAAAGCCCAGCTGTTGACGGTCGCTAACACCCTATTTTTACCATCAACATTTCACCCATAATCAAGGTAAAACCACGTGAAATGCAAAGAACTCACCTTAAAACTTACCTAGTTCACATGTCCTTGGAGAAATCTTATGTATGCAGGAAAAATAGAGAAACAGGCAAAAACGAAGCATACCAACACACCTCAGCACCTCAGCTGCCATATGGGAGCCAGAGGGGGCGCCCGCCCCCTACATAGGGCACCCATCCTATGAATTTTGCCAAATTGGCATGCCACCTCACGGATCAGTGTGCCATCCTCCCAAATGGCCTATGGAACGTTGAAATAACATCAATGGCTCAGAGACAAGACACGAGGATCCGGTGGCCCTACCAACAGGGGGCCCGCCCTGTCCAAATTGAGTGCAACGTCCACAGTCCAAGGCAAGGTGTCCAAGAGCCATCCAAGCCATCAAATGAAGTCGGTTTTCATCCAACGGCGATCAAGAGATGTGCCATGGATCGAAGAACCCACATGTCGTCCTCCGGGGGGTTGCAAATCGCCAATCCTGAGCTCTAACCAACCTTGCAACCGCCCTTGAGGGTGAAGGAGGGCCGTAGGATGCAAGGCGGTGCATCCAAGGGGGCGCCCGCCCCCCTAGGAGGGCGTCCGCCCTGCCTCTTCGCGCCACCGACCTCCAGAACTCCTACAAGTACCCCTGGAGCACTCCTACACTATAAATAGGACTAGTTTCCACACTTGTAAGTGAAACACAACTAGAAACCACTAGAGGATCACTAGCAAATCACTAGAGATTCAGCTCATAGTCAGTATGTAGCTCCTCTCTGTCTCTCTAGTGAAGCTTTGCTCTTAGGAATAGTGCTAGCTAGAGAAGAGTAGAGTAGTGAGAGAAGTCGGGAGAAGGAGGAATTCTGTGGAGGAGCCGGGCTTGTTGACGACCTCCTCTGCGGTGTTCTTCACTCTTATTGGTAATAAAGATCCCCTGCTTCATTTATTTATTGTCATACTTTAAGCAGTTGCATACTTTTCTCATTGCTTGGTTAGAGTGCTCTGATTCCTTGGCCAGAGTTAGAGTAGTAAGCTTTATAGATTAAGCGAGGTGCTTAGGCTATAATCTTACCCTTGAGTGCGGCTAGACCCACGGATAGTAGTGGTAGGTTCTAGGTGGTGACAGCCCTAGAATCCTCTGGATTCCACCACGTTCGGTCTGGTATTATCAGCGTAGGCTTTTGGACGTACGGTGCCTAATAGGTCGAAACCCGGCGAGTTTAGGACTTTGCGTGTCCCGGGTATAGCAATCTCTTTGGTATAACAATCACTTGATCTTTTACTGAGTTAGAGTTCTCCCATAAACTCGAGAGCTACCTCAATTTATCCTAGTGTGTTTCCACCTTAGTTATACTTCATTGATTTATCCTTACTAAGGTTATTGCCCCATTTATCCATATCTAGATCCTTGACTATCAGATCCTTGGAATCACAAACCCCATCTTCCTTTGGGAAAATATAAATTCGACACCTGGTACTCCCAGGTAAAGTGCTACACGATAGTTTTGTGCACTTGCAGAATCCCATCACCTATCCTATAGAGTTACCCATAACATTTTTGGCGCAGTTGCTAGAAATAACTTTATTCCTAGTAGCAACGTTAGAAGTGTCAACAACCACATACTTTGAGCATAGGGATTGACAACCCCAGTGACTACGTTGAGAAGTATTGTTACCATTGCTAAAGGATAGATTTGGCTACACTCTTTTGATAGCATTAGTAACTGTCAACAAGCATTTTTGGCGCCATTGCCGGGGAAGGCAACTGTTGAATTCCTCTGATTTGAGTCAAGTCTAGATAGTTATCCCTTGAATCACGAATATGGCCGAAGGGACTATCCGTGAATTCTCTGCACCTTCTGCTACTAATATAGCAACAGGCCCTGGTGTCATCGAGGCAAACACTCAGTTTGAGTTAAAGCCTGCATTGATCACAATGGTTCAAGGTAGCTCATTTTGTGGCAAAGCTCATGAGGATGCTAATGCACGCCTCCAACACTTCTTGGAGATATGCAGCACCTTTACCATTAAAGGAGTAACCCCAGACGCAATTCGTTTGCAACTCTTTTCTTTCTCCTTGTTAGGAAAAGCTAAGCAATGGTTCTATACGAACCGAAATGATGTGGACACATGGGAAAAGTGTTCCAACTCTTTCCTAGTGAAATTCTTTCCTCTAGGCAAGACCAATGCTCTTCGCAATAAGATCTCTAGTTTTCAACAACAAACCGATGAATCGATTCCCGAGGCTTGGGAACGAATGCAAGAGTATATCGCTGCCTGTCCACACCATGGTATGGAGGATTGGCTTTTGATCCAAAACTTCTACCATGGATTAACCCCTCTTGATAGAAGCCATCTAGATGCTGCCGCCAGTGGAGCATTCTTTTCTCTTAAAGTTTCAGATGCGAAGGCTTTGATAGAGAAGATGGTGTCTAATCAAGGATGGAACGAGGAACGTCTGCAACCGTGCAAGCGAGGTATGCATTCTTTAAAGGAAGCTGACATGATTACAGCTAAAGTGGACCTACTGGCCAAAAGGCTAGAAAATTGCGAGAGGATGCGTACACCTGAGACCGTGCAAGCCATGGAGACTCACATGACGTGTGAAATCTGTGGAGAAGTTGGCCATTCTGGACTCCATTGTCCTGAGATACATGAAGACCTCAACTTCATCAACAATGATAACAGTTTTTGTTCTTCAAACCAAGGATGGACTCAGCGCTCCAATTCTCAAGGTAACACCTTCAATTCTTCGCAACGTCCGAACAACCAAGGTAATAACTACCCTTTTCTTAAAGATCTTGTCTATGGTCAAGGTAGAATGACTGATTGTATAAACAAGAAGCTCCATGCTAATGATAGAATGCTAGATAGCATAAATGCTAAATTGGATGATTTCTCTTCTGCAATTAAGAATCAACTAAGTTTCAATAAGATGCTTGAAACCCAACTGGTACAACTAGCAGCTGCAATTCCATCTTTTGAAAAAGATAGAATACCAGGAAATCCTGAAACAAAAATGGAATCTGCTAATCTTGTTACTATTAGTTATAATGGCTATGAACTAGATGGAAGGAATTTTCCAACTAAAAAGGGAGATCCTGTAACTCCTATCATATCTTGTTCTATTCAATCTCAAAAGTTCCATAATGCTATATGTGATCTAGGATCTAGCATTAACATCATGTCTAAAGAACATTATGAAAAGTTGTTCTACACTGAGCTAGTACCAACTTCTGCATATGTGCAATTAGCTGATCAAACAACTTGCTACATAGAAGGAGTACTTTGTGATGTTTTAGTGAAAGTAAGAAACAACTTTGTGCCTGCCGATTTCATGATTTTAGACATGGGTAATAGAGACAACTTACCCCTCATTCTTGGCCGACCTTTCTTGAATACTGTGAATGCATGCATATTTGTTGCTAGTGGTAGCATGGATTTCTATATAAATGGGACGAAAGAGAGATTTGTTTTCTCTTGTGCACCGCACCATGCAACTAACATGCAGAAAAATAAGAGTTGATCCATGAGGAGGAGAAAACCAAGAATCTGGAGAAACAAGAAAGACAGAGATGCAGTTAAGAAAGAACAATCATCTATAGCCTCTACACCAGACCCCGCTATCGTCAAAGAAGGACAAGATGAGAAGAAGACATCGGTCAAGGAAGAACCTCCTTCCGAGGAAGGACAGCTATGGGAGTAAGTATTCTATCTCTCTCTTAAATTACTTCATTGGCATGTTTCCCTTCTTCGTGCATTAAATCATTTAATTGTTAGAAGCATGTTTAATTTTAGGTCTTGCACTTAATAAAGACCATTTAATAATAAAAGAGAGATTAACAAAATAAAAAAATAAAATAATAGTAATAATAAAATAAAATAAAATAAAATATAAATTTGGTTTATCATAGTAGCAATAAATAAAAAAAGGGTAGAATAAAAAAGTAAAGCCTAGTGATCATAATAAGATGCAAAAGAGAAAATAACTCGACCAAGAGGAGAATCCGATCATGGAGAAGAAGCTAGCTTGGGGGAGCCGTCATCCTCGCCAAGGTATGATCTCTATCCCCAACACTTTTCTTATTTGCTATGAGTTATAATATGAAAAGCAATTCTAAATTCTTGCATAACAATAAAATAAATAAATAAATAAATAAATAAAAATAATGATAAGACAAGAAAAAGAATATGATATGTCTTTGTTGGAAATGATGAACAATTACTCTATAATGATTTGCAAAATCTTGTTATACAACCCCTACTATGAAAGTTTTAAGTGTGATATCTGAATTCGGTCTTAAGTCAAACACTATTGTGGGTCGCACATGCTAATAACCTAAGTTATGCTCTTGCAAGTTTGAAATTGGTATAAGTAGAACTTTTTACTTGACCTAAGGAATGAGTGAGAACCAACTAGAGTTTCTGATTTATAAAATTCAAATTCTTGCTCATGGTTCCTTTATGGAGTTAAATACCTACCATCAAGCCATACATCCACAAACAACTAAAACCACCAAAAGAAAGAGTCCTTGTCTGTCTTGAGCCTGCTTAGACCTTATTTGATCTAGGTAGAGAAACTAGTCATATTCTTTGATCAAGATCACGTACACATTCCACCTATGTATTACTTCTACACTGGAAGTATACATCTATACTCCATACACCAATTGAGACAACCAACCACAATCAACCTTTATCCTTTTGATAGATGGGGAGTATAGGTTACTGAAAAAAAAGAAAAGAGAGCAAGTGCTCAAGGAAAATAAAAGAGGACAAATGTCCCATGGGCAGGTGCCCATATATTTATGCTTAAAAAAAACTATGTATTCAGTAACCAAGCTCTCCCCTATCTAAGGCAAAGGAATAAGTCTCAAGAAGCCTACCAAATAATTTACACCTGCACTTCTTGATCGTCTTATATGACTTGTTGCTCCCTGTGATATAAGAGTCGAATCTTGCAATATATTCAGTTCAAGTATGCTTTTGCTCCAATCCTATAAACCCCACATAAGCTTTAGGATAGACATGAAAAGCTCTCTTGAGCTCTTGTGAGGTCCATCACACTAAGGAGTGGTTGAGAGTACCATTAAAGGAACCAAAGCAAGATTTTTCCTTTCAAAAAGATAAAAATTCTCTAGTGAATGGTCTCACTCTACCAAAGTAAGGGATGAAGTATCTACTTATCTATGCTATCTTGTTTCTGCATAACCCATGGTGAAAAAGCTAAAAGCCCCATATAGTTAAGACATAAGATGAATTTCTGAATCATGCTCAATACTAGAATAGTGTTGGTTTGTATGCAAGATCCTTGTGAATTATTACATTGAAGAAGTTCTCGATCCAACATTGTGTAATACCCCTGGTATTACGCTTAATAAAACTGCCATGTCATCTTGTTTAATTTTTCATAATGGTATTATGTTGGTGCATTAGGGCTTAGATTGATTTGCTTGATTTTGTTTGTGAATGATTGTGCAATTAAACTCTTAATCAAAACCAATTATAAAATAAAAAGAAAAAATCTAATTTAAACCTTATTTGGCCCCAAAACCTTAAATAAAAAACTATAAGGAATCTGAGGTAGGTGCCTTAATAAAAGTTGTAACTCTTTTAAAATGAAGCAACTTTTATTTTTGGATAATTTGAAGTTATGTTGAAAATATTTGAATTAAACTCAAAACAGTGCTTTAAGATTTGAATTTGAAACTACACTTCAAAAATTATTGAGAATATAATAAAACTTCCTTAATAAGAGTTTTAGATCTCTCTGAGGTGCACAACTTTTATTTTTGCCAATTTTGAAGTTCTTTCGTAAAAATTTGAATTAACTTTGAATTACTAGTTTAAAATTCAAATTTGAAATGTTATTTTCAAAAATGTCAAGAATTTGGCAAAACATCCTTAATAGAAGTTGTAAAGCTCACTGAGTAGAACAACTTTTATTTTGGGTATTTTTCTAGTTGTTGAGAAAAATAGAAAGTAATTTTAGAATTAATTTTTAAAATTCAAAAACCGATTTTACCCCCTTTCAAATTACTCTCAAAATTCTTTAGATTTTCAAGATGGTTCCAAAAGTAAAGTTGTTCAGCATTTCTTGCTCTACAATCCTTATTTTGGGTATTTTTCAAGTTCTACTCATCTTATGGGGGTATTTTGGGAAGAAACAGTCAAAGGGAGAGTACACTTGGACTGTAGCACACCTCACCCCTGTGCCGTGCACGTCGCCGCCGGGGTCCGGCCACGCCGGCGGCCATACCGCGCGTTTCCCGTGCCCGTGTCGCGCGCGTCGTGCGTTGAGGCCATCCAGGACCTCTTGTCCACCCTCCCTGCCCTATTTAAGCACCTAGGCCTCCGTCTTCTCCTTCCTCCTCCATTGCCGCAGTGAGCACGAGCTCGGTTGCCGGCAGAAATTCGTCGCCTGTAAACGATCTCCACTGCCTCCATCTTCCTGAACTCTAGACTACTTCCATGCGCAGCTTTAGAGTCCCTTATTGCGTCTTATCGTGCACAGGAACCACCGAAACGCCGCCGTGGCCGCCATGGACGCCGACAGCTCAAGCTCCCGATGCCGTCTTTAGTTTCTTCGAGTCTGCACAAACCAATCAACCCATCAGCCTCCTAGCCTCATACTGTACCAGAAAACTACCTCGTCCAAGCCTTTTCGCCACCGGGGCATCGTCAGCAACAACCACCGTCGGCGCGACCACCTCTGTTCCGCCCGCGTGCGTGGCCAAGGAACCTCGAACCACCTCCGGTAAATCCGGGGCGACCAACGGGTGCGCCCGGGATTGGAGATGCCTCAGAATCTCTCCCGTGCCGCCCGACGAGCACCAGCTGGCCGGAAATCGCCGTTCCCGGCGTCCCCTGTTCTGTTCTCGCGACCAGGGACCCAAGGTGAGAAGACAACTCTTCCCAGGGGGCTTACTGCATAGACTGTGACTCATATGAATAGTGCCTTAAGGACCTGTTTGTAGGAACTTTTGCTGAATCTTTGGAAATTCATATCTAGAGTTTGGTAACTCCAATTTTGGTGAACCAAATTTTGTTGTGCTCAATGATATGTCTAGTTTTTATTAAAAATATGAAACATATACATTTTTATTTTTTTATGGTGGTTTGCTTTAATCTTGTTAAATAAGAAATAAATGTTGGTTTCAATTGTTATTTTTGTACTGGGAGTTATATTGCTCCAAATGACATGAAAATCTGCTGGTAACTTCATTGTATAGTGTGAGATGCATGGTTAAAATTTCATGATTTATGGCGCGTGCTTCTCTGAGATATGAATTTATCACGTTTGATGCCTAATAAGTAGATTTAAATACATTATAAATAATATCTAAGTGTAAAAATGGGAAATTGTGATCCACTATCTTTTAATGATATTTTGGTAGCCTAAGAATCCATAATATGGCCACGTTGTTTCAGAAAATATTGGGTTTCACATTTATCTTGTTTTCCAATTGAATTTAATATGAATAGTAACTGGATTTGTTTTTTTTGTATGATTATTTATGTACATGCAAAAATTATGAAATAAATTACATGTGCTATCTGGGTAGTGTAGATTTTTATAAAAATATGCTATGCCTTGTTTGGATACTTTCTGTAGAGGGTAAAAATCACTAAAATAAATAGAAAATGAATCTTTGCACATTTTTAATTAATTCTAGGAAACTCCAAAAATCATAAAAATTTATATGGCTCTGTTTGGCATGAAAACATATCTGTTGGTGGAGTTTGGATACAAATGGAGTTAGTTTACTTATATATTAAATGTATGTTAGTTTAAATAAATAATAGAAATAATTTAGAAATTTGATTTAGGCTTTTTGTGTAACTCCATGATTCATAAAATTCTTTGTGCTACTGTTTAGGGTTAAAACCTATCTGTTGGTAAAGTTGGGACTATTTGGGAATAATTAAATTATTAGCTTATTATTATTAGGTTTAAAAAATTGATAAAAGGAAATTAGAAATACATTTAACTCTAGGGTTGTGTGACTTTGTGTTTGTTTGTGGTTCTAGGTCTAAACCCTGTGACCTAGGACACCCTATACTAGCCTTGTTATGTCTAGCTTGTGTAGAGTAGTCATGCTCTAGGTTAGGTGTTGCCTGTTTTAAATTCTGCACTGTCATTTCATGTGCATCGCATTCATGCATTCATTATGCACACGTGTAGTGATCGTGAATCCGGAGGTGCCAGTGGAGGTGACTACTGAGGAACCACTCCGGAGTTCATGCAAGGTTTTGTCGTCAAGCAACAGGCAAGCCCCGGTGCATTAACCCTTCTATTTTAAAAACCTTTATAACACTGAGTTTAAAACTGATGCATTAAGTTTATAGGAGTTGATTGAAAACCAACTGATGCATTTACCATCCTTGACTACTCATTATCCAAAAGAACCTGATGATTTGAAATGCTTTGTTAAAATGCTTAGCTATGCTTAATTAATCTAGATTTGCAAAAATGCTATTTTCAACTCTGATGATTGAAACAAATGAATTATTATCTGGGAAGGGTATTTGTCCTCGTTCGTTGACAGTGTACCTGATCAGTCCATTGTCATCGGAGGGGACGGGTTTTCCGAGTGGTTGGCCAACTGTTTGGGTTAGAGTCCCAACTTTCGTCGCCATCGGAAAAGGGATTTGAAAACCGGGCGGATTCCAGGGTATTTGGGTTAGAGTCCCAATGCATGGTTTCCGACGGAAAGCAGTAGGGACCGTTCGTTGTAAGGCCTGTTGTGATCATGATGAACAGCCTAGCCACATACCATTACGGAAAGCCTAGAGTCAGGTGGCTCTATTGCTGGAACCGACAACCGCGCACTGGGAGTGGAGAGATGGCGAGAGTAGCGTGTACCCTCGTGGCCGCCGTGCGGCAAGCAGGCCTGGAGACGAGAGGAGTACTGTGCTCTCGGGTGGCGTAGGACCGGTTCCGAGATAGAAAAATCGTGACGACGGGTTGGTATATGCAAGCTTAAGTGCTACATATGCAGTGTGGATAGAATCCCCAGCTGGGTACTTACTTGATTCGAATCGACGTGCTCCTCGTTTATGGAGACTTGATCCTCACATCTATCCCGAGAAGTGGTTCGGAACATAGGTACTTTTGAAAGTAACTGAATAATGGAAAGAATGTGGATTTATGATTGATACTGAAACTTTTGATATTATTAAAGAATATGATGAACTATAATCCTGAAATAAGCTAGTAATGCTTTTCTGCTAAACTCTTATCTTCTGCTAGCCTTACCCTCAGCCTTGCATTCCAAGAGTCAAATTTTTTTTAGTCGGGTAAGTCTTGCGGAGTACCCAGTACTCAGGGTTTGTAAACCCCCTGTTGCAGGTATTTTAATATAAGTCTACGCGTGACCGTGCCGGTTGAAGGATCGCGCATGGATGAAGATGTGCTCATGGTATAACCCTTGGGCAAGGGTATAGTTGTATACTGCTACTCCACTACAAAGCTCTGGTTTGGGACAATGTAATTTAAGTTCAAAAATTTATATTTATGTAATACTTCCGCACTCTTAACTCTGATTCATTTTATTTGTGTAAAACTGTTGTAATACTCGCAATGTCTTTACAATGAGATCCTCGGGGAAATTGAGTTTCCTAGGAGACCCGGCAGGCCACCCAGGTCAAAGGGAACTCGTGCTGACTGGTCAAAGGCCCTTAGGGACGATGACGGGGCATGTGGGCCCTATGATTAAGACGGTTCTGTCACAAGTGGTATCAGAGCATTTCATTGTAGAGAACTTGTGGTATTACGTTACAATAACGTTCAAACTGTTTTGGATCAAATAAAAATAATGGGGTAGTTTGGTCTGAGTTGCTTCTAAACTCACCTCATTCATTCTATAGGATCTTTCTTTGATTCTTTCTATAGGTCTATAGATATATTTTAGGCCTAGTAGTGGATTAGCACCTTAGGTATGCCCTATGTTCTAAAATATTGAGTGCATGTCACTCTAATATTTTATTTATATGAATATATACGTATATCGTAGTATTCTAATTCGCGTTGGAACGTTCATGCATCATGATATCATGCATTACAACAATTAATACTTCCCCCATAATAAAGTATATCTGTATTTCCAAAAACAAAACTTATTTCAAAAGGTCTCATTCTCATATCTTTCCTTGTGCTTGCTGAAGGATTTGGTGAAGATTTCTGACAGCTCAAGTCAAAGGCAGGTTTTGAAAACAAAGATGAGTGCAAAGGCCCTCCCAATTTTGTTTAAAGTAAACAAACGGCCTTGATATGAAAACTGAATTATTCAAACCAAGTTTTGCAAATTTGGAATTAATACATTCTAATTTTTTGTTAAAAAAAAGCAAGATAGTCAAAAGATTTGTTTTTCAAAAACTCGTTTTGGGTTCAAAACTAATCTCAAACCTGGAGTTTAAAACTTACAAAATACTTTTCAACTCTTAAACACTATTTGGATTCCATCATCCTAAAAGGCTTTTGGTAAATGCATGATTCCTTCCAAATAATTCTAACTCCGTATAGCACCCTTTTGAAAACCCCTTGATCCAAAGTCCTTTGTCAAAAGCTTATGAAACAGCTTTATTTACAAGTTCTATTCTTTCAAAGGACATCAATGTCACAAACCTTGAAAGGATAACAATATTCTTCATCATTTAGAAAGGATTTCTCAACATGCTACTTTATCCTTCTCTTGCTTGGAAGGTCAGGTTGATGCAAGTACCTATAGGATAAGTCGTTCCTGACCTGCGATACCGCTGTAAAGCTTGGAGCCCCATGTGTGATGCATCCACATGGCTTGTCGCCGAGAGTATGCAGGTATCGTAGTATGATCGTGACCGCCCTCTAATGGTACTGAGTACCACTGAATTTTCAAGTTAGACTCTGTTAAAAATCCTCTTCCAAAGTAAAAAATATATATATATATATATATCAGGATCAATTAAATCAATGAACCTGGTTCTATATCAAGTTCCTGTCAATCGTAAATGATCATTACTCCATAAGTTTCTGGTTCTTGGGAAAGTTCTGGATGCGCTCCTTCACTCTGCCAATCAAAATTCGAGCGGTAGCTAATCCTGTATTCCTTGAGATCAATTCAATTGAAAATTCATCTTTTCCTTTGAAGACCCTATTACTCCTTTCGAAAGCTATTGTAGTTGTAGTCTATGGGATGTTGTGATCCACGACCATGATGCAGCGTCAAAATCTAGGGTCTCTTATGGGCCGCAACCATAAGAAGTTACTGGCGGACGCTCGCTGTTATCAAGGATAATGGTTATGATCCTAGCCTACAATTAATGTGCTTTCACTCTCTGCCTATACTCTTTCACAAAAGCTATATCCGTTTCTAAGTATTAAAAACTTACTCTGAGATTCACACTTAGTATCTTAGAATTTTAAAAAAAATTTGACCGTGCAGTTATCTTAATCTGAATTGATAAAACAGCGGGAACCAATTTGGAAATGGTACCTGAAATCCATTCACTTTGAAATGGTATCTACGATCTGCTGAGGATTCCCTGTTGTTTTATGAATTCCCGATTATCTTGGAATCTATGAAAAATCTACTTCCTCAAAATTTTTGTGATGCCCTCGCATTCATCCCACTGCCTAGTCCAAAACTTGTTCTGAATTTTTCTTCCACCTATGTATGTGTCATGCCCTGATTCGGCACGTGCCACCCCTTTTGAATTCGACTTGTTATCAGAGTCTTTATGGTTTGTGTCCTATAGTAGTGCCATGACCTAAGACCATGGTGCCGCGTCAAAACCTAGGGTCTCTTGTGTGCCATGGTCACACGAGGTTCTGCTAGGCACGTGCAGGTATCAAGGACGAAGGTTCTGATCTACTATAGTTTCACAACGAATAAAGCTCTATTCGATTTGGTTTGGTGAAATATGACCTACGATTGAGATACACTATAGCAACCTAAAGTATCTCGTAACTCCACTACCTGAGGTTTTGAAGGTATATGCTCGTGTCAATATCTGCGGTCATATTTCATCATATCCGTAATCACCTACTTTTCTCTCTTTTACTATAGTCACTTTAATTGTGTTCTATAATGGTAACTCGATACGTGACTATGGTGCCGTGCTAAATTTGGGATCCTCTGTGGACTGCAGCCACCTAGGAGTTCATTAGGGTATGCACTGGTATCGTAGTCGGCACTCCTGGACCATTGTGGCTCACAATTAATGTGTCATCAGTTCATCACCCTCCTTGAAATCTCTTTTGAGAATCGCAATTGACTTGTATAAACTCTGTGTACTTCTAGCACCACTTTTGAAAAACCATTTCAACTTAAGTAATAACAAGAGTGTTTGTTATAGTGAAAAATTAAATTGGAATACAAAAACCACCTTTTGGTGAATTATTTGGGTGTATTTGATAATGGTGTTAAGGTCATCGATTGATGGTGCCGCGACGCAACTGAGAGTTTCTCTTGTTTTATACAGGAGTAGCTACTTGGCCCACGCTGGTATCGTCACTCTTAACCTTAACTCATTGTGAGATCACACTCAGATAGCTTTCCTCATAGGTGTTTTATTTTGGAGAATTAAGGTTTAAGGTTATAGTGTTGAGAGACAACTGATTAGGTTAAATAAGAATCTTCATTATAATTGGGAAGCTAAGTGTGGGTTAGTAACGTGTTGACTCCAGTGTCTGAACCCTCATGAGTGTGCAAAGTGTGTTCCATAAGTCACCCCTTGGGAAGTGTCGACAAGAGTCTGATCAAGATGTTGACTTGATAAGAGTAAATTGGACCAGGTCTGGCACATCCCGAGTATCCAGCATGAGAGCTAGAACATGAAGGAATTATGTGACTCAAAAGACTCTAGCAAGAAGATACAAGTGTATTGAAATCAGCCGTCAGAAGGAGAAGCAATCCTAGAATTCAGAGAAATGTCCACCCGAAAGCTTTCCAATTCTTGCTACCCTTAAACATGATTCTCCCCCATGATGTTCCATAAAATAAAAACCTCTGCTTATTTATTAATCAACTTCTAAAGCTAAGTGCTTGACACATTTTCTTTTCCATTACTAAACCTAAGGCTTTAGCCATATCAGAAATCTCGGGACGAGATTTATTTTAGGGGGGAAGGCTGTAATACCCCTGGTATTACGCTTAATAAAACTGCCATGTCATCATGTTTAATTTTTCATAATGGTATTATGTTGGTGCATTAGGGCTTAGATTGATTTGCTTGATTTTGTTTGTGAATGATTGTGCAATTAAACTCTTAATCAAAACCAATTATAAAATAAAAAGAAAAAATCTAATTTAAACCTTATTTGGCCCCAAAACCTTAAATCAAAAACTATAAGGAATCTGAGGTAGGTGCCTTAATAAAAGTTGTAACTCTTTTAAAATGAAGCAACTTTTATTTTTGGATAATTTGAAGTTATGTTGAAAATATTTGAATTAAACTCAAAACAGTGCTTTAAGATTTGAATTTGAAACTACACTTCAAAAATTATTAAGAATATAATAAAACTTCCTTAATAAGAGTTTTAGATCTCTCTGAAATGCACAACTTTTATTTTTGCCAATTTTGAAGTTCTTTCGTAAAAATTTGAATTAACTTTGAATTACTAGTTTAAAATTCAAATTTGAAATGTTATTTTCAAAAATGTCAAGAATTTGGCAAAACATCCTTAATAGAAGTTGTAAAGCTCACTGAGTAGAACAACTTTTATTTTGGGTATTTTTCTAGTTGTTGAGAAAAATAGAAAGTAATTTTAGAATTAATTTTTAAAATTCAAAAACCGATTTTACCCCCTTTCAAATTACTCTCAAAATTCTTTAGATTTTCAAGATGGTTCCAAAAGTAAAGTTGTTCAGCATTTCTTGCTCTACAATCCTTATTTTGGGTATTTTTCAAGTTCTATTCATCTTATGGGGGTATTTTGGGAAGAAACAGTCAAAGGGAGAGTACACTTGGACTGTAGCACACCTTACCCCTGTGCCGTGCACGTCGCCGCCGGGGTCCGGCCACGCCGGCGGCCATACCGCGCGTTTCCCGTGCCCGTGTCGCGTGCGTCGTGTGTTGAGGCCATCCACGACCTCTTGTCCACCCTCCCTGCCCTATTTAAGCACCTAGGCCTCCGTCTTCTCCTTCCTCCTCCATTGCCGCAGTGAGCACGAGCTCGGTTGCCGGCAGAAATTCGTCGCCTGTAAACGATCTCCACTGCCTCCATCTTCCTGAACTCTAGACTACTTCCATGCGCAGCTTTAGAGTCCCTTATTGCGTCTTATCGTGCACAGGAACCACCGAAACGCCGCCGTGGCCGCCATGGACGCCGACAGCTCAAGCTCCCGATGCCGTCTTTAGTTTCTTCGAGTCTGCACAAACCAATCAACCCATCAGCCTCCTAGCCTCATACTGTACCAGAAAACTACCTCGTCCAAGCCTTTTCGCCACCGGGGCATCGTCAGCAACAACCACCGTCGGCGCGACCACCTCTGTTCCGCCCGCGTGCGTGGCCAAGGAACCTCGAACCACCTCCGGTAAATCCGGGGCGACCAACGGGTGCGCCCGGGATTGGAGATGCCTCAGAATCTCTCCCGTGCCGCCCGACGAGCACCAGCTGGCCGGAAATCGCCGTTCCCGGCGTCCCCTGTTCTGTTCTCGCGACCAGGGACCCAAGGTGAGAAGACAACTCTTCCCAGGGGGCTTACTGCATAGACTGTGACTCATATGAATAGTGCCTTAAGGACCTGTTTGTAGGAACTTTTGCTGAATCTTTGGAAATTCATATCTAGAGTTTGGTAACTCCAATTTTGGTGAACCAAATTTTGTTGTGCTCAATGATATGTCTAGTTTTTATTAAAAATATGAAACATATACATTTTTATTTTTTTATGGTGGTTTGCTTTAATCTTGTTAAATAAGAAATAAATGTTGGTTTCAATTGTTATTTTTGTACTGGGAGTTATATTGCTCCAAATGACATGAAAATCTGCTGGTAACTTCATTGTATAGTGTGAGATGCATGGTTAAAATTTCATGATTTATGGCGCGTGCTTCTCTGAGATATGAATTTATCACGTTTGATGCCTAATAAGTAGATTTAAATACATTATAAATAATATCTAAGTGTAAAAATGGGAAATTGTGATCCACTATCTTTTAATGATATTTTGGTAGCCTAAGAATCCATAATATGGCCACGTTGTTTCAGAAAATATTGGGTTTCACATTTATCTTGTTTTCCAATTGAATTTAATATGAATAGTAACTGGATTTGTTTTTTTTGTATGATTATTATGTACATGCAAAAATTATGAAATAAATTACATGTGCTATCTGGGTAGTGTAGATTTTTATAAAAATATGCTATGCCTTGTTTGGATACTTTCTGTAGAGGGTAAAAATCACTAAAATAAATAGAAAATGAATCTTTGCACATTTTTAATTAATTCTAGGAAACTCCAAAAATCATAAAAATTTATATGGCTCTGTTTGGCATGAAAACATATCTGTTGGTGGAGTTTGGATACAAATGGAGTTAGTTTACTTATATATTAAATGTATGTTAGTTTAAATAAATAATAGAAATAATTTAGAAATTTGATTTAGGCTTTTTGTGTAACTCCATGATTCATAAAATTCTTTGTGCTACTGTTTAGGGTTAAAACCTATCTGTTGGTAAAGTTGGGACTATTTGGGAATAATTAAATTATTAGCTTATTATTATTAGGTTTAAAAAATTGATAAAAGGAAATTAGAAATACATTTAACTCTAGGGTTGTGTGACTTTGTGTTTGTTTGTGGTTCTAGGTCTAAACCCTGTGACCTAGGACACCCTATACTAGCCTTGTTATGTCTAGCTTGTGTAGAGTAGTCATGCTCTAGGTTAGGTGTTGCCTGTTTTAAATTCTGCACTGTCATTTCATGTGCATCGCATTCATGCATTCATTATGCACACGTGTAGTGATCGTGAATCCGGAGGTGCCAGTGGAGGTGACTACTGAGGAACCACTCCGGAGTTCATGCAAGGTTTTGTCGTCAAGCAACAGGAAAGCCCCGGTGCATTAACCCTTCTATTTTAAAAACCTTTATAACACTGAGATTAAAACTGATGCATTAAGTTTATAGGAGTTGATTGAAAACCAATTGATGCATTTACCATCCTTGACTACTCATTATCCAAAAGAACCTGATGATTTGAAATGCTTTGTTAAAATGCTTAGCTATGCTTAATTAATCTAGATTTGCAAAAATGCTATTTTCAACTCTGATGATTGAAACAAATGAATTATTATCTGGGAAGGGTATTTGTCCTCGTTCGTTGACAGTGTACCTGATCAGTCCATTGTCATCGGAGGGGACGGGTTTTCCGAGTGGTTGGCCAACTGTTTGGGTTAGAGTCCCAATTTTCGTCGCCATCGGAAAAGGGATTTGAAAACCGGGCGGATTCCAGGGTATTTGGGTTAGAGTCCCAATGCATGGTTTCCGACGGAAAGCAGTAGGGACCGTTCGTTGTAAGGCCTGTTGTGATCATGATGAACAGCCTAGCCACATACCATTACGGAAAGCCTAGAGTCAGGTGGCTCTATTGCTAGAACCGACAACCGCGCACTGGGAGTGGAGAGATGGCGAGAGTAGCGTGTACCCTCGTGGCCGCCGTGCGGCAGGCAGGCCTGGAGACGAGAGGAGTACTGTGCTCTCGGGTGGCGTAGGACCGGTTCCGGGATAGAAAAATCGTGACGACGGGTTGGTATATGCAAGCTTAAGTGCTACATATGCAGTGTGGATAGAATCCCCAGCTGGGTACTTACTTGATTCGAATCGACGTGCTCCTCGGTTATGGAGACTTGATCCTCACGTCTACCCCGAAAAGTGGTTCGGAACATAGGTACTTTTGAAAGTAACTGAATAATGGAAAGAATGTGGATTTATGATTGATACTGAAACTTTTGATATTATTAAAGAATATGATGAACTATAATCCTGAAATAAGCTAGTAATGCTTTTCTGCTAAACTCTTATCTTCTGCTAGCCTTACCCTCAGCCTTGCATTCCAAGAGTCAAATTTTTTTTTAGTCGGGTAAGTCTTGCGGAGTACCCAGTACTCAGGGTTTGTAAACCCCCTGTTGCAGGTATTTTAATATAAGTCTACGCGTGACCGTGCCGGTTGAAGGATCGCGCATGGATGAAGATGTGTTCATGGTATAACCCTTGGGCAAGGGTATAGTTGTATACTGCTATTCCACTACAAAGCTCTAGTTTGGGACAATGTAATTTAAGTTCAAAAATTTATATTTATGTAATACTTCCGCACTCTTAACTCTGATTCATTTTATTTGTGTAAAACTGTTGTAATACTCGCAATGTCTTTACAATGAGATCCTCGGGGAAATTGGGTTTCCTAGGAGACCCGGCAGGCCACCCAGGTCAAAGGGAACTCGTGCTGACTGGTCAAAGGCCCTTAGGGACGATGACGGGGCATGTGGGCCCTATGATTAAGGCGGTTCTGTCACACATTGCCATGTTAAAATCACATTTTTGCTTGAGGACAAGCAAAAGGTTAGCTTGGTGGAGTTTGTTGACGGTCGCTAACACCCTATTTTACCGTCAACATTTCACCTATAATCAAGGTAAAACCACGTGAAATGCAAAGAACTCACCTTGAAACTTACCTAGTTCCACATGTCCTTGGAGAAATCTTGTGTATGCAGGAAAAATGGAGAAAATAGGCAAAAATGAAGCATACCAAGACACCTCAGCACCTTAGCTGCCACATGGGATCCAGAGGGGGGCGCCCGCCCTATGAATTGTGCCAAATTGGCATGCCACCTCACGGATCCGTGTGCCATCCTCCCAAATGGCCTATGGCACGTTCAAATAACATCAACGGCTCAGAGACAAGACACGAGGATCAGGTGGCCCTACCAACAGGGCGCCCGCCCTGTCCAAATTGAGTGCCACGTCCACAATCCAAGGGAAGGTGTCCAAGAGTCATCCAAGCCATCAAATGAAGTCAGTTTTCATCCAACGGTGATCAAGAGATGTGCCATGGATCGAAGGACCCACATGTCATCCTCCCGGGGTTGCAAACCGCCAATCCTGAGCTCCAACCGACCTTGCAACCGCCCTTGAGGGTGAAGGAGGGCCGTAGGATACAAGACGGTGCATCCAAGGGGGCACCCACCCCCTAGGAGGGCGCCCACCCTGCCTCTTCGCACCACCAACCTTCAGGACTCCAACAAGTATCCCTGGAGCACTCCAACAATATAAATAGGACTAGTTTCCACACTTGTAAGTGAAACACAACTAGAAACCGCTAGAGGATCACTAGCAAATCACTAGAGATTCAGCTCATAGTCAGTATGTAGCTCCTCTCTCTCTCTCTAGCGAAGCTCTGCTCTTAGGAATAGTGCAAGCTAGAGATGAGTAGAGTAGTGAGAGAAGTCGGGAGGAGGAGGAATTCTGTGGAGGAGCCGGGCTTGTCGGTGACTTTCTCTGCAGTGTTCTTCACTCTTATCGGTAATAAAGATCCCCAGCTTCATTTATTTATTGTCATACTTTAAGCAGTTGCATACTTGTCTCATTGCTTGGTTAGAGTGCTCTGATTCCTTGGCCAGAGTTAGAGTAGTAAGCTTTATAGATTAAGCGAGGTGCTTAGGCCTATAATCTTACCCTTGAGTGCGGCTAGACCCACGGATAGTAGTGGTAGGTTCTAGGTGGTGATAGCCCTAGAATCCTCTGGATTCCATCACATTCGGTCTGGTTTTATCAGCGTAGGCTTTTGGACGTACCGTGCCTAATCAGTCGAACCCCGGCGAGTTTAGGACTTTGCGTGTCCCGGGTATAGCAATCTCTTTGGTATAACAATCACTTGATCTTTTACTGAGACAGAGTTCTCCCATAAACTCCAGAGCTACCTCAATTTATCCTAGTGTGTTTCCACCTTAGTTATACTTCATTGATTTATCCTTACTAAGGTTATTACCCCATTTATCCATATCTAGATCCTTGACTATCAGATCCTTGGAATCACAAACCCCGCCTTCCTTTGGGAAAATATAAATTCGACACCTGGTACTCCTAGGTAAAGTGCTATACGATAATTCTGTGCGCTTGCAGAATTCCGTCACCTATCCTATGTGCAGTTGCTAGAAATAACTTTATTCCTAGTAGCAACGTTAGAAGTGTCAACAACCACATACTTTGAGCACAGGGATTGACAATCCCAGTGACTGCATTGAGAAGTATTGTTACCATTGCTAAAGGATAGATTTGGCTACACTCTTTTGATAGCGTTAGTAACTATCAAGACTGGCCCAAGAGGACGCCAACCAAGGCCCATGCGGGAACGGCCCACGCGGCCTAAGATAGAGCCGCGCGGAAACACACTGCCTCCTCCAGGCGCGCGGACCCCTCAGGAGAAATGCTCCGATTTGCCCGAGCCTCCACGGCAGGGCTCGGGAAAGCAGGACCCTCGGGTGACACCATTCGATTCGCCCGAGCCTGCCAGCAAATGCCGCAGCCTCGGGCAGCCGACTTCCGATTCGCCCGAGGCCCCGCTATATGCAATCTCCCTCGGGCGCACTTCTCTGGTTCGCCCGAGCCCTGTCGACGTTAGTAGAGCAATCTTGCCATACAAGGGACCTCCCTGACCACTTTACAAGGTCCTATCGGGTGGGCCCCTTGACGCAACTGCGCCCCGCACGCGCACGTCCGCCGTACCAACTGCCATATCTCCTCTGGCAACCGATCTGACGGTCCCACTCCTCCCACGTCGCTACAGGGACAGTCAACTGTACGACCCCCTGGGCTAACAAAGAGATTCTCCAACTACGACAGCGACTGCCCATACCCCAGCCGCACGTATGGCACCAGGAAAGGGGGAACAACAACCGTCCGGCCAACCTGGGGGAACGGGTGAAGCTTACGACCAGGCTCGCCTACCCCCTGGAAAGTACCGCACGTGGGAGGGGAACGTGCCCGAGGGAGGACAATTCCACCACTCTGTCCCGTCACGCCGCCGACGGCATCACAGACTCCTGAACCTCGGGAGCCAGTACTCAAAGGTTAACCCATCTTCTCGTTGCGCTGTGCAGGGTCGGATGCGACGGCATGACGTAGCGCCACGCAACAAACCACACTCCACACTGTGCGCCACCTTGGAACTCACCAATCGAACAGTGGAAGATCAACCGAATGACCGAGGCCAAACCTTCGAGGCGCCAAGATGAGGTCGTGGCCGACGACAGGCATCGGTCACCACGGTCTCCACCATGCCGAGTACTATAACCACAGCAAAACATATGTAATTCTAGCCTCTCCCTTGTAACTATAAAAGGGAAGGCAGAGGCCGATCTCAGGCAGACTTTGCGTCGCTCACAACACCCTACAACCATAAGAGCACACACACATACACATATTCACAAGATACTTGGGAGCTCCTCCCTCTCTCGCCTAGGCTTGTAACCCCCTACCACAAGCACCCTGGTGCAAGGCAACACGACTCGACCCGCACTGGACGTAGGGCATTCTTAGCCTGAACCAGTATAACTCCTGTGTTCCCCCTTACACACCATCTGTGATCTCAGCCGCAAAGCATAAGTTTACTAGCCAGTGTTAGCACTCGCTAATCCTAGCACCGACAGTTGGTGCGCCAGGTAGGGGCCTTTCGTGTGTTGATCCAGGTCATGGATGGCAGCTAGCTTCCCTGCGCTTCCTGCTGGCACGGTGCTCCGGTTCAGGAGCCTCGACTTCATGGCCACTGGCCGCGTTCTTGACATGAACCTCCGCCCGACCGAGCCCCGGGTCATCGTCATCCTGACCCCGGCCCAGCAGGTGGCTGGGGAAAGGACCCTGGCGACATGTCCACCCGTTTCGGGGGACGGAGGGAATGCCACGCGCCGCTCCCGCTGAGCTAGGAGGGAGAGGCGCAACCGCGTCAACCCGAGCCTCGCTACGGGAGACGCGACCAACACGGTGCCCCCGCGCGGGACACCGCCTCTACGCTCACCACCAGCCCAACGCCGCGAGCGGTGGTAGCTCCGCGCCCCCCACCACTCCGCGGAGAAATGTGGGAGGGGCCGCGGCATCGCCCGCCATTCCCTTCGTCCTCATTGGGGAAGGCCAGCGACACCCTCACCATTTCCCTTCGGGCTTCGCAGTGCTGTGGACGCCCACGTCCGTGCCGTTCGCGCCTACCAGCGCGACCAGGCGATGGCGTCTGTCCATCGCCTGGAGGGCCTGGACAACCTCGATGACTCTCCACCGTCCTCTCCTGCGAGCACTCCCAGGGCATGCAGTGGCGGGGAGACCAACTCCAGCACCAGCTGCACCCTTCCGGAGTACCTGGAGGGATGGGACCGCTACGACCGCGTCTTGCCATCGCGATGGGATCTCGGTAGCGACAACGATGATGATTTCTGGGCAAACGTGGACTTTTCCGGCGTCCACAACCCCCAAGCTTTCCTCCCCCTCATCAACGTGTGGGATAACACCCTCTACGACTCCGACGAGAGCCTCATCGACCCCTCCCAGGAGTGCTATCACTTAGTGCACCCGGAGGAAGCCGTGCTGGGGACATCCACTCGAAGGAGGAGGAAGACGATCCGGCAGAGCAGCCACAGCTGCATACGCCACCTCCACTGGCTCTTGGCCCCACGCCTTCGAAGGACCCGGGGGCTGGAATGTCCCATCCCCTTCATCGTTCTCCGGAGCTAGAGCAACTTCGGGAGCTCGAAGCCCGGATAGATGAGGACCGCTTGCACCTCGCCTAGCTTCGAGCCACGCTGGAGCACGAGAAGGAGCGGGAAGACGGCGGAGCAGCGTGACGCCGAGCCCGCGACGTCCAGGCCCGCATCGTCGCCGATGACGGGGCTGGAGTACCAGTGCCGGAACCCCGGGCAAGCCGGAAGCTCACAGAGGATGCAATGCTCCTCCGGAGCATGCCTGAACCCACCAATGCGGAGGCCCGGCAGCTCAGGAACTAGCTCAAAGATCTCCTGGAGGACGCCGCTGTCCTCCAGGCAGAAAGCTCGGCATCACGTCACCGTGGAGCCGAGAACGTCAGCGTGGCGCCCCAACGCACCATGAAAGAGAGGCCTCTGTGCATCTCGAGGCACCAAGGGCTCCCTCGGTCCACCAGCGGCTTGCCAAGGACATCGACGGCCACGCCATTCTTCAGGCCCGAGGACGACGAAAGACCGACGGGGCCGCACGAGGCTACAATGTCCACCGGGGAGGATGCTATGACTCCAACGAGGATCGTGTGCCCTCACCCGAGCCATCGGGTCCTCTCGTCTTCACCGAGGCCATCCGGAGGGCAAAGTTTCCACCCCGGTTTCGACAACCGGTCAACATCGCCAAATACTCGGGGGAGACGGACCCCGAGCTTTGGCTGGCAGATTATCGTCTAGCGTGCCAGCTGGGCGATGCGCAGGGAGATCTCATCGTCATCCGCAACCTTCCTCTGTTCCTGGCCGACTTTGCGAGAGCCTGGCTGGAACATCTGCCCCTCGACTGATCTTCGACTGGAGCGATCTGGTCAAGATTTTCGTGGGGAACTTCTAGGGCACTTACGTGCGCCCTGGCAACTCCTGGGACCTCCGGAGCTGCAAGCAGAAGCCGAGCGAGTCCCTCAGGGACTACATCCAGCGATTCTCCAAGCAGTACAACAAGCTGCCCTAGGTCGCCGACTCCGACGTCATCGGAGCCTTTGCTGCAGGGACGACCTGCAAAGAGTTAGTTCATGAGCTGGGGCGTCAAACCCCCACGAGCATCGCCGAGCTCATGAAAATAGCCACCAGCTTTGCCTCGGGCGACGAGGCGGTGGGATCCCTCTTCTCCCACCCCAAGGGCAAGCAGAAGGAGGAAGCCCCTGAGGGCTCCTCCTCCTGAGCCCCAACAACAAGAAGAAGAAGGGGAAGGGGAAGGCCCCCCTCTGCAATGACCCCTTGGTCGCAGCTGCCAAGCCCAGGGTGAAACAGCCGCCCCGAGGCCGCTTTCGATGAGATGCTCTCCAAGCCGTGCCCTTACCACAAGGGTCCGGTGAATCACACGCTCGGAGAGGTGTGATGCTCAAGAAGCACTACGGGCGGCAGGCGTTCAAGGACGACGCTGGCAAGAAGCCCGCAAAGGACAAGGAGGACTAGGGAGGGAAGGACGACGAGTTCCCCCTGTTGACAAGTGCCTCATGATCTTCGGCGGGCCCAGAACCGCTCCCACGCCACGCCAGTGAAAGCGCGAGCATCGGGAGGTTTACTCCGTTGGGCCAGCGACCCACGCTTCCTCGACTGGTCCCTCGATGCCATCACCTTCGGCCAGGACGATCACCCAGACCATATCCCATCGCCGGGGTCCTACCCGCTTGTCGTCGACCCCGTTGTCGGCAACACGTGGCTCACCAAGGTCATCATGGACGGTGGCAGCGGCCTCAACATCCTGTACGCTGAGACCCTTGACTCGATGGGGATCAGCCGTTCTCTTCTCCGGGCAACGGCATCCCCGTTCCACGGGATAGTACCGGGGAAGAGCGTACAGCCCCTCGGGCAGATCGACCTGCCCGTCTACTTCGGGGCTCCTGACAAATTCAGGAAGGAGACCCTCACGTTCGAAGTGGTAGGCTTCCGCGGCACCTACCATGCCATCCTCAGGAGGCCATGCTACGCCAAGTTCATGGCAGTCCCGAACTACACCTACCTTAAGCTCAAGATGCCGGGGCCCAAGGGGGTCATCACCGTCGATGTCTCCTACCAGCACACCGACCAGTGTGACGTTGAGAGCTGCGAATATGCCAACACACTGGTGGAGTCCAAGGCCCTCATCGCCGACCTCGAGGAGCTGGCCAAAGAGGTTCCTGACCCCAAGAAGGCCATGGGCACTTTTGAGCCCGTCGAAGGGGTGAAGGAGGTTCCCCTCAACCCTGGCTCGTCCGATGGCAAGGTGCTGAAGATCAGCGCCACCCTCGACCCGAAATAGGAAGTCGTGCTCGTCGACTTCCTCCGCAAGCATGCCGACGTGTTTGCTTGGAGTCCCTCGGACATGCCAGGCATCCCGAGGGAGGTCACCGAGCACTCCATGGACATCCAGGCCGGGTTCAAGCTGGTGAAGCAGCGCCTGCGCCGATTCGACGAGGAGAAGCGCCAGGCCATCGGGGAGGAGGTGCAGAAGCTTTTGGTGGCCAGATTCATCAAGGAGGTCTTCCATCCAGAGTGGTTGGCTAATCCTGTCTTAGTTAAGAAAAAGAATGGAAATGAAGAATGTGTGTAGATTACACTAGTTTAAATAAAGCTTGTCCTAAATATCCATTTCCATTATCTCGTATCGATCAAATAGTTGATTCCACCGCTGGTTGCGAACGACTTTGTTTTCTTGACGCATATTCCGGTTACCATCAAATTCGTATGAAAGAGTCTGATAAACTAGTGACTTCTTTCATCACACCCTTTGGCACGTATTGCTATGTAACCATGCCATTTGGCCTCAAAAACACAGGCGCGACTTACCAACGTTGCATGCTCAAAGTTTTTGGGGACCTCATCGGGCGAACCGTTGAGGCTTATGTAGACAATATCGTGATAAAATCTAGGAAGGCAGACGACTTGGTAGTCGACCTAGAAGAGGCGTTCGAATGCCTCAAAAAGAGAAACATAAAACTCAACCCCGAGAAACACATTTTTGGGGTCCCCCGGGGCATGCTGCTCGGGTTTATCGTTTCCGAGCGTGGCTTCGAGGCCAACCCCGAAAAGATATCGGCCATCACACGGATGGGACCGATCCGCAACCTCAAAGGCGTACAAAAGCTGATGGGGTGTCTTGCAGCCCTAAGCCAGTTCATTTCACGACTCGGCGAGAAGGGGCACCTCTGTATCGGCTGCTGAAGAAAACCGAGCACTTCACCTGGACTTCCAAGGCCTAGGAAGCCCTCGACAGGCTTAAGGCTCTGCTTTCGGAAGCTCCAGTGCTCATGCCGCCCACTAAAGGGGAGGACCTCCTGCTATACGTCACAGCCACTAACCAAGTTGTCAGTGCAGCGATCGTCGTAGAGTGGCGGGAGAAAGGGCATGCACTGCCAGTCCAGCGGCCAGTCTACTTCATTAGTGAAGTCTTGTCCGAAACCAAGACGCGCTACCCCCAGATCCAGAAGCGTGTATGCGATCGTCCTCGCTCGGCGCAAGCTGCGGCACTACTTTGAATCTCACCCCGTAACCGTGGTATCATCCTTTCCCCTCAGGGAGGTGATCCAGAATCGAGAGACGACTTGGAGGATCGCTAAGTGGGCTATCGAGCTCATGGGCGATGGCATCACCTATGCGCCGCGCAAGGCTATCAAGTCACAAGTGCTGGCGGACTTCGTGGCGGAATGGACTAAAACATAGATGCCACCGCTCCCCACCCAAGAGGAGTACTGGGTCATGTATTTCGACAGGTCGATGATAAAGACTGGTGCTGGCGTAGGCATAGTCTTCGTCTCGCCTCTCGGGGTTCGGCTCAAGTATTTGCTATGGCTGCACTTCATGGCTTCCAACAACATGGCCGAGTACGAGGCTCTCGTCAATGGCCTCCACATTGCCATTGAACTGGGAATTAGGTGCCTCGAGGTTCGAGGAGACTCCCAGCTCATCGTGGACCAGATGATGAAGGAGTTGACGTGCCACAACCCCAAGATGGCCGCCTACTGCAAGCTGGTGCGGCTGCTCGAGGGAAAATTCGATGGCCTCGAACTCAACCACGTTGCGCGAAGGTACAACGAAGAGGCCGACAAGCTGGCAAAAATCGCGTCTGAAAGGGCCTCGGTCCCGACAGGCGTATTTCCAACGATCTCTACAAGTCTTCGGTCAACATCGATCCCTCGGGAGGCAAGGGGAAAGGGATCCCCGAGTCCCCGGGGGAGCTCGGAGCATCTTCAAACCACGGAAATCCCTCGGGCGCTGGCGACCCCTCTGACAAAGAGGAGCTGCCCGGGACCGAGGCTGAAACCGACGACGAGGCTGAGGCAATGGAGATCGAAGCCGAGATGGACGACGACGAACCAGATTGGTGCGAGCCACTGGTCAGTTGACTCGTCCGAGGGATTTTGCCCTCGGACAAGACCAAGGCTCGGCGGCTGGCACGCAGAGCTAAGTCCTTCACAATGATCGACGGCGAGCTCTACCGGCGTAGTCCTTCCGGGGTCTTGCAGTGCTGCATCCCTTTCAGTTAAGGCAAGCGCCTGGTTGAGGAGATACACGCTGGAGCCTGCGGTCACCACGCCGCACCAAGGACGCTCGTCGGCAACGCCTTTCGACAAGGCTTCTATTGGCCAACTGCCGTGGCCGACGCTACCGAGGTAGTACGCTCCTACGAAGGGTGCTAGTACTATGCTCGGCAAACTCATCTCCAGGCCCAAGCTCTCCAGACGATTTCCATCACTTGGCCTCTCGCCGTGTGGGGACTGGATCTTGTCGGGCCCCTTAAAAAGGCGCCCGGGGGCTTCACCCACCTACTTGTCGCCATCGACAAGTTCTCGAAGTGGATCGAAGCTCGGCCGATTGCCCAAATCAGCTCAACCCAAGCAGTGTTTTCTTCACCGACATCGTTCATCAATTTGGTGTCCCGAACTCCATCATCACCGACAACGGAACGCAGTTCACTGGAAAGAAATTTCTGGCGTTCTGCGACGAGCACCACATACGAGTGGATTGGGTGGTAGTAGCTCACCCAAGGATGAACGGCCAAGTGGAGCGTGCCAAAGGCATGATCCTCTAGGGCCTCAAGCCGAGAATTTTCAACAGGTTGAACAAATTCGGCAAAAGGTGGCTGACCGAGCTCCCCGCGGTGATATGGAGCCTAAGGACCACGCCGAGCCGAGCCACAGGCTTCACGCCTTTCTTCCTGGTCTATGGCGCCGAGGCCATGCTCCCCACGGATTTGGAGTACGGTGCCCCAAGGGTCAGAGCATACGACGAGCAAGGCAATCAGACCTCTCGGGAGGGCGCGCTGGACCAAGTCGACGAGGCCCGAGACATCGCCTTACTGCACTCGGCCAAGTACCAGCAAACCCTACGCAGATACCATGCTCGGCGCATCCGAGGCCGAGCCTTCAGCGTAGGCGATCTGGTGCTGCGGCTCAGGCAGGACAACAGAGGACGCCACAAGCTAACACCACCGTGGGAAGGGCCATTCGTCATCGCCGAGGTGCTGCGCCCTGGAACGTACAAGCTGTCGAACGAGAAAGGCGAAGTCTACGACAACACTTGGAACATTGAACAGTTACGTTGCTTCTATCCTTAAGATTCCAAGCATTGTATATTCCATAAATCTTGGAACTTCTCTTTTTCGTATGATTTTAAGACTTTCACCTGAGCCCACACTCGGGAACGGGTGAACCCGTGTGCCTTCGTGCAACTAAAAGTGAGGCTCGGCCCTATCTCCAATAGGCCGACCCTCCCTTGGGGGCTAGGACGTGGGGAACCCCCGGATTCCTCCGAGCCTCAATGAATTCGAAACCCAAAATTTCAAAACCTATTGAAATTTTTACTTCCCGAGTTCGCTTGTTATCTAAACCAGAGGGAAGAGCCGGCCGAGCCGCGAGACCGCCTACGCCTCCGGGATACGGCACCTCCACTCGCCACTCTACGCCTAAAGATAACTTGCGCTCAGAAAGGTACTTATAAGAATAACGTTGGTAAGGGGAGAAAGCTCGGGTGGAATCGATCAAACCTTTTTTCTAAGCTTTTGCCCTACCGAAATCCCTAGGATCACGGCCATGTCTACGCCCCTAAAGCTACGACACCCCGAGGCTCGATGGCCCGGGATCAGGGTCGGCGAGGAAAATGCTTAAGAAAAAACGCCAAACGAAAACGAACTAAAAAACGAGCATGCAGCAAATATATACATAAATATCAAGGCTGTGAAGGGACGCATGTTTGTTTCTTACAAATCTCTCTTCAAAATGGGCATGATGGCCCAGCTTTTCTAATCCAGGTCCAGGGGGAGCTTCACATCTTCCTCAAAATGGGCCACCAGCGCCTCCTAGGGACCGCCATCGATGGCCCAGCTTTTCTAATCCAGGTCCAGCGCTCGTCGTCAGAGGCCTCTAGGAAACCCTCACTGACGGCGTCAGTGTAACACCCGAAAAATTGCATTCTTTTAAATAGTAGAAATTTATTTAATTGTGCAATTAATTGATCATTCCAATATTGGGAAATAATAATTTTTCTCAAATATAAAATCAAACCTAGGTCATACACATGTATGATGCATTCATGCTGGAGCATTTCTTCTTTGTATTGTTGTAGCTTATTTGAATTTCTCAAATGTTTCAAAACCCAATTTGAAAATCCTTTTGGAAAATGGAAAAAAAAGAAATAGAGAAGAGCCCTTCCCCTCTCCTTTCTGGCCCGAGCAGCAGCTTGCCCTGTTTTCCACTCCCTGGCCCCAGCAGGCTCAGGTCGGGAACTCCAGATATGACTATTTTTCTACTCTGCTGTTGTTGGATCGCGCCCGGAAATTTCCTGTTCTAGTCTTTTAAGTGTTATTATAATGGAAAAGAATTCTAAACCTCACTTCAATGATTGAACAGCAGATGGCTCACACCAGGAGGAACCCAAGGGGTGATGGTACCTCTGAAGAAAATGCTAATCCACCACCACCTCCGCCACAGCCTAACATGGAGCAGCTGATGATGATGCAAACACAGCTGATGCAGCAGATGGCCCAGAACATTCAACTGCTGCAGCGAAACAATGGCAATGGGAACCCACCTCCACCGCCCCGTGACAAGAGAAGGGAATTCTTGAAGGGACGCCCGCCCACCTTCGATCATTCCAGTGATCCTCTCCAAGCTGATGATTGGCTGCGTGCAATAGAAAGGCAGCTGGAGATCGCCCAATGCAACGACGTCGAGAAGGTTCTCTATGCATCTGGGCAGTTGCAGGGAGCTGCTCTGGATTGGTGGGAGTCTTTCCGTTTTGGACGTGCCGACCCCATCTCTTGGCGGCAATTCCGTGAGGGGTTCCGCAATCATCATGTGCCTGCAGGGTTGATGAAGCTGAAGAAGAAGGAGTTTCTTTCTCTGAAGCAGGGAGGAATGCTAGTTGCTGAGTACCGTGACAAGTTCATCCAATTGTCGCGGTATGCTCCAAAAGAGGTCGAAGATGACGCCAAGAAGCAAGAGCTCTTCTTGGAGGGACTGAATGATCATCTCCAGTACCAGTTGCTCTCCCACACTTTCGCCAACTTCCAACAGTTGGTGGACAAAGCTTTGATTATCGAGAGCAAGCGCCGTGAGATAGATGAGAAGAAGAAGAAGAGGAAGTTTCAAGGGCAGTCGTCTGGAAGCAACAGCCGCTTCCGTAACAACCAACAGCAGCCTCAGCAGCAACAACGTTTCCAGGGACAGTCTGGATTCAAGAACAATTTCCAGAATCAACAACGTTCCCAAAACCAGCAGCGTTCCCAGTACCAGCAACAAGGTGGCAACCAGGCGCCACAACTAACTGCTCCCAACATCCCAGTGAAGAATGGTGCCCCCAACAAGTGTTTCCGCTGTGGCAAGGAAGGACACTTGTCCTACAATTGTCCTGAGAAGCAGAATCCCCAAGCCTCCCAGAAGCAGAACAACCAGCAGAGAGTGCCACCTCGCACCGGAAAGGTGAACCATGTGTCGGTTGATACGGCACAGGAGACTCCAGAGGTCATGATGGGTACGTTCAATATCGACTCCATCCCCGCTATAGTTCTTTTTGACTCTGGTGCTTCGCATACTTTCATTTCGCACACATTTGTTAGAAAGCATGGTATTCCCCTTAGTGTCATGAAACATCCTATTATGGTTTCTTCTCCGGGTGGTGTTATGCAAGCAACTTTTCAGTGTCTCCCGATTACTGTCACATTAAGGGAGGTAGAATTCGAGATAACCCCTACTGTGCTAAATACTGCCGGAATTGATCTTATCCTGGGTATGGATTGGATGAAGAAATACAACACGAACATAGGGTGTAAGGAGAAGGTTGTAACTGTCACTACACCAAAGAGAGATGAGGTCAGAGTTGAGGTTGCTCTGCAAGTGCAACAACAAGCCACAGTACATCAGCTCAGCGAAGTAAGTGCGAGTTTTGGTTGAGAGAAGTTGCTTTTCTAGGACATATTGTGTCCAATGGTGGAATTTCTGTAGACCCAAGCAAGGTGGCAGACGTGTTGAATTGGAAGCCGCCAACTGATGTGACTGGCATTCGTAGTTTTCTTGGTTTAGCTGGTTACTACCGAAGGTTCATTGAAGGATTCTCCAAGCTTGCGAAGCCAATGACTTCCTTGCTAGAGAAGAATGCCAAGTTTGTGTGGTCTGAGAAGTGCCAAGCTAGTTTTGAAGAATTGAAGAAGAGATTGACAACAGCCCCAGTGTTGGTTTTGCCGGATCTGAGTAAGAAGTTCTCTATCTATTGTGATGCTTCCCGCCTAGGTCTTGGTTGTGTTCTCATGCAAGAAGGAAGAGTCGTAGCATATGCATCGAGACAGTTGAGGAAGCATGAGTTGAATTATCCTACTCATGATTTGGAGCTAGCAGCTGTGGTTCACGCTCTGAAGTTATGGAGGCATTATCTGATTGGTCATAAGTGTGACATCTATACAGATCATAAGAGCTTGAAGTATATCTTCACCCAGTCAGAGTTGAATTTGAGGCAACGTCGTTGGCTGGAATTGATAAAGGATTATGACCTGGAATTGCATTATCATCCAGGCAAAGCAAATGTTGTGGCCGATGCTCTTAGTAGAAAAAGTTATGCTAATGAGATTCGAGCAACCACTATTCCAGCAGAGTTGTGTGCAGAGATGGAGCGTCTCAACTTGGGAATTGTGATCAATGCTGTTGAGATGGAGGTTGAACCCACACTAGAGCAAGAGATACGAAAGGCTCAGTTGGAAGATGAGAAGCTCAAAGAAATAGCAGAGAACATTGTGGTTGGAAAATCACCCGGATTCAGGCTAGATGAGAATGGAACCTTATGGTTTGGGAAGAGACTCTGTGTACCTGAAGTGAAATTCATCCGAGACGCTATACTGCGTGAAGCTCATGAGTCAGCATATTCTATACACCCAGGAAGTACCAAGATGTATTTGGATCTGAAGGAAAAATATTGGTGGGTTGGACTGAAGCGTGATGTAGCAGAATATGTGGCTATATGTGATACCTGTCAGAGAGTTAAAGCTGAACATCAGAGACCTGCAGGATTGCTACAACCATTAAAGATACCTGAGTGGAAGTGGGAAGAAGTCGGTATGGACTTCATAGTTGGATTGCCACGTACTCAGAGAGGTTATGATTCAATCTGGGTAATTGTGGATCGACTGACTAAAGTAGCTCATTTCCTTCCAGTCAAGACCACTTATGGAGGTCCTAAACTAGCAGAGTTGTATATGGAGAGAATAGTGTGTCTGCATGGAGTTCCAAAGAAAATTGTGTCTGATAGGGGCACTCAATTCACCTCACATTTCTGGCAAAAGATACATGAGTCTCTAGGTACTAAGCTGAATTTCAGTTCTGCATATCATCCTCAGACTGACAGTCAAACTGAACGGATTAATCAGATTTTGGAAGATATGTTGAGAGCTTGTGCTTTACAGTATGGAACGAGTTGGGATAAGAGTTTGCCGTATGCGGAGTTCTCTTATAATAATAGTTACCAGAAAAGTCTCAAGATGGCACCCTTCGAAGCATTGTATGGACGCAAGTGCAGGACACCCTTGTTTTAGAATCAAACTAGAGAAAGTCAAGTGTTTGGACCGGATGTGTTGAGAGACGCAGAGGAGCAAGTCCAGACAATAAGAGAGAACTTGAGAATAGCACAATCTAGACAGAAGAGCTATGCGGATACACGGAGAAGAGAACTAGTTTTTAATGTAGGAGACTATGTATACCTTAAAGTGTCCCCGATGAGAAGTGTGAAAAGGTTCAACAGCAAAAGAAAATTGGCACCAAGGTATATTGGTCCTTTCAAGATCCTAGAGAGACGTGGAGAAGTGGCATATCAGCTAGAACTTCCGGAAAGTTTGCCCGGTGTTCATGATGTGTTCCACATATCTCAGTTGAGAAAGTGTTTGAGAGTACCGGAAGAGCAGGTTCCTGTCGAGGAAATAGTTTTCAAGAAGGGTCTCACTTATGAGGAACATCCAGTGAAAATTTTGGAGACCGCAGAAAGAGTTACAAGAAGTCGGGTTATAAAGATGTGCAAGGTGCAGTGGCATCGGTACTCTGAGGAAGAAGCTACTTGGGAAAGAGAGGAAGATCTCAGAGAAAAGTACCCGGAGTTGTTTGAGTAAACACCAACTGAATCTCGAGGACAAGATTATTTTTAAGGGGGGTAGAATTGTAACACCCGAAAAATTGCATTCTTTTAAATAGTAGAAATTTATTTAATTGTGCAATTAATTGATCATTCCAATATTGGGAAATAATAATTTTTCTCAAATATAAAATCAAACCTAGGTCATACACATGTATGATGCATTCATGCTGGAGCATTTCTTCTTTGTATTGTTGTAGCTTATTTGAATTTCTCAAATGTTTCAAAATCCAATTTGAAAATCCTTTTGGAAAATGGAAAAAAAAGAAATAGAGCAGAGCCCTTCCCCTCTCCTTTCTGGCCCGAGCAGCAGCTTGGCCTGTTTTCCACTCCCTGGCCCCAGCAGGCTCAGGTCGGATGGCCCGAGGACAGCTCGGCCGATCTGCTTACCCCCTCTGACTGTCGAGTGGGACCCACGGGTCAGCCCTTCCTTCTACACCTCCCCCGCCGCGCGAACAGAGACGCCGCTGCCGTGTTCATCCACCGCGGCCGAACGCGCGCGAAGCGTCCCTCTGCCGTGACTGCCAGCCCGACCCCAGCGCTCGGTGCTACCGACCTGTGGACCCACAGAACAGCCCCTCCCCTGTTTCCCTCTGCTGCTCGCCGAGAGTCCGACGCGGGCAAGAAAGAAACGGCCGAAGCCGAGTTCGTCGCCGCGCTGAGAGTCCGTAGCAGAGAAGAAACAGCCGAAGCCGATTTCTCCGCCCGCCGAGTTTGGTTCAATCTCCGAGATTGACGCCACACCTCGGGAGTATTTAAGCAGCGCCACACCCCCCCGTAGCCGTCACCTAACCCTAGCCGCCTCTTCTCGCCGCCACTGCCGAGCTCCCGCGAGAACCAAGCAGCCGCCGCCGCGAGCAATTAGCTCGATTCGCCACCAATTTCCTCTCGGTAAGCCTTTGAGGAGCTTCGCTGTGATCTTGTGAAGTTCCCGAGCACTTTCCCCCTTCGATTTGGGCACTGACACGCCTCCGCCGCCGTTGCAGAGATCCACCGTCCGCCGGATCACGCCGCGAGCTATCTCCGAGTCGATTTCTGACCTTCCCATCACCGTAGGTGAGCTTGCGATGCTCTTCCCGATCTATGGGTACCCTTCCCGACCTATTTCATGCATCGAAGGCCGAGTTCGCCTTCTCCGGCGGCCTTCCGGCCATGGCGCTGCCGTCGGCCTCTGTTTTCCGGCCGAGAGCACCGCCACCCCTCCCCTCTTTTAATCTGATCCGCCGATTTTGAATCGGACGGCCGCAGAGCAGCCCATGCCGATTCGGCTGGCGTTTTTGCGAATAACCCCCTATGGTTTTTAATGCTTAGCCCGCAGCCCTCAGCATATTCAGTAGATTACGTCTGAAGGTTTATTTATTTTCGGTATATATGAAAATGTGTTTTCAGATTTGAATTCAAAATTGTTTCATTTATAATTTCCACGTTTGAGCTCCGATTTGAACGATTCAAATTGCGTTAGATTTGTAATTTCATAATCTATCTGATGGTACCACTGTTTCATATATTTTCCACTCTTAAAATTCGAGATTATATTTAATCTATTATTATTCTATTATAAACCTTGTAAAATTCATATCTTCCACGTTTTAAATCCGATTTGCGCAAACTTTATATCGATGTGATCGTAGCAACGTGTAGATTTGTTTTATAACCTTTGTTGGTGTACTGTTCTAATGAAAACTCTTGTTTGAATGCATGATTGCCCCTGTATGCGTGTGTGTTGTTATGATGGATCGAGTATAGACGGTGAGCCATACGTGGGTGATCAAGATCAGTACTGCGACAACCCGGATCACCAGGAGTTTGCTGATCAAGGCAAGTATTAGTATGGATCATCCTTGTTGTCCTATTCACCAAATAAATAATTGCATTTGCATGTGTCTCCCTTGTTAACCATAGTTATTTCCTAGCATTGTTACCCTGTTCCTTGCCACCTATGGGATTATGCATATGGTAAATGTTGCTAGTGCGTTTTTGGGAATCATGATCATGTAAACTTGATTAATTGATTATGCAATATGATTAAAAGATGCCTTTTAGCAACAGGGAACTAGAGGATTCGAGCATAGTTTTGTGATGCTCAAAATCCTTCACCTTTGATAATGATCTGTAAGTATGACACCGGGATTGACAGTGCAACTATGAGGGCTACATGGCTCTGGTTTTAGTCAAGTATGGGCACTTTTTCTAGCTTGTTAGAGGTTACCGGAAGGCGTGATGGGACCTGCCGACTCGGGTATAGTGCGGCTCCTGTCCGAGTGTGTATAATCTGCGTGACCTTGTGCCACGAAGAAGGGGGGCTCTACATCTGCTTGCCGGGTTCCTAGCGGCCCTAACTTGTTAGGCGAAGTTTTTTGAAAGACTTCATAGTGAAACCCTGCTCACTCACCTTGGTAGTGTTATGGGAGTAATTAACCCGAGCAAATGGGAATCACGGCTCATAGTGAAAGTGCACAACCTCTGCAGAGTGTAAAACTGGTATACTAGCCGAGCTCACGGTCAAGAGCGGCCTTGGACGTCTTACGGAGTAGTTATTCTTTTGGGGTGATGCTTACTTATTGCTAAATCTATTATTGCTACTCATTAATTATGTTTACTATGATCATGAGAATGGGCTTATTTATTTGTTGCTATCCAACTGCATAAAAGGATGATTAATTAAAAGCAACCTGCTGTTAAAACCGTGTCAACCTTTTGAGCCTCATTAACCCATGCTAGTCTTGTTGAGTACGACATGTACTTACGCTTGTTTATTTTTCAATACTCGGTTAAAAATCCCGGATGGGTAACAGATGGTGATAGTGATGAGGACTACCCAGAGGACTACTAGACTTGTGCTTCACCAGTCGACGTCCCTGTGCTAAGGAGCTACCGCGAGAGTTATCTTTATTTTCCGCTGTGTAATGACTTTGATATTATTCGCTATATATTAAACATTGGTTATGATACAATTTATGTAATTTGTTGGCTTATGTGTGTGACTGATCTCTGGGCGCACATAAGATTATGCATCCCATTTTATCCTTAAAATTGGGTGTGACAGTCAGTGTCAAAGTTCTCATAGTGAGACTTCACCACCACCAGCGTCTTCTGAATGCCCGTTAGGAGAGCTTCTTTGAGTTGATCGCCCACCCTCCCGTGGAGGGCTTCCAGGCGGCTCATGAGTGAGGATCCCGAAGGCTCTCCGTCGGTGCCGAGGGTGTCACACAACGCGCGCGCGACCTTCTGCAGGTCCTGGTGATCGGCGACCTCGGCGTCGTGGGAAGTGTTGAGGGTGGCAATGGTCCCTTGCGCACTGACGGCCTCCACCTTTAAAGCTGCGGTGACAAGTGGATTAATCGGAGGAGACAAAAAACGATGGATGACCAGGAGGAACGAAAGGTAAAAAGGGTTAGGCTTACCTTCAGCCTCCTCCCGCGCTTTCCTTGCCTCCTCCTAGACAGCATCGACCTCGCCCATCGCCTGGTTCAAAGCTGCCTAGGAGCAGTCCAAATTCGACGACAGGACATTGACAACAGCCTCCTTCTCGGTGGCAAGTGTCCGCGCGGTGTTCCGCTCCCAAACGGCCTCAGCCAGGGTGACCTCCAGCTGCCGGACATGCTCCTCTAGGGGAGCGACTCGGCCCCAAGCCTCCGCGACCTCGATCTTCATGGAGTTACGGTCAAGGGTGAGGTCGGTCAGTCGAGCAGTTGTGCGGGCGAGCTCCTCCTGAGAACGAGCGAGGGCCTGGCCCTTGAGCTCCAGCTCCTTCCAGAGGCCAAGGCCTTGATGAAGGAAACAGGACTTCTCATGGGAGGTCATCATGAGCTCCTAAGAAAAATCAAGAAGCAAGTGGGTCAGGCGAAGACGCTGGCCCAAAACATCAGAGCAGCCAAAGGAGCTAAGTGTTTATGCTCACCTAAAGTCGCTCTTGGAACTCCGAGTCAATGGAGTCCATGAGGAGGCGTAGGCTCTCTGACCACTTGGACTTGAGATCCTGGACGCTGTCCCAACGAGCAGCCTCGACGTCATCCTGCAACGTGAAGACCGGTGGGGCTTCGCGGTTAGCTCGGTTGGTCCACTCGATGCGGGAGCCCGTCAGCACCCGGGGAGGGGCCCCCCAAATGACCAGCACCATGGAGTCCGCAGGAGGCGGGGCCATGGCTTCGGATGGCGGCGGAACGTCGATGTCCATGGCCACGGCACTGGCGTCGGTCGGCTCCCGTGCAGGAGTGGTGGTCGCCGCCCCCGAAGTATCCCCGAGAGCGACAAAAGGGTGTCTTGGGAACCAGAGCCAAAGCTGTCTCCCCGGCGGCGGCCGTGGCCACAACAACCATGGGAGAAGGGACCGTCTCCAGCCCCACCAAGTCCTCGGACAGACAGGTCTCCACCGAGGGAGCCTCCTCAGTCGCCAGGCGGTCCTCCTCCCCAGCGGTGCTTCGGGCCTGCACCTTCAGGACCTTCAGGTGTGAAACCAGGAGGGTCGACCCCGGGCGCTTCCTGGAACGAGTTACGGTGGAATGAGCGTTCGCGACACGAAGAACGAAAATCGGTAAGGGAATGATTGGAAAAACGACCTACCTAGTTTTGGAGATTGCTGTCTTCTTCGCCGCCCCGGCGCTCGGTGGAGCGACAGGCCCGGCGGACGATGTGGGCCACGTCGCTGGTGGAGGGGTGGGCAGCACCTCGACGTCGCGGTCGATCCCGCCCTGAGACACCCCTGACGGCGGGGGCCCCGTCTGACCACCAGGGGTCGTCTCGGCGTCGCCGTCCCTCCTTGGGGATGCCCTGGTTTGGGCAGACCCTAGCTCGAGGTCCGGCGTCCTGGCGTCACCCAGCTCCGACGCGGGCGGTGTCCTCTCCCCGCTCCCTCCGTCCTCGGTCGTCGCGGCAACCAGCGACGCGTCGGGAGGAATGGTCTGCTTGAATAGGGGCCCTTGGGCGCCACCACCAGCCGCAGTCGAAGGAGCGACCTTCGCTGCCTCGGGCGCCGGGCCTGAGCCCGTTCCCAGCCCCTCCGACGGGCCCTCGTGGCCATCGGTCGGTGGAGCACTGGCCCCGACTACCTCACCACCCGAGGCCGCGCCTCAGGACGCGGCCTCCAACAACTTTGCTCGGGGGCTCGGGCTGCGGCCCCCGGCACTTTCGCCGACGGACGCCGACATAGGAGCCTTCCACGGCTCGTCGGCGCCCACCGCGGGCTTTGTGTCCACTACGGGCCGGGTGTCATCGTCATCATCATCATCATCTTCTTCTTCTCCTTCTTCGTCTTCCTCGGAGGGGGACTCCTCCTCTGGCTCCCCAGCCTCCCGTTGGCGGCGGCAAAGCTAGGCGAGCCTCTGGGTCTCAAGAGCCTGCTTCCTCCTCTTTGTGGCTTTCTTCTCCTTCTCCGCCTTCTGTTGCTCGCCCCGGAGACTGTTCTGGACCCGTAGGGTGGCACCCTCTGGGACGGGGGCAGAGAGGGCCTTCCCTCCCTCGAAAGGCCCTACGCCAAGAGGGGAAGAAGGTTCAGAAAAAGAAGAGAAAGGCGGACAACTGACGGAAAGAGAGATGCTCACTAGCGAGATGTATCCCGAGTGAGGGTGCATGGCCGCCCTCTTCAGCTCGTCCCAGGTGGGGTGACCGCCTACTGTGTATTTTACATGGCGCATGATCTCATCGGAACTGATCCCCTGAGTCAACATCACCATGCCCTCCCTCGGCGCTCCCTCCACCATCTCATACAAGGCAAGCCGGCGCTCCATCAGGGGCAGCACCGTCCACGCGTGGAAGTGCGCCACCACTCCGGCCGCCGTCAAGCCCTGGTCCCGCAGTGTTTGCAACAGGACGAGATAGGGATCCAGGTGCTTAGCATCCCTCGACGGACACCCCCACTTCCACCGCGAAATGGGGGCGGAGATCACCTTTCCCGTGTACTCGGGAAAGGCACCGTCATCATTATGCAGGTAGAACCAGCCGTCGTGCCGCCCCTTATTGGAGGAATGGGCCTTGCAAGGGATGTAGTCGGTGGAGCGCAGCGAGAAGTTACTGCCCCCAGCGCTCACAACCTTCCGCGGATTCTTTGCGCCGAATGACTTGGTGTACGAGTCAACGCGGAAGAGGTACCGCCAAATGTCCTAGTGCGGCATCACCCCGAGGGGGCCCTCATAGATGGCGGCGAAGATCGCCGCCTGCGAGATGGAGTTGGGGGTGAGGTTGTGCAGCTCCAGCACGTTAGAGAAGAGGAGCGCCCGGCACAACCGGCTCGGTGGCGACCCGAGCCCCTGCTCGTGGAAGGCGACGAAGCTGACCACGTACCCCGTGAGGGGCCGCGGCTCCTAGTGGTCGCACGACGGCGTGATCCACTCCAGGCGCTGTGGGTCAGTGCAGCGGCACAGGAGCCCCAGCGTCATGAGATCCTCAAGCTGCTCCTCTGTCACCGAGGATGGGAACCAAGGCTCCACCTCGAGTGGGGCGGTGGTAGCAGTGGCCGCGTCAGAAGGCGTTGGAGCGGCCATGGCGAAAGGGAAAGGGTGCGAAAAGAGGGAAACAGCGGCGACGGCGACGGTGACGAACCAGCGAAAAGCTCAAAATGACGGAGACAAGGAGGCAAAGGGAAAGCGACTGTGGCGAATAGCTACGGTAAAAAGAAAAAAGGGACGATTTTTCCTTATATACCTGTTGACTAGATATCGTCGGTGGTCTACCGAGGGGTATACCCGAGGTAGTAGATTGATGGGTGAAGGTGCGCCTGAGACGAGCAAGAGTTGCGCAGTAAGCGCAAGACAAACAATTTAGACAGGTTCAGGCCGCCGTGAGGCGTAATACCCTACGTCCTGTGTGTTGCTGTATTGTATTGATAGTAGATGAGATTGGATCTAGGTTGTGGGATCTATCCCTACCCCTCCTTATATAGTCTGAAGGGACAAGGTTACAAGTAAACTATCCAAGTTGGTACAATAACCATGCGGTACAGTGCCTTGCGCCGCACGTCTTTGTCTTCTGGGCCGGGCCAGCTTTGATGGTGCGGCCCATGTCTTGTCTTGTGGTACCGGGGGTTTATATCCCCACAGCTAGTCCCCGAGCGCCTTGCATTCATCGGGAGGTGCAGATCTTCAGAGTTGCTTGACCAGACGGATGTAAGGAGCTCAGAAAAAATTTGAAAAAGAGCCTTCTCTTTGGTGAAGTGTATCCATTTTAGGTTCTTCAGAATCAATTCCTTCACCGTTAGGTGAAGTGTATCCACTTAGTCCCCGAGCCTGATAGTAGGTGATGCAGTCATGTGGTGTTAGGGTCAAAGTCTTTATTCTTGCTGATCATATGAAATGTCGACGAAGTCCCCGAACACAGCAAGTGATCGGGAAAAATCTTCCGAGCAGCCGAGGCGAAGACGAAGTCCCCGAGCACAACAAGAGATTGGGAAAAAATCTTCCGGGCAGCCGAGACGACGACGAAGTCCCCGAGCACAGCAAGTGATCGAGAAAGATCCTCCGAGCAGGCGTGGCGATGGTGCAATCCCCAAGCACAGCAAGTGCTCAGAAACTCTTCCGAGCAGGCGAAGCGCATATCAAGACCCCCGATGTGCTGCCCAAGATCAGCACCCTGATCCGAACAGCATGGAATGACTTGATAGCTCGGCGACGAATCCCCAACGTGGTCGGAGACGAAATCCGAGCAGCGAGAGGACGGTGAGGAGCGGCGACGATGCCTCAGTGTGGTCGGAGGCGGTGTCCGAGCAGCGTGAGGATGGCGAGGAGCGGCGACGAGTCCCAGCGTGGTCGGAAACGGTGTCCGAGCAGCGCGAGGACGGCGAGGAGTAACGACGAGTCCCCAGCGTGGTCAAAGGCGGTGTTCGAGCAGCGCGAGGACGGCAAGAAGCGGCGACAAGTCCGGTGACGAGTCCCCAGCGTGGTCGGAAACGGTGTCCGAGCAGCACGAGGACGGCGAGGAGCGACGACGAGTCCCCAACGTGGTCGGAGGCGCTGTCCGAGCAGCGCTAGGACGACAAGAAGCAGCGACGAGTCCCCAGCCTGGTCGGAGGCGTAGTCCGAGCAGTGCGAGGATGGAGAGGAGCTGCGACGAGTCCCTAGCCTGGTCAGAGGCGTAGTCCGAGCAGTGCGAGGACGGCGAGAAGTGACGACGAGTCACCAGCGTGGTCGGAGACGATGTTCGAGCAGCAGGAGGACCGCGAGGAGCGACGACGAGGACGGCGAGTAGCGACGATGAGCCCCCAGCGTGGTCGGAGATGGGTTCCAGCGGGAGGTCGGCGAGTAGCAACGACGTGTCCCCAGCGTGGTCAGAGATGATGTCCGAGCAGCACGAGAACGGCGAGGAGCAGCGACGAGTCCTCAGCCTAGTCGGAGGCGTAGTCTGAGCAATGCGAGGACGGCGAGAAGCGACGACGAGTCCCCAACGTTGTCGGAGACGGTGTCCGAGCAGCGCGAGGACGGCGACGAGTCCCCAGCCTTGTCGGAGGCGTAATCCAAGCAGCGCGATGACGGTGAGAAGCAACAACGACGAGTCCAGCGACGAGTCCCCAGCATGGTCGGAGGCGGTGTCCGAGCAACGCGAGGACGGCGAGGATCGGCGACGAGTCCCCAGCCTGGTCGGAGGCGTAGTCCGAGCAGTGCGAGGACAGTGACGAGGAGCGGCGACGAGCCCGGCTTCCTGCAAAATAAATATTACAGTGGGTAGTACATGATGTAGATTTTGGAGCGGATCCCAATATTGTAGAATGCATGATAAGATTGTCCGTTTCTTGCTCTTGTCAGGTCACGTAATTTCGCTTGGTAGTTGGCCTGTTACGTTTAAGCACCTGACCCGACGTCTGCTTCATAGGTTTCTTAACATGACCATGTTTGTGACGGCTTACGGGGCGAAGATAGGTTTCACAGATTAAGGCATGTGCTAGCAAGGTACGTTAAGAAACTCTTAAGAGAAGAAAACGGAAAGATGCTTAGTATCTCGTCGGCGGAGAAAATCTTCTGAGTGTCCGAGCGTTGTCGGGGCTTATGGAGAAATTGTCGGCGAGTGCCTGAGCTTTGTCGGGGTTTATGAAGAGGTCGGCGGCGAAGAACCATAGAGATAATTTCCGAAGATATATGAGGGTCGAAGAATATGTAGAAGAATATTAAAAATATCACTTAGCTTGATTGACATCGAGTGGAGTGGTCGGCAGCTTGATTGACATCGAGTGGAGTGGTCGGCGTGTCGAGGAGTTGCTTGGCATGACTCGCGTGATGGCTCGACATGACTCGTGTGATGGCTCACGCAATGGCTGCTCCGGGCTTGCTGTTGTCGAGGTCGCCGTAAAGCGTTCGACGACGGGAGGCGAATTAATTTCCTGCCAGCAAATATCACGTAGATTTGTGGAGAAATCCGAAGACGAGTAATATATATAATAAAATATTTTAATTAAAATAAACATATGACTTAGCTTTTGATTGGAGTTCCATGTCACGATGTCCGAATAGATGGATGTCACTATGTCCGAATAGATGGATGTTGCTCGGACGGCTTGCTTACGATCACCAAGACATTTGTCCGTGCATGAGCAGATTTTTGCTATAATTAGCATGCATGGCCTTCGGCTGCAGATAGATGCGCTGTATCCAAGTAGGAGTCAGGATTGTATTGTATCTAATCCTTTTTGTAGTGCTGCCGCCATCTGGTCCTTCCATCCAAAGCCACCGTGGTGGATCAAGAATCTGACTTTCTGATTTGTGGTACGCTGTGAAGATGTCGGGCTCTTGGGGGCAGGTAACCGAGAGTCCGGGGTCCTCCGGCGTGTGGAGTCATGGACAGAGTCGAACTCGGTCTGGATTTGGATTGGCCATACGAGAAGCGGGTCCGAGCCAGCTGGTCGTGGCTCTTTGAGTGCTCGCCGAGGTGCCTGGCTGAAGTTGATGTCGAATAGCGATTCTGCAGACGTGGGACGCCGCGAACCTGTCGACGGACACGCTCGCCGGTTGTCGATGGATGCCGCCGAAGGAAGCAGGTTCGCGACGAGGCTGCCGCTGATATTGTGGATGAAGGAATTTCCATCTGGTCCGCCGCCGCCGAATGCCATTGCCGTTGACGACGACGAAAAAAGATCTCTCATCTTGTTCGCCAAGGGATCAGGAAGCACACCCCTACCTGGCGCGTCAACTGTCTGTCACAGAACCGACCAATTTATACGAGCACAAGTACAACGATCGCATTTTCGCCGCAATCCAGTCGCACTTGAGCCAATATAAACCCGGTAGTCCGGAAATCTCGAAGGATTTCAAACATTTCATACCTCAAGGATCATTCATTCAGCAATACCCGATCACATGACACATAAGTTCGCAACCGAAATTTAAACATCAGAGTACAACATAGTCTTTTACACAAATAGGGTAGTAGCGGAAGTCAACATAGTTTTACACCACAGAGTTCGAATACGAGTACCATCACATGACCCCGTCACAGCATTCTTACAACAACTAAAGATAGATAATGACCCCGCCCTCGGGTCTAGTCTTCTTCGCCCGCAGGGGTGAAGCAGTTCCTGCAATACGCGTAGAACACTACACCATCTGCAACAATGGGAATAAAACCCTGAGTACTCAATTGTACTCAGCTAGACTTACCCGACAGGGAGTAAATAAAAAGACTCTCAAGGATATGCAAGGCTTATTTGGTGGAGCTCAGAGGGTAGCATCATTTTGCATCAAAAGCATTACTACAGTAGAACCTCAACTTATTCATTTTAATTGTGATAAGATTCGATTTCAGTTAAACTGTTTACTAAGATTAGCCACTATACTAAGCATTCACTGAATATTGTAGCAATCAATAAAACCATATGATTTCCGATATCCACAGATATCAACCTCATCTCACCATAATCATTATGTTCAAGTTATTAGCCTCTACCTCACCAGAAGATCAGTTCAGTTTCTCACTAACCAGGAGAGATGGCGATTCGAATCGATTGTACCAGCTGGCAAACATGCCAATCACAAACCCTGTCAGCCGAGCCACTGGCTTCTTGGGCCACCGTTAAATCTTTCTGAGTCACAATATGTCGCGGGCTTGGCGGGGACCATATTCTCAGAGACCAACCCACTTCCAGGATGCATCAGGTCCCTGACCTGCCCTTGGTAAGATGGTGTCTCCGCACATACTTCCTACCTTCCAGAATATGTCTGCCTAGTCGCACCAATTCCCGGCTCAGAAAGAAATACTCGGCTTCGCGGTCAGAACGACTTATCTGGCCAGCTATGTGACGACGTCCTTCAATCTCAACTGATGTCTGGTGGCCTCAGTCCTAGTCGGCCGCAAGCAGCACCGAAGACGGCATGACCTCAACCATGTCATGCGGCTCCCCGCTACCTAGCCTTGATTCTCTCATTAGACACTGTGGCATGGTGGCACATATAGTCCATCATGTGGAATCCAACCCCATCATCATTAGTAACCACCTATGCTCGCGAAGGACAGGAAATCCCTCGACTTCTACCGGTCTAAGCATGGCTAAGCATAGGATCGAACCCATCCCCTTGTCTAGTAATAACTTCAGGATCAAGTATAAGTGGACAAGGAATAAATGCAGCAACGGTATCATATCAACTCCTATACTTAAGTGCACAATCATATGATTTAATAAAGACCAGTGTATTTGTAAAAAAAGAGTAGGTGGAGACTTAGGAATGCTCCGGGGCTTGCCTTTCACAAAGTTAGCGGGTTGGTGATCCGGGCACTCCGGAAGTTCAACCTCTTCTTCTTGTCCTTCGGAAACCTCGGGCACTTCAATCTCCGGCGGAACTCCCTCCTCCGGTGGATCGAATTGCAGCAGTGTCACTCCTCCCGGCGATCCTGTATGCATGATATGCATATATGAGAACTGAGAATGCACATGAAACGCAAGATAGAGATGCACGAATTAACCCATGATATGCAATCAGTTTAACAATCCACACTCATTTATTTCTTTCCTAGACAACCAACTCATACTCACCCTTCTTAAGCAAAGCATAGAACAATTTCTCGTCCCGGGTGAGAGGTCTACAACCTGCACTTAATAATTAACATGCATCAACTAACCTACCACAACCAAAAGATATTTGCTTAGAAACAATTAAATAAACCCTAGCCTATAACTGGACCTACTGCTTACTGTGACCAGAAAAATCCATAGAAATTACAGTAGCTATTACACATCCAGATTAGCCTACTGACAGAATTTCAAGTCATTTGGACAAGTATAACAGTCTACACAAAAATAACAAGCAACCAGCCTTTTAAGCAATGGAAAATACTTAACACAGCGAAAAGTATCAAACAACAGATTTCCTAATTTTCTTAGCTTCTTTCCAACATAACATAGCCCAGGAAAAATATTCATGTCCATAACCTTAACACATTAAGCATGGTGATTTTTGCAAGATTAAAGCACAAAAGGCACATTATACTATACATCATATAAATAACAGTGAAACACCAGCAAACATATTTTTCATAGATTCTACTTCCCTCAAAAAGATGAATGCAAGTGGAATCACATTTTTAGCACATTCCTGCAATTACTTATGCATTTATCAAGTTTACAAGCAATTAACAATTTAATTATAACTGCACACAAAAAGTATTCAAAAAGTACATTTTATATTTTTCCTTGATAGAGCTCAGAAATACAAACACAACAAAATTTGGTTCACCCCCATTGGACATTCCTAGCTCCAGATATGAATTTTGGAAGGTTTTACACATTTTCTGGAAATTCCTTTTATAAAATCAAAAACCTAAACCCGATAGAACTGCTACGTGCACCCGGCTCAGTGAACCAGAGGCGCACCCGAACGGCTGACTCGCGGGCCTCGGGGTCGACCCGACCCCACGCGTCAGAGAGAGGAAACAGAGCCGCCGGCGCTGACCGGCGAGAGCTCGCCGACGGCGAGGTCTCCGGCGACGCCGAGGCTACCTACCGACTCGCGGCAACGAGGCGAACCCGATGGACGAACTGCCGAGGGTCGTACTCCACCGGAGCGAGCTCGACGGCGGCAATGGCGGACGGCGGTGGTCCGGCGAACTTGCGCCGGCCGATTCCGGCCGTTGCTCGCGCGGCTCGGCCTCGTTCCGTGTTCCTGCAACCCTAGCGGACCTGTGCGCGCGACTAATCGAACTATTGCGCACGGAAACTCACTGACCGCGCTCGCATGGCGGCACGGTGGCGAGCGGTTTCACGGCGAACTCGGGTTCCGGCGAAACCACGGCGAGGTAGATCTAACCGACGGTGTGGAAAGGATCTACGGCTAACGGAGACTCTTAGACGAGCAAAAGAGAGGGAAGCCGACCCCGGCATCGCCCTCGTCACGGCGACCCGAGAGCTCGGCGGCGCTCCGGCAATGGCGGACGGCGAGAAGCTCGCTGGAGCTGTACCTTAGGTCGGCTGAGGTCGGCAACGGGTCGGAAACGAAGAGCAGAGCAAGCCGCAGCTGCGCCGAGGGTGGCGCGGTCGGAGACGGCTCGGTGGCGGCGGATTTCACCGCGGCGGTCGCGGCGGAAATGGCGACGGCGGAAATGGCGACGGCGAAGGGGACAGAGGAGAGCAGCGAGCGAACAGAGGGACGAGAGAGCAGGGAGAGTGAGGGCGAGTGTGCGGGAGACAGCGTTGCGTGTTCCCCTTTGTAAGCCGACCGCGCGGCAGCAACGACGGCGTACGGCGCCATCTGGCGGCCGAGGCCTGACGCGGTCGCGCGACTCGCTCGCGATTCGCCCGAGGGTCGAACTGAATCGGCTCCGATTCAGTTTCCGCGGACCCGACTGAAACTCGATTTTTATCGATCTATAACTCGCGATCCAGGGCGTTTCAGCGAAAACTTCACTACTATGGATTGAAGAGCTATACGAGTAGATCATTTCATATTAAGACACTTTACTCTAGTTCGGCCTGGATTGAGAGATACAAGTCGATGAACAGGGGTACACCGAAACTGAAAACCGGTTTAGACTTAGGAAAATTTGAAAACTTCCAAAACAGCTCCAAATCTGCACTAATTCAACTTTTTGACCTTCTTCCACTCATTTTCATGAGTTGACCCAAAAATAAAGTTTGTTCCTTATAAAATTCTACACAACTTTGATTAAGGGTGCACTGACATGCAGAATCTCTAAAATGCCCTTCTTGTTTGGTCAAACAGAATAGCTTTTAAAGGGCTCTCTGGTCAACTATGAGCTAGAGGGGTATTTTGGGAATTTCACCAACATGAACATTGTTCCAAATGTTATCCTAAACATGTATAAAGCATTTAGAACCGTAAACAAGCATCACATTTGCATGTCAACACATTTTGCATAATATGGACATATAAACAAACATATAGCAATAAAAGGGAATCAAATCAAATGCAATGATAATAATGCATGCAATGACATGATCTATGCTTGATGACATGCAAATGCAAGTGTGAAAATAGTAACTAACACTAGGGTGTTACAGCCCTCCCCCCTTAAAAGAATCTCGTCCCCGAGATTAGAGTTAATTACCATTGTTTAAAGAAAGACGGATAGACTTCCTTGAGGTAATCTTCTCGCTCCCAAGTCGCATCCCAACAACTTTGGTTGTTCCACACCACCTTGTAGAACTTGATCACTCGGCTACGGGTGATTCTTTCTTTGTAATCTATTACTTCAATAGGCTTTTCTTCATAGGTCAAATCTGATTTCAACTTGATATCACCAAAATCCACTTGCTCTTCCGGTACTCGTAAACATTTCTTGAGTTGAGATACATGAAACACATTGAAGATAGTGGACATGTGTGGTGGCAACCGTAACTTGTATGCTACCTTCCCACTTCTTTCCAGAATTTGAAAAGGACCTACAAACCTTGGAGCTAACTTTCGTTTCACTCCGAAGCGTTGCACGCCTTTCATAGGTGACACTTTCAAGTATACATAGTCACCCACTTCAAATTCCAATGGCCTTCTTCGCTTGTCCGCATAGCTCTTTTGACGAGTCTGAGCGGCTTTGAGATGTGTTTGAATGGTATGCACTCTCTCTTCGGCCTCTTTCACAAAGTCAATCCCGTAATATCTCCTTTCGCCTGATTCAACCCAATTGAGAGGAGTTCTACATTTGCGCCCATACAAAGCTTCAAAAGGAGCCATTTGAATACTCTCTTGATAGCTATTGTTGTATGAGAACTCGGCCAAAGGCAACCATTCTTCCCACGAACCTTTAGACGATAGAACACAAGCTCTCAACATATCTTCAAGAATTTGATTTACCCTTTCGGTTTGACCAGAAGTTTGAGGATGATAAGCTGAGCTGCGAACCAAATTGGTTCCCAAACACTTGTGTAGATGCTCCCAGAAGCGTGCAATAAATTGCGGGCCTCTGTCGGAAACTATCGTCCTCGGCACACCATGTAACCGAAGTATCTGAGCAAAGTAGAGCTGTGCCAACTGATGAGGACGATCTGTAGTTCGAACTGGTAAGAAATGTGCAATCTTAGTCAATCGATCTACGATCACCCAAATGGAATCGTGGCCTTTTTGCGTTAGAGGTAACCCAGATATGAAATCCATGGTTATCTCATCCCATTTCCAACCTGGAACTGGTAAGGGTTGCAATAGGCCTGCTGGCTTAAGATGAATAGCCTTCACGCGACAACAGGTATCACACCTGGCCACATAGGCTGCAATTTCCTTCTTCATTTTGGTCCACCAGAACCTAGGTTTCAAGTCTTGATACATCTTACTACTACCAGGATGGATAGACAACTTGGACAAATGAGCCTCATCCATAATCTGATTCCTCAACTCACGGTCTTTCGGTACTACCAATCGATCCTTGAACCACAATATACCTTTTTCATCTACTCGGAAATGAAGCATTTCTTGTTCTTTCATCTTCCTCTTGATATGATATATGCCGGGATCTGTTTTCTGACCTTCAATAATCTTGCTTTCCAAAGTACAACTGAGAGTAATATTATTCAACACCACTGGATGCACAAGATTGAACCCATCTGCTAGCAAAGGCTGCAATACATTGCAATGAGACTTTCGGCTCAAGGCATCGGCTACGACATTGGCCTTGCCCGGATGATAGTGTACTTCTAGATCATAGTCTTTGATCAACTCCAACCACCTTCTTTGCCTCATGTTCAACTCAGGCTGAGTGAAAATGTACTTGAGACTCTTGTGATCGGAATAGATATGACATTTGTGACCCATCAAATAGTGGCGCCAAATCTTCAATGCATGAACTACAGCGGCAAGTTCCAAATCATGAGTAGGATAGTTTTGCTCATGTTTTCTCAGTTGACGCGAGGCATAAGCAATGACTCGGCCTTCTTGCATGAGAACACATCCTAACCCAGTGCCACAAGCATCGCAGTACACATCAAAAGGCCTTTCAATATCAGGTTGTGCAAGAACTGGAGCAGTGGTCAACAACGTTTGCAAGGTGCGAAAAGCTGTTTCACACTCCCCACTCCACACAAACTTGGTATCTTTGTGCAATAGCTTGGTCATAGGTTTAGCTATTTTAGAGAAGTCCTGAATAAAGCGGCGATAATACCCAGCTAATCCAAGAAAGCTACGAACCTCAGACACATTTGTTGGTGACTGCCAATCCAACACCTGCTGAACTTTTGACGGATCTACAGAAATACCTTCAGCAGATAAGATATGGCCCAGAAAAGGTACCTTAGTCAACCAAAACTCACACTTGCTGAACTTAGCATACAGCTTATGCTCCCTGAGTCTAGTCAAGACTATCCTCAAGTGTTCAGCATGATCCTCCATGCTCTCAGAGTACACCAGAATATCGTCAATAAAGACTACCACGAACTTATCCAACTCAGGCATGAATACCGAATTCATTAGATACATGAAATGTGCAGGAGCATTGGTTAATCCAAAAGACATAACCAAATACTCATACAAGCCATACCGAGTGGAGAAAGCCGTCTTGGGAATATCTTGTGGTCTGATCTTAATTTGGTGATACCCAGATCTCAGATCAATTTTGGAGAAAACCTTGGCCTTGGACAATTGATCAAACAAGATATCAATACGAGGTAGAGGATACTTGTTCTTAATTGTCACAGCATTTAGTGGCCTATAGTCCACACACATACGTAAAGTTTCATCCTTCTTCTTAACAAAGATTGCAGGACAGCCCCACGGAGAAGAACTAGGGCGAATGAACCCTTTGTCCAATAACTCCTGGAGTTGTTTCTTGAGTTCAGCTAATTCATGAGGAGGCATTCTATATGGCCTTCGAGAAATAGGTGCCGTACCGGGAATAAGTTCTATTGCAAACTCCACATCTCGATCAGGAGGAAGTCCAGGTAGATCATCAGGAAAGACATCAGGAAACTCACACACTACAGGGATGCTCTGAAGCGTCACGGCCTCAACTGAGAAAGAGAGACTAAAAAGATCTCCCCTACGGGGCAGATGAACCTGAAAAGTGCCTTCACCTTGGGGTTCCCTCAGTGTTAACATCCGGTTAGGGACGTCCAACACCGCACCCCGCTTGTCCATCCAACTAACTCCCAAAATAACATCCAGACTCAACCCTGGTAGCACAATAAGACTACTGATGAAAACCCGATTACCAATCTCGATGGTCACATCCCCGACACCATGACGCGTACAAATTTCAGCCCCAGCTGAAGTTATCCGGAAACTATGGCTCAACTCAACAATTGGTAATGCATGCTTTTGTGCAAATGCTTGACTCACGAAAGAATGCGACGATCCAGAGTCAAACAAAACAATAGCAGGATGCTGATTCACAGAAAACATACCCGCGGTGACTGGTTCACCTTCCGGAAGTTCCTCCGCAGTAGTGTGATGGACACGACCCTGCCTGGGATGAGGACAATAACGAGCAAGATGTCCCTGTTGGCCACAGTTAAAGCATGGCCCCAGACCTTGGTTGGTCCTCACTGGAGCGGCGTTGCTGGGAGGAGCATTGTTCTTGTTCAAAGGCACTGTGAAACCTTTCTTGTAGCGCTGAGGCGCTGGCTGCTTCTTTGGAGGGGGTCTGAATTTTGCTCCAGGAACAGCCGGACGGTAAGCAGGGCGATTTGCCACCGCACGACTAGCTGTTGGAGTCCTTGACTGAGAAGAGCTTCCTTCAAATGGCCTCTTGCCTCCCTTGGAAGCAGTGTGCAAGTTGTTCTGTTTCTCTTGGATATAAGCTTCACTGATGAACTCGTTAAAAGTTGTACGAGCGTTGTTCGCCAGAGTCTTCATAAGCTTGGTACTAAGACCTCTCTTGAAGGTTTCAATCTTCTTTTCATCTGTATCTACCATCCACGGGGCATACCTCGACAGATTGTTAAAGGCATGATGATACTGAGTGAGGGTCTTGGTACCCTGAGTAAGCTGCATGAATTCATTGACCTTCATCTTGATCAAGCCTGCTGGAATGAAATGCCCCCTGAAATCCCTGGTGAACTGCTCCCAGGTGATATCAGCGACCACGGGGTAGGCGGTCTTACGATTGGCCCACCATATTCCAGCTTGGCCTTGCAGTAACATAGCAGCAAAGCTAGCCTTCATGGTTTCAGTCAATCGCAGCACAGAGAATGACTGTTCAATAGTGTTTAACCACTCATCAGCTTCCAGCGGCTCTACGGCCTGCTTGAATACCGGAGGCTTAGTGTCCATGAAGTCCTTGTAGTTACTGTATTGGTCCTCATCGTTTCCGCGGCGTCCACCTCGATCGCGATTGTGGTTGTTACTAGCAACCATCTGCTGCAAAATCGCTTGCTGGGTGTCCAAGAACTGAGCAAACATTTGTTCCTGGGTACGTGGTGGAGGAGGCGGCAACTCCTCATCTTCATGTTCGTTCCCACCACCACTGGTTGACCCATGACGACGGGTATGAGGTGCCATCTGTAGCAACACGCAACAACCATTGTTAAGTGTCAGTTATGTCAAAGATAACCGAAAGATTATGCCCAAAAGATATCAATGATCATTTTTGATAACCAACAAACGGCACAATAATTCAATAATCATCACACAACCGCACAATAACAAGGCGCAACCAAAAAGGGTTTTCAAGCTGCATAAGTTACCATTACTTAATTAAAAGTTTGATGGTTCCAGCCCTGAACACACAGGGTTCTCTCATTACAATTCAGGTTCTACCCATTACATGACATTAAAGGTTTTCCCAATACAAAAGGGTGCCGATCATGGCAAGATCACTAGAAAAAGCCTAGTCATCGTGGTCACTGTCCACGCCGGACACGTTCCCACCATGGTCATCACTCTCGTCAATAGGCACGATCTCCTCGGGGTCTTCTTCTTCTTCTTCCTCACTTGCTTCACCATCATCAGCTGCAATGAAGATCTCAGGAGCAAACTCCGCTGCACCCGGAGGATGAAACGGATCAGCACGGTTGTTCAGACGATGAACATCCTGCTGCAACTCCCAAACTTGCTGCTGACTAGCACGCAACTCTTGCAGAAACTCAGTGCGCTGACGTGTCAAACTCATATTGCGATTGTCAAGCTGGCGGCGAAGATCTGCATTCTCCCTCTCAAGCACCTCGACACGGCGATCAGCTGCCAACAAGGCGCCAGTGCATCGTAACAACTCATTGCGACAGGCAGTGAGAGCTACCACCAAGTCATCTGAGCTACGACGAGCCATACGTGCCCACTCTTCAGCTTCTAACTTCTTCTCCACAGCATCATGCAGGGCTTCAATGCACTTCATCCAACCATCCCTAGTGGAATAATGCATCCTCAGGACAGCAAACATAGCACTCATAGAAGCACCCGTGCTATGAGCACGCTCGTCCCTGCCTCGCTCTAAAGAAGCTTGGCTAGACTGAGCCCACTCACCCTGAGAAGCATCCACCCTGGGAAAAACATTTGCTGGCCCCAAATCAGCTCTCTTGTTGAACCGGCTGCAAATATCCGTCAACACCTCAAAAGCTGCAAGCTGCGCACCATCCCATGGCGTCCTCATGTCAACTTCCACCTTTATTCCTGGAAACGGCCAACCCCTTTCAAGCACAGGGATAGTCACCCAAACATCAAACCAAGGCTGCACCATGGTTTGCGCTGGCTTCCAGAAATACAGTGGTGGCTCTGCATATCCCACCGACTTCAACAACCTCCATAGCACAGTGGGTGTGCCAAACTGCTCCAGAAACTGACCACTCTGCGGCTCACCTTCAGCTGCCATCTGGTACATTACAACATCTTTCAGCATTTAGAATAAGATAGGACAGCACAAATTTTACCATAGGGAAGGAAATAGTACAGATAGCTTAAATTAATTTCATGATCATGATGCATGCACGTGCCAACGACCTCACACATAATATATTTTAACTAACGTTATAGTCGGTGGCATACCACGTGCTCTCATATACGTAACTAACCGTGCTATACGTTTTGCGTGGTTAGTGTACCTGCAGAAGATTCATTTCAGCCCAATCCCAATGTATGCAGGGCAACAAGAAGCACTTTTTGCCGGAAATGTTCCCGTGAACATTTGCGACCCCAAAAATTAATTACTCCACCTTACTTCCATAAGTACACATATGGATAACATGTACTCACTTCAGTAATCATACACTCACCATCGATCGATGGTTGTTCGATCTTACACTCACATCTCACCTTACCTTAGGCGACGTGGTACATTGACCCATAAGAAGCAATAAGAAACCGACAGTTCATGATTATCCGCACGATAAAACCAAATGAACCACAAATAGAAATATGATGCAATTTCCCCCAAGTCAGTACTTACATAAGCCACCTAATTACCACATATACATAGGGCTATAGGACTTGGTCATTGGTACTCATAAGTTTTGCAAACACTTGGTTTAAATCACCTATACACACTATCAGTTGGCAATTAGTTTGTAAAACTCAAAACTCTTTTAGTGTTTAAATAGTCAAGTGACGGTATATGCTGAATTATGCTCTGGTACCAGCTGTCACAGAACCGACCAATTTATACGAGCACAAGTACAACGATCGCATTTTCGCCGCAATCCAGTCGCACTTGAGCCAATATAAACCCGGTAGTCCGGAAATCTCGAAGGATTTCAAACATTTCATACCCCAAGGATCATTCATTCAGCAATACCCGATCACATGACACATAAGTTCGCAACCGAAATTTAAACATCAGAGTACAACATAGTCTTTTACACAAATAGGGTAGTAGCGGAAGTCAACATAGTTTTACACCACAGAGTTCGAATACGAGTACCATCACATGACCCCGTCACAGCATTCTTACAACAACTAAAGATAGATAATAACCCCGCCCTCGGGTCTAGTCTTCTTCGCCCGCAGGGGTGAAGCAGTTCCTGCAATACGCGTAGAACACTACACCATCTGCAACAATGGGAATAAAACCCTGAGTACTCAATTGTACTCAGCTAGACTTACCCGACAGGGAGTAAATAAAAAGACTCTCAAGGATATGCAAGGCTTATTTGGTGGAGCTCAGAGGGTAGCATCATTTTGCATCAAAAGCATTACTACAGTAGAACCTCAACTTATTCATTTTAATTGTGATAAGATTCGATTTCAGTTAAACTGTTTACTAAGATTAGCCACTATACTAAGCATTCACTGAATATTGTAGCAATCAATAAAACCATATGATTTCCGATATCCACAGATATCAACCTCATCTCACCATAATCATTATGTTGAAGTTATTAGCCTCTACCTCACCAGAAGATCAGTTCAGTTTCTCACTAACCAGGAGAGATGGCGATTCGAATCGATTGTACCAGCTGGCAAACATGCCAATCACAAACCCTGTCAGCCGAGCCACTGGCTTCTTGGGCCACCGTTAAATCTTTCTGAGTCACAATATGTCGCGGGCTTGGCGGGGACCATATTCTCAGAGACCAACCCACTTCCAGGATGCATCAGGTCCCTGACCTGCCCTTGGTAAGATGGTGTCTCCGCACATACTTCCTACCTCCAGAATATGTCTGCCTAGTCGCACCAATTCCCGGCTCAGAAAGAAATACTCGGCTTCGCGGTCAGAACGACTTATCTGGCCAGCTATGTGACGACGTCCTTCAATCTCAACTGATGTCTGGTGGCCTCAGTCCTAGTCGGCCGCAAGCAGCACCGAAGACGGCATGACCTCAACCATGTCATGCGGCTCCCCGCTACCTAGCCTTGATTCTCTCATTAGACACTGTGGCATGGTGGCACATATAGTCCATCATGTGGAATCCAACCCCATCATCATTAGTAACCACCTATGCTCGCGAAGGACAGGAAATCCCTCGACTTCTACCGGTCTAAGCATGGCTAAGCATAGGATCGAACCCATCCCCTTGTCTAGTAATAACTTCAGGATCAAGTATAAGTGGACAAGGAATAAATGCAGCAACGGTATCATATCAACTCCTATACTTAAGTGCACAATCATACGATTTAATAAAGACCAGTGTATTTGTAAAAAAGAGTAGGTGGAGACTTAGGAATGCTCCGGGGCTTGCCTTTCACAAAGTTAGCGGGTTGGTGATCCGGGCACTCCGGAAGTTCAACCTCTTCTTCTTGTCCTTCGGAAACCTCGGGCACTTCAATCTCCGGCGGAACTCCCTCCTCCGGTGGATCGAATTGCAGCAGTGTCACTCCTCCCGGCGATCCTGTATGCATGATATGCATATATGAGAACTGAGAATGCACATGAAACGCAAGATAGAGATGCACGAATTAACCCATGATATGCAATCAGTTTAACAATCCACACTCATTTATTTCTTTCCTAGACAACCAACTCATACTCACCCTTCTTAAGCAAAGCATAGAACAATTTCTCGTCCCGGGTGAGAGGTCTACAACCTGCACTTAATAATTAACATGCATCAACTAACCTACCACAACCAAAAGATATTTGCTTAGAAACAATTAAATAAACCCTAGCCTATAACTGGACCTACTGCTTACTGTGACCAGAAAAATCCATAGAAATTACAGTAGCTATTACACATCCAGATTAGCCTACTGACAAAATTTCAAGTCATTTGGACAAGTATAACAGTCTACACAAAAATAACAAGCAACCAGCCTTTTAAGCAATGGAAAATACTTAACACAGCGAAAAGTATCAAACAACAGATTTCCTAATTTTCTTAGCTTCTTTCCAACATAACATAGCCCAGGAAAAATATTCATGTCCATAACCTTAACACATTAAGCATGGTGATTTTTGCAAGATTAAAGCACAAAAGGCACATTATACTATACATCATATAAATAACAGTGAAACACCAGCAAACATATTTTTCATAGATTCTACTTCCCTCAAAAAGATGAATGCAAGTGGAATCACATTTTTAGCACATTCCTGCAATTACTTATGCATTTATCAAGTTTACAAGCAATTAACAATTTAATTATAACTGCACACAAAAAGTATTCAAAAAGTACATTTTATATTTTTCCTTGATAGAGCTCAGAAATACAAACACAACAAAATTTGGTTCACCCCCATTGGACATTCCTAGCTCCAGATATGAATTTTGGAAGGTTTTACACATTTTCTGGAAATTCCTTTTATAAAATCAAAAACCTAAACCCGATAGAACTGCTACGTGCACCCGGCTCAGTGAACCAGAGGCGCACCCGAACGGCTGACTCGCGGGCCTCGGGGTCGACCCGACCCCACGCGTCAGAGAGAGGAAACAGAGCCGCCGGCGCTGACCGGCGAGAGCTCGCCGACGGCGAGGTCTCCGGCGACGCCGAGGCTACCTACCGACTCGCGGCAACGAGGCGAACCCGATGGACGAACTGCCGAGGGTCGTACTCCACCGGAGCGAGCTCGACGGCGGCAATGGCGGACGGCGGTGGTCCGGCGAACTTGCGCCGGCCGATTCCGGCCGTTGCTCGCGCGGCTCGGCCTCGTTCCGTGTTCCTGCAACCCTAGCGGACCTGTGCGCGCGACTAATCGAACTATTGCGCACGGAAACTCACTGACCGCGCTCGCATGGCGGCACGGTGGCGAGCGGTTTCACGGCGAACTCGGGTTCCGGCGAAACCACGGCGAGGTAGATCTAACCGACGGTGTGGAAAGGATCTACGGCTAACGGAGACTCTTAGACGAGCAAAAGAGAGGGAAGCCGACCCCGGCATCGCCCTCGTCACGGCGACCCGAGAGCTCGGCGGCGCTCCGGCAATGGCGGACGGCGAGAAGCTCGCTGGAGCTGTACCTTAGGTCGGCTGAGGTCGGCAACGGGTCGGAAACGAAGAGCAGAGCAAGCCGCAGCTGCGCCGAGGGTGGCGCGGTCGGAGACGGCTCGGTGGCGGCGGATTTCACCGCGGCGGTCGCGGCGGAAATGGCGACGGCGGAAATGGCGACGGCGAAGGGGACAGAGGAGAGCAGCGAGCGAACAGAGGGCGAGAGAGCAGGGAGAGTGAGGGCGAGTGTGCGGGAGACAGCGTTGCGTGTTCCCCTTTGTAAGCCGACCGCGCGGCAGCAACGACGGCGTACGGCGCCATCTGGCGGCCGAGGCCTGACGCGGTCGCGCGACTCGCTCGCGATTCGCCCGAGGGTCGAACTGAATCGGCTCCGATTCAGTTTCCGCGGACCCGACTGAAACTCGATTTTTATCGATCTATAACTCGCGATCCAGGGCGTTTCAGCGAAAACTTCACTACTATGGATTGAAGAGCTATACGAGTAGATCATTTCATATTAAGACACTTTACTCTAGTTCGGCCTGGATTGAGAGATACAAGTCGATGAACAGGGGTACACCGAAACTTGAAAACCGGTTTAGACTTAGGAAAATTTGAAAACTTCCAAAACAGCTCCAAATCTGCACTAATTCAACTTTTTGACCTTCTTCCACTCATTTTCATGAGTTGACCCAAAAATAAAGTTTGTTCCTTATAAAATTCTACACAACTTTGATTAAGGGTGCACTGACATGCAGAATCTCTAAAATGCCCTTCTTGTTTGGTCAAACAGAATAGCTTTTAAAGGGCTCTCTGGTCAACTATGAGCTAGAGGGGTATTTTGGGAATTTCACCAACATGAACATTGTTCCAAATGTTATCCTAAACATGTATAAAGCATTTAGAACCGTAAACAAGCATCACATTTGCATGTCAACACATTTTGCATAATATGGACATATAAACAAACATATAGCAATAAAAGGGAATCAAATCAAATGCAATGATAATAATGCATGCAATGACATGATCTATGCTTGATGACATGCAAATGCAAGTGTGAAAATAGTAACTAACACTAGGGTGTTACACTGTCGACGAGATATCGTCGGCAGTCTACCGAGGGGTATACCCGAGGTAGTAGATTGATGGGTGAAGGTGCGCCTGAGACGAGCAAGAGTTGCGCAATAAGCGCAAGACAAACGATTTAGGCAGGTTCAGGCCGCCGCGAGGCGTAATACCCTACGTCCTGTGTGTTGCGGTATTGTATTACTAGTAGATGAGATTGGATCTAGGTTGTGGAATCTATCCCTGCCCCTCCTTATATAGTCTGAAGGGACAAGGTTACAAGTAAACTATCCAAGTTAGTACAATAACCATGAGGTGCAGTGCCTTGCGCCGCACATCTTTGTCTTCTGGGCCGGGCTAGTTTTGATGGTGGGGCGCATGTCTTGTCTTTTGGTACCGGGGGGTTTATATCCCCAGAATACCCGATCAGCGAACCGAAGCAGATGCGGTGAATCCGCCACATTAATTGCGCGGGCCCCGCCACGACTCTCTGCAATCGCCGCCGGCCTCGCGCACGCAACCGTCCTGTCTACCCTGAACCGTCGCGTCCGTCAGGCTTCTCTCCTGAAAAGGTGCGTCGAATCATTACGCTAATCTCCTCGATTTTGACGATACTCCTCTTCTCGATGAAGGAACCCCGGGCTCGGGCGCCCGTTGCGTTCCCAGGGGATCGAAGACTGGCCCACAGAGGCTCGAGCAGTCGCCCCAGGGATATCGAGTTAGGGACAGCTAGTGGGTGGATCACCAAACGGTCAGTATCCCGACGTTCGAGCATCAAGAGGGACACCCCACACTGTGTCCAAGTCCCAGCAGCGAGTCGATGATGTGGGATCCCCTCGGAGGAGGCATCAGGCCCTCGGGACCCGTCAAAGGGACCCGAGACCCACGAATCGACCATCGGGAAACATTTGGAGTGTGCTCAGACCACTAGCCGACCCCCAACGAACGGGGCACGGACCTCCACTTGGAAAACCCGCTTGCAGCTCACCGAAAATGCCGACTCGCGCCCGCCGTGGGAAGTCGAGCATGACCAAACATTCCTCTTCTCGAAGAAGAGCGCGAAGGTTGAACCAACAAAAAAGAACCCGATCGACCCCCGATACGAAAACGGAGGCTCGGGGACTCTCCTTGTACCTTGGCGAGATGAAAGACGCTCCCAGATCGGCCGTCTACCCGTGGCAGAGGCTTGGGGGCTCCAGCACCAGAACACTACCAAGGGACGGATCGCCAGCAAGTAAGAAGACACCCGAGATTTTGCAAGCGCGATTTCTAGACCTTGAAGGGATACACCATCCCTCCAAGGCCTCGGGGGCTACACCCGGCAGGTGCGCTTGCGCGCACCCACTGGACAAAATAACCAAACGTTACCAACATGATAGAAGAAACTAACTTGAGCCTCTGGAGGAGTGCCTCCACTCTACCACAGGCTCAGGGGCTACTGTCGGGTACCCGAGTATGGGGTACCCAACTTCAACGCAAAAACACACTTCCCAAATAAAGCCCGGCCCAAGAGGACGCCAACCAAGGCCCATGCGGGAACGGCCCCCCACGTGGCCTAAGATAGAGCCACGCGAAAACACACTGCCTCCTCCAGGCGCGCGGACCCCTCGGGAGAAATCCTCTGATTCGCCCGAGCCTCCACGGTAGGGCTCGAGAAAGCAGGACCCTCGGGTGACACCATTCGATTCGCCCGAGCCTGCCAGCAAATGCTGCAGCCTCGGGCAGCCGACTTCCGATTCGCCCGAGCCCCCCGCTATATGCAATCTCGCTCAGGCGCACTTCTCTGGTTCGCCCAAGCCCTGCAGACGTCAGTAGAGCAATCTTGCCGGCCAAGGGACCTCCCTGACCACTTTACAAGCACGGTCCTATCGGGTGGGCCCCTTGATGCAACTGCGCCCCGCACGAGCACGTCCGCCGTACCAACTGCCATATCTCCTCTGGCAACTGATCTGACGGTCCCACTTCTCCCACGCCGCTATAGGGACAGTCAACCGTACGACCACCTGGGCTGACGAAGAGATTCTCCAACTACGACAGCGACTGCCCATACCCCAGCCGCATGTATGGCGCCAGGAAAGAGGGAACGACAACCGTCCGGCCAACCCGGGGGAATGGGTGAAGCTTACGACCAAGCTCGCCTACCCCCTGGAAAGTTCTGCACGTGGGAGGGGAACGCGCCCAAGGGAGGACACTCCCACCGCTCCGTCCCATCACGCCCCTAATGGCATCACGGACTCCTGAACCTCGGGCAGCCAGTACTCAAAGGTCAACCCATCTTCTCGTTGCGCTGTGCAGGGTCGGATGCGACGTCATGATGTAGCACCACGTAACAAACCGCACTCCGCACTGTGCACCACCTTGGAACTCACCAATCGAACAGTGGAACATCAATCGAATGACCGAGGCCATACCTTCGAGGCTCCAAGACGAGGTCGTGGCTGACGACAGGCACCGGTCACCACGGTCTCCATCGTGCCGAGTACTATAACCACAGCAAAACATATGTAATTCTGGTCTCTCCCTTGTAACTATAAATGGGAAGGCAGAGGCCAATCTCAGGCAGACCTCGCGTCGCTCACAACACCCTACAACCATAAAAGCACACCCTCTCTCGCCTAGGCTTGTAACCCCTACCACAAGCACCTCGGTGCAAGGCAACATGACTCAACCCGCACTGGACGTAGGGCATTCTTAGCCCGAACCAGTATAACTCCTGTGTTCCCCTTGCACACCATCCGTGATCTCAACCGCAAAGCATAAGTTTACTAGCCGGTGGTAGCACCCGCTAATCCTAGAACTGACACTAGTACTTCAATTCATCGCACAATTTAAGTCTAGCATATACTAAGTAAGCAAGTATATTTGAATTTAAGTACAAATGCAATGCATCAAACATATGAATATGCACAATCAAATGCTTGCAAACATGCTTGTGAGCTTGCTCCCCCTAAGTGTGGGATCCAAATTTTAAAAGTTTGTGATCCCTCTCACTTGGCCTAAAGCTCTCCCATCATCGTCCTAATGATGGTTCATCGCTCAACCTCCATATCTTTGTACCATTCTCTCCCCCTTTGTCGTCAAAGACCACAAAAGGGTAGCATGGGTAGGATATGATTTGAAAACAATGGAGGGAACCACATTGTCAAATTCTTAGATTGACTCCATTATCTTCCTTCTTTTAAGCATTTAGCTAGATTACTTGCACAAATATATAACTCGGTTTGTCCTTTGGCAAGCTTCTTCACGCCACTAGGGGTTATCTTGACAAAGTTGAATTATATACCATAATGCTCATATTCTAGTTAAATACTAGGTTCACAAGCCCACAAACTAGTCATATGTCACCACTAGATCAAAAAGTCAAAGAAGCAATAGTAGTGGCATATGATCTCAAAAACATTTAGTTTGTCATGAATGAGCCTATTTAAGAAGAAAGGATGTCTATATGTTCTACACAAGTCTTAGCAACATAAGAATGACATGCCAAATAATGATACCTTTGCTTTGTTGGAGTAGAGGCAAGTCATATAGTGGGGGTGCGTACTCAACTCATGTTGGAGAGATCTAGGATGTTCAATTCATTTTTCAACTTCTAGAACCTTGCTTCATAAAGTGGCTTGGTTAGAATGTCAGTGAGTTGATCATCGGTGCCCACACTCTCAATTTGAATGTCACCCTTGTATTGATGATCTCTAATAAAGTGATGTCTCAGATCAATATGCTTTGTTCTTGAGTGTTGAACCGGATTGGTGGCTATCTTCACGACGCTTTCATTATCACATAGCAATGGCACATTCTTGAATTTGATTCCATAATCGCTCAATGTAGCCTTCATCCATAACAATTGTGCACAACAACTCTCCGCACTAACATACTCGGCTTAGGCAGTAGAGAGTGCAACGATGTTTTGCTTCTTGGATGACCATGATATTAGTGATCTTCCCAAAAATTGACATGTGCCGGAAGTGCTCTTTCTATTGATTTTGCATCCCGCATAATCGGAGTCTGAATAACCAATCAATTCAAAGTTTGACCCCTTTGGATACCAAAGACCAACATCGGGTGTGTGCTTGAGATATCTCAATATTCTCTTGGTTTCCTTCAAATGACTCTCTCTTGGTGAAGCTTGATACCTTGCACACATGCAAACACTAAACATCACATCCGGTCTAGAAGCGGTCACATAGAGTAAGCTTCCAATCATAGACCTATACTTCTTTTGATCCACCATATTTCCACTCTTGTCTTCATCAAGATTACCACTTGTGCCCATAGGAGTGCTAATGAATTTTGAATCTTGCATCCCAAATTTCTTCAACATGTCCTGAATGTATTTGCCTTGGCTTATGAAAGTTCCATTCTTCAATTGCTTGATTTGAAGACCAAGCAAATAACTTAACTCTCTAATCAAGGACATCTCAAACTCATTTGCCATCATTTTCCCAAACTCCTCACAAAAGTCTTGATTGGTTGAACCAAAGATGATATCATCAACATAGATTTGCAACACAAATAAGTCTTTGCCAATTCTTTTGGTGAAGAGAGTGGTGTCAACTTTCCCCATTTTGATAGCAAGAAATCTCTCAATCTTTCATACCACGCCCTTGGTGCTTGTTTCAAACCATACAATGCCTTTCTCTACTTGTAGACATGGTTGGGCTTCTTATCATCTTCAAATCCCAGGGGTTGCTCAACATACACTAACTCATTGATGTATCCATTTAAGAAAGCACTTTTGACATACATTTGATAGAGCTTGATATCATGTGCACATGCATAAGGTAGAAGGATCCTAATTGCTTCCAATCTTGCAACCGGAGCATATGTCTCTCTAAAATCTAGTCCTTCCATTTGAGTGTATCATTGTGCAACAAGCCTTACCTTGTTTCTCACAACAAGCCATCTTGATCTTGCTTATTCTTGAACGCCCACTTGGTTCCAATGACATTGTAGTTCTTGGGCCTCTCAACTAGCTCCCAAACTTGATTTCTCTCAAAGTTGTTGAGCTCTTTATGGATGGCATTTATCCAATCACTATCTTGCAAGGCCTTGTCAATGGTTGTTGGCTCCTCAAATGACACAAAAGAGAAGTTCTCACAAAAGTTTGCTAACTTTGATCTTATTTGAACACCACTTCTAATATCCCCAACTATTTGATCCAATGGATGATCTCTTACAATGTGAACCGGTTGGAGAACTTGATTACTTGAACTAGGTTGACCCACTTGAGATTGACTAGTATTTTGATCTTCATCATTTTGCACTTGAGTTTGATCATGAGAATCACTAGAGCTTGCTTCATTTGGATTGACTTGCACACTAGGTTGAGTTAGCACTTGTTCTTTGTCATCTTCATCTTCCACATCTACCACTTGCCTTGGCCGAATATCACCAATGTCCATGTTCCTCATTGCATTTACCAATTGAGTTCCTCTCACATCATCAAGATTTTCTTCTTCATCTTCGGAACCCTTGGTTTCATCAAATTTCACATCATGAACTTCTACTAGCTTGGTGATGTGATTCCATACTCTATATGTTTTGCTTATAGTGGAGTAGCCAAGTAGAAAACCTTCGTCAAATTTCTTCTCAAATTTACCCAATCTTGCACCTTTCTTCAAGATATAGCATTTGCAACCAAACACTCTAAAGTATGCAATGTTGGGCTTTCTTCCATTCAATAGCTCATATGGTGTCTTCTTCAATAGCCAGTGACAATAGAGCTGGTTGCTACAATAGTTAGCCGTGTTGATTGCTTTGGCCCAAAAGTCCAAACTCACATTGTATTCAGTAAGCATAGACCTTTCCATATCAATAAGTGTTTTATTCTTCCTCTCAACAAGGCCATTTGATTGTGGAGTGTACTTGGCCGAAAACTGATGCTTGATTCCAAACTCATCACATAGCTCATCAACTTTTGCATTTCTAAACTCGCTTCCATTGTCACTTCTTACTTTCTTGATTGTCACTTCAAATTTATTTTGGCTTCTCTTGATGAATAACTTGAATATGCTAAATACTTCACTCTTGTCAATAAGAAAGAGGACCCATGCATATCTTGTGTAATCATCCACTATCACAAAGCCATATTTGTTTCCACCAACACTAGCATAAGTGGTTGGGCCAAATAGATCCATATGCAATAACTCAAATGCTCTAGATGTACTCATCATGCTCTTGTTAGGATGTGTGTTTCCAACTTGCTTTCCCATTTGACAGGCACTACACAATTTATCCTTTTCAAATTGCACATTCTTCAATCCTCTCACCATGTCATGTTTGACCAATCTATTGAGTTGCTTCATTTCAACATGACCAAGCCTTCTATGCCATAACCAACCCATACTTGATTTTGTGAACAAACATGTTGACAATTTAGCTTCACTTGCATTGAAATCCACCAAATAGATATTGCCATATCGAAATCCCTTGAATATCAAGTTACTTCCATCAACACTAACAATCTCCACATCATCAACACCAAAGATGCATTTGAATCCCAAGTCACACAATTGAGCCATGGACAACAAGTTGAAGTTCAAGCTCTCAACTAGCAAGACATTGGAGATAGATATATCATTTGAGATTGCAAACTTTCCAAGACCAATAACCTTGCCCTTCTTGTTGTCACCAAATATAATACTATCAAGATTCCCATCTTCATTTGGCTTGATTAAATTGAACATGATTGATTCTCCGGTCATGTGTTGAGTGCACCCACTATCTAGCACCCAATGCCTCCCTCCGGACTTGTAGTTCACCTACAAAGAAATCAATTAGATTTTGGTACCCAAGTTTGTTTGGGTCCTTGGAGGTTAGTGACCAAGCTCTTGGGCACCCAAATAGCCTTTTTCTTTGGGCTCTCCTTAGGTGCACCAATATAGTTGACTCTCACTCCCTTTGCACTCTTTGTAAGCACATAGCAAGAATCAAGTCTAATGGATGACACATTAGGCTTGCTTTGCTTCATCATCCTCTTCTTGCAATATTGCTCCTTGTGCCCCATTTGCTTACAACTATAGCAAACCACACCATTGCCCTTCACAAAAGTAGTCTTGTGAGGGACAAAGGTGGCTTTGCCTTTCTTGGGGGTATAGCCGAGACCCTCCTTGTTAATGGAGAATCTTTGACTACCCAAGCACTTAAGCAAGCGGGCATCGCCACCATAGGCATTGCCTAGTGCTAGAGTGAGCTCATGCACCTCCTTCTTGAGGTTCTGGTTCTCAACCAAGATTGTGGCATCACAAGTGACACCAACATCCTTAGATGAGATAGAGGTAGATGTGCTACAAGAAGTATTAGTGGAGGCAACAACAATAGGTGTATCAAGAATATCACAAGTAACACCTACGTCACATGTTGTGGGCACATCCTCTATCTTAGCCAACTCCGAAAGTGAAGAATAGGCCTTCTCAAGCTTGGAGTGAGCTTCTTTTAGGATCTTATGGTCTTCCTTTAGACACTCATGAGAAGCACTAAACTCATCAAAGGATTGCTCAAGGAGTTTCTTCTCCTTGGTCAAAGCTTTATACTCTTTCACTTTCCTCTTAAGATAAGAGTGTGTGTCACGCAACATATCAAGGAGCTCCTCCATGGAGAAGTCCTCCTCCTCACTCTCACTACCGCTCTCATCGGATTCGGATTGTACCTTTGATGGCTTAGCCATGAGACAAGTTGGTGTAGAGTCAAATAGAGATGGCTTGTTAGGAATAGCAAGACTAGCAATGGCCTTCTTTTTGGTGATCTTGTGATCATCATCACTATCATCATCATTATCGGAAAAAGAAGCATCACTATCCCATGTGACACAATAAGAATGCCCCTATTCTTATTGAATTGCATCTTCTTGTCTTTCTTGTTCTTCTTCTTCTTGTCATCCTCATTATCACTATGATTCTTGTGAGGACAATCGGCTATCAAGTGGTCCTTGCTCTTACACTCATAGCATCTCATGGTTGGACCGTTGCCTTTGGTGAAGTCCCTTCTCTTCCTTACACCATAGCCCTTCTTTCTCATGAATCTACCAAATCTTCTCACAAGAAGTGCCATCTCCTCATCATCATCACTTGAGCTATCTTCATCATCACTAGATACTTGCTTCTTTGCTTTGCACTTGTGCCTTGATGAAGTTGCCTTGAATGCAATGCTCTTCTTCTCATTTTTGTCTTTCTTCTCTTCTTCCTTCTCTTCCTTGACTCATCCTTCCTTCTCCACTTGGTATGTCTCATGAGTCATGACATCACCAAGCACTTGTGTTGGAGTCATCTTTGAGAGATCCTCCCTCACAAGGATAAGAACCAAGGTCTCAAACCGACGAGGTAGAGATCTCAAGAAGCGATGTGAGAAGTCTCTATCACTAATTGTTTCACCAAGAGCCTTGAGATCACTAACAATGACACTCAATCGGTGAAACATCTTCGGTATGCTCTCATCATCCTTCATCTTGAAGTTTGCATATCTATCTTTGAGGATGCATAGCTTGGCACTCTTGACGGCGGTGGTGCCCTCATATGTGTCCTCCAATTTCTTCCAAACCTCATATGCATACTCCAAGTCCTTGATTTGCTCAAAGACCTTTTCATCAAGAGCACTATAGATAGCTGCCATACCCAATTTTAAGGATAAAATGGGATGCATAATCTTATGTGCGCCCAGAGATCAGTCACACACATAAGCCAACAAATTGCATAAATTGTATCATAACCAATGTTTAATACATAGCGAATAATATCAAAGTCATTACACAGCGGAAAAATAAAGATAACTCTCACGGTAGCTCCATAGCACAGGGACGTCGACTGGTGAAGCACAAGTCTAGTAGTCCTCTGGGTAGTCCTCATCACTATCACCATCTGTTACCCATCCGGGATTTCTAACCAAATAATGAAAAATAAACAAGCGTAAGTACATATCGTACTCAACAAGACTAGCATGGGTTCATGAGGCTCAAAAGGTTGACATGGGTTTAACAGCTGTTTGCTTTTAATTAATCACCTTTTATGCAATTGAATAGCAACAAGTTAATAAGCCCATTCTCATGATCATAGTAAACACAATTAATGAGTAGCAATAAATAGACTAGCAACAAGTAAACATCACCCTGAAAGATAACTATTCCGTGAGTTTTCCGGGCCACTCGTGACCATGAGCGCGGCTAGTATACCAGTTTTACACTCTGCAGAGGTTGTGCACTTTCACTATGAGCCGTGATTCCCATTTGCTCGGGTTAATTACTCCCATAACACTACCAAGGTGAGAGAGCAGGGTTTCATTATGAAGTCTTTCAAAATACTTCGTCTAACAAGTTAGGGCCGCTAGGGACCCGGCAAGCAGATGTAGAGCCCCCCTTCGTCGTGGCACAAGGTCACGCAGGTTATACACACTCGGACAGGAGCCGCACTATACCCAAGTCGTCAGGCCCCATCACGCCTTTCGGTAACCTCTAACAAGCTAGAAAAAGGACCTATACTTGACTAAAACCAGAGCCATGTAGCCCTCATAGTTGCACTGTAAGTCCCAGCTTTTGCTGACAGATCATTACCAAGGGGGAAGGATATGGTGCATCACCAAACTATGCTCCAATCCCCTAGTTCCATGTTGCTAAAAAGGCATCTTTTAATCCTCATTGCATATTCAGTTAATCAGTTTACATGATCATGATAGCAATAACGCACTAGCATCAATTACCATATGCATAATCCCATAGGTTGCAAGGAACAGGATAACAAAACTAGGAAATAACTATGGTTAACAAGGAGACACATGCAAATGCAATTATTTATTTGGTGAATAGGACAACAAGGATGATCCATACTAATACTTGCCTTGATCAGCAAACTCTTGGTGATCCGGGTTGTCGAAGTACTGATCTTGATCACCCACGTAAGGCTCACCGTCTATACTCGATCCATCATAACAACACACACGCATACAGGGGCAATCATGCATACAAACAAGAGTTTTCATTAGAACAGTACACCAATAGAGAGAAAATAAATTAAAAAGGTTATAAAACAAATCTACACGTTGCTACGATCACATCGATATAAAGTTTGCGCAAATCGGATTTAAAACGAGGAAGATATGAATTTTACAAGATTTATAATAGAATAATAATAGATTAAATATAATCTCAAATTTTAAAAGTTGAAAATATATGAAACAGTGGTACCATCAGATAGATTATGAAATTACGAATCTAACGCAATTTGAATCGTTCAAATCGGATCTAAAACAAGTAAATTATGATCAAATGAAGTTTAGTGGCAAATCTATAAATAATAGAAAACACATTTTCTAAATACCGGGAGAAAATACGTTTTCTAAATTGGAAAGCGCAAATCACAGAATACGCTAAGGGATCACGGGTTTAGCATTAAAAACTGCAGGGGGTTATTCGCAAAAACGCCGGCCGAATCGGTATCTTCTATTTTGGGCCGTCCGATTTAAAACCGACGGCCGAGATTAGATCGGGGGTAAGGCGTGGCGGTGCTCCCGGCCGGAGCAGAGCCGACCGCGGCGGCGCCATGGCCAGCGCATCACCGGAGAAGGTGAACTCGGCCTTCGGTGCATAAAATAGGTCGGGAGGGGTACCCATAGATCGGGAAGAGCATCGCAAGCTCACCTAGGGTGATGGGAAGGTCGGAAATCGACTCGGGGGTGGCTCTCCACGTGCTCCGGTGGGCGGTGATCTCCTACAACATCGGCGAGGGTGCATTAGTGCACAATTCAAGCGGAAAAAGGGTCGGGCTACCTCGGGAGATCACGCAAATGCTCAGTAAGGGGCTTACGGCGAGGATTAAAACCCGAGGACGACGAATTGGTTGCGGCGGCGGAAAGCTTCGAGCGGCGGCTCTGTTTCGGCGAGGGTGCGGTGATGGCGGCGGCTTGGGTTGTGTGGCGACGGCAGGGGCCCGCCTCGACTTATATAGTCCCGAGGTGAGGGGGATAGGGACGCTAGTTTGTAGGGGATTGCAACGAATTCGGCGTGGCGACGAACTCGGCTTCGGCCGTTTTCTTTCTTGCCCGCGTCGGACTCTCGGCGAGCAGCAGAGGGAAACAGGGGAAGGGGCTGCCCGGTGGGGCCCGCTTGGCAGCGGCACATGGCTGAGGGTCCGGCTGGCAGTGGCTGCAGGGGGAAGCCCAGTGCGCACGCGCTCGGCCGCTGCGATGCTCTGCCCTCGGCTCAGCCAGAGGAGGAAGAAAGGAGAAGAAGAGGGGCTGCCCTGTGGGGCCCGCCTGTCATCCAAAGATGGGAAGAGGGGCGCTCAGCTTGCTGTGGCCGGCTGGCTGGCTAGCTAGCTGGGCCTCGGCCCAAGTTAGCAAGGGAGGGGGCAAGGCCGAAAGGAAGAGGAGGACTGGGCCCTCGGGCCAAAATCAGAGAGGGAAGGTTTTCCTATTTCCCTTTTCTATTTTCTAATTTCATTTTCCAAAAGGATTTTCAAATTGGGTTTTGAATATTTGAACTCAATCATAAACCAAACAATACAAAAATACATGCTCCAGCATGAATGCAACAAACATGTATATGGCCTAACATTAATTTTATATCTCAATAAATATTAATTTCCCTATATTGGAATGATCAACTAATTGCATAATTAAATAAATTCCCACTATTTAAAAGAATGCAATTTTTCGGGTGTTACAATTCTACCCCCCTTAAAAATAATCTTGTCCTCGAGATTCGGTTGGTGCTTACTCAAACAACTCCGGGTACTTTTCTCTAAGATCTTCCTCTCTTTCCCAAGTAGCTTCTTCCTCAGAGTACCGATGCCACTGCACCTTGCACATTTTTATAACTCGACTTCTTGTAACTCTTTCTGCGGTTTCCAAGATTTTCATTGGATGTTCCTCATATGTGAGACCTTCCTTGAAAACTATTTCCTCGACAGGAACCTGCTCTTCCGGTACTCTCAAACACTTTCTCAACTGAGATATGTGGAACACATCATGCACACCGGACAAACTTTTCGGAAGTTCTAGCTGATATGCCACTTCTCCACGTCTCTCTAGGATCTTGAAAGGACCAATATACCTTGGTGCCAATTTTCCTTTGCTGTTGAACCTTTTCACACTTCTCATCGGGGACACTTTAAGATATATATAGTCTCCTACATTAAAAGCTAGTTCTCTTCTCCGTGTATCCGCATAGTGTAATACCTCTGGTATTATAATTCAATTAATCTGCCATGTCATCATATTTAAATTTAAGCATCTGCATATGATTGAGCTTAGGGTCTAGAGTGATTTGATTTCAGCTAAGTATTGATTGTGTAATTAAGTCCTTAATCAAAAATCAAAAATAAAATTAAATAGAAATTAAATTAAACCCTAAAGTTGACCTGAAAACCCAATTCAAAATCTATATGAAATATGGGAAAAGTGTCTTAATAAAAGTTGTATAGTTTTTGAAATGGAACAACTTTTATTTTTGGAGATTTTGAAGTTATATTATAAAAATTCAAATTTAACTCAAAATTACTATATTGAAATTTATATTTGAAACTTCAATTTCACAAATATCAAGAATCTTCAAAAACTTCCTTCATAGAAGTTGTCAATCTCTCTGAGAAGAACAACTTTCATGTTTACCAATTTTCAAGTTGTTGAGAAGAATCAAAAGTAATTTTGAAAATTCAGTTTGAAATTCAAAACCCTTTTTACCCCCTTTTCTGTAGTTTGAAAATTTGACCGAATCTGAACATACTTCAAAAAGCAAAAGTATTCTACACAAAATTCTCCACAACTTTTATTTTGGGACCACTCACTGATTCAGCTTGGGTAGGGTTTAATTGGAGAAAATAGCTTTTGACCTCTCCCTGTGCTACAGTAGCCGAGAGGGGGGGTCCCCTGTTCGCGAGCGCCGTACGCGCGTGCCGCGCCGCACGCCGGCCGTCGTCCGGCCGCCGGGGCCGGGGCACCGCCGCGTGGTGCGCCGCAGGGGGGGGCCCCGGGCCGCCTCGCCCTTATCTCTTCCTCGTCCGCGGCTTTAAATGGCGACGAGCTCGTCCATCGCCTTCTTCTCCTCGGTTCACCGGTAACCGGTACTACCGATCGGCGGCGACCGTTACTACCGATCGGCCGGAATTGGTCGTGTCCCGACCAACTCCACCCTCTCAATTCCACAGCCAGCTAGCCAACTGCCTTGCGCACCTCCTGAGCCCCTTGTTGAGGTTTGCCATTGCCGGAATCCCACGCAGCTGCTGCTTCGTCCTCCGCGCCGACCGAGCGCCGCCGTGGGTCTTCGCGACGCGGATAGCTCGCCTCGGTGAGTCTCTCTCCGTTAACGCGTATGTTCTACGTTCCGTGTCTCGCCGTGGTGCTCATGTGCGCGACGGTTTCTTGTTTGGAGCTCAGGGTTCGCCGGAACGGGAGATCGCCGTCGAGTCCGCCTTGCTGTTTCCGACCGTCACCGTCAAGCTCGTCGTTCCGAGCCTTCTCCGTCTCAACCACCTGTGATTCTTGACCCCGGTGAGCTCTGTGGTACCCTCGATGTCGTTGGTTTAGCTTGTGATGGTCCGTAGGTCGCGGGAGTCGAGCCGCTGCCGCGGTGAGCCGCCATGGCCGCTCTCGGTCGTGCTCGGTAGGCCGGGGGGCGGTGCGGAGTCCGTAGCTGGGGTGCGGTCGTCAGTGGGAACTCGTCGGGTGTCGACCTCCGGTGGCGATTCCGCCGGCACGGCCGCGCCGGTGGCGCAGGGCCGCCGCGCGCGCGTGCGAGGGAGACGGCGAGAGGAAGAAGAAAGGAGGGAGGGAAGAAGAGACTGACGGGCGGGGCCCGTTCGTCAGCGGCGCGGGGCAGAGAGAGGCCGCGCTGGGCCGGCTTGCGTGCTGTTGGGCCGACCCGGGCCAATTTGGTTTTTCTTTTTTTTCGGGAATTTCCAAAGGGTTTTCTTTTAATAATTGAAATGAATAGTTCTGTGTTTTAATCTTTTTGTGAGAATTAATATACTGCCCCAAAAATTTTGGAAATTTTTGTGAGTACTCTCTATAGTGTGTAGTATTTTATAAAAATATTAAATATAGATTTTGAACACTTTCTGTAGTAGTTAAAAATCAGTATATGAAATAAAAAATGCAACTTTAGACATTTTTAATTAATTCCCTGTAATTCCAAAATTCATGAAATTTTATGTGCCACTATTATAAGTCAAGATCTATCTGTTTGTGAAGTTTGAGGCCAAATAGAAATAATTTAATTAATTGTTAATTATATGCTTGGTTAATTGATTAATAAAATAAATAGGAAATTTTGGTGATTAGGGTTTGATGTGGATTTTTGGATTGATTGAAATTCTAGGTCAATCACCTATATGATCTAGGGCAGTATGGATTAGATTATTCATGTCTAGCTAAGGTAGGGTCATGTACTCATGTGTGGTTTATTTATTGGTTATTAAATTTCGTCTGTCATTTCATGTGCATCACATTCATACATTCATTCATTGCAAACGTGTAGTGACCGAGAATCCAGAGGTTAAGTCTGAGGGTCCATCTGAGGAGACTACTCAGGAAGTCATACAAGGGTTTGACATTTGTGGAACTGACCCGGATCCGACACTCTACGCAATTCAAGGCAAGCCCCGGTGCATTCAACCCCTTCTTGTTATTTAAAAATATTTATCACTTGAGTTAATCTATTGCATTAGGTTACTAGGAGTTGATTGACAACCACTTGATGCATGACCATCCTTGACCAATTACCAATAACTGATAACCTGATTTGATTAAAAGTATTGAAAAATGCTTAGTCATGCTTGACGGTTAGATTTGCAAAAATGCTATTTCAAACTATGATGATACAAATGAAATGAATCACTTTATGGGACTGGTTATGTCCCTGTTTGTTGGCAGTGTTCCTAGCTAGTTCATTGTCATCAACAGGGATGGTTTTTCCCGTTTGGTTAGCCAACTGCTTGGGTTAGAGACCCAACTTTCGTCGCCATCGGGAAAGGGATGTGAAAACCGGGTAGTTACCAGTGTACTTGGGTTAGAGTCCCAATGCATGGTTTCTAACGGAAAAATATTAGGGACCGTTCGTTGTCAGGCCTGCTGTGATCAAGACTTTGCAACTAGCCACATACTACGGAAAGCCTCTGACTCCGGTGGCTCTACTGCTGGAACCGACAACCACGCACTGGGAGTGGAGAGATGGCGAGAGTAGCGTGTACCCTCGTGGCCGTCGTGCCTGGAGACGAGAGGAGTACTGTGCTCTCGGGTGGCGCAGGACCGGTTCCGGGGTATGAAAAGCCGTGGTAGGCGGGGTTGGTGCATGCAAGCTTAAGTGCTACATACGCAGTGTGGATAGGGATCCCCAGCTGGGTATTAATCGATTCGAATCGTCGTTGCTCCTCGGATATGGAGACTTGATCCTCACACCTACAGTGAAAAGTGGTTCGGAACTAGGATTGTTTTGACATAGATTAAGTAAAAGAAAGAATGTTGATATATGAGAAAGAACTTGGAGAAATGGATAATGATGGATAATGTTATTAAAATAAAATATTGAGATAGGATTAGTAGTGTTTTTTCCACAAAACTTTTGAACTCTTGCTAAACCTTACCTTGACTCCCCTTAGCCTGCATTCCTGAGTCTAATTTCACACTTTTAGTCGGGTAAGTCTTGCGGAGTACCCCATGTACTCAGGGTTTGTTAACCCCGTTGCAGGAGGGCAGCAGGAGACCGAAGTTTGTCTCGCCCCGTGCTGCGTCACTATCGTCCAGGAGAGTGAAGAAGACTAAGTTAAACCCTTGGGCAGGGTTCGTGAAATATTTAACTATCTGTCGTATTGTCGTTCCAAACTCTACTGCTACTCTTTTAAATTTATGGTCTGTAATAACTGTACTTAATTTTATTCGAACACTGGTCTGTAATATTAAGTACTATTTATTCTTCCGCAATTTCTACTCTGATGTATTTTGTTATAAAATGTTGTAACTCTGTAATGACTTCGCAATGGGATCCTGTCGGAGATCACGGGTGCTTATGTAGCCCGGCAGAGCCCGCTTAGGTCATATGGAACACGGGTCCGGCTGTCAGATGTCATTAGTGACGTTGACAGGTGCCTGTGGGCCACGTGATTTAGGCAGTTCTGTTACAGCTGGTATCAGAGCATTCCATTGCTAAATCATTGCAGGTTACCTTTCGAAAATTTCAAAATGTTTTGGATCATAAAAAAAACTTAAACTGATATTTTGAGTCCAAACTGCTTACAATCTTACCTTACTCAGTAGTTCTTACCTTGATCTGTAATTTATCTTATTATGGTTATGGTAGCAGGTGGAACAACATTATTAACACTAGCCCTATGTTTAAACTAATTATGCTTTGATTTGTATTGCATGATTTAAAATTCGTAAGTACGTGCATGCATCATGATAATCACCCATGTTAATAACTTCCTCCTTAAAAGTGGGTATATGGGTTAGGAATTATCACACCTATTCTTGCTAGCCTTGTATATCCTTATTAATTTAAACTTACCTTTCCAGCTGGCACGGACTAGGTTAACGGCGCGCAAGATGACTGGTCCTCGTGGAGTTCCACGTCACCAGTTGGCACCCCGCGGCAGTGACGAGGCGTCTGGCAGCCGTCCGCCCCGCCGCAGTCGCAAGGAATTAAAGAAAGAAATCAAGGAGCTGCACCGTGAGATGAGTCTCTTGAGGGAGGACTTCCAGGTGTCCCGGGCTGATCATTACCGGGATGTGAGGACCAACAGGGACCTACGGCGGGAGATCGACCGCCTAACTCAAGAGAGGGAGGAAGCTTTGGAGCAAATTGGCGCGGCACGTGATCGCGTTGAGGAGCTGGAGGGGTACATCGAGAACCTTGAGTGGAACAACGGGATGCTGCACGAGGAAGTGCATAGGCTGAACGATCAGCTTAACCCGATTCTGATTCCACGAGAGGAGGAGCCTGAGGAGGGTGTGGTCATAGGACCAGATGATGAGTATTATGACAGCGAGACTTCAGAGGATGGTTACCTTGAGGCAGCCGACCCAGGGGAGGATGTAGTCGTCGAGGAGGACGAGGAGGAGGAGGTTGTTGTTATCGACTAAGCTAGTCTTAGGACTAGTGGGGTTTAGTCTTCTGTATCCGAGTATTGTAATCGTAGTGCCCAGAACCATAGCCTGGGCGGGTCTTGTTCCGTTTATGTGTTGAACCTTGCTAAATTTGGTGTTCTAAGTTGTAATGCTACTATGTTTTAATTATGCAATGTGAGTCCTTAGTGATTGTCCTGAAACAGATGGTCAACACTCGCTCAAATGGTGCTGGTACTTCTGACGAAGGAGCTGCTCCCTATCCACCACCCATTCCACCAACCTTAGCAGATGCCATCGCAGCCCTAGCTCATGCAGCCAACGCTATGGCTCAGAACCGAGAAAACCGTGGCGGGCGTCGGGGCCGCCGCAAGGATGAGGAAACCACCTATGTAGACTTTACTGAAACCCGTCCACCAGTTTTCACAAAAGCTGAAGAACCTTTGGAGGCCGATGACTGGCTTCGTACTATGGAGCAGAAGTTCAGTTTGATCCGCTGTACGGAAATCCAAAAGCCACTCTTCGCGGCTCAGCAGCTGCGTGGTCCTGCCAGTGCCTGGTACGCCAACCTGTTGTCTGCACAGCCCGAGGGGCATCAGCTTACTTGGGCAGAATTCCGCGAAGCTTTCCGAGCACATTACATCCCAGCAGGTGTAATGAAGATGAAACTGGACCAGTTCTTAGCTCTGCAACAGAAAGATTCTTCTGTGATGCAATATGTGAACCAATTCAACCATCTAGCCCAGTATGCTCCTGAACACACCAATACCGATCAAAAGAAGAAAGATTGCTTTGTCAGGGGCCTAAACTTCAAAATCCAGCGTAGTTTAGCTAACAACCTCAACTGCTCTTATCATGAAGCTGTAAACAGTGCCATTGCTTACGAAGAAAGTGATCGTAAGCATCAGGATGAGAAGAAGAAAAAGAAGTCAGGCTTTTCTGGCGGTCAAAAACGCCAGAAGATCATCTATCATCCTACACACCACAATCGCCCCGCTTACCCTCAGCAACAAGTCGTGGTACGCACCGCGGCTACCTCCCATACCTCGAATCAACAGAACACCACTCAGCCGAATGCCCCAGGCGTTCGTATCAATACACCTCAGACCACCTATAATCATCCTTGCTACAACTGTGGCAAATTGGGACATTGGGCTCGTGACTGTCCATATCCCAAGAAGTACAATCAAAATGCCCAGAAGAGTCCTGGACAGCAGCAACAGCAGCATCAGAATCAGCACCGTGGTCAGCAGCACCAGGTTCAGAAGGTCAAGCTTGTCAAGAAGGCTGGACACGTTTATTATACTCATGTGGATGACATCCCTACAGGAGAGCCCGTCATGATGGGTAGGTTTCCTGTTGCCAGTCACCCCGCTATTACACTTTTTGATTCTGGTGCATCACATTCATTCGTCAATCGTACATTTGTGGTAAAACATGAGATCCCAATTGGGGAAATAACGGAAAACTTCCTTATACATTCGCCCGGAGGGCGTATAAATACTAAGGAGGTAGTGCATCGAGTACCTATCGAATTGGGCGGGCATATATTCCCAACCACCATGATAGTACTCAAGGATCAGGACATAGATGTCATATTAGGTATGAATTGGATGTATCAGCACAAGGCACTGATAAATGTGCTGAATAGGACCATAAGGGTCAGCATACCTGGTAGTCAATCTCAACTTCTTATCCAACTGCCACTACCTGTGAGAATGATTGAGAAGACAGTGCAGAGACTGTGTGCCACCTCAGTTCAAGAAATCCAAAATATTCCGGTAGTTTGTGAATTTCCGGATGTATTCCCTGATGACCTACCCGGTCTGCCACCTGACCGTGATGTAGAGTTCGCTATTGAGTTGAAGCCAGGAACTGCACCTATATCCCGCAGAGCCTATAGGATGCCTCCCAAGGAATTGGCTGAGCTAAAAATTCAACTGCAAGATCTGCTTGATAAGGGTTTCATCAGACCAAGTTCATCTCCTTGGGGTTGTCCTACCATATTCGTGAAAAAGAAGGACAAGTCACTCAGACTCTGTGTCGATTATCGCCCACTCAACGAGGTCACCATTAAAAATAAATATCCTTTGCCTCGCATTGACCTACTCTTTGACCAACTAGCTGGAGCCAAGGTCTTTTCCAAAATTGACCTTAGGTCTGGTTATCACCAAATAAAGATCCATCCTGAGGACATTCCGAAAACGGCATTCACCACCAGATACGGCCTTTATGAGTATCTGGTCATGTCCTTTGGCCTAACCAATGCACCTGCCTATTTCATGTATCTCATGAACTCTGTTTTCATGCCCGAGCTTGACAAGTTTGTAGTCGTGTTCATCGATGACATCCTTGTTTATTCCAAAACCCCTGATGAACATGCCAACCACCTCCGTATTGTCCTGACCCGTTTGAGAGAGCACCAACTATATGCCAAGTTTAGTAAATGTGAGTTTTGGCTAGATCGAGTTTCTTTTCTCGGACACATTCTATCAGCTGAAGGTGTATTCGTGGATCCCAGCAAGGTGGAAGAAATCTTGAATTGGAAGCCACCAACCACAGTTCATCAAGTCCGGAGTTTTATGGGAATGGCAGGGTATTACCGTCGGTTTATTCCAGATTTCTCAAGAATAGCCAAGCCCATTACCAACCTGCTGAAGAATCAGGTCAAGTTCATCTGGTCGCCAGAATGTGTAAAGGCATTTCAAACCTTGAAAAAGTTATTGACCACTGCACCAGTACTGGCCCAACCAGATATAGAAAAGCCCTTTGATGTGTACTGTGATGCTTCTGGTACCGGACTTGGTTGTGTCTTGATGCAAGAAGGAAGGGTCATTGCTTATGCCTCCCGGCAACTCAAGCGTCATGAGGAGAATTATCCCACTCATGATCTAGAGTTAGCAGCTGTGGTACATGCCTTGAAGATATGGCGTCACTACTTGTTGGGCAGTACCTGTAATGTATATACAGATCACAAGAGTCTGAAATACATTTTCACTCAAGAAGAGTTGAACATGAGACAGCGAAGATGGCTCGAGCTAATCAAGGATTATAATATTGAAGTGCATTATCACCCTGGCAAGGCGAATGTGGTCGCTGATGCACTCAGTCGTAAAGTGCACTGCAATTGTTTGACAGTCAAGCTGTATGATATGTCTTTGTGTTATGAGTTGGAAAAATTAGGGGTAGAAATAATTCCACAAGGCAGTTTGACCAATATTAGTATTGAAACACCCATCCGGGATGAGATTATTGCCGCTCAGCGGGAAAATAATGGAATCAAGCACATCAAGGAAAAGGTTCAGGCTAGCAAGGCAGATTGTTTCCGGATTGATGATGATGGTGTCGTGTGGTTCAAAGATCGTCTGGTAGTTCCGAAAGTGCCGGAGTTACGACAAAAGATCCTTGATGAAGCACACTTGACGAGGTTTTCCATCCATCCTGGCAGCAACAAGATGTACCAGGATTTGAGACAAAAATTCTGGTGGACAAAGATGAAGATAGAGATTGCCCGGTATGTCGCGAGATGTGACACGTGTCAGAAAGTGAAGGCTGTTCACATGAGGCCTGGAGGGGAGCTGCAGCCATTACCTGTTCCTGCATGGAAGTGGGAAGACATCAGCATGGATTTCATAGTAGGATTACCCAGGACAACTAGAGGTTTTGATTCCATCTGGGTTATTGTAGATCGCCTAACGAAGCAAGCTCATTTCCTACCAGTTAAGAAAGATTTCCGGGCACCGACATACGCGAAGCTTTATATTGAAAACCTAGTTAAGTTGCATGGTGTACCGAGGACCATCGTTTCCGATCGAGGTACCCAGTTCGTCTCTAAGTTTTGGCGAGCTTTCCACAAGTCCTTAGGTACAAAGCTTTTGCATAGCACTGCCTACCATCCACAGACGGATGGGCAGACGGAAAGAGTCAATCAAGTGTTGGAGGATATGTTGAGGGCTTGTGCGCTCAATTACCCTGACAAGTGGGATGACTGTCTGGCATTGGCAGAATTTTCGTACAATAACAGTTATCAAGAAAGCATCAAGATGGCCCCATTTGAGGCAGTCTATGGTCGAAGGTGCCGAACCTCATTAAATTGGTCTGAACCTGGAGAGAGATGGTTTTATGGTGTGGATTTGGTAAACGAAGCCGAAGAAAAGGTTAAGCAGATTCAAGAAAATTTGAAAGTAGCACAGTCTCGGCAGAAAAGTTATGCCGATAAAAGGCGTCGACCTCTGACATTCAAGATAGGGGACTATGTGTATTTGAAGGTATCGCCAATGAAAGGAGTCAGCCGATTTGGCGTTAAAGGCAAATTGGCCCCGCGTTATGTTGGACCTTTCCTAATCATAGAACGCGTGGGAAAAGTAGCTTATAAGCTGCAGTTGCCTGAGCATCTTTCGGAAGTACACAATGTATTCCATGTGTCACAGCTCAAGAAATGTCTTCGAGTACCTGATCAAGTCATCGAAGTGGAAGGAGTGGAACTCGAACCTGAGCTGACATACTCGGAGTATCCTATTCGAGTCTTGGACATAAAAGATCGTGTAACTCGGAGGAATACAACACGATGGTACAAGATCCAGTGGAATGCACATTCCGAGGAAGAAGCCACTTGGGAGTCAGAAGATTACCTCGCAGAGAATTTCCCGGAGTTCTTTGCTACCTTGTAGAGTGTACACTTTAGTCTCGACATATGTAAGCGTTCTTCTATTTTTGCAGATTTTAGAATTTGTTGGTTGAGACCTATTCTTGTCCATTACTTTGTTTCAGTTAATATTTCTATTAAATCTCGGGACGAGATTTCTTTTAGGGGGGAAGGCTGTAATACCTCTGGTATTATAATTCAATTAATCTGCCATGTCATCATATTTAAATTTAAGCATCTGCATATGATTGAGCTTAGGGTCTAGAGTGATTTGATTTCAGCTAAGTATTGATTGTGTAATTAAGTCCTTAATCAAAAATCAAAAATAAAATTAAATAGAAATTAAATTAAACCCTAAAGTTGACCTGAAAACCCAATTCAAAATCTATATGAAATATGGGAAAAGTGTCTTAATAAAAGTTGTAGAGTTTTTGAAATGGAACAACTTTTATTTTTGGAGATTTTGAAGTTATATTATAAAAATTCAAATTTAACTCAAAATTACTATATTGAAATTTATATTTGAAACTTCAATTTCACAAATATCAAGAATCTTCAAAAACTTCCTTCATAGAAATTGTCAATCTCTCTGAGAAGAACAACTTTCATGTTTACCAATTTTTAAGTTGTTGAGAAGAATCAAAAGTAATTTTGAAAATTTAGTTTGAAATTCAAAACCCTTTTACCCCCTTTTCTGTAGTTTGAAAATTTGACCGAATCTGAACATACTTCAAAAAGTAAAAGTATTCTACACAAAATTCTCCACAACTTTTATTTTGGGACCACTCACTGATTCAGCTTGGGTAGGGTTTAATTAGAGAAAATAGCTTTTGACCTCTCCCTGTGCTACAGTAGCCGAGAGGGGGGGTCCCCTGTTCGCGAGCGCGCCGTACGCGCGTGCCGCGCCGCGCGCCGGCCGTCGTCCGGCCGCCGGGGCCGGGGCACCGCCGCGTGGTGCGCTGCAGGGGGGGCCCCGGGCCGCCTCGCCCTTATCTCTTCCTCGTCCGCGGCTTTAAATGGCGACGAGCTCGTCCATCGCCTTCTTCTCCTCGGTTCACCGGCAACCGGTACTACCGATCGGCGGCGACCGTTACTACCGATCGGCCGGAATTGGTCGTGTCCCGACCAACTCCACCCTCTCAATTCCACAGCCAGCTAGCCAACTTCCTTGCGCACCTCCTGACACCCGTCCGTCACCGTCAAGCTCGTCGTTCCGAGCCTTCTCCGTCTCAACCACCTATGATTCTTGACCCCGGTGAGCTCTGTGGTACCCTCGATGTCGTTGGTTTAGCTTGTGATGGTCCGTAGGTCGCGGGAGTCGAGCCGCTGCCGCGGTGAGCCGCCATGGCCGCTCTCGGTCGTGCTCGGTAGGCCGGGGGGCGGTGCGGAGTCCGTAGCTGGGGTGCGGTCGTCAGTGGGAACTCGTCGGGTGTCGACCTCCGGTGGCGATTCCGCCGGCACGGCCGCGCCGGTGGCGCAGAGCCGCCGCGCGCGCGTGCGAGAGAGACGGCGAGAGGAAGAAGAAAGGAGGGAGGGAAGAAGAGACTGACGGGCGGGGCCCGTTCGTCAGCGGCGCGGGGCAGAGAGAGGCCGCGCTGGGCCGGCCTGCGTGCTGTTGGGCCGACCCGGGCCAGTTTGGTTTTTCTTTTTTTTTCGGAATTTCCAAAGGGTTTTCTTTTAATAATTGAAATGAATAGTTCTGTGTTTTAATCTTTTTGTGAGAATTAATATACTGCCCCAAAAATTTTGGAAATTTTTGTGAGTACTCTCTATAGTGTGTAGTATTTTATAAAAATATTAAATATAGATTTTGAACACTTTCTGTAGTAGTTAAAAATCAGTATATTAAATAAAAAATGCAACTTTAGGCATTTTTAATTAATTACCTGTAATTCCAAAAATCATGAAATTTTATGTGCCACTATTATAAGTCAAGATCTATCTGTTTGTGAAGTTTGAGGTCAAATAGAAATAATTTAATTAATTGTTAATTATATGCTTGGTTAATTGATTAATAAAATAAATAGGAAATTTTGGTGATTAGGGTTTGATGTGGATTTTTGGATTGATTGAAATTCTAGGTCAATCACCTATATGACCTAGGGCAGTATGGATTAGATTATTCATGTCTAGCTAAGGTAGGGTCATGTACTCATGTGTGGTTTATTTATTGGTTATTAAATTTCGTCTGTCATTTCATGTGCATCACATTTATACATTCATTCATTGCAAACGTGTAGTGACCGAGAATCTAGAGGTTAAGTCTGAGGGTCCATCTGAGGAGACTACTCAGGAAGTCATACAAGGGTTTGACATTTGTGGAACTGACCCGGATCCGACACTCTACGCAATTCAAGGCAAGCCCCGGTGCATTCAACCCCTTCTTGTTATTTAAAAATATTTATCACTTGAGTTAATCTATTGCATTAGGTTACTAGGAGTTGATTGACAACCACTTGATGCATGACCATCCTTGACCAATTACCAATAACTGATAACCTGATTTGATTAAAAGTATTGAAAAATGCTTAGTCATGCTTGACGGTTAGATTTGCAAAAATGCTATTTCAAACTATGATGATACAAATGAAATGAATCACTTTATGGGACTGGTTATGTCCCTGTTTGTTGGCAGTGTTCCTAGCTAGTTCATTGTCATCAACAGGGATGGTTTTTCCCGTTTGGTTGGCCAACTGCTTGGGTTAGAGACCCAACTTTCGTCGCCATCGGGAAAGGGATGTGAAAACCGGGTAGTTACCAGTGTACTTGGGTTAGAGTCCCAATGCATGGTTTCTAACGGAAAAATATTAGGGACCGTTCGTTGTCAGGCCTGCTGTGATCAAGACTTTGCAACTAGCCACATACTACGGAAAGCCTCTGACTCCGGTGGCTCTACTGCTGGAACCGACAACCACGCACTGGGAGTGGAGAGATGGCGAGAGTAGCGTGTACCCTCGTGGCCGTCGTGCCTGGAGACGAGAGGAGTACTGTGCTCTCGGGTGGCGCAGGACCGGTTCCGGGGTATGAAAAGCCGTGGTAGGCGGGGTTGGCGCATGCAAGCTTAAGTGCTACATACGCAGTGTGGATAGGGATCCCCAGCTGGGTATTAATCGATTCGAATCGTCGTTGCTCCTCGGATATGGAGACTTGATCCTTACACCTACAGTGAAAAGTGGTTCGGAACTAGGATTGTTTTGACATAGATTAAGTAAAGGAAAGAATGTTGATATATGAGAAAGAACTTGGAGAAATGGATAATGATGGATAATGTTATTAAAATAAAATATTGAGATAGGATTAGTAGTGCTTTTTCCGCAAAACTTTTGAACTCTTGCTAAACCTTACCTTGACTCCCCTTAGCCTGCATTCCTGAGTCTAATTTCACACTTTTAGTCGGGTAAGTCTTGCGGAGTACCCCATGTACTCAGGGTTTGTTAACCCCGTTGCAGGAGGGCAGCAGGAGACCGAAGTTTGTCTCGCCCCGTGCTGCGTCACTATCGTCCAGGAGAGTGAAGAAGACTAAGTTAAACCCTTGGGCAGGGTTCGTGAAATATTTAACTATCTGTCGTATTGTCGTTCCAAACTCTACTGCTACTCTTTTAAATTTATGGTCTGTAATAACTGCACTTAATTTTATTCGAACACTGGTCTGTAATATTAAGTACTATTTATTCTTCCGCAATTTCTACTCTGATGTATTTTGTTATAAAATGTTGTAACTCTGTAATGACTTCGCAATGGGATCCTATCGGAGATCACGGGTGCTTATGTAGCCCGGCAGAGCCCGCTTAGGTCATATGGAACACGGGTCCGGCTGTCAGATGTCATTAGTGACGTTGACAGGTGCCTGTGGGCCACGTGATTTAGGCAGTTCTGTTACACATAGCTCTTCTGTCTGGATTGTGCTATTCTCAAGTTCTCTCTTATTGTTTGGACTTGCTCCTCTGCGTCTCTCAACACATCCAGTTCAAACACTTGACTTTCTCCAGTTTGATTCCAAAACAAGGGTGTCCTGCACTTGTGTCCATACAGTGCTTCGAAGGGTGCCATCTTGAGACTTTTCTGGTAACTATTAAAGTTCTCTCTTATTGTTTGGACTTGCTCCTCTGTGTCTCTCAACACATCCGGTCCAAACACTTGACTTTCTCTAGTTTGATTCCAAAACAAGGGTGTCCTGCACTTGCGTCCATACAATGCTTCGAAGGGTGCCATCTTGAGACTTTTCTGGTAACTATTATTATAAGAGAACTCTGCATACGGCAGACTCTTATCCCAACTCGTTCCATACTGTAAAGCACAAGCTCTCAACATATCTTCCAAAATCTGATTAATCCGTTCAGTTTGACCGTCAGTTTGAGGGTGATATGCAGAACTGAAATTCAACCGTGTTCCCAATGATCTATGCACTTGTTGCCAAAACTGTGAGGTGTACTGCGTACCCCTATCGGACACTATCTTCTTTGGAACTCCATGTAGACACACAATCCTTTCCATATACAACTCTGCAAGCCTTGCTCCGGTATAGGTGGTCTTGACGGGGAGGAAATGAGCAACTTTAGTCAGTCGATCCACAATTACCCAGATTGAATCATAACCTCTCTGAGTACGTGGCAATCCAACTATGAAGTCCATACCGACTTCTTCCCACTTCCACTCAGGTATCTTTAGTGGTTGTAGCAATCCTGCAGGCCTCTGGTGTTCAGCTTTAACTCTCTGACAGGTATCATAGATAGCCACATATTCTGCTACATCACGCTTCAGTCCAACCCACCAATATTTTTCCTTCAGATCCAAATACATCTTGGTACTTCCTAGGTGTATAGAATATGCTGACTCATGAGCTTCACACAGTATAGCGTCTCGGATGGATTTCACTTCAGGTACACAGAGTCTCTTCCCAAACCATAAGGTTCCATTCTCATCTAGCCTGAATCCGGGTGATTTTCCAACCACAATGTTCTCTGCTATTTCTTTGAGCTTCTCATCTTCCAACTGAGCCTTTCGTATCTCTTGCTCTAGTGTGGGTTCAACCTCCATCTCAACAACATTGATCACAATTCCCAAGTTGAGACGCTCCATCTCTGCACACAACTCTGCTAGAATAGTGGTTGTTCGAATCTCATTAGCATAACTTTTTCTACTAAGAGCATCGGCCACAACATTTGCTTTGCCTGGATGATAATGCACTTCCAGGTCATATTCCTTTATCAATTCCAACCAACGACATTGCCTCAAATTCAACTCTGACTGGGTGAAGATATACTTCAAGCTCTTATGATCAGTATAAATGTCGCACTTATGACCAATCAGATAATGCCTCCATAACTTCAGAGCGTGAACCACAGCTGCTAGCTCCAAATCATGCTTCCTCAACTATCTCGATGCATATGCTACGACTCTTCCTTCTTGCATGAGAACACAACCAAGACCTAGGCGGGAAGCATCACAATAGATAGAGAACTTCTTACTCAGATCCAGCAAAACCAACACTGGCGCTGTTGTCAATCTCTTCTTCAATTCTTCAAAACTAGCTTGACACTTCTCAGACCACACAAACTTGGCATTCTTCTCTAGCAAGGAAGTCATTGGCTTCGCAAGCTTGGAGAATCCTTCAATGAACCTTCGGTAGTAACCAGCTAAACCAAGAAAACTACGAATGCCAGTCACATCAGTTGGCGGCTTCCAATTCAACACGTCTGCCACCTTGCTTGGGTCTACAGAAATTCCACCATTGTACACAATATGTCCTAGAAAAGCAACTTCTCTCAACCAGAACTCGCACTTACTTCGCTTGGCATACAGTTTGTGTTCTCTGAGCTTCTGCAAAACCAATGTCAGATGTTCGGCATGCTCTTCTTCATTCTTGGAGTAGATCAAGATATCATCAATGAACACCACAACAAACTTATCCAAGAATTCCATGAATACCTTGTTCATCAGATACATGAAGTAGGCAGGTGCATTAGTCAAACCAAAGGACATTACCGTATACTCATACAATCCATACCGAGTAGTGAATGCAGTCATAGGTATGTCAGAGTCACGAATTTTCAACTAATGATAACCTGAACGGAGATCAATCTTGGAAAACACACAAGCACCTCTCAACTGATCAAATAAGTCATCAATTCTAGGCAACGGATACTTGTTCTTAATGGTGACCTCATTCAGTGACCGATAATCAACACACATCCTTTGACTACCATCATTCTTATCAACAAAAATAACCGGAGCTCCCCAAGGTGAAGAACTAGGACGAATGAAACCTTTTTCTGACAGTTCTTTAATTTGTTTCTTAAGTTCTTCTAATTCTTTAACTCCCATTCTATATGGACGTTTAGTTATAGGTGCAGTACCAGGTAACAACTCAATGATAAATTCAATGTCACGGTCAAGCGGCATACCTGGCAACTCATCTGGAAACACATCTTCAAACTCATCCACCACTGAGTTATTCGGCTGCACTTCTTCTCTGAGCTGATGTACCGTGGCTTTCTATTGAACTTGCAAAGCAACCTCAACTCTGACCTCATCTCCCTTCTGGGTAGTGATAGTCACGACCTTCTCCTTACACTTTATATTGATGTCGTTCTTCATCATCCAATCCATACCTAGGATAAGATCAATTCCGGCAGTATTTAACACAGTAGGGGTTATCTCAAATTCTATCCCCCTTAATGAGACAGTAATCGGGAGACACTGAAGAGTAGCTTGCATAACACCACCCGGAGAAGAAACCATAATAGGATGTTTCATGACACTAAGGGGAATACCATGCTTTCTAACAAATGTGTGCGAAATGAAAGTATGCGAAGCACCAGAGTCAAAAAGAACTGTAGCAGGGATGGAGTCGATATTGAACGTACCCATCATGACCTCTGGAGTCTCCTGTGCCGTATCAACCGACACATGGTTCACCTTCCCGGTGCGAGGTGGCACTCTCTGCTGGTTGTTCTGCTTCTGGGAGGCTTGGGGATGCTGCTTCTCAGGACAATTGTAGGACAAGTGTCCTTCCTTGCCACAGCGAAAACACTTGTTGGGGGCACCATTCTGCACTGGGATGTTGTTGGGAGCAGTCAGTTGTGGCGCCTGGTTGCCACCTTGTCGCTGGTACTGGGAACGCTGCTGGTTCTGGGAACGTTGTTGATTCTAGAAATTGTTCTTGAATCCAGACTGTCCCTGAAAACGTTGTTGCTGCTGAGGCTGCTGCTGGTTGTTACGGAAGCGGTTGTTGCTTCCAGACGACTGCCCGTGAAACTTCCTCTTCTTCTTCTTCTCATCTATCTCACGGCGCTTGCTTTCGATGATCAAGGCTTTGTCCACCAACTGTTGGAAGTTGGCGAAAGTGTGAGAGAGCAACTGGTACTGGAGATGATCATTCAGTCCCTCCAAGAAGAGCTCTTGCTTCTTGGCATCATCTTCAACCTCTTTCGGAGCATACCGCGACAATTGGATGAACTTGTCACGGTACTCAGCAACTAGCATGCCTCCTTGCTTCAGAGAAAGAAACTCCTTCTTCTTCAGCTTCATTAAACCCGCAGGCACATGATGATTGCGAAAACCGTCACGGAACTGCTGCCAAGAGATGGGGTCGGCACGTCCAAAACGGAAAGACTCCCATCAATCCAGAGTAGCTCCCTGCAACTGCCCAGATGCATAGAGAACATTCTCGACGTCGTTGCATTGGGCGATCTCCAGCTGCCTTTCTATTGCACGCAGCCAATCATCAGCTTGGAGAGGATCACTGGAATGATCGAAGGTGGGCGGGCGTCCCTTCAAGAATTCAGTTCTCTTGTCACGGGGTGGTGGAGGTGGGTTCCCATTGCCATTGTTTCGCTGCAGCAGTTGAATGTTCTGGGCCATCTGCTGCATCAGCTGTGTTTGCATCATCATCAGCTGCTCCATATTAGGCTGTGGCGGAGGTGGTGGTGGGTTAGCATTTTCTTCAGAGGTACCATCACCCCTTGGGTTCCTCCTGGTGTGGGCCATCTGCTATTCAAATCATTGAAGTGAGGTTTAGAATTTTTTTCCATTAAAATAACACTTAAAAGACTAGAACAGGAAATTCTGGGCGCGATCCAACAATGGCAGAGTAGAAAAACAGTCATATTTGGAGTTCCCGAAGTCAAACAGAGACATGCTATACATGGTTGGAAAGAATGAGAAAAACTCTACAACTTTTATTCAGACCATCTCTCCAGATTCTGTCGTTAAGTTTATCAAAAACAGATTTGATTCGAAACTGTTTTAGAGTAACAGACAGCGCAGAAACTTTGACTTGTGACATTTGTTTCTCCCAAACCGTAACTGATATTGAGATGATTCTTGTGGCCAAAGAAAACTACAGAAGTCTAGTTTTTCACAAAAAATTTTCACGACTTTTGGTCATATATAATTAAATAGGAAAAATAACTAAGGCAAAGAGGTCTGAAAAATAGCACTGCTGGAAACTGAGATAATCAACCCAAACTATTATGCATTAATTCAAACCTATATAAAGAGATTTTGCGGACATGCCTACAATCTCAGCACTCATTACAAACTCCAAATCAAGCATTGTTCATAAGGAAAAGCAATCTAGCACAAAAGTTCACAAGACACGAGCTAGACTCGACTTGACTCAACTTGCGCTACTAGCGTCTTTCGCTACTAACTGGGGGTAACTCCTCTAGGGGTCGATGTCGGTGCGGGTGTGAGCATCTCCATGGTCACCTCGGTTCCTTGGCGGCGATTCAGCTGGGCACCTTGGTGATGGCGGAGGGGGTCCAACACCGAGTTGCCTGTTCAACTCATCCACCGCCCGGCTGAGCTTGTAGTTAGCTTCAGTCCTGGTGTTCAACTCATCCAATGTCTGGTCCAGAAAAGTGTTGGTCTGGGCCAAACACTCCAAGGCAGCGTGGAGTCGGGCGTTCACTTCTCCAAGTGGACCGGCGATGCTGCAGTTAGCTTGGCCACTCTGACGGCGGGGAAGGTAGCGGTGCATCTCCCACTTGATGATGTCCCAATTCTCATGGCGGTGCACCATAAGAGCTTGTCGTGCGGCATCCTTGATGGCGGCAGCTTTGGAGAGTCGAACGGAGACAGCATAGTGGATATTCTTCACCTGGCTTCCCTCCTTGATGTACACCCTCATCTCATAGTAGTCGGCGTAGTCAGGGTGCTTCCAGTGCTCCGTCTTGTACAGCACCGAGGCGTTGGGGTAGAAGCGGCGCACCAAGTCGAGAAGCAGCGGGTGGTAGTAGTCATCACCATGATGATCATAGTGAATCATTCCCACCCAGGGTTTTCCACCTTGGTCTCCATCATCGTCGCCATCGTCATCGGGGTCGTCGGAGTAACCCGAATCGCCTCTATCATCTTCGTCATCAGGGTCGCCAGCACAATCCTGGTCACCCTGCGGCTCCACCTTCTCGGGTTCATCTTCCTGAGGGTCCTCCATAGGTACGTCTTCAGAGCTGTCTTCAAGGGCTCTTCACTGGGCTCCTCTGCGGGCACCTCCTGCTGGGGCTCCACCACTGGTACGTCTTCCACGGGTACCTCCGGTCGGGAAACACGTCCGCCAGAGATGAAGCGCTGCAGGTACCTCTTAGGTGGCATGACACGCTTGCGGGCAGTGCGCTTAAGGTTGGCCATCTACAAGAATTAAGATTAAGTCAAAATTTTGCAATGGACAAGGGTAGGATATCAGCAAAAACTTGTAACAAATTAATATAACAAGTAAAAAGAGATAATAAAGCTAAGGGCCATCCAGTGCTAACTAGGCTTGCGTCTTACAGTCAACACGGCTTTGATACCAATTTGTCACACCCAATTTTAAGGATAAAATGGGATGCATAATCTTATGTGCGCCCAGAGATCAGTCACACACATAAGCCAACAAATTGCATAAATTGTATCATAACCAATGTTTAATACATAGCGAATAATATCAAAGTCATTACACAGTGGAAAAATAAAAATAACTCTCGCAGTAGCTCCATAGCACAGGGACGTCGACTGGTGAAGCACAAGTCTAGTAGTCCTCTGGGTAGTCCTCATCACTATCACCATCTGTTACCCATCCGGGATTTCTAACCAAATAATGAAAAATAAACAAGCGTAAGTACATATCGTACTCAACAAGACTAGCATGGGTTCATGAGGCTCAAAAGGTTGACACGGGTTTAACAGCTGTTTGCTTTTAATTAATCACCTTTTATGCAATTGAATAGCAACAAGTTAATAAGCCCATTCTCATGATCATAGTAAACACAATTAATGAGTAGCAATAAATAGACTAGCAACAAGTAAACATCACCCTGAAAGATAACTATTCCGTGAGTTTTCTGGGCCACTCGTGACCGTGAGCGCGGCTAGTATACCAGTTTTACACTCTGCAGAGGTTGTGCACTTTCACTATGAGCCGTGATTCCCATTTGCTCGGGTTAATTACTCCCATAACACTACCAAGGTGAGAGAGCAGGGTTTCACTATGAAGTCTTTCAAAATACTTCGTCTAACAAGTTAGGGCCGCTAGGGACCCGGCAAGCAGATGTAGAGCCCCCCTTCGTCGTGGCACAAGGTCACGCAGGTTATACACACTCGGACAGGAGCCGCACTATACCCGAGTCGTCAGGCCCCATCACGCCTTTCGGTAACCTCTAACAAGCTAGAAAAAGGACCTATACTTGACTAAAACCAGAGCCATGTAGCCCTCATAGTTGCACTGTAAGTCCCAGCTTTTGCTGACAGATCATTACCAAGGGGGAAGGATATGGTGCATCACCAAACTATGCTCCAATCCCCTAGTTCCATGTTGCTAAAAAGGCATCTTTTAATCCTCATTGCATATTCAGTTAATCAGTTTACATGATCATGATAGCAATAACGCACTAGCATCAATTACCATATGCATAATCCCATAGGTTGCATGGAACAGGATAACAAAACTAGGAAATAACTATGGTTAACAAGGAGACACATGCAAATGCAATTATTTATTTGGTGAATAGGACAACAAGGATGATCCATACTAATACTTGCCTTGATCAGCAAACTCCTGGTGATCCGGGTTGTCGAAGTACTGATCTTGATCACCCACGTAAGGCTCACCGTCTATACTCGATCCATCATAACAACACACATGCATACAGGGGCAATCATGCATACAAACAAGAGTTTTCATTAGAACAGTATACCAATAGAGAGAAAATAAATTAAAAAGGTTATAAAACAAATCTACACGTTGCTACGATCACATCGATATAAAGTTTGCGCAAATCGGATTTAAAACGAGGAAGATATGAATTTTACAAGATTTATAATAGAATAATAATAGATTAAATATAATCTCAAATTTTAAAAGTTGAAAATATATGAAACAGTGGTACCATCAGATAGATTATGAAATTACAAATCTAACGCAATTTGAAACGTTCAAATCGGATCTAAAACAAGTAAATTATGATCAAATGAAGTTTAGTGGCAAATCTATAAATAATAGAAAACACATTTTCTAAATACCGGGAGAAAATACGTTTTCTAAATTGGAAAGCGCAAATCACAGAATACGCTAAGGGATCATGGGTTTAGCATTAAAAACTGTAGGGGGTTATTCGCAAAAACGTCGACCGAATCGGTATCTTCTGTTTTGGGCCGTCCGATTTAAAACCGACGGCCGAGATTAGATCGGGGGTAAGGCGTGGCGGTGCTCCCGGCCGGAGCAGAGCCGACCGCGGTGGCGCCATGGCCGGCGCATCACCGGAGAAGGTGAACTCGGCCTTCGGTGCATGAAATAGGTCGGGAGGGGTACCCATAGATCGGGAAGAGCATCGCAAGCTCACCTAGGGTGATGGGAAGGTCGGAAATCGACTCGGGCGTGGCTCTCCACGTGCTCCGGCGGGTGGTGATCTCCTACAACGTCGGCGAGGGTGCATTAGTGCACAATTCAAGCGGAAAAAGGGTCGGGCTACCTCGGGAGATCACGCAAATGCTCAGTAAGGGGCTTACGGCGAGGATTAAAACCCGAGGACGACGAATTGGTTGCGGCGGCGGAAAGCTTCGAGCGGCGGCTCTGTTTCGACGAGCGCGCGGTGATGGCGGCGGCTTGGGTTGTGTGGCGGTGGCAGGGGCCCGCCTCGACTTATATAGTCCCGAGGTGAGGGGGATAGGGACGCTAGTTTGTAGGGGATTGCAACGAATTCGGCGCGGCGACGAACTCGGCTTCGGCCGTTTTCTTTCTTGCCCGCGTCGGACTCTCGGCGAGCAGCAGAGGGAAACAGGGGAAGGGGCTGCCCGGTGGGGCCCGCTTGGCAGCGGCACATGGCTGAGGGTCCGGCTGGCAGTGGCTGCAGGGGGAAGCCCAGCGCGCACGCGCTCGGCCGCTGCGATGCTCTGCCCTCGGCTCAGCCAGAGGAGGAAGAAAGGAGAAGAAGAGGGGCTGCCCTGTGGGGCCCGCCTGTCATCCAAAGATGGGAAGAGGGGCGCTCAGCTTGCTGTGGCCGGCTGGCTGGCTAGCTAGCTGGGCCTCGGCCCAAGTTAGCAAGGGAGGGGGCAGGCCGAAAGGAAGAGGAGGACTGGGCCCTCGGGCCAAAATCAGAGAGGGAAGGTTTTCCTATTTTCCTTTTCTATTTTCTAATTTCATTTTCCAAAAGGATTTTCAAATTGGGTTTTGAATATTTGAACTCAATCATAAACCAAACAATACAAAAATACATGCTCCATCATGAATGCAACAAACATGTATATGGCCTAACATTAATTTTATATCTCAATAAATATTAATTTCCCTATATTGGAATGATCAACTAATTGCATAATTAAATAAATTCCCACTATTTAAAAGAATGTAATTTTTCGGATGTTACAATAGCATTGAGAGCAATGTCATTGAATTGAAGATTCTCTTCTTCTCTTGGGGTGGGATCATTCATGTCAATCACAATAAAATATTTCTCAACAATCTCCCACATCTTCCTATTCATTGATTTTAAGTGAGCTTTCATTTGCTTCTTCCAATAGCCATAGCTAGAGCCATCAAACTGAGGTGGTTTTTGCCCATATAGTTGATCAAGTTGTTGTGAGCCATTCTTGACACTGAAGGATGTTAAGCCTTGCAACAACGGTGACCACGGCTCTGATACCAATTGATAGGTCCAAATAGGTTAGAGGGGGTGAATAGCCTAATTAAATCTTCTACAAGCAACACTTGATCAAGTGGTTAGTAACAAAAACGGCGAAGTGGATCTTGCGCCAGCCTACTCAAAATGCAAGCCTTCCTAACCGTTCTAGCTATGTCTCTAAGTCACACGCAAGCTAACTTAGGTTAAAACTACTTTACTCCTAAGTGGACAAGCAAACTACAACAACTACCACTACACAAGTAAGTGCTCAAAAGTAAAGGAGAGGGTGTTGTTGTATTATACCGCCAAGTAGAGTAGATATCCAATCACCGAGAAATATACCAATACACTCGAACGTGATGGTCCAATGAAATCCAAAGATCAATCACAAGATGAACACGATTTATCCCCGAGGTTCACGTGCTTGCTGGCACGCTACGTCCTCGTTGTGTCGACCACTACTCGGTGGTTCAGTGGCTAATTGACAACCAATGTCAAGCTCAACAAATAAGCACCACAAGAACCTACCACGAGTAAGGTAACTCAATGACACGAGCAATCCACTAAGGTTACCTTTGGCACTCCGCCGGGGAAGGCACCAAACCCCTCACAAGATCACCGGGAGTGGCCGGAGACAATCACCAACTCCGCCAAGCTCCTCCGCTTCTCCAAGCCATCTAGGTGACGGCAATCACCAAGAGAAATGAGAGAACTCCGCAGCAAACATGATTAACAAGTGCCAATGGATGCAAGGATCAAAGCAATGCATTTGGATCACACTCTAGCTCACAATGGATGAGATTTATGCAATCTAAGTGAGTGAGAGTGTTAGGAGAATGCTCAAGAGGTGTATCAACAAGTTAGAGAGCCAAGAGAGTGAGCAAGAACCGGCCAAGAGGTATTTAGAAGCACCCTCAAAAAAACATAGCCGTTATACCCTCTCTGTGCACCGTCGGATGCTGGGCGTCGGACGGTCTCTTAGGGCCGTCGGACTAATCGTCCCGTCCGACGCTTCCCGAACTAGCGAATCGCGAGCTGCCACGTGTGACTTACCGTTTGAATCTTACCTTTGGCACCACGAGCTGCAGACCGTCGGACGGAGGACAATCGTCCGAGGATCGTCGAACGCGATCCATCGGACTAACGAGCTGCGCAGTCCGACGTTTCCAGAGAGCTCCTGAGAGCAAATATTACGTCGGACAGAGTCCGACGGTTGCCCTCAGACCAACGGGGAGCGTCCGACGCTATGAGAAACTTTCTGTCACGCACTATTAATGACCGTCGGACGGAGAGGTATTAGTCCGACGCTTGGAAAATTACCGTCCGACGCTTTCTTTCTCTGAGCTGGGCAGTTAGCCGTCAGACACTGAGTATTAGTCCGATGCTCTGTGGACTAAGCGTCCGATGCTCGAATTTCTGTGATTTCGAGCCCGTGTCAAGTTCTTTACCTAAGGTGGCTAACACTTGTTAATTATGAAACATTTCTTGAAGACTGTTAGCCTTTTTCATAGAGTTTCGCAAAGGTTTTGAGTTAGCCACTAGATCTAAATGCAATGCAAGATCCAAACATCTAATGGCACTTGATAACCGTGTTAACCATGGAATAACTCCCTATTTTATAGTACGGCTATCTATCCTAAACGTGATCACACTCTCTATAGTGTCTTGATCACCAAAATGGAAAGAGCCCTATTAAGTTTCACCTTTGCCTTGAGCTCCATCCAAACGACCAAGTGTTGAAGCATTTGATCTTCATGTTGATAGGCTTACACCAAGAGCTTGGATGTCGTCATTGCTCCACACTTGATCTTATAACCATACTTGTAATCAATAGCTTAAGCACATGGTTAGATACTAGGTGTCATCAATTAGCCAAAACCAAACATAGAGCTTTCAGTGGGTCTAGTGTTGTTGTTTGTGGATGCACACTTGATTTATCTGTGATTTGCTAAAGCTTGTCCATGTGATTTCGTCGCCCTTTATGCTAGAATTTCATTGTGAGGTTGCAGAAGTCCCATACAATTGGCCCTAGGGAGGTTGTATCTGATAGAGTGTGTGTATTAGGCCCATGAGGCTAAGCCCATGAGACCCATGTATGTACTGCTATATAGCTACCCTTCTAGGGTTAGCCCAATAATCTAATCACTCATTCTAGCATGGTATCAAGCTAGGTTATTTTTCTTTCCTCCCCTCCCTCCCACCCAGCCGCCGCCGCCGCCGCCCTTCTCTGGCCACCATGGCTGGCGACCGGCCTCCTCCTCCTCCTTCCTCCTCCTACTTCTCCACCTTCCCTCCCCTCTCCTACTCCTCCTGGGCGGAGCACGTGGCCGGCAGGCCGCCGGCGGCGGGGCTGGCGCCCCCAGCGCGCCCCTGCCCGGCGGGCCCCCGCCGCCGCCGAGTGCGCCACGCGCCCCGGCCCGGCGGGCCTGCGTCGCCGCCTCCCGGATCCGCCCCGTCGCTGCCGCCGCCGCCCGGGGCCGATCTGGCCGCGCCGCCGCCACCCGGGGCCGCCCTGGCCACCACCGGTGCCGCGGGCCTGCAGCCGCCCGGGGCTGAGGGCCTGCCGCTGCCCGTGCAGCCCCAGCCCCTGGCTGCGACTGGTCCTCTGGCCGGTGCGGCTGGGGCCCAGGGCGCGCCCTTCCTCGACCCCCACCACGCCGCTGCTCTCCTCTCCGATCGGGCTGCCGCCGCCGAAGGCGCGGCACGCGTGAGCGCGGCTGCCCTCACCTTGGAGCGGGAGCACGAGACAGCCGCTGCCTTCGCACGTCAGCTCGCCAAGGCGGAGTAGCTCCTCGGCTACTCGGCATCCTACGACACCTCCGCCACCTCCTCCGGCCCGCGTGCCGTCTGCGTGTCGCCTCTCTAGATCCCCGATCCGGCGGATCCACTCGTGGCGCAGCTCCACTACCAGGCCGACGGTGTCCAGAACATCCGCAACTTGGTCAAGGTCGTCCTCGACCCGGAGTTGTCCTCCTACGCCCGCTGGCGGGACATAGTTCTCCTCACCCTGCGCCGCTACGCCCTCGACGACCACGTCCTCATCGACGCCCCGCTTGCAGCATAGACCCCCGAGTGGCTGCGCCTCGACAGCATCGTCCTGTCCTGGATCCTCGGGACCATCACCACCGACCTCCACGACCTTGTCCGCAACACGCCCGACGCCCGTCGTGACTGGCTGGCGCTTGCAGGCCAATTCCTGGGCAATGCCAAGACCCGGGCTCTGCGTCTTGACACCAGCTTCCGCACCTTCGTCCAGGGCGACCTCTCCGTCGGCGAGTACTGCCGCCAGATGAAGGGCATGACGGACTCCCTTGGTGACCTTGGCTGGCCCGTGGAGGATCGGATCTTGGTCCTCAACGTCCTCCGCGGCCTCAGTGACCGCTACGGCCACCTCCGGACCTGGATTACCCGGCAGCGGCCCTTCCCCTCCTTCCTGCAGGTCCGTGACGACCTCGTCATGGAGGAGCTCACTCAGGGCGTCCAGCCTGCTTCTCTCTCCGCGCCGGGCTCCTCGTCCGCCTCGACTGTTCTTGCTGCCACTCCACCGCCACGTACGCCCACACCGGCACCGTCGTCTCTTCTTGGTCCTCCTCCATTCGGGCCGAGCGGGGGTGGGGGGCCGTGGCGGTCGTCGTCGACGTGGAGGGGGGCATGGTGCTGGTTCTGGTCGTGGGGCTACGCCTCTAGCAGTATCCTCCCAACTTGATGCTGTAATAATCAATATTGAAAGTCTATGTTCTGATTTGTATTGTTAGATCATTGAATATTCCCACATTGTTGATCCGGTCAGTTGCTGTTGGCCACGGCTATTGTGACTTCGTGATATTTGGTGCTTCTAATATGTTTTGTGAATCTATAAAATTATGTGTTACACGTACAGTACAGGAATTGGCCAGGACGGTTTCCTAGGGACTGGTGCAAATTGTTATGATTCTTTACCTATTGAACTCGTGGCCGATTTTATTAATTGGAGGACTCCCGTATTGCATATCTACGTTATCCAAGCATCAAAGTTGATAAAATATTCGGCGAGGTACTTTCAAGTTTCTTTTGCATAACGAGAACCGGTGAAGATTTGTTGTGCATGTGATTTGATCAGCAAAACTTGTTACGAGAGATATTCATGTCATCAAAAGGGTTGTCACTTCATGCTGATTGCTGCAAGTCACTTTGCAAAGATGTTGCAAGGTGCTATCAAGAAAAGTCAAAGTAATGCCAGAGCGATTGCTAATACACTCATGTCACCCTTAGAATGATATGGCCATACATTGGTCTTCGATATTGGATAGCCAATGAGTTGGACATTGTTACTATTTGACACTTTTATGTTTTCACATTTGCATAAACCTCACCTGAAAAAAGGGAGCATATGTTGACAACCAAAAGTAGCCAAAGTGTATAATGGAATTCGCCATCATGTTTCTATTATCGAGGCAGTCAAAAACATATATGAATTATCTCATTTGGATACCGGACCAACGTTGACGAGGGGGCATACCTAGCCGCCCGCGCTAGCCATTTCCCAAACCATCCAACCTGGTTTGTCAAGTTTATCAAATGCAAGATTTGATTGTTACATTGTGTTCCCTCGTTGAGCTAATAGAAAAACATATATGGTTCGCTCCGTTTGAAGTCCGAATAAATTAATAATAATTTTAAAAAAAAATTTTACGCTGGGAATATAGTAGAACTGGCCAGGCCAGTTTCAAAATATAGTAGAACTGGCCAGGCCACTGGCCAGGATGGCTTTGCTACCCCTATAACTACCCAACCCCTTGGGAAACGGTCAGGCTAGCTTAGGACTTTCCTAACCTATTCGAATTGATTGGTTTCAACTACTTGTTCTTGAAAAACCAAGAGATTACATTTTCGTTGCATTCTTCGGTCCTCGCCACATAAGTGTAATCCTATGTAATCTCTAAGTTTCGCACACCTTCTATATAAATGATAGAATCGATGGTAATCTCTAAGCTAATGGGATAAGACCCTCCGTCTATATAAACGAGAGGATCACGGTCAATTGGAAACATAAAAAATCTAATTGTCCTTTTACATGTAGAAATCCTTTTATGTCCTCTTTTAACACTGTACTATTATTCATCGGCTAATCCGACAATTATGAATAACGCGTTATGTTTGTGGGCCAACCTAGAGCAACCCGATGTCTTTTCCGTGTGAGAATTTTGAAGCTTCCTTTGCTAGTTGCTTGAAAACCGCAAGGACAATTGGTTACGCTTTGATAGTTTGCTCGTAAATTTTTCCGTTATTCACCGTGTTATTCAGCTCACAGTGGCCCCAATGTCCTAGCCGAGTCAGATCAAAAGTCAGATAGATGCTATGACATTAGCCAATCATGTCGATAACCAAACACTGTCGAAACTTGAGGTTAGATTATCTCCGACAACAATACCTACCTAAATGTACACTACATTTACATTTAGTTTGTGCTACAGTAAAAAATTGATGCCCATTTTAAGACCAACCACAAAACTCGGACAAACTCAGACCCATCGTCCATTGTTGGACACTCCATTCTCCAGTAATGGTTTCCCCTTCTTCCTCGCAGACGCTGGCACCGACCGCAGCTGCCGCCCACCGACTGCCCCGCCATAATCGCCTCTATGCGGTTGTTGCCGCTTCAACGAGGAGGGCAGGCTGCCGGAGCAGGATTACCCCACCCGTGCGGCGCGGCGGCGGCGGAGTCGGCTCCATCTGGGTAAACCCGAGCGCCCCGCCGCGCCCCGGCGTGGCCAGCCGCACTCTCCGCCGCCTCGTCGAGCTCGACAACCTCGACGCCGCGCTGCGTCTCCTCCTCGGCGGTCCCTCCTCCTCCCCGCCCACGACCTCGGACTCTGTGCCGGAGCCGCCGGCTATCATCAGCTGCAACATACTCATCAAGAAGCTCTGCGCCCGCCGCCGCCTCGCCGACGCGGAGCGCGTGTTTGAGGCTCTCAAGGCCTCCGGCGCTGCCGACGCCGTCTCCCACAACACCCTCGTCGCGGGTTACTGCCGCGACGGCAGCCTCGGGGACGCGGAGCGCGTGCTCGAGGCGGCTAGGACATCTGGCACCGCGAACGTAGTCACCTACACCGCTCTTATCGACGGGTACTGCCGCTCCGGGCGCCTCGCCGATGCACTGCGCCTCATCGCCTCCATGCCTGTGGCGCCCGACACCTACACCTACAACACCGTGTTGAAGGGCTTGTGCTGTGCTAAGCGGTGGGAAGAGACCGAGGAACTCATGGGGGAGATGATCCGAAACAATTGCCATCCGAATGAGGTGACCTTCGCCACACAAATCCGTGCTTTCTGCCAAAATGGGTTGCTTGACCGAGCTGTGGACCTTCTTGAGCAAATGCCAAAGTATGGGTGCATACCTGATGTTGTCATATACAGTACGCTGGTTAATGGATTCTCAGAGCATGGGCGTGTAGATGACGCAGTCAAGCTATTGAGCACCATGTTATGCAGGCCTAATACAGTTTGTTATAATGCTGCATTGAAGGGTTTATGTATTGCTGGGCGATGGGAGGAAGTTGGGGATCTCATAGCTGAAATGGTTAGGAAAGATTGCCTGCCAAATGATGCAACATTTAGTACGGTGATCAATTCCTTATGCCAAAACAGGTTGGTTGAATATGCGATTGAAGTTCTTGAGCAAATGCAGAAGTATGGATATATGCCTGATGTTGTCAGTTACAACACAATCATCAGCTGTTTTTCTGAACAAGCGCGTGCCAATGATGCCCTCAAGTTACTAAAGAACATGCTATGCAAGCCCGACACGATTAGCTTTAATGCTGTGTTGAAATGTTTATGTAGAGCCGAGCGATGGTATGATGCTGCGGAGCTTATGGCTAAGATGTTAAAGGAGGATTGCCATATAAATGAAATGACTTTTAACATACTCATCGATTCACTTTGCCAAAATGGACAGGTCAAGGATGCCATTGAAGTGTTTGAGCTCATGCCAAAGTATAGATGTATGCCTGATATTGTCACATACAGTAGCCTTATTAATGGCTTTTCTGAACAAGGACTTGATGAAGTGGCCTTTGATTTGTTCAGAAGCATGCCGTGCAGGGCTGATATATTTAGCTACAATGCTACATTGAAGGGTTTATGTATCGCTGCACGATGGGATGATGCTGGAGAGCTTATTGCTGATATGGTCACAAAAGATTGTCTCCCAAATGAAGTGACATTCAATATACTAATCAATTCCTTGTGCCAAAAAGGACTGGTCAATCGTGCAATTGAGGTTTATGAGCAAATGCCCAAGTATGGAATTACACCTGATATTTTCACATATAATGCTCTTATCAATGGCTATTCTGAACAAGGCTGTTTGGATGATGCCCTCAAGTTCTTGAGCACCATGCCTTGTGAACCTGACACCATTTCCTATAATTCTATACTGAAGGGTTTGTGTAGGGCTGAGCGATGGAAAGATGCAGAGAAACTTGTCAGTGAGATGCTTAGAAAGAATTGCACTCCAAATGAAGTAACATTCAAGTATGCTAATCATTTATTTATCAAATAGGAGTGGTTGAATGCATAACTAAATTCCTGGAGCTTTTCGTGGCAGAGGTCAATGATCCTCTGAGCTAAGAAGCAGCATAATTGTGGAAGCCTAGCATAGTTTTTCTATTATGCTGCATTAAGAGCATTTTTCAGTAGAAATGAACAACGGGATAATTAAAAAAACTTCTAGCTGACAGAAGCAATGAGAGCATCCCAGGAGTTCACATTTGTGATTGATAGGCATGCTAAAAAATGAGGTACTACAGTATACTTGGAAGAGGCAGTTCAATCTGTGACAAAGTTCGTTGGCAGATGGCTGAAAAAGGTTTATATAGATAGTTTCTGGTTGCCTGCAAATACTATTTTAAAGAATTGTCAAGGTACGTGGCATTACTGAGCAAATGTCAAGCAACAAAGAAGCGTATCATAAGATGTGTATGATGCTATTAAATCAATGACAAGCACCATGTAACCACCTCTACTGGAGAATCGTTGGATCCAAGATATTCAGGGTATGCTATCTGTCATGGTTAAGTTCATAGATGTTTGGGACTTGGTGATTTTCAATTTCATCTGTCTGTAGTTGTTTTGTTGTCTGTACCTACCTTTTGTTTACTGTTAATTTTATACCAATAGAGTTTTCTGTTTTACATTTGCCAAGACAGAGCCTGGGTAGTGCTTCCTTTGTAGTGCAATTGGATGCTTTAAATTTGCCAAAACTGGTGTGGTGGCCTATCATTGCTTACTTACATTTTATCCATATGCAAATATTTTACCCAGTTTGCATTCTATAATTTATATATACCATGATCAGGTTTTACGCCATCTATGGAGCACATTCTGTGTGTCGATGTATCAGAATTGAGAAGATCTTTGAATTGCTCAGATGTAAGTTTTCTCTTAAGTTGTAGCAAATGTGCAGCATGTTTATCTATGGAGAACCTCCGGCAACATCTGACGAGTAATGTTAAGTTCCATGTTGTATGTGGATTTACGCTAAAAAAAAGTGGGTGGTGTAGAATGCTCAATGAAACATGTGTTTCTGACTGTAATCATGCAATTTCGTTGTACATGTTATGTCTTTACTAACTCAGCTTCAGCTATGACTTTGATGCTTTTTTTCTCTAATAACATGTAGGAGAGCTTATGTATCTTTGTACTTAGAAGGAAAATAGAAAAAAATTGGTGCATACACACCCAAGTCCTTGTAGCTTCGGCTTGGCCCCTCACAAGCTCATTGCAGGACTTGGCTCGGCGTGACGACCGAGGCTCGATCGGCCCAGTTCCCTGCCAGTCGCCGCTTTCCTTTCTCCTCTCCCAAGGCAGCTGGTTTCCACCGCCGCCACCTCTCTCCTCCCATGGTTGTAGCTGCCTCTCTGCCCCTATGACCGATTCTCTTCTACGGCACCACAAGGCAACCAGGACAACCACTGCCCCGGTGGAGGTGCCATCAGGCCCCAGCGTGAGGCACCCGTCGAGCAGATCTCAAGTACATTTGCTGCTGATTAGTTGTGGTTGTGCGCTTTTCGAAATAGTGAAGCAGTGGTGGTGCGTTTTTTGAAATAGTGAAGCATGAAAGAATCAAGATGCTCAGGAGAGGTGAATTGGGCTAATTCTAAATTTTCGTAATGCAATTAAATCCTATTGCTAGCCTATTTCAATCTTGGTGTCTAAGAGTGTTTCCTATTGATCTAATGCACAAAAGTGTTACACTCTAGGTTCTAATCCTACTCTAGCATGATATTTCTAAAATTGTACAGACAAATATTGAAGTGCTTAAAAGTAAATGCAAAAAGTAAAGAGAGGAGAGGAACAAGATGTTTTTCCGGTCGCGGTGCATCCGATCAAACTCTCACTGACTGGTATCCGGTGCAGTGTCCGATCACTAAACCACAACTCAAACTTCGTCAAATCAAAAACTTTACAAAAACAAAGTTTGTTTCACTCGATGTCTCGACTACCTCTGAACTACCTAGAGCTAAGTTTGACAACTGTGCACCACACCTAAACTCATTAGACTCACCTAGACCAAGCTACTAGTCGATACCCCTTAATAGTACAACCAAAGGAAAACAAAGCCATAAACTAATTTAAATGCCTCTCAACTTCAAACGACATTTAGAATTAGTCTGTCCTTAACCTTGTCATTTATCTTTTTTAAGACACGAAAACCATTATAGTCCAAACGATCACCATTATTGTGATCTTACTCAAATTGTCTATGAAAAACATACATTAGTCACAATAATCTTACACTGTCATTAATCACAGAAAGCCACTAAGTGCGTAGATGCTTTCAAAGTATTTTCTTTTTGGTTTGTTTCATGCAGTACCATGGACATCTTTTTTAGTGTTTTTGTTAGTTTATTAGCTGAAGAAATCTTTTGGTAGTTCAATTACCTACCTTCTCTTAAATTCCAGTACAAGTTACGTGTTACATTTCTGAGAATAATGTGCCCCGTTTCAGGTTTGTGATGCTGAAAGGCAGCATCTAGGTTCTACTGTTATGTCCTTTGAGCACCACAGGAAATAGCGTGCTGTCAACATCTAAGCCATCCATTCGAGTCGTTTTCAAGCTGAACATGGACAACAATCGTATATATTCCTTCATCCCAATTTATTTATAAGTTGTTTGACTTTTTCAATGCTAAGTTTGACCACTCATCATTTTAAAAAAAAATTACACAAAAAGAAGTTAAATTTAAATTATTTTTGAAGAAATTTTATTAATAAAACAACTCATTGCAAAAATTTGTGAATAAGACGAGTGATTAAATTTTGAGTTGAAAAGGTCAAACAACTTATAAATTGAGATGGAGGAAGCACAAATGTACAATCACTCGGCACTTCTTACATTTCACTTGGTGTTGTCTTTGCCTGTAACCCCAATCTTCACCAATGAATTATCATACAGGTTTTGTACACTGATCACAAACCCATACAATCTCAGAAAAGAGAGATACCATTGCTTCCATACAATCTGTGTTACCTGTAGTGAAAAAATGCTCTTGTTTTTTCTAGGTGCCTTCTCTCCACAGGAATCAAACAAGTGAAAGTCTTCAAAAGTTGGCATCGATGGCATAGCTGTCAAGGCACTTGGAAGTGATGAAACTTCCCAAAAAAAATTTCCAAACTAACCAAAAATTTTTCCAAGATTTCTCGTCACATCAATTTTGCGGTACATACGTGGAGCATTAAATTTAAGTAAAAAAACAATTGTACAGTTTGTCTGTACATGTTGAGACGAATCTTTTGACCATAGGCGGAGCTAGCGGGTGGCACGGGTGTGGTGCGGCATACTCTAGGCTGCTGCAACTGCACCTCTACGAGTGGTCCTGGAACCTAGAGCATGGAAACATGCAGGACGGATGACGGAGACAATGGTTGAAGACAACCATGGCCAGGTTCGGCCGCTCGGAGTGGCTAGTGGAAATGGCGCACTGGGCTTTAACTATGGGCCAGGCCCATTGTCACATTAGTTAGTCTAAAAAATAAACAGTGCATAGTCAGGTTCACCTCCCAGACGGCCTCGAGCCCTCGACGGCGGCGCTCACTTCGTGCTCGACGGACGCGGGCTACGGCCCGCGTGCCCTCATTTTTGCGCCAGCACGCCGGCCATCGCGTCTCAGCTGGCGAGCGCCTTCTCGGCCCCGGTCGGTGGTGGAGGGCAGCCGGCGTGCCCCGTCTCCTCGTCCCCGGGCCTCACCCGCAATCGGACAGCCTCGCCGCCGCCCCGGGCTCCCGCCTCCCGGTCGGCCCCAGCTTCGCTGCTCCATACGGCCTTGCCGTAATCGGTGAGGGCTTGTTTCCTCTGCGTTTTTATTGTCTTAGTACTAGCAAATTTCCTCTAAATCCCTAACTATAACTGTTCTTTACTCTGATTTGATTTGTTAGCTAGTTATTGTTTGATCTTTTTCTTGATTTAGTTCAATTGATGCATCTTATAGATATATGCTGTAAAAATTAGGGCTGTGCTGGTCGATTATGTATGAATTATGTGTGATTTGGTTGTAGGATTATGAACAAAAAATATGGAGACTATTTGTATTGTAATTGAAGACGTATTATGCAATTTAGTAGCTGTGTATTGAATTATAGGGTATTTTTTTATGAAAACTTAACCGAATTGCTAAATCATTTTTACTGTCTCGCTTACGAAAATTTTGGATCGGCCTACCCTAGGCAAAAATCCTGGCTCTACCACTGCTTTTGACTCTACTTAAACCATAGTTAGACAAAAGTTACTAAATACAAATAAAAGTGCTATAATACCAAAAACCTAAAAAAATTTTCAAACTAAACAGAGCCATAATCTGGTGCAAAACTTCTCACTGCAATGCTGAACATCTGCCTGCCTGCTTCATCCTCGTGAAGTCGTCATGATACCTACTTTAACAGCCAGTCATCGGATAGATGCGACCGAGATAGCATATGGCACGTGCCACCAGGCCGCCGCCATACCATGTGAATCCTATCCGCAGGGCGCGTCAGCGTGACAGTAGAAGCGAGAAATTTCACCTCCTAATTTCTTGCACACTGAAATATCCTTATTTGGTTTTGATAATTGAGTGACAATTTAGGTGGACTAATATGTGTTTAAGTGTTGATTACACAGGTGATTAGTCCACAGGTACATATGTGTGAGCATCTATGTCATGGAGATGAAAATGGCTTGGAGATGATGCTTAACTCACACATATGATATGAAGGAGCTAAACGCATGAGACATGACATGGAGTCATGTGGCTAGGTGGAGAAGATCAAGACAAGGTTTCGCGTCGACGGACCGGTTGCAAGTGTGAAGGGCAAGTCGGGTGATGGCTTGGCGCCGATGGACCAACGCAACGGTGAAGAGCAAGCAAGTCAAGGATCGATGAACCAAAAGCCACGTGATGATATGAAGTGGATCATATCATTCATGAGGTGTTGGTGCATGTGTTGCACCTGCATCGATGGTGTCGGAGACGGTGATGAAGACGGAGATCGAAATGGAAAGCGCAAGGCAAAGGTATAACCTAGGGTATTTCCATTTCACCGGTCTAAGGTTGAGTTGAGAAGTGCTTGATCGGATTTAGGATAAATGGCCGTACTATCAAGAGGGGCAAACTTGTTTGCATATCGGTCATCTAGTGCGACTTGAGTGATCTAACTTGCATACGTTGCTAGGATTGAGTGGCGTGGTGAAAAGAGTGAAAAATCCTTTGAAAAATGTTTGTGAAAACCTAAGACACATGCACATGAGGTGTACACTTGTTGGTGTTAGCACATTTGCAAAGGTGGTGAAGTTTGGAGTTGAAAGGAGCTCAAAAAGAGCGTCGGACGCTGGCTTGGACAGGGCGTTGGACCATTGGTGTGAAGGATCCGACAGTCCCAGGCTCTGTGCAAATCTGTGGAAGCGTCGGACGCTCGGTTAACGAGCGTCGGACTATTGCCCGCTTCGGTCCGACGGTGACGAGCAGTGTTGGCGTGACGCGTGGCGTTCGGGAGAGCGTCGGACGCTAGAGTTTCGTCCGACGGCGAGCGTCGGACTGGAGTCCGACGGTTTCGAGCAAGTTGAAAACTCTCTGGAAGCGTCGGACCATGGTGATCATTGGTCCGACGGCTAACCGCGCGAGAGTCCGACGGTCGGCCGAGCTGTGGCCCGTCTGTGAGAGTCGGACGGTCCGACGCCTGGAGCAGTGCGCGCGTCGGACCATCAGCTTGAGCGTCCGACGGTTGGAAAAACGGCGCGAGAAATAGCCGTTGAGATCCAGCGGCTACGGTTGAATCCAGCTGACACGTGGCGGCCATCGAGAGCGTCGGACCGTGGGCTTTGGTCCGACGGTGGCGCGCTGGTTCGGTCCGACAGCCGTTTTCAGTTGGCAACGGCTCTTTTGAGCTGAGGGCTATAAATAGAGGGATGTGGCCGGCTGTTGGAAAGGTCTTGCACCTTGGGAATGTGTTTTCCTTGCTAGTGCATGGCTTTGTGCTCTCTAACTCACTAGTGTGCTTAGTGTTCATCCAATTGATCGCTAGTGAGTGATTCTAGTGCGTTGCATTGAGAGATTGCAAGAGTTGGCACTAGGTGATCGAGTTGCAAACCGGTGGTGCTTGTTACTCTTGGAGGTCGCCACCTCCTAGACGGCTTGGTGGCGAGAGTCTCCGTGGAAGCAAGCTAGGAGACTGTGCTTTGCTCCGGAGCAAGATTGTGAGGGATTGGAGCTCACCCCGCGGGAGATCGCAAAGAGCATCGCTAGTAGAGCGAGACGTGAAGAGCGACAAGTGGTCCGGCCGAGTCAAGTGCTAGAGCTTGTGGTAAGCACTCCACATGGGAGAGTGTGACTTGCGGGTCACCACTAGCAAGAGGACCGGCGGCAACCTTGGAGCTTGTCTCAACGGAGGACGTAGCTTGTGGCGACAAGTGAACCTCCGGGAAATAAATCACCGCGTCAACATCTTTCCATCCTTCGCGGTGGTTTGCTCCCTTCTACACAAGTTATTTATTTTGTGCATTACTTTACTTGTGTAGTTGTAGTTGCTCTTGTGAGACCGGTTAGCTTGTGTAGTTTGCCACTCACGTTCTTAGCTTGTGTAGCTTAGAACTAGTGTCTTGATTAGTTTGTGTAACTAAACAAGTTGCGCTTCTTGATTAGGATTGTGTATCCTTGTCATTGAGCACGTAGTGAGCTTAGGTGCTTAGTGTATTTTTGCTTGCTAGTTGGTAGGAGCTTCCCGGTGCTTAGAGTACTAGTGCTTAGGTTTGTGTGACCTTGCGCTAAAACGGTTTAGGGAAGCTCAAACTAGGCTTACACCTTTGCTTCTTGTTAGGATCTTTGGCAAGGTGCTTAGAGTCTTAGTTAGAGGGGTGAATTGTCGATAGAACCGATTAGGTTTTATTCCGCTGCGATTTATTTTTTGTCGGACTATTCACCCCCCTCTAGTCCGCCATCTCGACCCTACACGTGGTATCAAAGCTTGGTCTCTCATTTGTTGTCTTAACCGACCCGAGAGGATGGCGACGTATGGGCTAGATGTTGATTGTCCATGCATATTTGATGGCACACACTTTGCACGTTGGAGAAATTGGATGGAATGTAATATTAAATTTATTTCTCCTCAAATGTGGTGGATCGTAGATGTAGGCTTTTTCCCATGCGATTAATGAGGACAATCCTACTGAAGCGCAAGGGAAATGCTTACAACTCGGTTACCAAACTATTAACATGTTTTATTGAGCTTTGGATGATAGCATCTTCGGAAGGATCATGCATTTTGAGACTGCTCATGAAATTTGGGTGTATCTCAATGAAAACTATGGCAAGCTCCCCGAAGATGAAGATGATGCCAAAGACATGAAGCTTAGTGATCAAGAGCACATCCACAACTCCGTGATTGTGGAGAGTTACTCCTCCGCTTGGTCAAATGATGATGATGCTACCACAAGATCACTTGACAAGGGAGTTGATGAAACCACAAGTGAGGCACATGATGATTCTACCTCAAGCTCACTTGATGATGGCTACGAGAGTGATGCATCAACAAGCTCTTCAACCTCATCACATAGCTACAAGTCACTCGGTGGCGGCAAGGTATCACTTGGTAATGTGATTGTTGATTGTGATGATCCAAACTTTGAGCTTGTATGCAAACTCGTAAATGCCTTAAGAAAAGAGATGAACGAAACAAAGAATTTGACTAATGAAAACTCTTTTCTAAAGGACACATGTGAACAACAAAAGCATCTACTTTATGTCATGAGTTGTTCACATGAGGAGCTAAAATTGACTCATGAGAAGCTTAGTGTTGCTCATGAGAATTTGGTAAAAGACCATGTTTTTCTCACTAAGGAGCTTTCCAATGAAAAATCTAAAACTAGTGAGAGCTCATCACTTGGGTCAAATGATCAATCACATATTGCAACTAACCCTTGTGATGTAGGCATGAAGAATGTATCTGCCTCATGTGATGATATGCCTTGTTCTTCACTTTTATATACTTGTTCTACTTCTATGTCTTGTGAGACTAACCTTTTGAAAGAGAACAATGAGCTCAAAAGTCAAGTGAAGAACATGAGTGACAAAATAGAAAGGTGGAACAACTCAAGTGTCACCCTCAATAACATGTTCAAGAATACAAAAATTGTCGGTGACAAGAGTGGCCTTGGGTACATTAAAAAGAAATGGGACATGACCAAAGGTGAAAGAAAGAGAGCCAGAAAAGAGAAGAAGCAAGAGCGAGAAAGACTTGCTCATTTCATGTGCTTTATATGCCATGAAATGGGTCATCTAGCTTTGTCATGCCCTACCAAAGAGAATCCCAAGAAGAAAGAAGAGGAGAGGCTCACACATCCACAATGTCCCAAGTGTAGCACTAGAAGTAATATCCCTTCTACGTGCCTATACAAGAGATTTGTGAGGCCTCAACAAAAGCCACATGACAAGATACCCCAAGATCAAGTCAAGACCAACCATGAAGCATGCTATGGTGACTTGAGAAGAAGAAGACAAGAAGGAGTAACGGAAAAAGAAGGCATCCAACTCATATTCATGATGCCAAGTTGATGATGAGCAAGATTAAAAAGAAGAACAAGATGGCTCACATCAAGTGTTTCAAATGTGAAGATGTGGGTCACTTTGCCTCAAAGTGTCTTAACAAGCTTGAGAGGAAGGCTCAAGCAACCCAAGAAAGGTGAGGAAATGAGAAGCACAACATGAGCAAGAAAGAGAAGGCTCAAGCAAAGCAAAAGTGCTACTCATGCCGGGAAAGGGGACACATGGCTAATTCATGTCCCCTAGGTAACACTCCTAAGTCTATTTCAATTCATGCAAATAATTTACTTGGGAAGGATGACAATGGTACCTCATCGGTTGCTATTGCTAAACATCCCGCTATCCATACTAAGGCTAAGCCTAAGTATGTTGCTCCTAACTTGAGAGGACCCAAGCTTGTTTGGGTACCATCAAAAAGTGGATGAATGTGTGTAGGTACCATGGCATTGGAGGCTTAATTCAATTGTTATTCATATTGATCTTCACTTGTTAAATCAAGTCATGAAGCCTAGTGCATATCCTATTCCAATGCCAAGTCAAAAAGAAGTGAAGTCCAAGTTCTACAACATACAAGTGCAAAAGTCCAAGTTGTTGATGGTTCTTTGAATAATTATTTGATGACTTGCAAACAATTGAGTTGAAGCTTGCAAATGGATGATCACGAACTATCAAGGTATATAATTTGTTGATCAAACTTATTTGGATGCATATGAGTTGATTGAATTGGATAAATATGCATATGTTGCTTGCAATGAGAAGTTTGAATGGAATAATTGCTTAGTGATCAAATTTGAGTAGATTTGGTTGGATATGATCATAAGATGACTTTTAGTAAGTGGATTGAATGGATATATGTCTTATGAGAGTATTCAAGCTTGTTTACCTCAACTTTGGTTCAATTTGATGAAGAATAGCTCAATTGATCAAAATCTGTCCAAAATTACAAAACTGAGCTAGCTGTGAACAAAGCCATGTTTGAGTAATCAAAACTATTTGGATTGGCTTAAAAATTGATATACATGCTCTAGACTTATGGTGCAAGTTGCTGTGAATATCTCATAAGAATTGGATAAGGATTACTTTGGTTTTAGAGTAGTTCTTGTCAACTATAGTGCAGCAGTTTTTCAGCATGTAGCAGTATAGAGAAAAATAATGGTTGGCAGTCCATACTTGGTCAAATAAAGCTCAAATTTTTATGGCTGCTAGTAGACTCAAAGAAGGTCATCTCCACAAAATTTCATGGCAATTGGACATGTACATTGGGAGATATAGCATACTCATTAAAAGGTACAGAATCTGTCCAGAAGAGAGAATTATTGGAAATATTTGGTATCTCTTGCATTGAAGGGCTCTCAAGTTGGAATTATGATTACAAGTGGTTGAGAGTCTCAATTGTTTGGTTTTGGATCATGAAGATTGGTACTCAAGTGAAGGTCAAGACCAAGCAAAGAGAAGATGAAGCTTAAGTCCTAGTGATGATTAGAGAACAATTGGATAGAAAGAAAAGGACTTAAAGAAGTAGAAAGAAAAGGACTTAAAGAAGGAATTCAAGTTGATTATCATGTTAAGTCCTTAGATCAATCAAGTAAAGGCAATTCAAGTGAGTATTGAAGATGTTTCTTTAGAGAGATGTCACTTCTCCCGATTGTCGGGGTGTGCCGCCTTATGTAGGTAAACTAAGTGGGTGATGCTTGGATGGCTAATATGGAAGTGGTGATCCGGAGAATAATTGAATATGCTTAGTTGAAGCAAATCAAACGGGTCGATCTAGAGAGCAAGCAACAACCAAATGAGAAGAATTCATATATATATATATATATACATGTGGTATTCATGTTTATTCAAGTGGTATTTTCTCATGCAAGCTTGATCAAGAAAAGATGCAAGTTAACCACAACATTGAAGCTAGCACTTGATCATATGGGTGAAGAATAGAATTCATGACGATAATTGGTATTCACCAAGCTCTTCAAATGGACTTCACTATTGCTATTTTGGAGATTGATTGAAAATGACTATCCTCTACTCCGAGATAGCAAAGGTATCATTGTATGACATATGCATCCATATTTTGATAAGGACTTGATTAGAGCATATAGTCATACATAGATGAGCATTCATAAAAGATCAAATGATTTTAAGTTCATATGATGCCACTATTGCTTCTGTGTTTTGTTTGATCTAGTGGCTAAATATGACTTGTTCATGAGCATGTGAACCTAGTGTTTGATCTAGTTAAATAAGCAAATAGGATCTAATTCAACATAGGCAAGATAACCCCTAGTGGCATGAAGAAGTTTGTCTTTGGTTCAAACCGAGTTAGATTACTTGTGCAAATTTTGCTAGATTAAACTAATCAAGAAAAGAAGCTCATGCCAACAAGTTAAGTTCAAGAAGCACAATACAATAATAAAAATGGATATCAAGTTATTTGTTCACGTGATATTTATCTACACGTGGTATTTTCAAGTGGTATCCGACAAGATGTGCAATTGATCCTCAACTTTTAGTGATCATCAAGATGAAGACTTCCCACACAAAAAGAGCTCAAGTTCAAGTGGATGACCGATCATATGACATAGGGGAGATACTTATTCATTTGGTATCAAGAGATGGAAGGTCCTACATGTGGTATCTCATTCTATGGATGGTTTTCAAGTGGTGTCATTCCAACTCAAAAATGGTGGTGTCCATCAAATGTGCAAGGGTCTACCCTCAACATCCCTACCACACACCTTTGTCACAATAGAGTATTGACTTTTATGGAAATTGATGACAAAGGGGGAGAGATTTGGACAAAGATATGAAATCAAGAGTGTGGAAGAGAGATTGGATTACATGATCATGGGGGAGAGATTATCAAGATGGATAGAAATACGCAATGAACCATCATAGGCCGATGATGGGAGAGCAATAGGCCAACAAAAAGGATGATCCATAAGATTGACGATCAAAATTTTTGGACAAGAGAACCACACAAGTAGGGGGAGCAAGCTCATGGACATGATTGATTGCATTTGAAATGTGCATTTTCATATGCTTGCTTGCATTTGCATTTAGTTTATTTACATATGGTTTCTTACTTGTGCGGTGTATGCTAGTATAGGTTTGAATGATGATTTGATAACTAGTATGCATAGGTTGTTAGCTAGACTTATGTTTTTCAAGTATTTACTAGAACCTTGCTTATAATGTTGATCTCACGGGGTATCTAGTATTTTTGCTTGTCTAGCTAAATATGATGCTAAGGATGGACTTAATGATGCAACTTCAATTAGCTTCAAGCAATTGGTATCGAGCAATTGGTATCACGCTACAAAGGTTTATTCTATGCACCTTAGCATCACTTAGTAGTGTTGCCACTCCCACAAATCTCATATTTATGCATGTATGAAAATTTGAAACCAAACCATTTGAGCACACATGTAGGGGGAGTTAACACTACCAAGTCGGGTTTTATGAAGCTTATCCAAGTCTAAAGATTTGAGCTTAAAGATGGATAAGTAACGTAAAATCCAACCCAAGTTAGTAATTTACACTTATGTGAAGAGCTAACTTGGTTAATGCGCTTAATTTCCATATCTTTGTAGAGTTGTCATCAATTACCAAAAAGGGGGAGATTGAAAGGTCCTTGTTTGGTTTTGGTAATTGAGTGACAACTTGGTGGACTAATATGTGTTTAAGTGTTGATTACACAGGTGATTAGTCCACAGGTACATGTGTGTGAGCATCTATGCCATGGAGGTGAAAATGGCTTGGAGATGATGCTTAACTCATACATATGGTATGAAGGAGCTAAATGCATGAGACATGACATGGAGTCATGTGGCTAGGTGGAGAAGATCAAGACAAGGCTTCGCGTCGACGGACTAGTTGCAAGTGTGAAGGGCAAGTCGGGTGATGGCTTGGCGTCGATGGATCAACGCAACGGTGAAGAGTAAGCAAGTCAAGGATCGATGAACCAAAAGCCACGTGATGATATGAAGTGGATCATATCATTCATGAGGTGTTGGTGCATGTGTTGCACCGGCATCGAAGGTGTCGGAGACGGTGATGAAGACGGAGATCGAAATGGAAAGCGCAAGGCAAAGGTATAACCTAGGGTATTTCCATTTCACCGGTCTAAGGTTGAGTTGAGAAGTGCTTGATCGGATTTAGGATAAATGGCCGTACTATCAAGAGGGGCAAACTTGTTTGCATATCGGTCATCTAGTGCGACTTGAGTGATCTAACTTGCATACGTTGCTAGGATCGAGTGGCGTGGTGAAAAGAGTGAAAAATCCTTTGAAAAATGTTTGTGAAAAGCTAACACACATGCACATGAGGTGTACACTTGTTGGTGTTAGCACATTTGCAAAGGTGGTGAAGTTTGGAGTTGAAAGGAGCTCAAAAAAAGCGTCGGACGCTGGCTTGGACAGGGCGTCGGACCATTGGTGTGAAGGATCCGACAGTCCCAGGCTCTGTGCAAATCTGTGGAAGCGTCGGACGCTCGGTTAACGAGCGTCGGACTATTGCCCGCTTCGGTTCGACGGTGACGAGCAGTGTTGGCGTGACGCGTGGCGTTCGGGAGAGCGTCGGACGCTAGAGTTTCGTCCGACGGCGAGCGTCGGACTGGAGTCCGACGGTTTCGAGCGAGTTGAAAACTCTCTGGAAGCGTCGGACCGTGGTGATCATTGGTCCGACGGCTAACCGCGCGAGAGTCCGACGGTTGGCCGAGCTGTGGCCCGTCTGTGAGAGTCGGACGGTCCGACGCCTGGAGCAGTGCGCGCGTCGGACCATCAGCTTGAGCGTCCGACGGTTGGAAAAACGGCGCGAGAAATAGCCGTTGAGATCCAGCGGCTACGGTTGAATCCAGCTGACACGTGGTGGCCATCGAGAGCGTCGGACCGTGGGCTTTGGTCCGACGGTGGCGCGCTGGTTCGGTCCGACGGCCGTTTTCAGTTGGCAACGGCTCTTTTGAGCTGAGGTCTATAAATAGAGGGATGTGACCGGCTGTTGGAAAGGTCTTGCACCTTGGGAATGTGTTTCCCTTGCTAGTGCATGGCTTTGTGCTCTCTAACTCACTAGTGTGCTTAGTGTTCATCCAATTGATCGCTAGTCAGTGATTCTAGTGCGTTGGATTGAGAGATTGCAAGAGTTGGCACTAGGTGATCGAGTTGCAAGCCGGTGGTGCTTGTTACTCTTGGAGGTCGCCACCTCCTAGACGGCTTGGTGGCGAGAGTCTCCGTGGAAGCAAGCTAGGAGACTGTGCTTTGCTCCGGAGCAAGATTGTGAGGGATTGGAGCTCACCCCGCGGGAGATCGCAAAGAGCATCGCTAGTAGAGCGAGACGTGAAGAGCGACAAGTGGTCCGGCCGAGTCAAGTGCTAGAGCTTGTGGTAAGCACTCCACATGGGAGAGTGTGACTTGCGGGTCACCACTAGCAAGAGGACCGGCGGCAACCTTGGAGCTTGTCTCAACGGAGGACGTAGCTTGTGGCGACAAGTGAACCTCCGGGAAATAAATCACCGCGTCAACATCTTCCCATCCTTCGCGGTGGTTTGCTCCCTTCTACACAAGTTATTTATTTTGTGCATTACTTTACTTGTGTAGTTGTAGTTGCTCTTGTGAGACCGATTAGCTTGTGTAGTTTGCCACTCACGTTCTTAGTTTGTGTAGCTTAGAACTAGTGTCTTGATTAGTTTGTGTAACTAATCAAGTTCCGCTCCTTGATTAGGATTGTGTATCCTTGTCATTGAGCACGTAGTGAGCTTAGGTGCTTAGTGCATTTTTGCTTGCTAGTTGGTAGGAGCTCCCCGGTGCTTAGAGTACTAGTGCTTAGGTTTGTGTGACCTTGCGCTAAAACGGTTTAGGGAAGCTCAAACTAGGCTTGCACCTTTACTTCTTGCTAGGATCATTGGCAAGGTGCTTAGAGTCTTAGTTAGAGGGGTGAATTGTCGATAGAACCGATTAGGTTTTATTCCGCTGCGATTTATTTTTTGTCGGACTATTCACCCCCCTCTAGTCCGCCATCTCGACCCTACACGTGGTATCAAAGCTTGGTCTCTCATTTGTTGTCTTAACCGACCCGAGAGGATGGCGACGTATGGGCTAGATGTTGATTGTCCATGCATATTTGATGGCACACACTTTGCACGTTGGAGAAATTGGATGGAATGTAATATTAAATTTATTTCTCCTCAAATGTGGTGGATCGTAGATGTAGGCTTTTCCCATGCGATTAATGAGGACAATCCTACTGAAGCGCAAGGGAAATGCTTACAACTCGGTTACCAAACTATTAACATGTTTTATTGAGCTTTGGATGATAGCATCTTCGGAAGGATCATGCATTTTGAGACTGCTCATGAAATTTGGGTGTATCTCAATGAAAACTATGGCAAGCTCCCCGAAGATGAAGATGATGCCAAAGACATGAAGCTTAGTGATCAAGAGCACATCCACAACTCCGTGATTGTGGAGAGTTACTCCTCCGCTTGGTCAAATGATGATGATGCTACCACAAGATCACTTGACAAGGGAGTTGATGAAACCACAAGTGAGGCACATGATGATTCTACCTCAAGCTCACTTGATGATGGCTACGAGAGTGATGCATCAACAAGCTCTTCAACCTCATCACATAGCTACAAGTCACTCGGTGGCGGCAAGGTATCACTTGGTAATGTGATTGCTGATTGTGATGATCCAAACTTTGAGCTTGTATGCAAACTCGTAAATGCCTTAAGAAAAGAGATGAACGAAACAAAGAATTTGACTAATGAAAACTCTTTTCTAAAGGACACATGTGAACAACAAAAGCAACTACTTTATGTCATGAGTTGTTCACATGAGGAGCTAAAATTGACTCATGAGAAGCTTAGTGTTGCTCATGAGAATTTGGTAAAAGACCATGCTTTTCTCACTAAGGAGCTTTCCAATGAAAAATCTAAAACTAGTGAGAGCTCATCACTTGGGTCAAATAATCAATCACATATTGCAACTAACCCTTGTGATGTAGGCATGAAGAATGTATCTGCCTCATGTGATGATATGCCTTGTTCTTCACTTTTATATACTTGTTCTACTTCTATGTCTTGTGAGACTAACCTTTTGAAAGAGAACAATGAGCTCAAAAGTCAAGTGAAGAACATGAGTGACAAAATAGAAAGGTGGAACAACTCAAGTGTCACCCTCAATAACATGTTCAAGAATACAAAAATTGTCGGTGACAAGAGTGGCCTTGGGTACATTAAAAAGAAATGGGACATGACCAAAGGTGAAAGAAAGAGAGCCAGAAAAGAGAAGAAGCAAGAGCGAGAAAGACTTGCTCATTTCATGTGCTTTATATGCCATGAAATGGGTCATCTAGCTTTGTCATGCCCTACCAAAGAGAAGCCCAAGAAGAAAGAAGAGGAGAGGCTCACACATCCACAATGTCCCAAGTGTAGCACTAGAAGTAATATCCCTTCTACGTGCCTATACAAGAGATTTGTGAGGCCTCAACAAAAGCCACATGACAAGATACCCCAAGATCAAGTCAAGACCAACCATGAAGCATGCTATGGTGACTTGAGAAGAAGAAGACAAGAAGGAGTAATGGAAGAAGAAGGCATCCAACTCATATTCATGATGCCAAGTTGATGATGAGCAAGATTAAAAAGAAGAACAAGATGGCTCACATCAAGTGTTTCAAATGTGAAGATGTGGGTCACTTTGCCTCAAAGTGTCTTAACAAGCTTGAGAGGAAGGCTCAAGCAACCCAAGAAAGGTGAGGAAATGAGAAGCACAACATGAGCAAGAAAGAGAAGACTCAAGCAAAGCAAAAGTGCTACTCATGCCGGGAAAGGGGACACATGGCTAATTCATGTCCCCTAGGTAACACTCCTAAGTCTATTTCAATTCATGCAAATAATTTACTTGGGAAGGATGACAATGGTACCTCATCGGTTGCTATTGCTAAACATCCCGCTATCCATACTAAGGCTAAGCCTAAGTATGTTGCTCCTAACTTGAGAGGACCCAAGCTTGTTTGGGTACCATCAAAAAGTGGATGAATGTGTGTAGGTACCATGGCATTGGAGGCTTAATTCAATTGTTATTCATATTGATCTTCACTTGTTAAATCAAGTCATGAAGCCTAGTGCATATCCTATTCCAATGCCAAGTCAAAAAGAAGTGAAGTCCAAGTTCTACAACATACAAGTGCAAAAGTCCAAGTTGTTGATGGTTCTTTGAATAATTATTTGATGACTTGCAAACAATTGAGTTGAAGCTTGCAAATGGATGATCACGAACTATCAAGGTATATCATTTGTTGATCAAACTTATTTGGATGCATATGAGTTGATTGAATTGGATAAATATGCATATGTTGCTTGCAATGAGAAGTTTGAATGGAATAATTGCTTAGTGATCAAATTTGAGTAGATTTGGTTGGATATGATCATAAGATGACTTTTAGTAAGTGGATTGAATGGATATATGTCTTATGAGAGTATTCAAGCTTGTTTACCTCAACTTTGGTTCAATTTGATGAAGAATAGCTCAATTGATCAAAATCTGTCCAAAATTACAAAACTGAGCTAGCTGTGAACAAAGCCATGTTTGAGTAATCAAAACTATTTGGATTGGCTTAAAAATTGATATACATGCTCTAGACTTATGGTGCAAGTTGCTGTGAATATCTCATAAGAATTGGATAAGGATTACTTTGGTTTTAGAGTAGTTCTTGTCAACTATAGTGCAGCAGTTTTTCAGCATGTAGCAGTATAGAGAAAAATAATGGTTGGCAGTCCATACTTGGTCAAATAAAGCTCAAATTTTTATGGCTGCTAGTAGACTCAAAGAAGGTCATCTCCACAAAATTTCATGGCAATTGGACATGTACATTGGGAGATATAGCATACTCATTAAAAGGTACAGAATCTGTCCAGAAGAGAGAATTATTAGAAATATTTGGTATCTCTTGCATTGAAGGGCTCTCAAGTTGGAATTATGATTACAAGTGATTGAGAGTCTCAATTGTTTGGTTTTGGATCATGAAGATTGGTACTCAAGTGAAGGTCAAGACCAAGCAAAGAGAAGATGAAGCTTAAGTCCTAGTGATGATTAGAGAACAATTGGATAGAAAGAAAAGGACTTAAAGAAGTAGAAAGAAAAGGACTTAAAGAAGGAATTCAAGTTGATTATCATGTTAAGTCCTTAGATCAATCAAGGAAAGGCAATTCAAGTGAGTATTGAAGATGTTTCTTTAGAGAGATGTCACTTCTCCCGATTGTCGGGGTGTGCCGCCTTATGTAGGTAAACTAAGTGGGTGATGCTTGGATGGCTAATATGGAAGTGGTGATCCGGAGAATAATTGAATATGCTTAGTTGAAGCAAATCAAACGGGTCGATCTAGAGAGCAAGCAACAACCAAATGAGAAGAATTCATATATATATATATATATATATATATATATATATACATGTGGTATTCATGTTTATTCAAGTGGTATTTTCTCATGCAAGCTTGATCAAGAAAAGATGCAAGTTAACCACAACATTGAAGCTAGCACTTGATCATATGGGTGAAGAATAGAATTCATGACGATAATTGGTATTCACCAAGCTCTTCAAATGGACTTCACTATTGCTATTTTGGAGATTGATTGAAAATGACTATCCTCTACTCCGAGATAGCAAAGGTATCATTGTATAACATATGCATCCATATTTTGATAAGGACTTGATTAGAGCATATAGTCATACATAGATGAGCATTCATAAAAAATCAAATGATTTTAAGTTCATATGATGCCACTATTGCTTCTGTGTTTTGTTTGATCTAGTGGCTAAATATGACTTGTACATCAGCATGTGAACCTAGTGTTTGATCTAGTTAAATAAGCAAATAGGATCTAATTCAACATAGGCAAGATAACCCCTAGTGGCATGAAGAAGTTTGTCTTTGGTTCAAACCGAGTTAGATTACTTGTGCAAATTTTGCTAGATTAAACTAATCAAGAAAAGAAGCTCATGCCAACAAGTTAAGTTCAAGAAGCACAATACAATAATAAAAATGGATATCAAGTTATTTGTTCACGTGATATTTATCTACACGTGGTATTTTCAAGTGGTATCCGACAAGATGTGCAATTGATCCTCAACTTTTAGTGATCATCAAGATGAAGACTTCCCACAGAAAAAGAGCTCAAGTTCAAGTGGATGACCAATCATATGACATAGGGGAGATACTTATTCATTTGGTATCAAGAGATGGAAGGTCCTACATGTGGTATCTCATTCTATGGATGGTTTTCAAGTGGTGTCATTCCAACTCAAAAATGGTGGTGTCCATCAAATGTGCAAGAGTCTACCCTCAACATCCCTACCACACACCTTTGTCACAATAGAGTATTGACTTTTATGGAAATTGATGACAAAGGGGGAGAGATTTGGACAAAGATATGAAATCAAGAGTGTGGAAGAGAGATTGGATTACATGATCATGGGGGAGAGATTATCAAGATGGATGGAAATACGCAATGAACCATCATAGGCCGATGATGGGAGAGCAATAGGCCAACAGAAAGGATGATCCATAAGATTGACGATCAAAATTCTTGGACAAGAGAACCACACAAGTAGGGGGAGCAAGCTCATGGACATGATTGATTGCATTTGAAATGTGCATTTTCATATGCTTGCTTGCATTTGCATTTAGTTTATTTACATATGGTTTCTTACTTGTGCGGTGTATGCTAGTATAGGTTTGAATGATGATTTGATAACTAGTATGCATAGGTTGTTAGCTAGACTTATGTTTTTCAAGTATTTACTAGAACCTTGCTTATAATGTTGATCTCACGGGGTATCTAGTATTTTTGCTTGTCTAGCTAAATATGATGCTAAGGATGGACTTAATGATGCAACTTCAATTAGCTTCAAGCAATTGGTATCGAGCAATTGGTATCACGCTACAAAGGTTTATTCTATGCACCTTAGCATCACTTAGTAGTGTTGCCACTCCCACAAATCTCATATTTATACATGTGTGTGAGCATCTATGCCATGGAGGTGAAAATGGCTTGGAGATGATGCTTAACTCATACATATGGTATGAAGGAGCTAAACGCATGAGACATGACATGGAGTCATGTGGCTAGGTGGAGAAGATCAAGACAAGGCTTCGCGTCGACGGACCAGTTGCAAGTGTGAAGGGCAAGTCGGGTGATGGCTTGGCGCCGATGGACCAACGCAACGGTGAAGAGTAAGCAAGTCAAGGATCGATGAACCAAAAGCCACGTGATGATATGAAGTGGATCATATCATTCATGAGGTGTTGGTGCATGTGTTGCACCGGCATCGAAGGTGTCGGAGACGGTGATGAAGACGGAGATCGAAATGGAAAGCGCAAGGCAAAGGTATAACCTAGGGTATTTCCATTTCACCGGTCTAAGGTTGAGTTGAGAAGTGCTTGATCGGATTTAGGATAAATGGCCGTACTATCAAGAGGGGCAAACTTGTTTGCATATCGGTCATCTAGTGCGACTTGAGTGATCTAACTTGCATACGTTGCTAGGATCGAGTGGCGTGGTGAAAAGAGTGAAAAATCCTTTGAAAAATGTTTGTGAAAAGCTAACACACATGCACATGAGGTGTACACTTGTTGGTGTTAGCACATTTGCAAAGGTGGTGAAGTTTGGAGTTGAAAGGAGCTCAAAAAGAGCGTCGGACGCTGGCTTGGACAGGGCGTCGGACCATTGGTGTGAAGGATCCGACAGTCCCAGGCTCTGTGCAAATCTGTGGAAGCGTCGGACGCTCAGTTAACGAGCGTCGGACTATTGCCCGCTTCGGTCCGACGGTGACGAGCAGTGTTGGCGTGACGCGTGGCGTTCGGGAGAGCGTCGGACGCTAGAGTTTCGTCCGACGGCGAGCGTCGGACTGGAGTCCGACGGTTTCGAGCGAGTTGAAAACTCTCTGGAAGCGTCGGACCGTGGTGATCATTGGTCCGACGGCTAACCGCGCGAGAGTCCGACGGTTGGCCGAGCTGTGGCCCGTCTGTGAGAGTCGGACGGTCCGACGCCTGGAGCAGTGCGCGCGTCGGACCATCAGCTTGAGCGTCCGACGTTTGGAAAAACGGCGCGAGAAATAGCCGTTGAGACACAGCGGCTACGGTTGAATCCAGCTGACACGTGGCGGCCATCGAGAGCGTCGGACCGTGGGCTTTGGTCCGACGGTGGCGCGCTGGTTCGGTCCGACGGCCGTTTTCAGTTGGCAACGGCTCTTTTGAGCTGAGGGCTATAAATAAAGGGATGTGGCCGGCTGTTGGAAAGGTCTTGCACCTTGGGAATGTGTTTCCCTTGCTAGTGCATGGCTTTGTGCTCTCTAACTCACTAGTGTGCTTAGTGTTCATCCAATTGATCGCTAGTGAGTGATTCTAGTGCGTTGCATTGAGAGATTGCAAGAGTTGGCACTAGGTGATCGAGTTGCAAGCCGGTGGTGCTTGTTACTCTTGGAGGTCGCCACCTCCTAGACGGCTTGGTGGCGAGAGTCTCCTTGGAAGCAAGCTAGGAGATTGTGCTTTGCTCCAGAGCAAGATTGTGAGGGATTGGAGCTCACCCCGCGGGAGATCGCAAAGAGCATCGCTAGTAGAGCGAGACGTGAAGAGCGACAAGTGGTCCGGCCGAGTCAAGTGCTAGAGCTTGTGGTAAGCACTCCACGTGGGAGAGTGTGACTTGCGGGTCACCACTAGCAAGAGGACCGGCGGGAACCTTAGAGCTTGTCTCAACGGAGGACGTAGCTTGTGGCGACAAGTGAACCTCTGGGAAATAAATCACCGCGTCAACATTTTCCCATCCTTCGCGGTGGTTTGCTCCCTTCTACACAAGTTATTTATTTTGTGCATTACTTTACTTGTGTAGTTGTACTTGCTCTTGTGAGACCGGTTAGCTTGTGTAGCTTGCCACTCACGTTCTTAGCTTGTGTAGCTTAGAACTAGTGTCTTGATTAGTTTGTGTAACTAATCAAGTTCCGCTCCTTGATTAGGATTGTGTATCCTTGTCATTGAGCACGTAGTGAGCTTAGGTGCTTAGTGCATTTTTACTTGCTAGTTGGTAGGAGCTCCCCGGTGCTTAAAGTACTAGTGCTTAGGTTTGTGTGACCTTGCGCTAAAACGGTTTAGGGAAGATCAAGCTAGGCTTGCACCTTTGCTTCTTGTTAGGATCTTTGGCAAGGTGCTTAGAGTCTTAGTTAGAGGGGTGAATTGTCGCTAGAACCGATTAGATTTTATTCCGCTGCGATTTATTTTTTGTCGGACTATTCACCCCCCTCTAGTCCGCCATCTCGACCCTACACACACGCATGAAACTTTAATATGAAAAAGATTTCTCTTATAATGTAAAGTTTCATAGTATGATTTTTCTGTTATTTTACTATTCATAGATCATACGTGTCCCTATTATCTCTCTTCTTCGCATAAAAAATGTGATAAAACGAAATAAGGGCCTCAGTAAAGGTTCCAGGACGTTCCCAATATTTTGGAAAGGACACGTTTCATGGGGAAACGTTTCCCTTCTCTCTCCTCTCAGTTAAAAAAATGATGTAGCACCCTATTTAATATGCATGAAACCCTATTGAGATTGGCCTAACACGTACTCCCTCCGTAAAAAAAAACATGCAACTAAGGGTTATGTGCCAGATAAAATAGTTCACGTTTGACCAAGTTTCTAGAAAATAATATCCGTATTTATGGCTTTAAACTAATATATTATGAATCCGCATTTCATAATTAATATAATGGTGTTTATTTGATATTATAAATACTTATAATCTTTTATTTATAATTGGTACATTAAAACATTTTACTATACTAGAATTAAATGTTTTTTTTGACGGGGATATCTTAAAATTACGTGAGATTTGTATCTATATTATGAGCCATTGCTAAAGTTAATATTATTGGAGATGTTACCTTAGATCTACTGAGAGCATCTTCAATAATACCCCATATCCTTTTTCCATCCATGATTTTTAGAAAAAAGAAAAAAATCATCTTTAACAATATCACATACCTTTTCCCCATTTTTTGACAATTGACAAATAGACCACCATCATGCGTAAAAATGCACACAACCTTTCTAGCGCTCATCGGTCTTCTTCGCGCCATTTTCTCGGTCAATCTGAAGGTGAAAGGGTGTGTGATACGCCATGAATTCCCGATCTTCACAACGTAGGTTCAATCTCCAGATAACTAGCTTCAAGAAGCCAAGATAACTTGCTGCAAGCAGCGATAACTAGTGCAACCTGACGAATAAAACTCGAAGCCAACCACTGTCTTTAACCGGCAACCTGAATCGATGATTCGTCCAACCACACTCTCAAGAAACCAACCAATACAACCTACAATCAATCAAGGAGAACCTTAAAGGGAGTAGGAGCACCAATTGGGAGCAGATGAAGCCGCCATTTATGTAAATCCCGCGAAGGAAATCACAAGAGCAAAGGGGTAGAGACAACTCTCTGATTTTGTTAGCACATAGTTGAACAAAGTGGTTCTATATTTTCATTATCAAAATCATAATCTTCATTTACAATGAGTATATGGTGTATTTATACTAGCAACAGCCCTGCTAGATAGTTGGAAACACGAAATGAATGTGAAAAGATCAACAATGTGAAAGGTCCTCCACGAAATCTGCTCCTGGAGAGTTCCCACGTGGCTGTTGGACTCTATGCAGTCTTCAATGTTTTGGCAATAACTCTTTCTAGGAAATTCCAAATGATACACCGTTTGTTGCGTTGGAAAGTTGACTTGATAGGCTTTCACACCATGTATACCATACCCTACGAAATATTGTAGAATGGTACAGTATTGCACGTCAAGTTAGACATCGGGCAGACTGTTATTGCTCTGACCAGTCAGCACAAAAACTGATCGGGAGCCCAAACGGCAGATCCCAACTGATCGGGGGTAGTACTACTGAAAACTAGACTTCTCAAGCTTTCCAACAAGTACTCATGCACCTTCATAGCTTTTGGGAATCAACAGTTATGAATTTTTCTTTCGGACGGTTCTGCAGGGCTGAACTGGCTCGACTGCAGTTCTTCTCGGTAGTTATCTGTTTGTGTACTCTTGACGTCCTCCTTTGTGAATCTAAGTCATATAAATAGAGAACATTTAGGTAGAATAATATTCTTATTAATCTTAGAATTAATTTTATAAAGTAGCGCGTGCACCTTTCATTATAGTTGCTCTTCATGGTAAAGCAAGCACTAGTCCGGCTTGGATGACATCGTGCTCGGAGTTCCACTTCGCCTGAACCTAGTGATCGGTGTAGTTGAGGTCGTGGTCGGAGTGATTGACATTGTGGTCGGAGTGATGGGCGCGCTGGTCGGAGTGACTGATGTCGTGGTCGGAATGATGGGCGCGCTGGTCGGGGTGGGCGACGTAGTGATCGGAGTGTTTGGCCTGGTGGTCGGCGTGGTCATATCAGTGTGGGAAAGAATAGAGAGTAGGAAAGGGTTCCTAATGCAAATGTATGAGAGAGAAAGAATATATAAAAGTGGTTATGATAATTCAGAAATAATATAGAATTCCTGATGTAAAATTGTAGCACCTAAGCCATTCAAAGGACTAGCTAGCAAGCAAACGAAGCAACAAGGTAAAAAACGGAGGAGCTTCGAACTTTATACATTTGCCTTGGAAGATGGAACCAATCACCGGGAGAAATCTAAACACTCACTCAAAGGTGAGGATCACAATTTGACACGAGATTTATCTTCGGGGTTCACGTGCTTGCCGACACCTACGTCCCCGTTGTGTTGACTTCAACCGATGGTCCGGTGGCTAGTCAGTACCACATACCAGGCCTACACAAGGCGCCACAAGTACCTACGATAGAGGAAATTGCTCAATGACACGAGAAATCCACTAATGTAGCCTTTGAGCACTCCGCTCGGGATAGACACAAACCCCTCACAATCACCGGTGTGAGCAAGCACAATCACGAAGCTTCTCCACACCTTCCACCTCCAAACCGGCTAGATGATGACAATCACCAAGAGTAACAAGAACTACTCCGCCACCAATCCACCAAGTGCTTCTAGATGCAAGAGATGAAGAACACTACACTTGGATCACTCTCTCTTAATCAAAATCATAAGTTGAATCAAGATGAGAGAACTAGAGGGAGTGAGCTAAGCTCACAAGAGGCTTAGGAAGATCAAAATGTGCAAGAGAGATGTCCCAAGCCAGCCACACTTCTATTTATAGTGCCCTCTGAAAAACTAGCCATTATGCACTTTCTGCAAGGGCATGGGACGCGCCCAGAGAACGCTCCAGCATCCGGTGAACGGATGCCATTCACATGTCAACTCCTTTGAACATCGCTCATTAGATTCCAACAGTCGAAACACGCACGCAAACTGTTAATGTTGCACCGTCCGGTGAACAACAACAGAGAAAGACCCAAGGCTGCGCAGTTTTCACCCGAGAGCTACAGCCGATCACCAGACGCGTCTGGTGAAGGGCCACCAGACGCCCCAGCATCCGTTGCACTCACTGTTGCTGCTCACACCCGATGCACATTCGTCTTCACCGGATGTGACCTTGACACTGTTCACGCATCCGGTGTGAGAACATAGAGGTTTCAGAGAGTACAAATGCGTCCGGTGCACACTCACCGAACGCACCAGCGTTCAATGCACTCTGCTACACCGAGTCTGAGTTAGTCATCGGACACTCTGACACGCTGTCCAATGCAGCTTCCGGTGCAAGATTTTTTAAGAGAACCCAAATCCTCTCTAACTCACAAACTACATCCCCTTTTGCAAATGTGCTAACACCATGATAATCTATCACTTGTGCAATGTGTGTTAGCTTTTGAAATCACTTTCCAAGACGATGTTAGCTCACTCTAGGTTAGATTGCAAGTGTATGCAAGAGTTATGCAACCTAAAACACTTCATGACCGAGTCACGATGCAATTCCCCTCTTAATAGTTCGTTCCTCTATCCTAAATGTGATCGCTCTCGCTAAAAGCCTTGATCCTTAAAACAAAGAGCTATTTTTCTTTTTACCTTAGCCTCTAACTCCTTGTCTCTTATCTTTCTCCATTTCACCACTTGATCTTCATTTGAGCTCCATGTCATCACCTTCCTTGATATCACCTACCTTTCTTAAAGCTACAAACTTAGCAATATAGGTAAGTGACTAGATTTCATCAATTGCCAAAACCAAACTAGGGCTTTTCAACCGGACGCTGGTTCAAAGCGTCCGGTGGCTTGAGCCAGAGACAACCCTTACACCGGATGCTGAAGAGAAGCCACCGGACACGACGGGCACATGGTGCGAGCGTCTGGTGCACAGAAGGCACATCGGAGACCCACTTGTGCGTGAGGAAGGCCTGGGGCTACCATGGAGTGACCCGACCGAGAGCTTGGCCCTTGTGAGGGACTCTAACGAGAACTAGAGGGAAGTTTAAGCACTTCTCGATACCTCGGTAAAAATACCGGAGTCATCGACGAGAGTTTGCATCTATAACTTATCTTTATCTTCCGCATTTACGTTACTACCTTGGTTGTGTAATTTACCTTTTCTATCTTAGTTGATAGGATAGTTAATAGGATTGGAACTTAGATTACATAACTCTTTTGTTTTGCAGTAGAGATATCAACACACTTAGCAAAACCTTAGTTCTACATTGGATAGTTTATTTATTGCGTAGGTTTTGATAAGGTTAGAAAAAAGAGATCATAATTTAGAAGTAGAGTTTTAAGTTGCCTAATTCACCTCCTCTTAGACGTCATGATCCTTTCAGAGATGACCTTTTTTCCTCCTAATATTTTTTTAGGAGTTGTAAAACTACATGATTTTAGGAGAGGATACTATGGATAAGTTTTTGTTACACAGGAGTTGGTCTCCTCCAAGGCCGTATGGACAGGCATCGGCAGATGGCGGTGCGCGTATACGAAGCGTCCACTAGTTTGCATACTCGATGTAACCATTTTTTTTCACAAAAATTGGCAGAATCCTCGCAACACACACCATTTCACCAGCACATCCTTGTTTTCAGGTAAACAGACGTGCCTTTTTCCATAAAAAAAACACGAATTTACCAAACTAGAACACCTACTAGTTACCAAGTGGCTCTTAGGCAAGAAAGAAAGATATTCCCCAAGCCCAGCTAAACTCCAATACATCTCCTCAAAGGAGATTCATGGTGACCATCAAATACAATTTAAACATCAAAATGCTTTAATCCTAGAAAGGTTGGTCAACCCTTTTTTTTTGGGTGTTTTTACATTGTTAGTATATACCATCCTTAAGACGTACTATGGCAATGTTTCGATATATTTTCCGGTTTAATTTCTAACTTGTTAATTTTTTGATGAGTTTTAAAACCAAAATATGTAAGGTTTCCCCTTGTGAAACAACATTTAGGGCCTGTTTGGGACTACTCTGCTTTAATTTTTTTCAGCTCTGCTCCACCAACTCTACCCTAGAACAGCTATAGTCTGGAGTTTATGGAGTAGGTGTACGTGTTTGGCCGGTAGCTTTGCTCTGGCTCTGTAATTTATGCCCTTGAGAACGTCCACCGATCCAAGTACTCCCTATGTCCCATTGAATATGTAATTATGTGAAGCGTGTCGGTCAAACTAAGTCAATTTTAATCAAGTTTATAGCAAAAAGTATTAGCATTTATGTCTCGAAATAAATTTATTATGAAAATATATTTCATAAACAATCTAAAGGTATTTATTTTGTCTCATAAGACTTAGTATTTTTTCATATAATTTTAATTAAAGCTTACGATGGTTGATTCCTCAAAATGCAAGAATTAGATATTTTTTTTGAGGTGAACGGGAGGGGGGCGCCCCCTACTGATTTTGATTGAATTTAAAACATACAAAGTTCTTACAAGTGTGGTCACAATACATAAAAGGTAAAGAAGAAAATCATAAAGATTACACAGAATTGTCTAGCCATAACTGAATTCTAGTCTTGATATCCTCCTTGGCTCTGAGCTTAACTCTAGCCAATTCCTGCTTGAAGGCAAGCTTACATGCTCGTAGCGAGTGGGTCTGATTCCTGAATATCACATCATTCCTTACTGCCCAAATGCCCCAAATCATAGCAATTATGATTTCCATGAAGAAAGATTTGTTGATTTGTTGTCTGAAACTGACGACTGAATCTAGGAGATTGTTTGTTATGGCAGTGGCTAGACCAATCATGTTCCAGCATGCAGCAGCAAAAGGACAATCAAAGAATAAGTGCTGAGCCGACTCTACAGCGCTTAACGGACATAGCACACAGTTATAGCTTGGAAGATCCATGTGTCTCCTGAGCAGGACCTCCCTGGTATTGACTCTGTCTTTCATTAGTAACCAGAAGAAAACCTTTCTTTTTGGCAGGCAATAAGATTTCCAGAGCCAATTATAACATGGGTGAACAGCAACTTGGCCAAGCAAATGAGAGTAAGCTTTGCTTGATTTAAAAGTAGAGGAATTCCAAATATATGACCAGACATCAGGAGTTTGAGTGAGGTTGAAATTCAGTAACATTGCCTGCATTTCCTGGAATTGTCCAAAAGCCTCAATTGAAAGTGGCAAGTCGAACAGAGACTCTCTGTCACCATTTGATGCTATATGCCTCACTGAAGAGTTTGAATCCCTTGCAAAAGAGAAGAGATGTGGCCACTGCAATTGAAGGGGAACTCCATGCAGAACATCAGACCAGAAGAAAACTATGGATCCATCACCCACAGTGGCAGAGGCAAGACCCTTAAAAGTGTCCAGGCTCTTGAGGATGTCTCTCCACTAGAAGGATCCTCTCCTAGCATTTATCAGCATTATGTCATTGTTATAGTAAAAATTCCAGACCCGCTGAACCCAAGGAATTTCAACCCTGTTAAGGAACTTGTGGAGATGCTACAGTAATAGGCCTTCATTTTGAATATTTAGATCATGAACCCCAAGCCCACTGAAGCATCTAGACCCTAGTGGTTTCGGTGATTAATGACAACAAGACGGCTATTATGACTAACGTGTGTTTTGCAGGATAACCTAGAGGTTAGGTCATAATAGCATGTAGGTTCAAGCCCCTAGCGATGAAATTCGTTTCGGTTTTCAAAGGATGGAAGACAAGACAGTGATAGGCTAGTGCCAAGTGTCGTTTGGAGTTGAGAGACACTTAGAGTAGTCTTAGGTTTTATTTTTCTCTTTGACCGTACTATTAAGAGAGGTTTGGATGGGTAGCTTGACTTAGAGCAAGATTAGAGAGTGTAGATGTGATGCACACTTGTCCAATATAGCTCTAGACATCCCAGGGAGACTCTTGAGAGAGAAAGGATCAAACTTCGTTTTGAAAAGTTTTCGATTCGGCGAAGTTTTGATCAAAATAGAGGCGTCAGACTCTACCTAGTATGGGCGTCGGACCAATAGTGAGAGTCCGACGACACGTGGCAGCCCCTGGACGATTCTCAGCATGCCAGGGAGCGTCGGACCCTGGCTGGATGGTCGTCGGACCATTGGCCAGAGTCCGACGGTGCCTCGGGGTGTTCAAGCGAGCGTCGGACTGTTGTGAGAGCGAGCGTCGGACTAAGGTTTCTTAGCGTCCAACGCTTCCAGAGAGGTTCCAACAGTGAAAAAGAGCGTCGGACTATTGCTCCACGTTATAGCCATTGAGAGGCACTGTGCCAGCTGATCCAGAGCGTCGGATGGTGGAGCGTCAGACCATCGAGTTCGGTCCGACGCCCCTCTGACACAAGACTGAGCACAGTGCGACTGTGAGAGTCAGACCGTGGCAAATGGTCCGACGGTCGAGCCTCGGCAGCGTCCGACGGTTCGCAGGAAAGTGAGGAACGGCTAGTTTTGGAGAGGGTAAGTATTTAAACTTCACCATAGCCTCCATTCTATCACTCTTGCCATTTCTAACAGCTGAAAGAACCTTTGTTGATCTTGTGAGAGAGCAAGAGCCCTACGGAGATTAGTGTGAACTCCATTGTTTGTGAGCTTTTTCCCTAGAGAGATCAAGAGTGACTTGTGTGCATCCATCACCCTTTTTGGCCTTGTTCTTGGTCAAGTGAGAGTCTAGGCTTATTACTCTTGGTGATCAGCATCACCTAGACGGTTTGGTGACGATTGGTGGCTTGGTGACCGCTTGGAGAGCTTGCGGGCAGCCCAAGTCTAAGTTGTGAGCGGTTGTGGGCGATCCACCGTGCCGGAGAGGCAAAGGATCAGCCCGTAGAGAGCACTTGGTCTTTGCGAAGATCAAGGGGGAGCTACAACCTTGCGTGGGTGCTCCAACGAGGACTAGTGGGGAGTGCCGACTCTCCGATAACTCGGGAAAAACCGGATTTGTCATTCTAACTCTTTACATTCCCGCATTTCCTTTGTGTTCTCTACTTTCCTAGAGTAGTATACTTGTGATAGGATCTGGCTCTAGGTTGCATAACTTGTTTTAGAAATAGAATTGACACAAGCACTTGTGGGGTGACATTAGGCAAATTGTGATAGGTTGAATTGTATTTCGAAAAATTTATTAGTTGCCCAATTCACCTCCTTCTTGGGCATCATTGATCCTTTCACCCACCATTAGCCTTGGAGTTGCACACAAGTTCCAAGCAGCCTTTGCAGGCTTTTTTGAGTTTGGATCAGAGCCTCTCCACAGACAATGTTTCCTGTACTTATCAATTTGTTTGATCACTGTTCTTGGCAGGAAGAAAGTGCACATGGCATAGGTGGGCAAAGCACTTGGAATTAACAGGGCCATTAAAAGACATGTGATTCAAATTTGAATGAGGCCATTTAAAGGATTTGCTATTCAAATTTGAACGGTGATTAATCAGAGCATAATTAGCTATGAAAGTAGGATTATGAACAGGATGAACAAACGGCCGGTTATGGACATGAACATGTCGATTCCGAAATTTGGAAATTTGAACAGGGATTGCATTGGCACCAGTGAGACATACCGAAGATGAATTTTCCTTTTTGCGCTGAGGAAGATCCACCCATTGGGTATCTTCTTCTGCTTGCCAGGCACGATGCTCTGAACGAAAATTGGCACCACCATTGTGCCAAAGGTTGAAGAACAACTTGAACAAGGAAATCAAATGAACGTAACTTATAGATATGAAAACCAACATTTTGGCAGGAAACCGAGAAGCGAAAGACACGTTCTCCCAACTGGACAACATGAAAGTCCTTGGGGGAACCTCCGATCACAGCTTGCAGGATGAGGGAGACATTGACAACGTCGAGTCGGAACTTGCACCGACCAAAGGAAACGACGAGAAAGAAGGCATTACGATTAAAGGATGGAGAGAAACTGACCCGAGCAGAGAACTGGCGGAGGATTTCCTTTTGCACCACCTGCCCAGGCTTAGGATCAAGCCCGGGGAGAGCCATGCCTCCACCTTCCACGCCTATTTACCGATCTTCTTCTGTGAACCCCACCCACAATTTAATCTTGCATGTTGCTAATCAAGAATTAGATATTCATTAGGATGGAGGGAGTACTCCAAAGTTTCAGATGAAACTGCGTTAAGTGAAAATCGTTGCGTGCTAGTTGCCAGAATGATACTCAGATGGAACTAATTACTAAGAAATGCATAAGAATTACAGGCTCACACATCTGGTTTAAAGACATCTGGTTTAAAGAGGCGACGACGCTTCTCGTTGTAGCAGATTGCACTAATGAGTGAGAGCGACTTGGCTTTCATCGCTTAACATGACGAGCTGAGGTAGCGCTAGCGAGAGGTGATGAATGACTGCATGAGGATCAAACGATGACTTTGCTATCAACGGCAAGGCAATATCAGGCCCTACTCCAATTTATTCTTGAGGACACATGAGCTAACAACAAGCTACAACATGTCTGAACATTACCGCACAAACAAGAAGAAGATAACAACACTAGCTTCAATCTCTTTATTTATGGATAAGGTATATTTATAAAAAAATATAAAATATATTTTCTATTTTTCATCTTATCTTTTTTAGATGTATAGAAAAATATTTGAATCGACCCACGTTACCTATTAAGTCAATTGGACCATAGCATTTAGATGAAATGGGTCGACCCATCGCCCTAGAAATTAGCCTTAAGGCCAAGGGCCAGACCAAGGCCAGGGCCGGGTCGGCCCATTCCATGGTGAGTCCTGTGAGTTGCCAAGCTAGCTAGCGAGCTAGCGGTAGAGTGAGTAGTTCTGGGCTCCTGGCGCCTGCGTGGACGAAAAATCTTTTTGCAGTTGCAGCACAAGCAATCGGCAATCCACCAATGCGCAGCAATGGTGGAGCGGCTTTTGCAGGCTTCCCAGCCATATCAGAGCGACCAGCGGCCATGCAGCGTCCTGTTCTCTCGGCCTGCCCGCTCAGCGGACACCCGGGGCCGGGCAGCGCTCACGTGTGGCCCTGCTGCATGCGCTCGCTCTCACACGTGTGTATGGCAGCTAAAGATGGGGATTTTTCTTTTTCGTTTTCTTTTCGAGTGGAAGGTAAAGATGGGGAATTTTTTTAGTAGGCTGGGGCGGCTCGTTCCAACAGCTCGGCGAACAGGCCCAATGAAACGATCCTTATTCTTAAATATACTTTATTCATTTTAAATTATAAGTCATTCTAAAAATAGTAGGAGGTCAAACTATCTCAACTTCGACAAGTTTGTATGATAAGATAATAATATTTACAATATCAACTAAATACCATTACAATTTTTCATAAAATATATTTTCATAGTACAATTAGTTGATGTTTCTCTCAATAATTTTGGTCAAATAAAATATTTTGACCTCCAAGATTGTTTGTTTACAATTTAGGATGGAGTGAGTAATAAAGAAAATAGGAGGTTCAACTAAGCAATGACAGAATTACTTGGTCGATGAACCTTCTAATTGTGAACTGAGCCTAGCTAGATTTCTTGTGGTGAAATTTATCTATCCGGGTTTCAGTTCTTGAAATTTAATGGTGTTATATTTTCAATGGTAGACGACGTTCCGTCAATAGCAAGACGCGTATGGTAATTTTGTCAATCCCGAAATCCTACAGGCATAACTTAGGTGTTAGTGTATGTGTGTTGTGAGCGTCTGTGTTTGTAGTATTGTGTAATACTCATAGAAAAAAAAAGACAATGACTGCATGTAGCATTAAGGAGGTGATCCCATGGAGAGTGACGAGGGAGAGCTTTTGGATTAAAAGAAAGGGTCTTTCGCTAGAGGGCCACTGGATCTACGTTCCCGGCCATCTCCTTGCCGGCGGAGCCCCATGTGGCGGTGTACGGGGCGGTGTTTCTTCTGACGGGAGAGGCCAACCAGGAAGGCACGCCGTGATGAAGAAAAGATATGTCTGTGTAATCGGTGGTAAAGGTGGGTAATTTTTCTCAATTCCACGAGCAATTACGAAAGTGTGGTTTCTGGAGTACGTCTTGAGGAGCTCCATAAAACATCGAGTTAGGCCTCAACTTCACCTTTTCCTTTCGGCAGAGTTCTTGAAGCCTGACCTGTGTGGCTAGACAATATAGGAGCAGAGCTAGAAAACCTGGAACAGAGCAGTTCCAAATAGACCCTTAATACTTCATAAATTTGTATAAGCTTGATAATCTATTGGTTCGACCAATCCCAAAGAACCGAAGGAGCCGTAAATAAGCCAACTAAATGCTAACGTAGAGGAGAAAAAGGAAGAGAGAGAAACGGGCTATAAACTTACAGCCAGCTTGAACACAGGAACCAGAAAATTATGTGAGAGAGATAAGTAAGCTATGTATTAGTTATGAAAGGCTAACTACTACACGAGTGGGTTATGAAAAAGCTACCAGAATTCTTACCGCCGACAGCCGACTGTATTATTAGTCTTGCTCTAAGCTGTGCTAATACATACACTTTTTTTTTATGTAAGGAGCACCTTAAAAAATCGTGATACCGCAATAATCCAGGGTTTTTTTTATAACTCAATCGTATCATGCTAATAACCAGGGTTGCTTTCTCAAAATTCAGACGATGATGGAACCTGACAACAGTCTTCTCGATTGGACTATTATTCATTTCCTGTAGATTTTGTCGGGACAATACCTGAAGCAACATGTATAGCTGCAATTAGAACTAGGATTTGTATTTTTCGCTGATATTACACATACTCAAACATAGATCAACGAACTTTAACGACAAATATTAAACGAAATAATATAGGGTGTGCTTGGTTGTCTGGTTAAATCCGTGGCTAGGCTTCCATAATACAACCTGTACTTGTTTGGTTTCCGGTATAGGCCTTCTAGGTATAGATGGCCAACGGGCCGGCCCGGCCCGGCACGGCCCGGGCCCGGGCTAGGCACGGCCCAAAGGGGGTCGGGCCGGCATGGCACGCGTGCCTCCCGGGTCGTGCCTCTCTGGCCCACGGGCTTGGCCTTCGGCCCAGGCACGGCACATGGGCCGTTTTTTGTGCCGTGCCGGCCCGCTAAGCCCGAGGCCCATAGGAAAGGAAAAGGAGAGCAGGAGGTGAAGGCCGGCCGCCGGCAGCCGCGCAGGGGAGTAGGCCGGCCGCCCGCAGCCACGCAGATCCGGTCGCCGTGCTTGCCCTCATGGCTGGCCGCCGCCGTCGTGAGGGAGAGGCCGTGAGGGAGTAGGCTGGCCACCGTCGTTGAGAGGGAGAGGGAGAGGCAGAGGCAGAGGCCGTGAGGGAGACAGGGAGCGCGGCGCACGGCGGGCCTCCGTCGCGGCTCGCGAGGTGAGGGAGCAGAGAGGCCGCGGGCGCGGAGTCGTCGTGCGTGGGGATGGGGAGGGGGTGCGGCGGTAATGCGGCGTGCATGCGTGGGGAGGGAAGGGAACCAAGGAGATGGGTTAGGGATAGGATGGGATGGTGGGCTGTGGCTTAGCAGGCCGCCTTCAGGTTCTCTTGTAAAATTCGTATCGGGCCGTGCCAGCCTGCGGGCTCAAATGTCGGCCCAAGCACGGCCTGCAGCATCGGGCCGTGCCGGCCCGGGCCCGCAAGTTACCGGGCTGTGCCGTGCTCGGACCGGGCCAAAATACCGTGCCGTGGGCCGGGCCGCCGTGCCTCGGGCTGCATGGCTATCTATACTTCTAGGCAAGCTTGCGCAAACCAACTTGAGGAGGAAGGGGTCGTTCCCATGAAGATAGGCTTGACCAGCACTCACGGCCAGCTCCCCTCACCTCCACTCTCGCCCCACCCTGCCCAAGTCATGCTCGACGGCGCTCCTCCGCCACCACCGTCCCGCCTGTATGCTCGCCTTAATCCACCTCCAAACCACCGTACCGCCGTTGACCATCCTCCACGCGAGCATGAGCGGTGACAGCACTGGCGGATGTGGCCCCAGAGACAAATGCGTGGCAGTTGTCCTCCTCCGCACGGTCGTCGTGCTCCTCCAAGGACGCTGTCGTCCTCTTCCGCGTGGCCGTCATCTCTTCGGCGCGGCCGTCGTGCTCCTCGCCAGCGGATGCGGCCCCAGAGACGGATACGTGGCAGCACGAAGCAGATGCGCGACCGTGAGCCTCCTCCACGCAGCCGTCGTGCTCCTCCAAGGACGCCACCGTCCTCCTCCACGCGGCCGTCATCCCCTTCGGCACGGCTGTCGTGCTCCTCGCCGGCAGATGCGGCCCCGAAGATGGATGCTTCAGCACGGCCGTCGTGCACCTCGCCGGCGGATGCGGCCCCGAAGATGGTTCTCCAATCCTCCTCCATGCGTGCAGGACCATCGCCGTCGAGTTCCTCATCCATGGGTGACGGAGGTAAGGTCACCGTTCTAAAGAAGAGGTAGCAGTATCAAATAACCCAGACAACCTAACAAAATCTAACTTAGCCAGGCTAAACTAACACATGACAACCAAACACCTCTACATTGTATGGAGTTGGACAGGGTAACAAGCCTGGGTTATTTTCCTAGCCTGGCTAGCTGGAGAAACGCAACCAAACACACCTGTACTTTCTACGCAAGTCAATCAAGTATCCATCCACTCATTCCTGGATAGTGGAAATTTTGCCCAGTATCCCCCTCTTAAGTTCGAAAGAAATTTAGCAATACAAATTCAGAACTGTCAAAATGAATGGTATTCCAACTGCTAATAGAGCTCTGATTGACATAAGCACAAAGCCTATGTTCCTAAGACAACATGTATGTGTAGCTTGGACCACTTGGAACTTCCTCTTCAGACATTCAGAGATAAACCATTCAAAGCGGAAAGTCATGACTCTGGTGGTGCATTACCTTAGATATACCATTCAAAGCGGAAAGTCATGAATCTGGTGGTGCATTACCTTTCTCATCTGCCTTGGGGTTTTCTCTCCGCCGTAACTCAAAGTAGTCCCCATCGGCAGAGGGATCAGGGTGTCCAGGAGAACCAGTTGTTTCCATTGTCACCTCAGGGGATGTTTCAGAGTTGAGCTCGTCTTCTACAATTCTTTCTGAATGGTCACTTTCATCACTACTGCTGTACCCTTGGTTTGACAACAGCATATCACCTTCACTCACCTTGGAGTCTACTTCATCAATCGTCACTTCTGTCAGAGGGAGTCTCTGCTGGATAGGCAGAGCATTGCTGATTGGTTGGCCTGTCCTCAGGTCTTCTTTATAAGCAGCCAACTGGGTCCGATATCGCTCCTTATCCTGTACACCTCTTTGTTGATATACCTGAAATATCATGAAGTCATATACGACACATGTATTAGTGTGGAAAATAACAGCAAGTTCAGAATAGTTAATGTTTTAAGATTTTGTCTACACTTACAGCCTTATCTTCAGGACTTAGATTGTTCCATCGTTCACCAATCATTTTACTGATCAGTCTGTCTTGTCCAGGATATTGTGGCTTAAGCATTCTATGTTGATCCTGGAAAAAGAAATTATAGCCACTCCTGTTTGGTTTGGGGTGCCTGGGGTCTGTTGTACTTAGCTTCTTCCTACGTCGTCTTCGGCGACGTCCACCCTTCAAATCAGTGCTGTTACTTGCAACAGGTGGCTCCAGAGTTGGTAAAGCAGGTTCTTCAGTGCAATTATAGAGGATTGCTTTAGTAGATTTTGATCCCATAATAACAGTTACTATGTAGCCATGTTCAAACTTGCCATCAACTATCACATCTACGTCAACATTAACTGAAGACGAAGCTGCATCTGAAACAGTTGATCGAACAAGGAGTGAATAATATAATTTTAACCTAGCTCGATGCCTGTCCATTGCAACAGGATTTCCAATAAGTATTCCAGGATTATAGTCATGTAAAAATGTTTTCCACAAATTCATTTCCATTTTCTTAACAACATATGGAATAGCATAGTTTAGAAAATTGTTAAGTGGTCTGCAGAACCATCTATAAGGTCAAGTTAGCTACCAAACTCACAATGTCACAAGGTATGCTTCGATAAAGATTGAAATATGCAGTTCAAGAAAAAAAAAAAAGATTGAAATATGCATTAGATGGTCAGTATCTTGATAATTAACATAAACTAACCTGAAGAAGATGTGTTGATACCCCTTTTTCTTTTGTGGTAAGCTTGGGCTTCGGTTTTAACTTCAATGGAGGAATTCATTCTGGAATCTGCAGAGAACAGGGTATGTGTTAGGGGAGATTGCAACATGTAACTAAAAAGGGCATAAAATTTTGTAGATCACACAGACCCAGTTCTTGTTGATGCCAGCCTTCCATTCTAAAGAAGTATAACTGCTCAAAATGGTATAAGAGTGACATATAGTATTTCTTCAACATAAAAGAAGCATTTGTTGCAGTGGCAGGGAAGATAAATGATGCAGTCACTTCCCTCCATCTATTCTCTGCCTTCACCTGTGGGAAACAAGATTCAGTTGTTTATCCACCACTATGAGTTGAAATGTTTCCAAATCAAGTGAACTGACAATGACATAATGAGAATACCACAGCATTCTGTATAAACATGCCTTCAATTTAGCTTTTACTCCCTCCGTTCCAAATTATAAGTCGTTTTGACCTTTTTCTGTACTTGCAAGTTTGGGATATACCTAGAGATCATTGTTTGAATAGGAGTGCTTGGAAAGCAGCTATTGGCATACCTGAACCGTGCCTGAGGGATGAGCCTTTTCCCTGTGTGCCATTAAAAAAGTTCGTCCTTCCTATGTGCCACTGAAAAGTTCAAACTTCCCTCTGTGCCATGACACTTTTCTTTTTTGCCCTATACGCCATTCCGTCAGCATTCCATTCGATTTAAACTGTTTGGCTGGCCTGTCATGTGGGACCGGGCAGGGCAATTGTCCATGTTGCCCTCTGCCCTTCCAGTAAGCATAATAGTTCGTGTTGACTGAACTTGACCGTGGTCGCCCTCGGTCCCTCGCTCTATCTTCCGCCCGGCCACTAGGTTTTGTGTCCTGCTGCTCAAATTGAGGAAGCCCAAGGCCCCCGCACCGGCGGACAGGGCCGCGCAGGAGCCGAGGCAGCCGCCGGTGGCGAGCCGGTTCCTGATAAAGTTCCAGGTGGAGGACGCGCCGCTAGCGTCGCTCTTCACGCGCGACAACAGCTCGCGCACATCGGACGCCAGCGCGGACCATTCTGCGGCGGCGGCGGAGCCCCAACAGCCACAGGAGGTGGGGTCGATCACGGCGGAGAAGCGGCGGTTCGCGAAGGAGGTGGTCCTACGATACCTGAGCAAGATTAAGCCGCTGTACATGAAGGTGTCGCGGCGGTACGGCGAGCGCCTCCGGTTCGGTGGCATGGCGAGCGAGGGCGAGGAGATGGACATGGAGCCCGACCCATCCCTGCACCATCCCCGTCCCCATCCCCGTCGCTGTCCCAGGCTCTGACAGTGGCAGCGACCTCGGCGCCGCAGGAGGTAGTGGTGGCGTGCGGCGTGCGCGCGCCCCGCGCCAGCGTGCTCACGGGGCTGAAGCAGGTGTGCAAGCGCCTCGGGAAGAGCCAGTCGGCGTCGTCCCTAGTGCTGAGGCTGGCGAGTCGGTGGTGGGCAGCCAGGCCATGATCTCCTGCGCCTTCGCCACCATCTCGCACTCGCAGGCGCTGAGCTGCTTCCCCCGAGTGAAGGTGCTGCACACGTCCCGGGGCAGGTCTACGTCTCGGAGGTGAACACCATGCTCGCGCTGGTCGCCTGCGTCGTCACGCTCGCCTCCAAGACGACGCCGGTGATCGTCGAGGCGCACGGCATCTGTGTCGTGCTCGTCACCACGCTGGAGCGCACGGTGTCGCACGAGAGCGAACGGGGACGGGACGCAGCGGCGTGACGACTCGCTGCTGCAAGTGCACGACGGCATCCAGAGCGCCATCACACACTGCAAGCGCTCCTTCAACGCATCCAAAGGTACAGGGTACGGGCCCCACTGCATGCAAGCACGGCTGGGCCCACCTCCCAGCGACACCTATGGTACCCAGGAGTAATGGCTAACGCCGCTAACCGCATGCACATCTGCGTGTGTGCTTGGTTTGTGTTGCTGTGCCGTAGGGTCGGAGTCGCCATCGCTGCGGTCCATGACAATGACGACGGCGACATCGGGTGGCGAGGTGAGGGCGGCCGGCACTGGGGAAGGCGCGTGAGCCAGTTTGGTGTCGCAAAGAAGGGCGGCGATCGCCGAAATTACCCGTGCATCTCCGGCTCTCTCTCTCTCCCTAGTGGTGCTGGTGGCGTCAATGTAGAATAGATGGTTAGTACTAGTAGTAGATGGTTGTCTGTACTATTAGGCTGGTGACGGCAGCGTGTTATTATGGTATAAACAAAGGCATGCATGCTTGGGCCGACATGGCCGGAGGAGAGGTTTGTCTTTAGCGTGAAACTATCCTTGCAAGATCGCTACCAGGTACAATGCATCATCTTCATCTGGAATAGGAATAGTGACATAGTAGTATTTGTATTAGAAGATCTTTATTTATCTAAGTTATTATAACCACCGTGTGCAGTTTGTATATATTATCTCCTGTTGCTGGTGCTGAAATAAACTTGGATGGCATAGGAGGAAACAAACTTTTCACTGAGGCTCACAGACCAAAGGGCATTGAAGCCAATTGAAAACCAGACGGAATGGCATGTAGGGCAAAAAAAGATAAGTGTCATGGCACAGAGGTCCGAACGAACTTTTTAGTGGCATGTAGGAAGAGCCATCTTTTTTAATGGCACACAGGGAAAAGCCTCGCTTTGACGGGGTTCCAAATCTAGCCTACCCCAACTTGCTTGGGAATGAATGGCTTTGTTTTCATTGTTGTTGTTGTTTGACTTTTTGTTACATCGAATTTTCTATGTAGACACATGCTTGCCTTCTCATTAACAATAAAACAGCTAGCTTGCAGAAAAAATGATGTAAAAGCAACACTTAATATTCATGCCAGTCTAGTGCAACAAATCAGCCACATGAGCAATGTGGAGCGATATTAAAAGCAGGGTTTAAGTAATACAAAAAATAATTTAAGGGGTTTAATGGACATCATAATTCTTTGGGGGAACAGTAAGGTGGACATTTCGTAATTTATCATATGTTCTTGTGTTTCAAGTTAGGATCCATTTCACTATAGCTACCAATGCAATCTGTACTTTCTAACTAAGATTAATTAATTTAAGGAAGCAGAGTACTGTAAGATTTGTAAAAACTAAAGATATTATTGGACTTACTGAGTCACGGACCATGTGTAGCATTTACAGTATATAGTTAAAATGGCAAAAAGAATTAGAGATGCCCCTTAACGGTCTCAAATAAAAGTAGAAAACTAGTGCAATTTCACAACATGCGCAATTTGAGTTAAATAATCTGACCAGATAAGCTACTTATTAAGGAAATTTGAATCTACAGCATTATATTCATTTCTTACCTTGTCAATACCACCCCGTGATGTGACCTCCTTATATAGCTGATGAAGATCCAAATCTTTCCCTCCAATAATCGGCACCCTTACCCCAAAAAAGGGTTAGACATGAACCAGATGAACATGACAATTAATAAAACTAAAGAAAATAATGAATGCAACTCAGAAGAGATTGCCAATGCAGTAAGTCATTAGATGGCTCAACTATTAAATAGACAATTTTATGTAACTTTGTCTAACATGCCAGTCATTTTTTTTTAAAAAACAAAAACTTAGTTGCACTTTTTCTGTGTCAAGTAAGTTGTTTTTTAAAGGAATAAGCTTCAATATTAGCTCAACTTGATTTAAGGCCTTGTTTGGCGCAGCTCAACTTCACAAGTGAAGCTATTTTTTTTGGAAATGTTATTTGGCAAAACAGCTTCATCAACAACTTCATGCATGGTGGGGAGAGAGAAATGAGGTAGAGAGTTGGGAGAAGCTACTTTTTTCAGCTCATGGTAGCTTATCCTTTTGTGAGAGGGGAAGATAAATAGCTTCACACATGAAGCTGTTTTAGAAAAGGGTGTTTGGCAAGAAATACAGCTCACAACAGCTTCAAGCTGTTGTGAGTTGTATCAAACAGCCCCTAAATGTCAAGTTTAAGTGAACAGGAAAAGAAAATGTTCAATAATCTAACCCATCAGTTATTCAAGCTCTTCAACATAGATAGGAAAGTATGTCCTCGATATTCTGAGAAAGGAGGATAGCACATGATACTATTATATCTATTTATCCAATTAGATAACCCAATTGACGTTAGGAATTAGGAACACAACAGTTGGATTTCCATACATAGTTCTGTGAAACAGCAGACAAAAACAAAGAATAGGCTACAAGCAAACGACCTTCCTTTGCCCCAGGTCAATATGAATCAGATGGCCATACATTTGAATGAAAACAATACTACATGGTATTGTAATTTGCAATAACCTCACAAGCAAACCAGCAAGCAGAACAAATCAGTTATTTTGCTGACAAAAGACATCCTGGTTGTTCAATACATCAGACATCATTTTTCATTACAAAAGGGTGACTCTAGTTAACAAACACTTGAATATCAGATAATAAGAAACATATGTCGCTACTCTATTACCAGAAAATAAAAGAATGATCATACATGATCGAAATCCAATGTTTCAAAACAGACACCATCGAAAAGAAAGTGTGTTTCACATACATAGCCCGTTGGTCAATGGATACCTATGCCACCACAGACTCATAATTTCCCGAAAAGGTCCCCAGAAAACAAGAATCATATTTCATCCTCAACAAAAACAAGAATCCCAGATGCAACAGGAGACTTTGCGAACCATCTCATACCCTAAAAATAATAATGATCGAAAATAGCTTCTAGCTACCAATGTAGGACATCCGACATATCGATGGCCGCAATACCCAACCCGTGCTGGAGGATTTGGTCCACATGTAAATAAATAAAAATAAATAATAAATGTTATAAAAAGGGAACAAAAACACGGGTTGATTAGTCAAAATCGATGGCATGCGGCTTTCCAGATCGCAGGCATTTGCATCACACATTACTACTAGGATCGGCACCGCCCCCTCAAACTTCTCTTTCCCACCACGCATTTATATCAAGTAGCGATTTTCGCGCATTAAATTCTAGAAATAATGGTAAAAGCAACAAGGATAGTAACAACTGTAACGGCACAATCGCATCAGATGCAGAAGAAAACGCGACATGGGAATTAAAAATGCGGCAACCGGATCGGCACCGCCGGCGAGGTCATGTGCGGATTGGAAGCCGGAAAAATGCTTACTTGAGCCTGGTTCCCATGTGCGCGTGCAGGCCCTCGAGCGCCGCCCTGAAGCGCGCGGCGTCCGCCACCACGTCCGCGTGCTCCGCCACCCGCGCCGGGTAGGCCACGAACCGCCCCCTGGCGCCGGCAGCTGAGGTCGTCACGGTCGGCGCCACCTCCGCCTTCTCTTTTCCTTTCGCCCCCACAGGCGCAGCCGCAGCCGCGTCCGCGACGGCCTTCGCCTCCTCCTCCGCAGATGCCGCCGCCGCCGCCGGTGCCGACTCGTTCATCTCCCCTGCACAAACGCGACGGAACTGTCGTCATCGTCGCCTGCGGCCCGGCGGCAGAGACGCGTGGAGGCGGGACGAGGTTGTGATGGTGGTGCCCGCCCACCTCCTCTCGCTCTCTCTCTCTCACTCACTCCTCATCAAAAGATATATCTTTTTTCTTTCTGAATCTGTAAAAGGAAGAAGGGTGCCACGCTACGCGATGGCACCATGTAGGAGGAGGGAGTATGATCCACGCGCTTTGCTTACCTTAACCTCGTCTTCTCTCCTTCTAAACAAACAACTATGCACCCGCGGCGAATATTTTGGTGCGCCCACTTTGGCTTCCTTTTAGGTTTTGGGCAAAAGGAGGGATTACTGTGAGGTTAATTAACGATCTCTAAAAACAAATATACTCCTCCCATATACTATACTTGGGAACGGATAGGTAGAGAAAGGATGAGAGAGAGAGAGAGATAACGTTATAACCTAAGGTTGTTCTGGGGTGGAGATACAGAGCCATATGTGTTACCGTCAAATAAAGGAGGGATAAGATGGATGGATGCAAACTGCAAACTTGTATAAATAAGACATCTGCTAGCAATAATAGACATCCATAGATATAGAAAACACATAAAAGAATCATTTTAACAAAATCCAGACAATAAATAGACAATAATAGAGACTATGAACTATCTAGATGACATACTTCCGCCCGGGAAAGAATGCAACTACGGGTTACATGTCGTCAAAAATAGTTCACATTTAACTAAATTTCTAATGAATACTATTCATATTTATGACTCTAAATTAAGTTATTATGAATATGAATAGCAATAATAACATCTGGGTGTTTGGATGGATTAAAATTACTTTGGGGATGTGGGTCTAAATATGAACTAAAAAACTAATAGAGGCTAATTGAGTAGAGTTCATTAAAAGGAAAATTTAATTAGCTTATGTTTAGTCTATTATCTAATGATGAACTAAACTTTAGTCTGGTGATCTAAATAAGCCCTAACTAAAGTATCGCGAAGATGATACATCCTATACTACTACAATTGAAATAGTATAAGCCGAGGATTTTAGCACTATGCTGTTAACACCAAATTTTGGGTTAGGAGCCGATAGCCGATACCAGATGAAGATAGTCGATCTCGGAGGCAGATTCCATCCAGCGGAAGGAAGGAAACAGCCGATTGCACGGTGAAACGGTTATCGGGCCAAGGTGACAGGAGGCGCACAGCGTCAGTATTGATGACGTCATCCAGAGTCCGCGCCGCCAGGGTGCGATCACGATCGGAGTCCATTATGGAAAGGGAAGGTTGGACTCCAAGTTACCTTAGATATAGGATAGTTCGTTAGTTTCCTTATCTGTTGATGAGTTGTAATTCGACTAGGACTCTATCTACGCTCGGGGTATAAATATAAGCTCTCAGCCATTGAACAAAAACAAAAACATCAATACAACACAACTTTCGGCTCCGGCCAACAAACCCTAGAGTCAGTCGAGTCCGGCGAGTTACTTTATCCAAGCTGGGTGTCATCCGGTGGACGCAGGCTTGCTTGTAAGTATCGTCAACCCCCTGTTAAACTATGTCTTTTAGCGTCATCCGGTGGACGTGGAAGCATGGCGGACCAGGGTCCTTGCTAAGCTCTATTTCTTTGGCGTCATCCGGTGGACGCGGGAAGCATAGTGAGTCAAGGATGATTCACGCTGGTTTACTTGATCAATCTGTGTTAACCGTCATCCGGTGGACGAGATGTAGATTAGGACGGTTTTCACGCGCGGATTAGTTATCGATTCATGTTTGTTTGCTTGATTAATCTATTAGTTAACGTCATACGGTAGACAGGCTATAGATTGAGACAGTTTGCATGCATGGATTAGTTATCGGCTCTAGCTAAATATGGCAATCTAGTTAAATTCATTAAGTTATCAAGATGTTATTTGTTGTTCATTGTTTATTTATCAGTATAACATCACTTTGCCCGATCAAGATTGCATAGTATTGGCCTCAGATCTACATAAGAGAATGTTCATCATATTCCGTCCATGTTTATGCTTTGTTATGATATTTATTCGATTCGGCCAGTATTATCGTAATCTTGTTCGTACGTGATGAGAGAGCTTAGCAAGAGTCGATATGAATGAATATAGAGCCGCCGGCCTTCTAGACCAGCTTTGTATTCCTTTAGATCTACTTGTGGTTACTTTCGAGAATAAATCTAAATTGGTATAAAGCCGCAGGCCTTTTAGACCAGCTTCGTATCAGTTTCAAATTTATACTTGGGACTAGTCACCGCTAAGTTTTCTGCTTCACGGACCCTGGATCGGCTAATCAGCCGATGCAGTTGTGCTTCATGAGGAAAACCAGTTAACCGATTGTTCTCTGCCAAATCGGTTAAATAACTGATTTCTGTCTGTTTGACGTTCAGACAGCCTGAACCGAGTGATTTGACATGTTAACATTAATCGATTGTGCTTTAATCTGTTATAACTATCTGCATAAACTTGTTTAATGTAGATTGTTCTATCTGATCATATATATCAATCGATTATGCATCAATTCAGTATCTACTTCCGTGGCCAAACACGTATACATGCCGGAATCGACTCTTTAGTCGATTTCCGATTGAATCGGCTTTCAGAGCCACATAATTGGAACTACCTGGACATACCGGTTAGTTCCGCCCTGTGATTACTGATTACTATTTTTTGCTTGTCAATTGCAGGTTAAATTGACTGGCACGCTTGGGTGTTACCGACACTCTCAGACCGGGTCCGAAGCTATCTGGATCTGCGAGAGCTCTAACTGCTTTCAAGGGTCGTTTCCGGCTTCGCTGGTGTGTTGGGCTTAGGGAACCACTTTTTGCGCCAACACACTTTTTGGCACGCCCGGTGGGACCGATCACTGAAGACCATGGCAAAAGGGAAGACCGCGGCAGACGGCTCCTCCAAGGAGGCCGGAGGCCTCAGGGATGATGGTGTCCTCAGGGTCAGGATCGAAGACCTTAACGAGGAGGACGCGGCAGTGCTGAACAAGATCGTCGAAGAATTCGCTGACGCCTGCCTGCTTTCATTCAGCAAGCAACGCGATAGCTCTATAGTGAAGAAGAATGCATTCCCGAGGTGGATCATGGACGGCCATTCTGATAAATCTGAAGAGGAGTGCAAGGTCAACCTCAAACAGATGCTGGAAGAAGCGACCTGGAAGGCCGCCTATTCAGCAGTCAGCCACCACCACAAGTCCTTCCTACAGACGTTCTATAACATCATGAAGACCGTCCTCAAGCGGCAGGATTGGGAGTCTTTGGGTCCAGTTTACTTCAACATACCCGCAGAAGAAGCGGATCCAAAAGCAACGGCAGGGACCTCAAATTCCCCATCGCAACAGCCGAGCCAGCCGAAAGCGCCAGTGCAAGGTGCCACGGCAGCCGGCTCGGCTCAAAAAATAGCAGCTTTTCCCAGATTATACAAAGATCATACTCCAGAGGAGATCGCCGCTTTCATGCAGGCCACTGGGCAAACGGTGAACTCAATAAACTCACCAGCGGTGAACCCGGTGGCTAGAAATACGCCGGCGGCAGACACGGCCAACCCTACCCCTGGATACCACGAGGGGATTACATATCAAGACCTTCAGGCAGCGCCGCATCCGGGGTACGCCCAGACACCCAACAATCAGCTGCTGGAGCAGATGAGTGCCATGCTCCGTGATGCGTTCGGTTTGCAGCCGAAGACCGGGACTGGAATCAAGTACAGGCGTCCTTACCCTGAGTGGTACGACCGAGTGACGTTGCCGCCCAGGTATCACTTGCCCGACTTCTCCAAGTTCAGTGGGCAGGACGATATCACCACCATGGAGCACATCAGCCGCTATCTGACCCAGCTCGGCGAGGCCTCATATGAGGTAGCTCACAGGGTCCGGCTCTTTCCGCTATCACTGACAGGGCCGGCGTTTAGCTGGTTCGCGTCCATGGAGCCTGGCTCGATTCAAGGTTGGGAAGATCTGGAGACCAAATTCCATAATTACTTCTTCTCTGGCACCGGGGAGAAGGACATCACAGATCTCACTAACATGCGCCAAAAGAGAACTTGGATCGGCTTTCATCAGGCGATTCAGGGAAACCAGGAACATGTGCTACTCTTTGAACCTGAACGACAAGCAGCTCACCAAGATAGTGGTCAGTGGGCTGCTCCCACATGTCCAAGAAAAGCTGGTGGGCACCAACTTCAACAGCATCAGCGAGGTGATGCAGAGGGTGGCTGCATTAGAGCAGCAGGCCGAGAGCTTCAAGAAGGAATCGAAATACAAGCAGTCGTCTTACGTCTGTAATTCCGACTCAGAGGATGGGGAGAACGAAGAAGTGGCCGCTGTTGAGCTCAAATAGGGTACAAAGCCCATGGCCGTGCCGAAAGGTTGGAGCGCGGAGGATCAATACGACTTTGACACGCGCAAGTTGGACAAGCTCTTCGACCTGTTAGTCAGCGCGGGCCACATCACCTTCCCAGCTGACTACGTCAAGCCATCTCCTGAAGATTTATAGGGGAAACCATTCTGCCAGTACCATGGCCTCACCTCACACTCCACAAACAGCTGCCGCAATTTCAAAGCAACAATCTAGAATGCCACTAGGCGCGGCCTATTGAAATTTGAGGCCCCTCCCAAGGGGAAGATGAAGATCGACAAATTCCCATTCCCGAAGGGGCAGAACATGGTCCAGATCGCAAACCCCCTAGCCAAGGTAAAGGTGTTGACCTCCGAACGGGCCAAGAAGAACTCCTCGGTTGATACCGATGCGCAGATCACAGCTGAGGAGCTGGCACTGATAAAAAAAAGGAGGGAGCAGAACCAGAAGCAGCCGGAGAAGGGAGAGTCCAGCGGCACGAAGAGCATGAGGCCCACACACCAACATCTTCTGAATAAGTGGCGGCGTCAGAAAGAGAAGGACCATCAGAGGCAGCTGCAGCGCGAAGAGGAGGAATACCGCAGGTGGCTCCTCGAGGAAGAAGAGGTGCGCTATCACGAAGAAATGGCTCGCTGCCGGGAAGGTGAGGAGGATCATTGGCACTGCCCGTTCTTCCGACACTGCTGGAACGAAGGCTTGAGACTGCCAATGCTGCGCAATTGTCCAGAGTGCAGCGATCAGTACCGAGAGTACAGGCAGTCCCAGGTCAACCGCCGGTCCGTGCACTAGAGGCTAGGGAGCCCCCGTAGCCCGCGGGATCGGCGTGAAAAAAGGGACCTGCGCGATCGGCTTGATGAGGCGGTGGTTGAACGCCAACAGCCGGTTTGGCAGGAGAACCAGTGGTGCCCGGGAGATCTAACTAGAAGCCAAAGGCGCCGGGTGCAGTGGCTCAGGAACAGGGAGCTCTAGGCTGAAGGGCGTGCCAAGCAAGTGTGGTGCGAAAAGCCTTCACAAAGTAATGGGAAAGCTGTGGCCGACGCACAGATGGTGTTTGTGCTACCTGCAGAGTTCAGAGCCAAGAAGTACGATACCGATTCCGACTCAGACGACTCGGGATCAGAAGAAGAAGTGGCCAAGTTAGTGCTCGCACAGCAAGCTACTTTTGATAAGCCGACCAAGAATCGACATCTGAAGGCCCTCTACCTCAAAGGTTACGTCGATGGCATGCCCATGACGAAGATGCTGGTGGACGGTGGCGCCATTGTCAATCTCATGTCGTACACCACATTCCGCAAGCTAGGCAAGGGCTCCGATGATCTGGTAGAAACCAATCTGATGCTCAAAGATTTCGGGGGGAATTCTTCCAACACTCGGGGGGCAATCAACGTCGAGCTGACAGTGGGGAAGAAGACATTACTCACCACCTTTTTCGTGATCGACAGTAAGGGTGCCTACAGCTTCCTGCTCGGACGCGACTGGATTCATGCCAACTGCTGCGTGCCATCTACCATGCATCAATGCCTCATTCAGTGGCATGGCGATGAGGTCGAAGTGGTCCCGGCCGACGACTCGGTTAGCGTGGCGACAGCGGATGCCGCGTACTGAGAAGCTGGGGATCATGACTGTTTCTCCGGCAAGGTTTGGGAAGGGGGCTCCATCAAGGTCAGCGATGAGAGTCAACAGCCGATCAGGGCAATCGGCTCTGAGTCTTTTTATTAAATGGAGAATCCGATCGACGGCACAAAGGGTAAGTTGGGGCAAGGATTCACGTCGGCCGACAAGCTTGAAGAAGTAGATGTTGGACCCGGCGACAGGCCAAGGCCGACGTTTATTGCCGCCAACTTAGACCCGGAGTTCAGGTAGGAGCTGATTCAACTGCTAAAGGAGTACAAAGATTGCTTCGCCTGGGAATATTATGAGATGCCTGGATTGGACAAATCTATTGTTGAGCACAGGCTAACTATCAAGCCAGGGTTTCGGCCACACAAGCAGCCTCCACGTCGGTTTAGAGAGGACGCTCTGCCCGACATTAAGGCCAAAATCACGAGGCTGTTAGAAGCCAAGTTCATTCGAGCTTGCCGATATGCCGAATGGATATCGAACATCATCCCTGTGTACAAGAAAAATGGTAAATTGCGAGTCTGCATCGACTTCAGGGATTTAAATAGAGCTACACCGATGGATGGCTACCCTATGCCAATAGCCGATATGCTGGTAGACTTGGCTGCTGGGCACCAGGTTATTAGCTTCATGGATGGCAATGCTGGTTATAATCAAATTTTTATGGCTGATGAAGACATTCCGAAGACTGCCTTCAGGTGCCCTGGTGCGTTTGGTTTGTTTGAATGGGTGGTCATAACGTTTGGTTTGAAGAATGCCGGTGCAACTTATCAGAGAGCTATGAATTACATATATCACAAGTTGATCGGCAAAATCGTTGAAATCTATATAGATGACGTGGTGGTGAAATCCAAGAGCTATAAGGATCACCTGGCCGATCTGAGGGCCACTCTGGAGTGCACAAGGAGACATGGCTTAAAGATGAATCCTAACAAGTGTGCATTCGGCGTGTCGGCTGGTGAATTTCTGGGATTCATGGTTCACGCAAAGGGATAGAGATCGGCAGTAAGAGCAAGAAGGCGATCGATGAACTTGTACCTCCAACCAACAAGAAGGAATTGCAATCTTTGCTCGGTAAGATTAACTTTATCAGAAAGTTCATCGCCAACTTATCAGAGAAGGTGTTGCCATTCTCGCCATTGTTGAAGCTCAAGAATGATCAAGAGTTCAAATGGGGTGACGTGCAACAGAAGGCTTTTGACGAAATTAGAGAATACATGAAAACTCCACCTGTCTTAGTACCGCCACGGACAGGGAAGCCTTTTAAGTTCTACGTGATGGCCGAAAGCCATACTATTGGATGGCCCTTTTTCAAGAGTTTGAAGGGAAGGAGAGAGCAGTTTTCTACCTGAGCAGGCGGCTCCTTGACCCTGAGACAAGATATTCATCGACCGAGAAGTTGTGCTTGTACCTATTCTATTCATGCACCAAGTTGAGGCACTACCTACTTGCCTCGGAGTGTGTGGTGGTGTCCAAGGAGGATGTCATCAAGCACATGCTTTCGATGCCAATTTTAAATGGTCGGATCGGCAAATGGATCCTGGCGCTCTCAGAGTTTGACTTGAGGTTCGAATCGGCTAAGGCAGTCAAAGGCCAGGTGATAGCCGATTTCATCACACAGCATCACGGAGGATCGGCTAATGTAGCAGATATAGCGCCATGGACTTTGTTCTTTGATGGCTCTTCATGCAAACAAGGTGGTGGCGCCGGAGTAGTGCTCATTTCGCCACGGGGTGTGCGCTTTGAGTATGCTTTCCAGATCGGGCCGATTGTCACAAACAATCAGGCTGAATATGAAGCCGCGTGGAAAGGTTTTCAGCTTCTGCATGAAGCAAAGGCCGATGCAGTTGAGGTATTTGGCGATTCACAGCTAGTCATCAACCAATTGCTCGGCCTATATGAGTGTAAAGATGAGATACTCAGAGGCTATTATGATCAGTGCTAGGTTCTCATCAAGAAGTTCATGACGGTATCTCTCTGTCACATCCCCAGGGCCCAGAACCAAGAAGCTAATCGGCTGGCGCAGAACGCGTCGGGTTATCGGCCGATGCAGGAGATTTGTAACAGCGAGCAATCAGCTGATGACTTGAGGGGCGAGATAGCAGGTTACCTAGCAAATCCTTTACAACGGGTCAACAAAAAGCTAAGGTATAAAGCCACCAAGTACGTATTGCTGGATGGTCAGTTGTATTACAAGACTGTTGAAGGAGTGCTGCTCAAATGCCTAGGGACAGAGGAATCGGTGAAGCTGATGAGCGAAGTACACGATGGAGTCTGCGGTGCACATCAATCGACTCACAAGATGAAGTGGATCATCAGGAGGACTGGTTACTATTGGCCTACGATGCTGGAAGATTGTTTCAAATATTATAAAGGGTGTCAAGAATGCCAGAAGTTCGGAAATATACAGAAGTCTCCAGCCTCTGCTATGAATCCTATAATCAAGCCATGGCCATTTAGAGGATGGGGTATTGATCTAATCGGCCAAATCTACCCACCATCGAGCAAGGGTCACAAATGGATCCTGGTGGCGACTGATTACTTCACCAAGTGGGTAGAAGCCATTCCTTTGAGGAACGCCACTTCAGCTGACGTGATCGAATTTGTAAAGGAGCACATTATTTACAGGTTTGGCATACCTCAGACGATCACAACTGATCACGGGACAATGTTCACTTCAGAGGAGTTTATGACCTTTGCTGACGACATGGGCATCAAGATTTATAATTCATCGCCGTATTATGCCCAGGCCAATGGACAAGAAGAAGCCTCCAATAAAATTTTGATCAAGGTCATCAAGAAAAAGATTGAGCAGAACCCCAGAAAATGGTATTTGCATCTGAGCGAGGCGCTATGGGCATATCGCGTGGCACAGCATGGATCGATCAAAGCTTCACCTTATGAGCTAGTCTATGGACACACTGCTGTCCTGCCATGGGAGATTCAGTCTGAGACACGGCGTGTCACATTGCAAAACAAGCTTACAGCCGGTGAATACAAAGACATTATGATGGACAGTCTGGAAGATTTGCACTGTCATCGGCTTAGGGATTTGGAATACATTGAAATGAACAAGGTACGGGTGGCCAAGTATTATAACACTAAGGTAAGAAGCAAGAGCTTCACCGAATCAGAGCTAGTATGGAAGGTCATTCTGCCTATTGGTACGAAAGATAGCCGATTCGGTAAGTGGTCGCCAAACTGGGAAGGCCCGTATCGTGTGATTGAATGCGCCCCGGGTAATGCTTACATCCTTGAGGATTTAGAAGGACAGAGACTCGCCAGGGCCATCAACGGGAAGCATCTGAAGAAATACTACCCTAGCATCCCAGTTGGGGGGTGATAGCCGATTCATGTAAATCTGGCTCTAACAGCCGATGCCGTGCAAGCGGGTCGCCTTCAGGACAAAAATGGCCGACATCGTAGTAACGAGTCGCCCTTAGCACAAAAAATGAAATATTCTCGATGGGGTGTAACAGCCGATGCGATAAGCATCAAAGGAAAATATATGTATCCGGACACATATGGAAATCAGATTGATGCTTTTTGAAGAGAGTTTTATTTCTGATTATGCTTACAGGAGCCCTATTACATTATAATCATGCGTGGCCTTGTCTATGATGTCCTGGGCATCGGTGACAGCCACGACCTCGTCGGCGTGCGGGAAGAAGTTCGCCAGTTGGGCGCTGGCCTCCTCCATATTCTGGCCCTCTGGGAACCCGGGCTCGACGGCCTCCAGAGCAACACTGGAGCGGAGTCGCGCGGCTATGAGAGCCCCAGTGGCGCCGTGACGAACGCCGGCTATGGCCACTTGGGAGACGCGGTGGTGAACATTCAGGAGCCGCTCCGCCTGCGTGTTGCCACGGGCATTGACGACATTGGCGGCGGCCTCGGCGGCAACACGCAACTCTTCAAGCTGCGCGGTCAGGGCTGCAAAAGAAAGAAGTGTCAGTATGAAGGTGATCGTCAGCGCGTCACAATTCAAGATGTTACCGGCCACTGCAGTGTCCGATTCGGCGAGTTGGGCTTGCACCCTGGCCACCTCAGTTTCGGCGGCCTTAAGGGCAGCGGCTTGGGCTTCGGTGACGCCCTGCAGCCGGCCATTCTCCTTCGTAGCCTCTGAGTAGAGGTTACGGTACTCCACCATCTGGTGATGGAATCGGTGAACGTCGGCGGCGGTGTAGGACCCGTCAGAAGACCCCGATTCTGACCCAGCGCTCGGGGCCAGATTTTGAGGGGGTTCCTGACGAGGCGCAGTTCGGAGAGACCGGGCGTCCGCGCCAATTGGTGCTCCCAGGTGGGAAAGGAATCACACGGGCCTGACTGAAGGATGACAAAGAAGCAGATGTGCCAGAATCGAAAGAAAACCAATGTCTTGAGTACAGACTGATTTACGTGCTATACATGGCTAACTGCCGGGGAGTCATCCAGCGACGAAGGCCGTGGTGCGGGTCAGCAGCGGCATCCGCGCCAGGGGTAGCTCCAGCGGCTACAGGGATGGCTTGAGATGGCCCGGCACCGGTTCCCGAACCTCCGACGCCAGCAGTTCCCGCATCGCTGCGCAAGACGGTGATGGTCAGATTAGATCAGGTCAATGTATCAAGGAGTGAGCAACAGCCTTACCCTAACCAGGCTCGCAGGCGATGCCTCCATTCACCCACGGCTCACAGGCTCCGGGTGAAGTTGTCACCTTCGGCGGAACTCGAGGCCGGCCGTTTGCCGTGGTTTTCGTCGCTAGCCATGGATTTGGTTTTGGGGGATTTTGTTTTCTCTGATCTGAGGAGAGAAGGCCGGGTGAGCAAAGGCTTTGATGTTGCGGTTGCTCGCTCAGGCTAGGCGTGTATTTATAAAGATGAGGACATCGAGACGGTTTCCTCCTCGGAAGGCGAGACGACGCGGCGGATTTTAGGTTGCGGTTAATCCGCGTTTCTTGAATCCGGAACAGTTGCCAGATCAGGGAGACGAAGCGCCGCCATCAGTGGTCGCACACCGATCGGGTCTTTGGGTCAGGCTGCCTAGCCGATCCTATTGTGAGTGCCCACAAGCCGATTCATAGTGAATCAGGCTGAGAGGTTAACTCTAAGGGAAAGCAGAACAAAGCCGATGCTACGGTGCAGGCCCGTAAGCTGATTCTTATGTAGAACGGATCAGGCTGAGTAATTGATTCTAAGGTACAATGCAAGCCTGAGAGCCGATTCGCATGCAGAAACGTATCAGACCGAACAAGTCCCTTCGAAACAGGACGAAGCCGATATTAAGGTATGAATCCAAAGGCAGATCAGGCTAAATGTTCAAACTCAGGGTGAAACAGCACGAACACAAAGTTGCAAATAGAAAAGAACATGACAAGTAGTACACCCATCATGTTACAAAGTCAATAAAGATCGGATCAGTTCCACTAATTGAGCACGGAGTGCATGGCCAGCCTGCAACAATTGTTGATCTCGGTTTTCAGTGGACTGCAACAAATCTAGGCGTTGGCATGTCTTCCTGCCTGCAACGACCAAGCTGCTGATTTCATTCTTTTTCTGGGAGAGCTCGATCGTGCTGGTGGAAATGGTGATTTCGTGCTCACTGATAGCCGACTCAACTGCTTCCAGTTCTTTTCTCAGTTGGTCTCATCTCGTTTTCAATGTTTCCAGTTCTGTTTCGGCTGTGCTGATTGAAGATTTGAGCAGCTTGGCTCGATCGGCTAATCCGGTGGCCTCTTGTCTGTTGGTCGATTTATTGCTCCTCAGCTGTTCAAGCTGTGCCAGGTTCCCATGAGCAGTGATAATCCCTGATGCTGTAACTTTAAGATCACCGAGTCTCTGCAGGGATTTCAAGGCTGTCAGATTGGGTTGCTGCTGGACAAGTTCGATTATTTGATCAACCAGTCCGGGATTGGAGGCCAGAGCAACTGGATCACCCTCTAGGTGGGGTAGAAGTGCACTCAACCGATTGCTGAAATCTGGTTCTGAAAGCTTCTCGGAGGAAGAGGCGAGTTCGTCTCTATCACAGAATTCTTCTATGTCAAATGAATAGCCGGGAGACGAAGGTTTCGGTACCTGCAATACATACATTCTTTCATCAGAAAAGGTACAATATAGATTAATTGTTTTCTGGCAGAGACAGGATACCTGAATGAGGCCTGAGGTCTGTAGGGCTGATGCCGATGTTGCTTGTTCGATTAAGACAGTTTGTCTCTTGCGGCATGCGGATCCTCAGCTGTCATTGTCTCGGGCAGATGGGTTTCTACAAACCAGGAGTAAGAGCAGTATGGAAGCAAGGATAATTGCTAACAGCCGAATAGGAGTTACCTGGATTCCTCTCAGGGGGAGACTCCTCTTCTTCAAGGTTCACCCAGACTTCGTCAGAAGGGCTGTTCGGCTGTATTTTTGAAAAAAGGGATTTGGTCAATCGAGGTATCTGTGTCGAGGAGAGAAAAGCCCAACGAGTAGTACCTGAGTTTTGGCTCCTTCTTCCTGGATCCCTTCTTCTTGAGCGGCTGACTCTTCATGGCCGGTGGATTCTGGTGATTCTTCGGCCGGTTTCTCTCCTAAGGTATCTTGAAATGGCTGGGGTTTCACCTGGTAAAAGCCGATTTAGGGATCGGAGCATACTGCAGTAAAGGAAGATTGATGCTACTTCTGGATACCTGAACTTTTCTTATCGAACGGCGTTTCTTGGGTGCTTGCTTTTGAAGCTGAGATGCAGCTGGTCGTTTTGAAGCAGAAGGGGGCGTCAGTACAACAGGGCCTGACATTAGTTGTCGTAGCGTCGGTGCTCGAGAGCCTAGCCTCGCTGTCGGACAAGGGGGATAGGATTCCACTCACTCTGGTGGATTGGATGATGGGTCCTGCGAGAAACATCTGTCAGGTAACATGTTCGACTGAAGCATTTTTTATTGGAATCGGCTGAGAACACTTACTGCTCGGGAAGATTGGAAGTTCGAGTCCAGGGCTCTGCACTTGTCATGGACAGTCTGGCAGAACAGGTGAGCGTGCCATCGCTGCCACCAGTCATCAAAACTTTGATGGGTGATGCAGACTTGATTCCATGGCTTCGGCGAAAATGTGGGCAGGTTTGCTCCAAGTTGAAAAATTCTACCATCCTGAAGGAGCTCTGTAATGTTTTCCCTGGGTTTCAAGGTATTCAAAAAGGGGAGCCGAGGGGGCAATTGGCCAAAGCCTAGCTGTCTTGCCGCTATATTTGGGTGATAAAATTCATAAGAGGGATAGCTAGTTGGCTTGCCGCTTGCGCTCCGAAGGTGTTTGAAGTCAACTGGCAAGACACAAGGTTTTATGATTGCATTCAAGATTCTGATAGCCTCATCATCAGAGCACCCGTTGTTGAACTTGAAGCTGGAGGGCGCTGGAAATTCATCTTCATCCTCATAGGGGAACCAGGTAGTAACCTTTGGTCCCAAACCCCTGTATAATGTTTCCAGCATGTTGCCCTTTGAAGTTGGGATGGTTATCGCAGAAGCAGCTTCACCATAGCTTTGACAGCCTCTAGTTTTTGGATCCTCTTCCTCTGAGTACTCGGTGGATGGAAAGCTGAGGCCCTGGAGTTGTGTTCTTACCAGCTTGTGCAGATACAGGTTGAGCCATAGCTGTACTAGCCACCAAGGGCCTGTTATGCATTGTACTTCTTCACCTATGATCAAGGAGCTGAACACCCGGTTCATAAGCCTGTATGCTGCACCCAACAGGAGTCTGCCCAGGGGGATGGAATGCCCTTGAGCTAGTTTCTCTGCCAAGACTCGATAAGGGTATGCTGATCCGGCAGTGGCACCACAGAACACGAACCTCTCAAGCCACATGGTCAAAAACGCGACGTGTTCTTTCTCGCTGACGGAAGAAGAGGTTTTCTGGTGCTGTTGAACATAGCCGCTCCATCCTTTGTATGTGTCCAGCTTCGGGAAGTACGGGTCCTTCTTGCCACTGGTGCAGAGATCCCAGAAGTCATACGATCCAGTGATCTGAAGCCCGGTGAGCATATGGATATCGCTCAGGGTAATGGTTTTTGGGCCGTCTCCGAATACAAAAGCGTTCAGGGAGTTGGACCAAAAGTGACTGGCGGCTATCAGGAGCGGCTCATTCTTTGCCATCTCTGATAATGATAGGTCAAGACATTGGCTCAGATGGCGCATCTCCCAGTCCGCGCGTTTCTTCGCCGCGACGCGGCGGAACCAGTTCCTCCATCCAGCAGGTATGCTCGGCCAGTTTCTGAAGGACTTGGCCCAAGAAGAGGCGCCCATCATGGAGCTTTGGATGGGAACTGGTTAGTTTCTTGAACGATGAAATCTTTGGGGACCAGATCGCCCATCGGACCCAGGTAGTAGGTATTGGGAATGTCCATCAGTGGAATCAGAATATCGTTCTTCAGTGCCTGGATTTGAAACTCGTACTCAGTGAGGTTGAAGAGGGATTCACAAATCAGGAGGTGGCCATTAGCTCAGGGACCTCGGATGGAGTCGCCATTAGCTCAGGGATGGTTTGACGGCGGCGAATCGAAGCTGACGGCGGCGGATTGAAGCCCATGGCGGAAATTGCGATGGTTTAGGGTTTCGTTTTGGTGCGAAAGTTTGAAGCGCCGAGAAGGAAGCTGCGGTTTGACTATCTGAAGGCTCAAGCGCTAATTTTGGAATAAACCAGTTTATTCTAAAATTGGGGGGCATGTGTTAACACCAAATTTTGGGATGGGAGCCGATAGCCGATACCAGATGAAGATAGCCGATGTCGGAGGCAGATTCCATCCAGCGGAAGGAAGGAAACAGCCGATTGCACTGTGAAATGGTTATCGGGCCAAGGTGACAGGAGGCGCGCAGCGTCAGTATTGATGACGTCATCCAGAGTCCACGCCGCTAGGGTGCGATCACGATCGGAGTCCATTATGGAAAGGGAAGGTTGGACTCCAAGTTACCTTAGATATAGGATAGTTCGTGAAACGACCTCGATTTCCATGAAGGGAAATCCACAGGCTCGAATTGTAATTCAACAGATTGCTTGGGACAATCCATGAAATTACCCATATCTCAGTTGACACCAGGATCCATACAACGATAATTAAGTCTTACATAAACATTTATTACATCGCCACACTGGCGGAATCAACAATCAGAGAAGCTTTAGAAGATGCGGAAGCGATTCATCCTTCACGGCCAACTTGAGTGTAGCACGTGACCCTATTCTTCGTCATCATCTCCCTCGAAGTCGTACTCATTCTCGTCACCTGACAGCAAATTTATCAGTACGATTTGTACTGGCCACGGAGCCCACCTATGCAGCATTTGCTTTGTGGAAAGTGGATGCAAGGCTATACAAGCAGACCTATAGGCTGAGGTTTTCCTATGCAGCTGTAATCAATGTTTAATTAGTCAAGTTTTATCACCAGTTAACACCATTTTCCCTTTTCCCATCACCACACCTCACATACCCACACCTCACTCTCATTCGACAGGCCCAACTCCCTCTCGGGCCTATCTCAGCGGCACACTACCACAACGGGTACACTGCCAGAAAAATGTCATCCAGGGGGAGAAGAGAACACTCACTACACTAGTAGAAGCTTCATAGGAAAGGTCCATAGCCAACAGGTTGGCATATGTATCGATCGATCAACCGTACACTCTGCAGAGGTTTCACTACTCACAAGATTAGCCATCATAGGTGTTGCGCAAACACCTAGGCAGAATTCCGGGTGCTTGCTTGCCTAGGTCGATGCCACCCTACCACTCAGCCCTGGGATATTCCGGATCCTACACCGTTATGCTGAGACTGGGAGACACAGTACCGGGCCCATCCAGTGGTACTGTGCATCTAGAACGGAACGGGAACCCATCGACCGTCTCCGCCCACCCTTATCACCTTTCAACCTAGCAGTAGTGGCACCGTCCTACCAAGTAGTCCAGCCGTCTCCCGCCCATCAGAAGCGAGTGAGTAGAAAAGGATTCCCATGAACCTGAAACTAGTCCATCCTAGGTTTGACCAAGCAGGCATCTCCACTTAGGGGATACTCTCCCCGTGCTATCACAGCACCTCCGTCCACGGGCTTCAAACCACCAAGGCTATCCCACCCGGAACCTCCTCAACAACTTTACCCGCCACAGGTATCTCGCTTGGGGATGCCCAGGTTGCACCCCCGGCACGACTTGCCCCATGGGCTCGTCTCACATCCCACTTGGTCGACATCAACCCTTACCACGCACCCAAGACGCACGCAGCACTCTCTCCCAGTGGTTATAATCGGTTATACACCGTCCCAATTCCACCACATAGCATATAGCAAGTAGAAAGTAGTGGAAGAGTAACAGTAAATTAAGCAGCAGCTAACCTAACAGCGGACAGCAGGGTAAAGTCTTATCAAGGCAGGGAATTCAAATATACTACCATGCAACCAATCCATACATAATCATAAAGCAATAGCAACAATGTCATTTGCAATGCGTAATAGGATCTAAGGATTTGGTGGGACGTGGCACCTTCGTAGTCGTCTCCTAGCTCTTGGAAGTACTCGTGGTCGTCTTCCTTAGTCAGATCCTCCTCCGGCTCTGAAATCGAACACGAAATAGTCGCGTCAGCGACTCCTATAGAGTATTTCAGAAAAATCCAATAAAACAAAGAGCCAAATGCACTCAAACATAGTCTTAGATTGTAGATCTCATTTTCCTGAGAATTTTGATATATGGTGCGCAATTTTTGGTCATCGTATGAATAAGTTATGAATTTCCGAAGATTATCCTATTTTCTGAAAATGAGAAAACTGTTTGGTTAATAGGGGCAGCTCGGGATTGGTCCACGTGGCGCAGCGGGTCCAGTAGTGCGGCAAGTGGCTGCCTCAACAGAACACAGACCCGATGGTCGCCCACCAGGTGTTCGATGCTGGTTCCCAGAGAGTTGCCGGAGTTGGCGTAGCTCGGCGTGGCTCGGCGGTGGTCGGTGGTAGCTCGGCTGTGGTTGGGGGTATCTCGGCGGAGCTCGGCGGTGGTCGGGGGTAGCTCGGCGGGGCTCGGCATAGTTCGGCGTACCTCGGCGGGGCTCGGGCGAATCGGAAATTCGCGGCGCCGAGGGTGCCGCTCTCCCGAGCTCTCCCGGGGAGGCTCGGGCGAATCGGAGATTTGGTGCGCCCGAGGGTGCCGTTCTCCCGAGGTCTCCCGCGGAGGCTCGGGCGAATCGGAAATTCGCGGCGCCGAGGGTGCCGCTCTCCCGAGCTCTCCCGGGGAGGCTCGGGCGAATCGGAGATTTGGTGCGCCCGAGGGTGCCGTTCTCCCGAGGTCTCCCGCGGAGGCTCGGGCGAATCGGACATTTGGGCGCCGAGGGTGCCGTTCTCCCGAGGTCTCCTGCGGAGGCTCGGGCGAATCGGACATTTGGGCGCCGAGGGGGCTGCTTTCCCGAGCTCTCCCGGTGAGGCTCGGGCGAATCGGAAATTTGGTGCTAGCAGGGTTCCAGGGCGTCTGTTCAAGGCGGCGGTGTTTCTCCGGTGTGGCGGACTGGTGACAGGGCGGCGATGGCCATATTTCGGCAAGACAGGGCTCGGCTATCTAGCGGCGGTGCCGAGGCAGACTTGGCGAACCTCGGCGGCCTTTCTTCGCAGCGCGAGGCGTCCGGGGGTACTCGGAACGGATTTAGGCGAGGCGGAACCTGTCGGCGGCGATGTCGACGCGACGGTGAGGTTCCGGCGGGGCTAAGGAGGTCTTCTAGGAGATGTATACGCGTCCAGGGTCCAAGGCGATGGTATACCAACTACCAATTTTGGCTACCGAGCTTTCCAAGGTGCTCGGTTGTGGCGGCGGCGTGTCGCCGACGACGGCGGAAAGCGGCATCGCGGCTACGACCAAGTATTGGTTCAATCGAATGCGGTCTTGTCAAGTTGGTGAGGCCAGAGAGGCATACAACACTCTGGTGGCGAACTTAGCCATGGCATGACCTTCTTTTGGCTACGGCTCGCGGCGGCGCTCCGGTAAGGTCGCGGCGCACGCGGCCAAGGCGATTCAGGCTTCCTCTAGCGCTTAGATCCGCGTAGCTAGCTCAAGGGGGTCGTGGCGGTGCTCCACGACGCTCTAACCTGTACGGGTGCTAGTCGGATTGCTCGGAACGGGTGATTCGGCGTCGGAACGCGTCGGTGGTGAGCGCGCTCCGCCGAGAACGCGTCGTGCTGCGTTCTCGGTCTAGCAAGCTTGTAGTCCGGGGGTTTTGGCCGGTCGAATGAGTGCATGGTGCAGGTGATCTTCCCGAGCCGGTAAGGGCTCGTGCCTACGCGTCCCGAGGGTGGAACGCCATGGCAAAAGCAGGGCAAGGTTCGGACATGGCGTGCGGTGGCTCACCGTGGTGTCGGTGAAGCTAGGATGGCGGTGCAGTGGCGAGTCGGAGCCGTGCAGAGCGATCAGCAGTGCCGTGCCGCTCCTCGTCCGCAGCTCGGGCTTCTCCTCCGTGTCCGGCTCCGGCGTGCTCCGCGGCGGCGGCGCTCCGGCAGCTTCTCCTCCTCTGCTCCGCCCTTCTCCTACGCTCTCTCTCTCGGTTTGGTGCGGTGTGCCGGTCTGTGCTGCGGTGGCGGCGAGGGGAAATGAGGGTAGGGCTTCGGGGTGCTCCAATTTATAGGCGAGCTTGGCCAGCTCCAATGGCGTACGGTCCTGATTGCGCTCGACCGATCGAAGGGCCGTGGCTCGAGTGGATCTAGGGCTCCGGATGGGCGCGGGTTCGCTTGGCGGCCAAGAAAGGAGGGGACAGGAGGGGGACAGCGGGGTCAGGGCTCTGCCATGTGGTCGGCTGTGGGACCGGGGTCACGCCATTCGCGTGACACCCCCGGCAGGCGCGTCGCCTTCGTGAGGAAGAAGAACAGTGGGGGGCGAGAGCGGCTGACAGGCGGGACCGGGTTGGCAGCGAGCGCGAGCGCGAGCGCGTGTGTGCTGGTCGTGCGCGTGCGCTGCTGAGCCGCGACGTGGGCCGCGCGCGGTGAGATGAGGAGAGGAAGGTCGGGCGGGCTCGGGCTGGCTTAACGACCCGGCTGGCCGAATGGCTGGCCTAACTCTCTTTTTCCTTTTCTATTTTCAGTTTAGTGTATATATACATATATTGCCCATTTTAATTTATTGAGTAAATACAAACATAAATTGCAATAAATCCCAAATGTGATGCATAAGTTATTATTCTATGTGAATGGAATTAAAATGCAAACTACACTCCTTTATTTACCAATTTCATAATGAAACCTATATGCTTGCACAAGAAAAATGGGTTTTCACAATAAATAAATGAAAAATTTTAATTGGTTGGGATTTTTAGATTGTGTGGATTTTTAGGGTTGTTACAGTCCTCCCCCCTCATTAGGATCTCGACCTCGAGATTCAGAGTTCACGTACCCATCGAAGAGGTAAGGAAACATAATCCGCAAGTCCGATTCTTTCTCCCACGTAGCTTCCCTTTCAGTGTGATTGCTCCACTGTACCTTGCACATCGGAATGGTTTTGTTTCGCGTCTCTTTGGTATCCCGTGCCAAGATCTTGATCGGATGTTCCTTGTATTCAAGTGTGTCTTGCAGGTCTAATGCATCTGTAGGAACTTGCTCCTCGGGAAGCTTCAAACACTTCCTTAATTGCGAGACATGGAACACGGGGTGTACTCCAGATAATTCCTTCGGTAGTTCCAGCTTGTAAGCAAGCTTTCCAACCCTTTTACAGATCTTGTATGGCCCAACATATCTTGGTGCCAATTTCCCTTTTACGTGGAATCTGACAGTGCCACGAAGTGGAGATACCTTGAGGTAGACATAATCCCCAACCTCGAACTCAAGCTTTCTACGTCTTCTATCTGCATAGCTCTTTTGCCTACTCTGTGCAATCCTCAAATTCTCTCTTACTTGGGCAACACCTTCTTCTGCTTCCACAATCTTAGCAGGACCGAAGAATGTCCTCTCACCTGGTTCTGACCACATTAGTGGGGTCCTACAGGGTCTCCCATACAATGCTTCAAACGGTGACATCTTGAGGCTTGTTTGATAGCTGTTGTTGTATGAGAACTCGGCGTGGGGTAGACAGCTCTCCCATCCTTCCTTGTACCTCAATACGCAAGCACGTAACATGTCCTCGAGAATCTGGTTCACTCTTTCTGTTTGCCCATCCGTTTGCGGGTGGTATGCGGTGCTATAGTCGAGCTTGGTTCCGATGGACTTGTGCAAGGATTTCCAGAACTGTGATACGAACTGTGAGCCTCGGTCAGATATAATACTCAGAGGCGCCCCATGTAACTTCAAAATGTTTGATACGTATAGATCTGCTAGCTTTTCAACTCTATACTTCCTTTTGACCGGTATAAAATGTGCAACTTTGGTTAGACGGTCCACTATTACCCATATAGAATCATATCCATGCTCGGATCGGGGCAGTCCTATTATGAAGTCCATGGATATGCACTCCCACTTCCATTCTGGTATCTCAACTGGTTGTAGCAACCCTGCTGGTCTCTGATGTTCGGCCTTGATTCTATTGCATGTATCACATCGGGCTACATGCCCTGCAATGTCTGTCTTCATATTCTCCCACCAGAAGTGCTTCCTTAGATCATGGTACATCTTGGCTGACCCTGGGTGAATGCAATATTTGGAGTCATGGCCTTCTGACAGAATCTCTTCTCGTATCGCTGAATCCGTCGGTACACAGATTCTATCTTTGTACCATACAGTTCCCTGCTCATCTTCTCGGTATTCGGGGCCTCTTCCCAGCTTCATCAAACCACGGATATAGTCTATCTCAGGACAGTTCTTTTGCGCTTCACGGATCCGTGAGATGAGATTGTACTCGACGCGAAGCTCATTTAGCATGCCATAGGAGACTACCTCGAGCTGGAACGCGTCAAACTCTCTCCTGAGCTCAGGTGGCATAGAGTTGGTGATGAGGGTATGGCAGTAGCTTTTGCGGCTAAGTGCATCAGCGACAACATTAGCCTTTCCTGGGTGATAATGGATCTCAAGATCATAGTCCTTGATGAGTTCCAGCCATCTGCGTTGCCTCATATTCAGATCTTCCTGTGTGAAGAAGTACTTCAGGCTCTTGTGGTCAGTGTAGATGTCACACTTGTTGCTTATCAGATAGTGTCTCCAAATCTTGAGTGCATGTACCACGACTGCAAGTTCTAGGTCATGAGTCGGGTATCGCTGCTCATGCTCCTTCAACTGTCTTGAGGCATAAGCTATCACTCTTCCTTCTTGCATTAGTACACAGCCCAAACCTTGCCGAGAGGCATCACAATATACAACAAAATCCTTGTGAATATCGGGCAGGGCTAGTACAGGTGTAGTAGTGAGCTTCTCCTTCAAGGTCTGAAAACTCTTCTCACATTCAGGAGTCCATATAAACTTGTTCTCTTTCTTCAGCAAGTTGGTCATAGGTCTTGCAATCTTGGAGAAATTCTCAATAAATCTGCAATAGTATCCTGCAAGTCCCAAAAAGCTTCTGATTTCTGACACATTACAGGGTTGTTCCCACTCTTTCACAGCTTCAATTTTGGCTGGGTCTACTGCGACTCCTTCTCCTGACAGTACGTGTCCAAGGAAAGCAACTTCCTCAAGCCAGAATTCGCACTTGGAGAATTTGGCGTATAGCTGGTTGCGAGACAACCTCTCCAATACGGTCCTCAGATGATGTTCATGTTCCTCTTTTGTGGCTGAATAAACCAATATATCATCAATGAATACCACCACAAACTTGTCTAGCTCATTCATGAAGACCTTGTTCATCATGTTCATGAAGTATGCCGGAGCATTAGTGAGTCCAAATGAGACTACTGTGCACTCATATTGTCCATATCTAGTGACAAATGCAGTCTTCGGGATATCTTCTTCCCTGATCTTCATCTGATGATACCCTGATCGGAGATCGATCTTTGAGAAGTACTTGGCCTTACTCAATTGATCTAATAGATCATCGATGCGGGGCAATGGGTACTTATTCTTGACTGTAACCGCATTCAGATTCCGGTAGTCAATGCACATCCTCATCGTGCCATCCTTCTTCTTGACAAACAAAACGGGAGATCCCCAGGGCGAAGCACTTGGCCTAATGAAACCCTTCTCCAGTAATTCTCCCAGCTGCTTCTTGAGTTCCTTCAACTCATCAGCCGACATTCTGTAGGGTCTTTTGGCAATCGGTGCAGTCCCTGGCATCAGCTCTATAACAAACTCCACATCTCTATCTGGTGGCATTCCTGGCAACTCCTCTGGAAATACGTCATTGAATTCACAGACTACTGGCACATCTCGGAATGTCAGCTCTGTCTTATCTGCTTTAGTCTCCAGAGCACATAGGAGGGCTTGGACTCTCTTGGTTTGGGGTACACATCGGACAGCTGTTCCCCAAGGGTGGGTTACCTGAACATATCTAGGTGAACATGATATCACTCCCCGGTGTTTGGTTAGCCAGTCCATGCCTAAGATGACATCTAAGCTATTGGAGGGTAGTAGGGTTAGGTCAGCTCGAAAGTCAAGTCCCTCGATAGTGATTATCACTCCTCTACATATGTGAACGCTTCTGAAGGTTCCTAAGGGCGAGCTAGTTAGGATGGGGTTTGCTCTCGGGGTTACAGGTATGTTATGCTTACGTGCATATGCAGATGAAATGTATGAACATGTAGCTCCCGAATCGAACAGAACTGTAGCCATGTTACCCTGAACTAGGAACGTACCGTACACAGCATCAGGTGCAGCTTCAGCTTCCTCAGCGGTCATGTGGTTCAGTCTTCCTCGGGTAGCAGATCCCCGGTTCGGTGTGCCCTGTGCAGCTGCTGGTGCGCGGTTGAGGTCGGGGCACACAGCCACACGGTGTCCAGGCTTGCCGCATCCAAAGCAAGTGAAGGGCGCACTGCCTGCTGTAGCTGTCGTAGGAGCCTTCCAATTGCTTGTCCTTGGCGCGTTGGTAGCGGGGGCGGGTGTGTTCTGCACAGCTCGAGTCGGCGCAGGGTAGGTCTGAGCGGGGCGGTGATAGTTGCCGCTGTTGGTACCACCACGGCTCGTTCCCGAAGAAGGTCCCTGGCGAGTCCGGAAAGGCGGAGGTGCTCCCGTTCGCTGTCTCTGGGGTGGAGCAGCGCGAGCGGGTCCCTCAGAGCGGCGTTTCTTTCCCTTGTTCTGGGCCTCGAATTCCAGTCGTGCTTCCATGCGATCCTTCTCAATCTCAATACAGTGGTCAATCAGCTCACGCAGAGTGTAGCTCTTGTTCCCTGACAGAGCCAACCTGATCTTGGTCTGAAGTCCCTTCCTGTAGTAGTACATCTTTTCCTTCTCGGAACTCACGCAAGACGCAGGTGCGTAGCGGAGCAAGCAGTTGAAGCGGGTGGTGTACTCGTGGATCCGGTCAGCTCCCTGGGAGATGTTGCGAAACTCGTTCTCCTTGGCCTCCATGACTCCCTCAGGAATGTGGTGGTCACGGAAAGCCTCGGTGAACTCATCCCAGTCAATGCGGGCTGGATCCTCGTGAGCGCTGGTGTAGTTGTCCCACCATGCCCGTGCAGCACCGGTCAGCTGGTGGCTAGCAATCCCAACACACTCCTCGTCGGAGCAAGTGGTCAGGTCCAGCTTCTTCTCCATCTCTTTAAGCCAATCGTCGGCAGCGAGGGGATCGCTGTCGGTCCCGTCGAAGGTAAGTGGCCTCAGCTTCAGGAAACCCTCCAGTTTCCTTTGGAAATCATTCTGGGGTGGCCCGTGGTGCCTGTTCATCCCAGCAGCTATGGCATTCAGCAGCTGGGTCTGCTGAGCCATCACTTCCGCCAACGTCGGTGGCGGCGCCGGTGGCGGAGGCACGTTCTCGCCTTGTGGTGGCGGATCGTTCACCGGCGGTGCATTCTCTGCCCGGCGCAGCTCTTCTTCCAGGTTAACTCCAGCACGTCTGCCAGCTGGGCGTCCACGGTTGCGACCACGCCCACGTCCTGGCGCAGGCGCGGGGGAGGGCTGGCGGTTCTCCAAACGCGCAGAACGTCTCATCGACATCTGAATTTTATTAGGTACATGCTCAGTGCAATAATAATCTTGTAGTTGTTTAAGTAGGAGTTAGATGTTTTCAACGATTTAAATGAATTAAAACATTTTTCATGCTATCCTACACTCAACCAAAGAAGCATAAAGAACCATGAGAAGCATAAGATCCAAATGTCACTCATCACATGGTTATTATTACATAAAGGATGTTCCTAGCTGCTAAGAAGATCGTGCTATGCGCAGATAGCCAATGAGAGGATAACTCATGGTATCACTAGTCTAAGGGCCACGCAGGGTCCCATAAACTACTGGTGCATAAGGTCGAGTACGGCGTCGGGTATGCGGCTGTCCTCTGCCTCGATCTCGTCGTCGGTCATGGTCAGGCGCTTGACATAATCGAGTGCTACTGCTAGCTCTGGAGTGGCCTCAATCTCCTGCATCCTTTGAGACGGACACGCTCTCAGGTTGAGCGTAGTGGGTGGTATGCGGAAGTCTCCCTCCCGGGGCTTCACCATCTCCAGTGGGGGAAGCGAACTCTGTACCTTCCGGACCTCAATAGCTCAACTGGCGTCGGACTGCTTCCAAGCTGTCTCTGTCCTCCATAACTTGTCCTTTAGGAACTCCACCATCTTCACGCGGTCGATCAGAATCCCTTGGTTGCGGGTGGACTTGTCCTCGGCTTTCTCCAACTGCTTCTCCAACTCCTTGATCCTGGAACGCAGCGTGATCATCTCGACTACCCTGTCTCTGCTCCTCTGCTCCCTCTCAGCAAGTGCTCTCTCCTTGTCGTCCAGCCTCCTCTGTAATTCCAACACTCTGCTGTTCAGGTAGTCATTGCGAAGCCCAAAATCTCCGATCTTGTCTCGCAAGTCGGCGATCTCGGCTCGGTGTAACTCATCACGGCGCTGCATCTCCAACTGCAAGTCAGTGACTGCTCTGCTCAAACTCTCCAGGGTCTGAGTCCCTTTCTGCAAACTGTCCTTCGACCTCTGCCATGCGTGCTCGGTCACGCCGCCTCCTTTGCTCCAATGAGCTGATGAACTCGTCCTGCTCCTGGAGGTGGTGTGCCACTGTGCGTAGGCAAGGGTCAGTCTCGGCCTGAACGATCTGGCCGGTGTACAGAATCCTCTGGATGGGGTCAGGGTGCAGCTCCAAGGCCTGAGGTAGCAGACGGAAGTGGGTCCCCTTAAGGTACTCGTATGCTGTGTACACAACTGCGCGTAGTACCTTGCGGGAGACAGACTGTACTCCGTCCTCCACAGTCTCTCCAGCAGTGTAGTCAGTAAAAACCGGCATTCCTGGAAGGGTCAGGCTGACGGGTGTCTCAACTCTGGTAGTGACAGGTCCTTCAAACCTCTCAGCCTCGACAAGCTTCCCTCGGCTGAAGTACTGGATCTGGTCAGACGGTGCTCCCAGCTCCTCCAGCACCTGGCGTAGTACCATGGCAAATCCGCCGTGGTTCCTCCCATTGATCGGGATCTCGATAGTGCCGTCGTGCAGTGGACGAAGTGGTGGTCCAAGGCTGGTCATCTGCAAATTTTCAGGAAACGGATTAGCAGGTCCTTGTATTAGATAAGCCATTGCATAAAAAGTGAATGCAAGGTCGGTAATATAACCGAAAGAGAGTCTGGCTTCCTATTCTAACGTCCATTTTCTATGGGTCTCGTCCTACAGTCAAGTATGGCTCTGATACCAACTGAAACGACCTCGATTTCCACGAAGGGAAATCCACAGGCTCGAATTGTAATTCAACAGATTGCTTGGGACAATCCATGAAATTACCCATATCTCAGTTGACACCAGGATCCATACAACGATAATTAAGTCTTACATAAACATTTATTACATCGCCACACTGGCGGAATCAACAATCAGAGAAGCTTTAGAAGATGCGGAAGCGATTCATCCTTCACGGCCAACTTGAGTGTAGCACGTGACCCTATTCTTCGTCATCATCTCCCTCGAAGTCGTACTCATTCTCGTCACCTGACAGCAAATTTATCAGTACGATTTGTACTGGCCACGGAGCCCACCTATGCAGCATTTGCTTTGTGGAAAGTGGATGCAAGGCTATACAAGCAGACCTATAGGCTGAGGTTTTCCTATGCAGCTATAATCAATGTTTAATTAGTCAAGTTTTATCACCAGTTAACACCATTTTCCCTTTTCCCATCACCACACCTCACATACCCACACCTCACTCTCATTCGACAGGCCCAACTCCCTCTCGGGCCTATCTCAGCGGCACACTACCACAACGGGTACACTGCCGGAAAAATGTCATCCAGGGGGAGAAGAGAACACTCACTACACTAGTAGAAGCTTCACAGGAAAGGTCCATAGCCAACAGGTTGGCATATGTATCGATCGATCAACCGTACACTCTGCAGAGGTTTCACTACTCACAAGATTAGCCATCATAGGTGTTGCGCAAACACCTAGGCAGAATTCCGGGTGCTTGCTTGCCTAGGTCGATGCCACCCTACCACTCAGCCCTGGGATATTCCGGATCCTACACCGTTATGCTGAGACTGGGAGACACAGTACCAGGCCCATCCAGTGGTACTGTGCATCTAGAACGGAACGGGAACCCATCGACCGTCTCTGCCCACCCTTATCACCTTTCAACCTAGCAGTAGTGGCACCGTCCTACCAAGTAGTCCAGCCGTCTCCCGCCCATCAGAAGCGAGTGAGTAGAAAAGGATTCCCATGAACCTGAAACTAGTCCATCCTAGGTTTGACCAAGCAGGCATCTCCACTTAGGGGATACTCTCCCCGTGCTATCACAGCACCTCCGTCCACGGGCTTCAAACCACCAAGGCTATCCCACCCAGAACCTCCTCAACAACTTTACCCGCCACAGGTATCTCGCTTGGGGATGCCCAGGTTGCACCCCCGGCACGACTTGCCCCATGGGCTCGTCTCACATCCCACTTGGTCGACATCAACCCTTACCACGCACCCAAGACGCACGCAGCACTCTCTCCCAGTGGTTATAATCGGTTATACACCGTCCCAATTCCACCACATAGCATATAGCAAGTAGAAAGTAGTGGAAGAGTAACAGTAAATTAAGCAGCAGCTAACCTAACAGCGGACAGCAGGGTAAAGTCTTATCAAGGCAGGGAATTCAAATATACTACCATGCAACCAATCCATACATAATCATAAAGCAATAGCAACAATGTCATTTTCAATGCGTAATAGGATCTAAGGATTTGGTGGGACGTGGCACCTTTGTAGTCGTCTCCTAGCTCTTGGAAGTACTCGTGGTCGTCTTCCTTAGTCAGATCCTCCTCCGGCTCTGAAATCGAACACGAAATAGTCGCGTCAGCGACTCCTATAGAGTATTTCAGAAAAATCCAATAAAACAAAGAGCCAAATGCACTCAAACATAGTCTTAGATTGTAGATCTCATTTTCCTGAGAATTTTGATATACGGTGCGCAATTTTTGGTCATCGTATGAATAAGTTATGAATTTCCGAAGATTATCCTATTTTCTGAAAATGAGAAAACTGTTTGGTTAATAGGGGCAGCTCGGGATTGGTCCACGTGGCGCACGGGTCCAGTAGTGCGGCAAGTGGCGCCTCAACAGAACACAGACCCGATGGTCGCCCACCAGGTGTTCGATGCTGGTTCCCAGAGAGTTGCCGGAGTTGGCGTAGCTCGGCGTGGCTCGGCGGTGGTCGGTGGTAGCTCGGCTGTGGTTGGGGGTATCTCGGCGGAGCTCGGCGGTGGTCGGGGGTAGCTCGGCGGGGCTCGGCATAGTTCCGCGTACCTCGGCGGGGCTCGGGCGAATCGGAAATTCGCGGCGCCGAGGGTGCCGCTCTCCCGAGCTCTCCCGGGGAGGCTCGGGCGAATCGGAGATTTGGTGCGCCCGAGGGTGCCGTTCTCCCGAGGTCTCCCGCGGAGGCTCGGGCGAATCGGAAATTCGCGGCGCCGAGGGTGCCGCTCTCCCGAGCTCTCCCGGGGAGGCTCGGGCGAATCGGAGATTTGGTGCGCCCGAGGGTGCCGTTCTCCCGAGGTCTCCCGCGGAGGCTCGGGCGAATCGGACATTTGGGCGCCGAGGGTGCCGTTCTCCCGAGGTCTCCTGCGGAGGCTCGGGCGAATCGGACATTTGGGCGCCGAGGGGGCTGCTTTCCCGAGCTCTCCCGGTGAGGCTCGGGCGAATCGGAAATTTGGTGCTAGCAGGGTTCCAGGGCGTCTGTTCAAGGCGGCGGTGTTTCTCCGGTGTGGCGGACGGTGACAGGGCGGCGATGGCCATATTTCGGCAAGACAGGGCTCGGCTATCTAGCGGCGGTGCCGAGGCAGACTTGGCGAACCTCGGCGGCCTTTCTTCGCAGCGCGAGGCGTCCGGGGGTACTCGGAACGGATTTAGGCGAGGCGGAACCTGTCGGCGGCGATGTCGACGCGACGGTGAGGTTCCGGCGGGGCTAAGGAGGTCTTCTAGGAGATGTATACGCGTCCAGGGTCCAAGGCGATGGTATACCAACTACCAATTTTGGCTACCGAGCTTTCCAAGGTGCTCGGTTGTGGCGGCGGCGTGTCGCCGACGACGGCGGAAAGCGGCATCGCGGCTACGACCAAGTATTGGTTCAATCGAATGCGGTCTTGTCAAGTTGGTGAGGCCAGAGAGGCATACAACACTCTGGTGGCGAACTTAGCCATGGCATGACCTTCTTTTGGCTACGGCTCGCGGCGGCGCTCCGGTAAGGTCGCGGCGCACGCGGCCAAGGCGATTCAGGCTTCCTCTAGCGCTTAGATCCGCGTAGCTAGCTCAAGGGGGTCGTGGCGGTGCTCCACGACGCTCTAACCTGTACGGGTGCTAGTCGGATTGCTCGGAACGGGTGATTCGGCGTCGGAACGCGTCGGTGGTGAGCGCGCTCCGCCGAGAACGCGTCGTGCTGCGTTCTCGGTCTAGCAAGCTTGTAGTCCGGGGGTTTTGGCCGGTCGAATGAGTGCATGGTGCAGGTGATCTTCCCGAGCCGGTAAGGGCTCGTGCCTATGCGTCCCGAGGGTGGAACGCCATGGCAAAAGCAGGGCAAGGTTCGGACATGGCGTGCGGTGGCTCACCGTGGTGTCGGTGAAGCTAGGCTGGCGGTGCAGTGGCGAGTCGGAGCCGTGCAGAGCGATCGCAGTGCCGTGCCGCTCCTCGTCCGCAGCTCGGGCTTCTCCTCCGTGTCCGGCTCCGGCGTGCTCCGCGGCGGCGGTGCTCCGGCAGCTTCTCCTCCTCTGCTCCGCCCTTCTCCTACGCTCTCTCTCTCGGTTTGGTGCGGTGTGCCGGTCTGTGCTGCGGTGGCGGCGAGGGGAAATGAGGGTAGGGCTTCGGGGTGCTCCAATTTATAGGCGAGCTTGGCCAGCTCCAATGGCGTACGGTCCTGATTGCGCTCGACCGATCGAAGGGCCGTGGCTCGAGTGGATCTAGGGCTCCGGATGGGCGCGGGTTCGCTTGGCGGCCAAGAAAGGAGGGGACAGGAGGGGGACAGCGGGGTCAGGGCTCTGCCATGTGGTCGGCTGTGGGACCGGGGTCACGCCATTCGCGTGACACCCCCGGCAGGCGCGTCGCCTTCGTGAGGAAGAAGAACAGTGGGGGGCGAGAGCGGCTGACAGGCGGGACCGGGTTGGCAGCGAGCGCGAGCGCGAGCGCGTGTGTGCTGGTCGTGCGCGTGCGCTGCCGAGCCGCGACGTGGGCCGCGCGCGGTGAGATGAGGAGAGGAAGGTCGGGCGGGCTCGGGCTGGCTTAACGACCCGGCTGGCCGAATGGCTGGCCTAACTCTCTTTTTCCTTTTCTATTTTCAGTTTAGTGTATATATACATATATTGCCCATTTTAATTTATTGAGTAAATACAAACATAAATTGCAATAAATCCCAAATGTGATGCATAAGTTATTATTCTATGTGAATGGAATTAAAATGCAAACTACACTCCTTTATTTACCAATTTCATAATGAAACCTATATGCTTGCACAAGAAAAATGGGTTTTCACAATAAATAAATGAAAAATTTTAATTGGTTGGGTTTTTTAGATTGTGTGGATTTTTAGGGTTGTTACAGTTCGTTAGTTTCCTTATCTGTTGATGAGTTGTAATTCGACTAGGACTCTATCTACGCTCGGGGTATAAATATGAGCCCTCAGCCATTGAACAAAAACAACAACATCAATACAACACAACTTTTGGCTCCGGCCAACAAACCCTAGAGTCAGTCGAGTCCGGTGAGTTACTTTATCCAGGCTGGGTGTCATCCGGTGGACGCAGGCTTGCTTGTAAGTATCGTCAACCCCCTGTTAAACTATGTCTTTTAGCGTCATCCGGTGGACAGTGGAAGCATGGCGGACCAGGGTCCTTGCTAAGCTCTGTTTCTGTAACAACCCTAAAAATCCACACAACCTAAAAATCCCAACCAATTAAAATTTTTCATTTATTTATTATGAAAACCCATTTTTCTTGTGCAAGCATATAGGTTTCATTATAAATTTGGTAAATAAAGGAGTATAGCTTGCATTTTAATTCCATTCACATAGAATAATAACTTATGCATCACATTTGGGATTTATTGCAATTTATGTTTTTGTTTACTCAATATTTAAAATGGGTAGTATATGTATTTATACACTTAAGTGTAAATAGAAAAAGAAAAAGAAAAAGAAGAAGAGTGAAAGAGGAAGAGCAGATTCGGCCCAGCCAGCCGGCCCATCTCGCAGCCAAACCACCACGCGCGCGCAGCGCCTTTCGCAGCCGCTGCCAACCGGGACCCGCTTGTCAGTCACTCTTTCTTTTCCCCTGTTTCTCTTCTTCGCGAAAGACGGTGGCCGACAGTGTCATGCAAATGGCGTGACCGACAGTGCCACGCATGGCAGAGCCCTGACCCCGTTGTCCCCTGCCTGTCCCCTGCCTTGCTCGCCAAGAAGCCCGCGCGCACCACCGGAACCCTAGCTCGCGCAAGCCGCAGCCCTCCGATCAGCCCGAGCAGATCAGAGCCACCCACCATAGGTAGCCACCCGAGCTCCGCTATAAATTGGAGCACCTCACGGCGCCCTAGCCTCGTTCCACTCGCCGCCGCCACTGGTGGCACCAACCACACCACAACACCACACCGTGTGAGAGAGGGAGAAGGAAGAAGGGCGGAGCAGAGAGAGGGGAGCACCGCCGAAGCGCTGCCGCCGCGGAGCACGCCGGAGCCGGGCACGGAGGAGAAGCCCGAGCTGCGGACGAGGAGCGGCACGGCACTGCGATCGCTCTGCACGGCTCCGACTCGCCACTGCACTGCCATCCTAGCTTCACCGACACCACGGTGAGCCACCGCACGCCATGTCCGAACCTTGCCCTGCTTTTGCCATGGCGTTCCTGCCCACGGAACGCGCAGGCACGAGCCTTTATGGCTCAGGAAGATCACCTGCACCATGCACTCATGCGACCGGCTGTAATACCCCGGGTATTAAGGTTAATAAAACTGCCATGTCATCATATTTAATTTTTCATAATTGCATTATGTTTGTGCATTAGGGCTTAGATTGATTTGCTTGATGGTGTTTGTGATTGATTGTGCAAATAAACACTTAATTAAAATCAATTATTAAATAAAAAGAAAATTCCAATTTAAACCTTATTTTGGCCCTAAAACCCAAAATCAAAAACTATAAGGAATCTGAGGTAGGTGCTTTAATAAAAGTTATAAATCTTTTAAATGAAGAGACTTTTATTTTGGGGTAGTTTGAAGTTATGTTGAAAATATTTGAATTAAACTCAAAACAGTGCTTTAAGATTTGAATTTGAAAATACACTTCAAAAATTATTGAGAATCTGATAAAACTTCCTTAACAAGAGTTTTAGATATCTCTGAGATGCAAAACTTTTATTTTGACCAATTTTGAAGTTGTTTTATAAAAATTTGAATTAACTTTGAATTACTAGTTTAAAATTCAAATTTAAAGTCCAATTCCAAAAATATCAAGAATTTGGCAAAACTTCCTTGATAGAAGTTGTAAAGCTCACTGATTAGAATAACTTTTATTTTGGGTATTTTTCAAGTTGTTGATAAAAATAAAAAGTAATTTTGGAATTACAGTTTAAATTTCAAAACCCTAGTTTACCCCCTTTTGAATATTGTCAAATCTTGGCTGAATTTGAATTTGGTTCCTAAGCAAATTTGATCCTCATCAAATTTCCTGCAACTTTCGTTTTTGCCCCATCTCCTAATTCAGATCAGATCAACCCCAATTCAATCAACTAGCTGCTGACCTAGAGAGCCTAGCACTGTAGCTACAGCGGGGGGGGGGGGGGGGTCCCCTGTTTTTCTTCCCGGCCGTGCACGCGCGTGCGCGCGAGGCGCGCTGCCGCCGTCCGGCCGGCAGGCTCGCTGTCGACGTCGCGGCGTGGGTCGATGGGGGCCCCGGACGCGTCCCAAACCTGACCGCTTCGTTCCCTTCGGCTATAAAACCCCGTGCACGGCTCCTTCGCCATTTCTCCCGCCACCGTTCACCGGCGAGCTCGGTCTCGAGGTGAAATTCGTCATCCTTAAACCACTGCAAGCCTCTCCATCTTCCCGATTGATAACCCACTTCTTTGCGCATCGATTCCACCACTCGTCTCGTGCTCTGGTGCCTTGTTGGCCTCGGCACGCCATTGCCACCGTCGCGGTCGCGCAGAGCGCCGCCGTGGATCTCGCCGTCGCCACCAGCTCGTTTGGGTGAGCTCTGGGACTTGAGATGGTGCGCATCAGTGTCTTCTCGACCGGTAGTTTCTCATGTGCGTGTTGGTTCGTTCTCTGTTCCTCTAGGTTTGCCGGGACGGGGACTCGCCGTCGTGTCCAAGCTGCCGTACCCGCCACCGCCGCCACGCTCGCCTTCACGCTCCGTCTCGGTCTCCACCAACTGTTGGGTTAGCTTCGTGGTGAGCCCCTCGTTCGATTCCGCGCCTAATCTCCCACTCTTCCAACTCACCCTCGCCGGAGTGTGCCACGCCGCCGCCGCCGAGCCGCCGCGAGCGCGGTCGTGTCCGCTCCGGGCATCAAACCTAGTCCTATCTTACATCGTTGGGTTCGGGGAAGAGTTTTAAGCATGGTGGTGTCTTCGGTTGGGTCTCCCGACTCGCCGGCGGCGAGAGCCGCGCCGGTCGTCGCGTGCGCGCGCGCGTGCTCGCGCCTGCGCGGGGTGGAAGAAAGGGCTGGCAGGCTGGCCCCGCCTGTCAGCGACTGGGAGAAGAGAGGGAGTGAGCGCGGGCGGTGCTGGGCCGATTTCCCCGAGCTGGGCCGGCTTCGGGCCATTTTTAGTCTTTCTATTTTCCAAGTGTTTTCAAATGCTTTTCTATTTTAATTTTAAAATGAATAGTGTTCTGTTTTGTTATTTTTGTATAATTATTTCTGAGTGTCCAAAAATAATGAAATTAATTTTGTGTGCTCTCCATTATGTGTAAAATTTTATAAAATGATTAGTTATGCATTTAGAACACTATCTAAAGTTTATAAAAATTTCTAGATTAATTAATAAATGGATCTTTAATGAATTTCAATAATTTTTCTATAGCTCCAAAAATCATAAACATTATTATGCTACTATTTTAGACTAAGACCTTTATGCTAATAAAGTTTTGGCTCAAGTGGAATTAATTTAATTACTAGTTAATTAAAATAGGGTTAATAATTAATAAAATAATTAGAAATGAAATTAACCCTAGGGCTTGTGTGACTTTATGATTGATTGTGGTTCTAGGTCCAAACCCCTATGACCTCGAACACCATAGCCTAGTATAGTTATGCCTAGCTTGTATAGAGAGTCATGCTCAAGGTTAGGATTTGTTTGTTGTTATTTTCATGCACCGTCATTTCATGTGCATCGCATTCATGCATTCATTATGCACACGTGTAGTGATCGCGAATCCGGAGGTGCCAGTGGAGGTGACTACTGAGGAACCACTCCAGAGTTCGTGCAAGGTTTTGTCGTCAAGCAACAGGCAAGCCCCGGTGCATTTGCCCCTCCTTGTTATTTAAAAATATTTATCACTTGAGTTAATCTACTGCATTAGGTTAATAGGAGTTGAGTGATAACCTATTGATGCATTACCTTTCCTTGACCACATATTATACCTAAGACCCTGGTTTATTTAAAGTATTGAAAAATGCTTAGTCATGCTTAATGATAGAGTTGCAAAAATGCTATTTTGAAAACTGTGATGATATGGAACAAATGAATCATTTTATGGGATTGGTATTGTCCTCGTTTGGTGATGGTGTACTTGGCCAGTCCATTATCATCAACATGGATGGGTTGTCCCGTTTGGTTGGCCAACTGCTTGGGTTAGAGTCCCAACTTTCGTCGCCATCGGGAAAGGGATGTGAAAACCGGGTAGTTACCAGTGTACTTGGGTTAGAGTCCCAATGCATGGTTTCTAACGGAAAAATATTAGGGACCATTCGTTGTCGGCCTGCTGTGATCATGACTTTGCAACTAGCCACATACTACGGAAAGCCTCTGACTCCGGTGGCTCTACTGCTGGAACCGACAACCACGCACTGGGAGTGGAGAGATGGCGAGAGTAGCGTGTACCCTCGTGGCCGTCGTGCCTGGAGACTAGAGGGGTACTGTGCTCTCGGGTGGCGCAGGACCGGTTCCGGGGTATGAAAAGCCGTGGTAGGCGGGGTTGGCATATGCAAGCTTAAGTGCTACATATGCAGTGTGGATAGGGATCCCCAGCTGGGTACTTCTGGATTCGAATCGACGTTGCTCCTCGGTTAATGGAGACATGATCCTCACACTTACAGCGAAGAGTGGTTCGGAACTAGGATGTTTTCGAATGGATGAAGTAAATGAAAGAATGTTGATATATCAGAAGAAACTTGGAGATATGGTTAATGATTAATAATATTACTGAGATAAAATACTGAAAATAGGATTAGTATTGCTTTTCTGCAAAATCCTTTGACTCTTGCTAAGCCTTACCTTGACTCCCCTCAGCCTGCATTCCTGAGTCTCATTTTACACCTTTAGTCGGGTAAGTCTTGCGGAGTACCCCATGTACTCAGGGTTTGTTAACCCCTGTTGCAGGTAAACTGAGAAAACCGTTCTACAAAGGATCGTGCCGGTCATTGGTTCGTACATGAATGAAGATGTGTATATAATGAAACCCTTGGGCAGGGTGTTTAGTTGTATACAGCTACTCCACTGCGAAACTCTGGTTTGGAATAATGTAATTGTAATCTATGTTTAAGTAATACTTCCGCACTCTTTACTCTGATTCAAATTATTTGTGTAAGCTGTTGTAATACTTGCAAGGTCTTTACAATGAGATCCTCGGGGAAATTAGGGTTTCCTATGAAACCCGACGGGCCACCTAAGTCAAAGGGAACTCGTGCAGACTAGTCAACGGTCCTTAGGGACGATGACGTGGCACGTGGGCCCTATGATTAAGGCGGTTCCGTCACAGGTGGTATCAGAGCATTTCATTGTAGAGAACTTGCGGTATTACGTTACAACAACGTTCAAAATGTTTTGGATCAAATAAAAACAATGGGGTAGTTTGGTCTGAGTTGCTTCTAAACTCACCTCATTCGTCTATAGGATCTTTTATTCTTTCTATAGGTCTGTAGATAGACTTTAGGCCTAGTAGTGGATTAGCACCCTAGGTATGCCCTATGTTCTAAAAAAAATTGAGTGCATGTCACCTAATATTTTATTTATGTGAATATATACGTATATCGTAGTATTCTAATTCGCGTTGGAACGTTCATGCATCATGATATCATGCATTACAACAATTAATACTTCCCCCATAATAAAGTATAATTGTATTTCCATAAACAAAACCTATTTCAAAAGGTCTCATTCTCATATCTTTCCTTGTGCTTGCTGAAAGATTTGATGAAGTTTTCTGACAACTCAAGTCAAAGGCAGGTTTTGAAAACAAAGATGAGTGCAAAAGTCCTCCCAATTTTGTTTAAAGTAAACAAACGGCCTTGATATGAAAGCTGAATCATTCAAACCAAGTTTTGCAAATTTGGAATTAATACATTCTAAATTTTTGTTAAAAAAAAAGCAAGACAGTCAAAAGATTTGTTTTTTTTTTCAAAAACTCGTTTTGGGTTCAAAACTAATCTCAAACCTAGAGTTTAAAATTTACAAAATGCTTTTCAACTCTTAAACATTAATTGAGTTCCATCATCCTGAAAGGCTTGTGGTAAATGTACAGTTCCTTCCGAATAATCCTAACTCTGAATAGCACTATTTTAAAACACCTTTGACCAGAAGTCTCTTGTCAAAAGTTTACGAAACAACTTAATTTTAAAATTCTATCCTTTCAAAAAGTCACCTATCCCTTAGGATTTCAGAGGAACAAAGTCCTAAATCAGTTAAAAAGAATTTCTCTAAAGGCTTCCTTGCCTTTCACCTGCTTGGAATCTCAGGTTGATGCTAGTACCTCGATGGGATAAGTCGTTCTCGACCTACGGTGCCGCTGTAAAGCTTGAAGCCCCATGTGTGATGCATCCACATGGCTTGCTGCCGAGAGTATGCTGGTATCATGGTATGATCGTGACCGCCCTCTAATGGTACTGAGCAGCACTGAATTCTCAAGTTAGACTCTGTTAAAAATCCTCTTCCAAAGTAAAAAAAATATATATATATCAGGATCAATTAAATCAATGAACCTGGTTCTATATCAAGTTCCTGTCAATCGTAAATGATCATTACTCCATGAGTTTCTGGTCCTTGGGAAACTTCTGGATGCACTCGTTCACTCTGTCAACCCAATATAAAGCCTTAGCTAATTCTCGATTTTGTGAAAACTATTCATGTGTAAATTTTATCTTCTTTCAAGATATTGTCACGTACTTCCAAAACTATCCTAATTGTGTCCTATGGTGGTATTATAATCAGTAACCGTAATGACGTGATGGAACCTAGTGTCATTTGCATGTCTGAATCATGCGAGATTCTGCTGGGTGCGCGCGGGCATTGGGGTTTATGGTTGTTGTCTACCATAGCTTCACAATTCTTCTTCGTTTACACTTTTTGTGGAAACGAAACCATCTCACTATGATGACTCATGGTCTACGGGTATCATGTAATGTCGAAACTTGAAATCTTTTGTGGTTTGCTGCCGCAAGAAATTTTTAAGGTATTTGCTTGCATCAAGATCCATAGTCATTATCCATCATACGTTTACCCGTTATATCTTCATTTCGGTAACTCCTGTTTACCGAAGTTATTTTAAGTATGACCCTAAAATGATGAATGTCCACGACTATGGTGCCTTGTAAACTGAGGAAATTGAGTGATGTACAATCACATAAGTTTTCTCAGGGCACATACTAATATCATAGTCAGTGCTACTCATCACGAAGGTCATAATTGGTGCGATCTCTTCTACCAATAATCCTTGTTGCATAAGTTGCCAGTCTTTTGACAACTTCTGAAAGAAATCAATTTAATACAAGGAATGACCACATCATGGACTTACCTGTGTGTGTCAACCTTACTTTCTACTCTCGCGGCATATGCTATTTCCTTGAAGTATGTAACCAACTAATCTGCTATTTTCGTGAAAACTACTATAATTGTAGTCTATTGGATATCACGATCTACAACCATGATGCAACGTCGAAATCTGGGGTCTGTTATGGGTCGCAACCATAAGAAGTTATTGCCGGACGCTCGTTGTTATCAGGGATAGAGGTTATGATCCTAGCCTGCAATTAATGTGCTTTCACTCGCCTTCAAAAATCTTACACAATATTCATATTAGTATATCTTCCTGAATATCTAAAATTCTTTTGTTATTACAAATATAACAAAAGTCTATTTTGAGAATCCACATCTGATCTCCCGAAATTCCTCGTCCCTCCGATCATACTAATCTTATCTGATAAAATAACGGGAACCGATTTGGAAATGGTACCTGAAATCCATTCACTTGGAAATTGTATCTATGATCTGCTGAGGATTCCCCGTTGTTTTATGAATTCCTGAGTATCTTGGAATCTATGAAAAATCTACTTTCTCAAAAATTTTGCGATGCCCTCGCATTCATCCCACTGCCTAGTCCAAAACTTGTTCTAAAATTTTTTCTTCCACCTATGTATGTGTCATGTCCTGATTCGGCACGTACCACCCCTTTTGAATTCGACTTGTTATCAGAGTCTTTATGGTTTGTGTCCTATAGTAGTGCCATGACCTAAGGCCATGGTGCCGCATCGAAACCTAGGGTCTCTTGTGTACCATGGTCACACGAGGTTCTGCTAGGCACGTGCAGGTATCAAGGACGAAGGTTCTGATCTACTATAGTTTCACAACAAATAAAGCTCTATTCGATTATGTTTGGTGAAACATGACCGATGATTGAGATACACTGTAGCAACCTAAAGTCTCTCGTGACTCCACTACCTGAGATTTTGAAGGTATATGCTCGTGCCAATATCTGTGGTCATATTTCATCATATCCATAATCACCTTACTTTTCCCTTTTGCTATGGTCACTTTAATTGTGTTCTATAATGGTAACTCGCTCCGTGACTATGGTGCTGTGCTACACTTGGGATCCTCTGTGGACTGCAGCCACCTAGGAGTTCATTAGGGTATTCACTGGTATCGTGGTCGGTACTCCTAAACCATTGTAGCTCGCAATTAATGTGTCATCAGTCCATCACCTCCTTGAAATCTCTTTTGAGGATCGTATTTGACTTGCATAAACTCTGTGTACTTCTAGCACCACTTTTGAAAAACCATTTCAACTTAAGTAATAACAAGAGTGTTTGTTATAGTCAAAAATTAAATTAGAATACAAAAACCACCTTGTGGTGAATTATTTGAGTGTATTTGATAATGGTGTTGGGTCATCGATTGATGGTGCCGCGACGCAACCAAGAGTTTCTCTTGTTTTATACAGGAGTAGCTACTTGGCCCACGCTGGTATCGTCACTCTTAACCTTAACTCATTGTGAGATCACACTCAGAAAACTTTCCTCATAGGTGTTTTATTTTGGAGAATTAAGGTTTAAGGTTATTGTGTTGAGAGACAACTGATTAGGTTAAATAAGAATCTTTATTATAATTGGGAAGTTAAGTGTGGGTTAGTAGAGTGTTGGCTCCAGTGTCTGAACCCTCATGAGTGTGCTAAGTGTGTTCCATAAGTCACCCCTTGGGAAGTGTCGGCAAGAGTCTGATCAAGATGTTGACTTGATAAGAGTAAATTGGACCAGGTCTGGCACACTCCGAGTATCCAGCATGAGAGCTAGAACATGAAGGAATTATGTGACTCAAAAGACTCTAGCAAGAAGATACAAGTGTATTGAAATCAGCCGTCAGAAGGAGAAGCAATCCTAGAATTCAGAGAAATGTCCACCCGAAAGCTTTCTAAATTCTTGCTACCCTTTAAACATAATTCTTCCCTATGAAGTTCCATAAAATAAAAACCTCTGCTTCTTTACTAATCAAGTTCAAACTAAGTGCTTGAGACCTTTTCTTTTCCATTGCAAAACCTAAGGCTTTATCCATATCAGAAATCTCGGGACGAGATTTATTTTAGGGGGGAAGGCTGTAATACCCCGGGTATTAAGGTTAATAAAACTGCCATGTCATCATATTTAATTTTTCATAATTGCATTATGTTTGTGCATTAGGGCTTAGATTGATTTGCTTGATGGTGTTTGTGATTGATTGTGCAAATAAACACTTAATTAAAATCAATTATTAAATAAAAAGAAAAATCCAATTTAAACCTTATTTTGGCCCTAAAACCCAAAATCAAAAACTATAAGGAATCTGAGGTAGGTGCTTTAATAAAAGTTATAAATCTTTTAAATGAAGAGACTTTTATTTTGGGGTAGTTTGAAGTTATGTTGAAAATATTTGAATTAAACTCAAAACAGTGCTTTAAGATTTGAATTTGAAAATACACTTCAAAAATTATTGAGAATCTGATAAAACTTCCTTAACAAGAGTTTTAGATATCTCTGAGATGCAAAACTTTTATTTTGACCAATTTTGAAGTTGTTTTATAAAAATTTGAATTAACTTTGAATTACTAGTTTAAAATTCAAATTTAAAGTCCAATTCCAAAAATATCAAGAATTTGGCAAAACTTCCTTGATAGAAGTTGTAAAGCTCACTGATTAGAATAACTTTTATTTTGGGTATTTTTCAAGTTGTTGATAAAAATAAAAAGTAATTTTGGAATTACAGTTTAAATTTCAAAACCCTAGTTTACCCCCTTTTGAATATTGTCAAATCTTGGCCGAATTTGAATTTGGTTCCTAAAGCAAATTTGATCCTCATCAAATTTCCTGCAACTTTCGTTTTTGCCCCATCTCCTAATTCAGATCAGGTCAACCCCAATTCAATCAACTAGCTGCTGACCTAGAGAGCCTAGCACTGTAGCTACAGCGGGGGGGGGGGGGGGGGTCCCCTGTTTTTCTTCCCGGCCGTGCACGCGCGTGCGCGCGAGGCGCGCTGCCGCCGTCCGGCCGGCAGGCTCGCTGTCGACGTCGCGGCGTGGGTCGATGGGGCCCCGGACGCGTCCCAAACCTGACCGCTTCGTTCCCTTCGGCTATAAAACCCCGTGCACGGCTCCTTCGCCATTTCTCCCGCCACCGTTCACCGGCGAGCTCGGTCTCGAGGTGAAATTCGTCATCCTTAAACCACTGCAAGCCTCTCCATCTTCCCGATTGATAACCCACTTCTTTGCGCATCGATTCCACCACTCGTCTCGTGCTCTGGTGCCTTGTTGGCCTCGGCACGCCATTGCCACCGTCGCGGTCGCGCAGAGCGCCGCCGTGGATCTCGCCGTCGCCACCAGCTCGTTTGGGTGAGCTCTGGGACTTGAGATGGTGCGCATCAGTGTCTTCTCGACCGGTAGTTTCTCATGTGCGTGTTGGTTCGTTCTCTGTTCCTCTAGGTTTGCCGGGACGGGGACTCGCCGTCGTGTCCAAGCTGCCGCACCCGCCACCGCCGCCACGCTCGCCTTCACGCTCCGTCTCGGTCTCCACCAACTGTTGGTTAGCTTCGTGGTGAGCCCCTCGTTCGATTCCGCGCCTAATCTCCCACTCTTCCAACTCACCCTCGCCGGAGTGTGCCACGCCGCCGCCGCCGAGCCGCCGCGAGCGCGGTCGTGTCCGCTCCGGGCATCAAACCTAGTCCTATCTTACATCGTTGGGTTCGGGGAAGAGTTTTAAGCATGGTGGTGTCTTCGGTTGGGTCTCCCGACTCGCCGGCGGCGAGAGCCGCGCCGGTCGTCGCGTGCGCGCGCGTGCTCGCGCCTGCGCGGGGTGGAAGAAAGGGCTGGCAGGCTGGCCCCGCCTGTCAGCGACTGGGAGAAGAGAGGGAGTGAGCGCGGGCGGTGCTGGGCCGATTTCCCCGAGCTGGGCCGGCTTCGGGCCATTTTTAGTCTTTCTATTTTCCAAGTGTTTTCAAATGCTTTTCTATTTTAATTTTAAAATGAATAGTGTTCTGTTTTGTTATTTTTGTATAATTATTTCTGAGTGTCCAAAAATAATGAAATTAATTTTGTGTGCTCTCCATTATGTGTAAAATTTTATAAAATGATTAGTTATGCATTTAGAACACTATCTAAAGTTTATAAAAATTTCTAGATTAATTAATAAATGGATCTTTAATGAATTTCAATAATTTTTCTATAGCTCCAAAAATCATAAACATTATTATGCTACTATTTTAGACTAAGACCTTTATGCTAATAAAGTTTTGGCTCAAGTGGAATTAATTTAATTACTAGTTAATTAAAATAGGGTTAATAATTAATAAAATAATTAGAAATGAAATTAACCCTAGGGCTTGTGTGACTTTATGATTGATTGTGGTTCTAGGTCCAAACCCCTATGACCTCGAACACCATAGCCTAGTATAGTTATGCCTAGCTTGTATAGAGAGTCATGCTCAAGGTTAGGATTTGTTTGTCGTTATTTTCATGCACCGTCATTTCATGTGCATCGCATTCATGCATTCATTATGCACACGTGTAGTGATCGCGAATCCGGAGGTGCCAGTGGAGGTGACTACTGAGGAACCACTCCAGAGTTCGTGCAAGGTTTTGTCGTCAAGCAACAGGCAAGCCCCGGTGCATTTGCCCCTCCTTGTTATTTAAAAATATTTATCACTTGAGTTAATCTACTGCATTAGGTTAATAGGAGTTGAGTGATAACCTATTGATGCATTACCTTTCCTTGACCACATATTATACCTAAGACCCTGGTTTATTTAAAGTATTGAAAAATGCTTAGTCATGCTTAATGATAGAGTTGCAAAAATGCTATTTTGAAAACTGTGATGATATGGAACAAATGAATCATTTTATGGGATTGGTATTGTCCTCGTTTGGTGATGGTGTACTTGGCCAGTCCATTATCATCAACATGGATGGGTTGTCCCGTTTGGTTGGCCAACTGCTTGGGTTAGAGTCCCAACTTTCGTCGCCATCGGGAAAGGGATGTGAAAACCGGGTAGTTACCAGTGTACTTGGGTTAGAGTCCCAATGCATGGTTTCTAACGGAAAAATATTAGGGACCATTCGTTGTCGGCCTGCTGTGATCATGACTTTGCAACTAGCCACATACTACGGAAAGCCTCTGACTCCGGTGGCTCTACTGCTGGAACCGACAACCACGCACTGGGAGTGGAGAGATGGCGAGAGTAGCGTGTACCCTCGTGGCCGTCGTGCCTGGAGACTAGAGGGGTACTGTGCTCTCGGGTGGCGCAGGACCGGTTCCGGGGTATGAAAAGCCGTGGTAGGCGGGGTTGGCATATGCAAGCTTAAGTGCTACATATGCAGTGTGGATAGGGATCCCCAGCTGGGTACTTCTGGATTCGAATCGACGTTGCTCCTCGGTTAATGGAGACATGATCCTCACACTTACAGCGAAGAGTGGTTCGGAACTAGGATGTTTTCGAATGGATGAAGTAAATGAAAGAATGTTGATATATCAGAAGAAACTTGGAGATATGGTTAATGATTAATAATATTACTGAGATAAAATACTGAAAATAGGATTAGTATTGCTTTTCTGCAAAATCCTTTGACTCTTGCTAAGCCTTACCTTGACTCCCCTCAGCCTGCATTCCTGAGTCTCATTTTACACCTTTAGTCGGGTAAGTCTTGCGGAGTACCCCATGTACTCAGGGTTTGTTAACCCCTGTTGCAGGTAAACTGAGAAAACCGTTCTACAAAGGATCGTGCCGGTCATTGGTTCGTACATGAATGAAGATGTGTATATAATGAAACCCTTGGGCAGGGTGTTTAGTTGTATACAGCTACTCCACTGCGAAACTCTGGTTTGGAATAATGTAATTGTAATCTATGTTTAAGTAATACTTCCGCACTCTTTACTCTGATTCAAATTATTTGTGTAAGCTGTTGTAATACTTGCAAGGTCTTTACAATGAGATCCTCGGGGAAATTAGGGTTTCCTATGAAACCCGACGGGCCACCTAAGTCAAAGGGAACTCGTGCAGACTAGTCAACGGTCCTTAGGGACGATGACGTGGCACGTGGGCCCTATGATTAAGGCGGTTCCGTCACAGGTGGTATCAGAGCATTTCATTGTAGAGAACTTGCGGTATTACGTTACAACAACGTTCAAAATGTTTTGGATCAAATAAAAACAATGGGGTAGTTTGGTCTGAGTTGCTTCTAAACTCACCTCATTCGTCTATAGGATCTTTTATTCTTTCTATAGGTCTGTAGATAGACTTTAGGCCTAGTAGTGGATTAGCACCCTAGGTATGCCCTATGTTCTAAAAAAAAATTGAGTGCATGTCACCTAATATTTTATTTATGTGAATATATACGTATATCGTAGTATTCTAATTCGCGTTGGAACGTTCATGCATCATGATATCATGCATTACAACAATTAATACTTCCCCCATAATAAAGTATAATTGTATTTCCATAAACAAAACCTATTTCAAAAGGTCTCATTCTCATATCTTTCCTTGTGCTTGCTGAAAGATTTGATGAAGTTTTCTGACAACTCAAGTCAAAGGCAGGTTTTGAAAACAAAGATGAGTGCAAAAGTCCTCCCAATTTTGTTTAAAGTAAACAAACGGCCTTGATATGAAAGCTGAATCATTCAAACCAAGTTTTGCAAATTTGGAATTAATACATTCTAAATTTTTGTTAAAAAAAAAGCAAGACAGTCAAAAGATTTGTTTTTTTTTCAAAAACTCGTTTTGGGTTCAAAACTAATCTCAAACCTAGAGTTTAAAATTTACAAAATGCTTTTCAACTCTTAAACATTAATTGAGTTCCATCATCCTGAAAGGCTTGTGGTGAATGTACAGTTCCTTCCGAATAATCCTAACTCTGAATAGCACTATTTTAAAACACCTTTGACCAGAAGTCTCTTGTCAAAAGTTTACGAAACAACTTAATTTTAAAATTCTATCCTTTCAAAAAGTCACCTATCCCTTAGGATTTCAGAGGAACAAAGTCCTAAATCAGTTAAAAAGAATTTCTCTAAAGGCTTCCTTGCCTTTCACCTGCTTGGAATCTCAGGTTGATGCTAGTACCTCGATGGGATAAGTCGTTCTCGACCTACGGTGCCGCTGTAAAGCTTGAAGCCCCATGTGTGATGCATCCACATGGCTTGCTGCCGAGAGTATGCTGGTATCATGGTATGATCGTGACCGCCCTCTAATGGTACTGAGCAGCACTGAATTCTCAAGTTAGACTCTGTTAAAAATCCTCTTCCAAAGTAAAAAAAATATATATATATCAGGATCAATTAAATCAATGAACCTGGTTCTATATCAAGTTCCTGTCAATCGTAAATGATCATTACTCCATGAGTTTCTGGTCCTTGGGAAACTTCTGAATGCACTCGTTCACTCTGTCAACCCAATATAAAGCCTTAGCTAATTCTCGATTTTGTGAAAACTATTCATGTGTAAATTTTATCTTCTTTCAAGATATTGTCACGTACTTCCAAAACTATCCTAATTGTGTCCTATGGTGGTATTATAATCAGTAACCGTAATGACGTGATGGAACCTAGTGTCATTTGCATGTCTGAATCATGCGAGATTCTGCTGGGTGCGCGCGGGCATTGGGGTTTATGGTTGTTGTCTACCATAGCTTCACAATTCTTCTTCGTTTACACTTTTTGTGGAAACGAAACCATCTCACTATGATGACTCATGGTCTACGGGTATCATGTAATGTCGAAACTTGAAATCTTTTGTGGTTTGCTGCCGCAAGAAATTTTTAAGGTATTTGCTTGCATCAAGATCCATAGTCATTATCCATCATACGTTTACCCGTTATATCTTCATTTCGGTAACTCCTGTTTACCGAAGTTATTTTAAGTATGACCCTAAAATGATGAATGTCCACGACTATGGTGCCTTGTAAACTGAGGAAATTGAGTGATGTACAATCACATAAGTTTTCTCAGGGCACATACTAATATCATAGTCAGTGCTACTCATCACGAAGGTCATAATTGGTGCGATCTCTTCTACCAATAATCCTTGTTGCATAAGTTGCCAGTCTTTTGACAACTTCTGAAAGAAATCAATTTAATACAAGGAATGACCACATCATGGACTTACCTGTGTGTGTCAACCTTACTTTCTACTCTCGCGGCATATGCTATTTCCTTGAAGTATGTAACCAACTAATCTGCTATTTTCGTGAAAACTACTATAATTGTAGTCTATTGGATATCACGATCTACAACCATGATGCAACGTCGAAATCTGGGGTCTCTTATGGGTCGCAACCATAAGAAGTTATTGCCGGACGCTCGTTGTTATCAGGGATAGAGGTTATGATCCTAGCCTGCAATTAATGTGCTTTCACTCGCCTTCAAAAATCTTACACAATATTCATATTAGTATATCTTCCTGAATATCTAAAATTCTTTTGTTATTACAAATATAACAAAAGTCTATTTTGAGAATCCACATCTGATCTCCCGAAATTCCTCGTCCCTCCGATCATACTAATCTTATCTGATAAAATAACGGGAACCGATTTGGAAATGGTACCTGAAATCCATTCACTTGGAAATTGTATCTATGATCTGCTGAGGATTCCCCGTTGTTTTATGAATTCCTGAGTATCTTGGAATCTATGAAAAATCTACTTTCTCAAAAATTTTGCGATGCCCTCGCATTCATCCCACTGCCTAGTCCAAAACTTGTTCTAAAATTTTTTCTTCCACCTATGTTTGTGTCATGTCCTGATTCGGCACGTACCACCCCTTTTGAATTCGACTTGTTATCAGAGTCTTTATGGTTTGTGTCCTATAGTAGTGCCATGACCTAAGGCCATGGTGCCGCATCGAAACCTAGGGTCTCTTGTGTACCATGGTCACACGAGGTTCTGCTAGGCACGTGCAGGTATCAAGGACGAAGGTTCTGATCTACTATAGTTTCACAACAAATAAAGCTCTATTCGATTATGTTTGGTGAAACATGACCTACGATTGAGATACACTGTAGCAACCTAAAGTCTCTCGTGACTCCACTACCTGAGATTTTGAAGGTATATGCTCGTGCCAATATCTGTGGTCATATTTCATCATATCCATAATCACCTTACTTTTCCCTTTTGCTATGGTCACTTTAATTGTGTTCTATAATGGTAACTCGCTCCGTGACTATGGTGCTGTGCTACACTTGGGATCCTCTGTGGACTGCAGCCACCTAGGAGTTCATTAGGGTATTCACTGGTATCGTGGTCGGTACTCCTAAACCATTGTAGCTCGCAATTAATGTGTCATCAGTCCATCACCTCCTTGAAATCTCTTTTGAGGATCGTATTTGACTTGCATAAACTCTGTGTACTTCTAGCACCACTTTTGAAAAACCATTTCAACTTAAGTAATAACAAGAGTGTTTGTTATAGTCAAAAATTAAATTAGAATACAAAAACCACCTTGTGGTGAATTATTTGAGTGTATTTGATAATGGTGTTAGGGTCATCGATTGATGGTGCCGCGACGCAACCAAGAGTTTCTCTTGTTTTATACAGGAGTAGCTACTTGGCCCACGCCGGTATCGTCACTCTTAACCTTAACTCATTGTGAGATCACACTCAGAAAACTTTCCTCATAGGTGTTTTATTTTGGAGAATTAAGGTTTAAGGTTATTGTGTTGAGAGACAACTGATTAGGTTAAATAAGAATCTTTATTATAATTGGGAAGTTAAGTGTGGGTTAGTAGAGTGTTGGCTCCAGTGTCTGAACCCTCATGAGTGTGCTAAGTGTGTTCCATAAGTCACCCCTTGGGAAGTGTCGGCAAGAGTCTGATCAAGATGTTGACTTGATAAGAGTAAATTGGACCAGGTCTGGCACACTCCGAGTATCCAGCATGAGAGCTAGAACATGAAGGAATTATGTGACTCAAAAGACTCTAGCAAGAAGATACAAGTGTATTGAAATCAGCCGTCAGAAGGAGAAGCAATCCTAGAATTCAGAGAAATGTCCACCCGAAAGCTTTCTAAATTCTTGCTACCCTTTAAACATAATTCTTCCCTATGAAGTTCCATAAAATAAAAACCTCTGCTTCTTTACTAATCAAGTTCAAACTAAGTGCTTGAGACCTTTTCTTTTCCATTGCAAAACCTAAGGCTTTATCCATATCAGAAATCTCGGGACGAGATTTATTTTAGGGGGGAAGGCTGTAATACCCCGGGTATTAAGGTTAATAAAACTGCCATGTCATCATATTTAATTTTTCATAATTGCATTATGTTTGTGCATTAGGGCTTAGATTGATTTGCTTGATGGTGTTTGTGATTGATTGTGCAAATAAACACTTAATTAAAATCAATTATTAAATAAAAAGAAAAATCCAATTTAAACCTTATTTTGGCCCTAAAACCCAAAATCAAAAACTATAAGGAATCTGAGGTAGGTGCTTTAATAAAAGTTATAAATCTTTTAAATGAAGAGACTTTTATTTTGGGGTAGTTTGAAGTTATGTTGAAAATATTTGAATTAAACTCAAAACAGTGCTTTAAGATTTGAATTTGAAAATACACTTCAAAAATTATTGAGAATCTGATAAAACTTCCTTAACAAGAGTTTTAGATATCTCTGAGATGCAAAACTTTTATTTTGACCAATTTTGAAGTTGTTTTATAAAAATTTGAATTAACTTTGAATTACTAGTTTAAAATTCAAATTTAAAGTCCAATTCCAAAAATATCAAGAATTTGGCAAAACTTCCTTGATAGAAGTTGTAAAGCTCACTGATTAGAATAACTTTTATTTTGGGTATTTTTCAAGTTGTTGATAAAAATAAAAAGTAATTTTGGAATTACAGTTTAAATTTCAAAACCCTAGTTTACCCCCTTTTGAATATTGTCAAATCTTGGCCGAATTTGAATTTGGTTCCTAAAGCAAATTTGATCCTCATCAAATTTCCTGCAACTTTCGTTTTTGCCCCATCTCCTAATTCAGATCAGGATCAACCCCAATTCAATCAACTAGCTGCTGACCTAGAGAGCCTAGCACTGTAGCTACAGCGGGGGGGGGGGGGGGGTCCCCTGTTTTTCTTCCCGGCCGTGCACGCGCGTGCGCGCGAGGCGCGCTGCCGCCGTCCGGCCGGCAGGCTCGCTGTCGACGTCGCGGCGTGGGTCGATGGGGCCCCGGACGCGTCCCAAACCTGACCGCTTCGTTCCCTTCGGCTATAAAACCCCGTGCACGGCTCCTTCGCCATTTCTCCCGCCACCGTTCACCGGCGAGCTCGGTCTCGAGGTGAAATTCGTCATCCTTAAACCACTGCAAGCCTCTCCATCTTCCCGATTGATAACCCACTTCTTTGCGCATCGATTCCACCACTCGTCTCGTGCTCTGGTGCCTTGTTGGCCTCGGCACGCCATTGCCACCGTCGCGGTCGCGCAGAGCGCCGCCGTGGATCTCGCCGTCGCCACCAGCTCGTTTGGGTGAGCTCTGGGACTTGAGATGGTGCGCATCAGTGTCTTCTCGACCGGTAGTTTCTCATGTGCGTGTTGGTTCGTTCTCTGTTCCTCTAGGTTTGCCGGGACGGGGACTCGCCGTCGTGTCCAAGCTGCCGCACCCGCCACCGCCGCCACGCTCGCCTTCACGCTCCGTCTCGGTCTCCACCAACTGTTGGGTTAGCTTCGTGGTGAGCCCCTCGTTCGATTCCGCGCCTAATCTCCCACTCTTCCAACTCACCCTCGCCGGAGTGTGCCACGCCGCCGCCGCCGAGCCGCCGCGAGCGCGGTCGTGTCCGCTCCGGGCATCAAACCTAGTCCTATCTTACATCGTTGGGTTCGGGGAAGAGTTTTAAGCATGGTGGTGTCTTCGGTTGGGTCTCCCGACTCGCCGGCGGCGAGAGCCGCGCCGGTCGTCGCGTGCGCGCGCGCGTGCTCGCGCCTGCGCGGGGTGGAAGAAAGGGCTGGCAGGCTGGCCCCGCCTGTCAGCGACTGGGAGAAGAGAGGGAGTGAGCGCGGGCGGTGCTGGGCCGATTTCCCCGAGCTGGGCCGGCTTCGGGCCATTTTTAGTCTTTCTATTTTCCAAGTGTTTTCAAATGCTTTTCTATTTTAATTTTAAAATGAATAGTGTTCTGTTTTGTTATTTTTGTATAATTATTTCTGAGTGTCCAAAAATAATGAAATTAATTTTGTGTGCTCTCCATTATGTGTAAAATTTTATAAAATGATTAGTTATGCATTTAGAACACTATCTAAAGTTTATAAAAATTTCTAGATTAATTAATAAATGGATCTTTAATGAATTTCAATAATTTTTCTATAGCTCCAAAAATCATAAACATTATTATGCTACTATTTTAGACTAAGACCTTTATGCTAATAAAGTTTTGGCTCAAGTGGAATTAATTTAATTACTAGTTAATTAAAATAGGGTTAATAATTAATAAAATAATTAGAAATGAAATTAACCCTAGGGCTTGTGTGACTTTATGATTGATTGTGGTTCTAGGTCCAAACCCCTATGACCTCGAACACCATAGCCTAGTATAGTTATGCCTAGCTTGTATAGAGAGTCATGCTCAAGGTTAGGATTTGTTTGTCGTTATTTTCATGCACCGTCATTTCATGTGCATCGCATTCATGCATTCATTATGCACACGTGTAGTGATCGCGAATCCGGAGGTGCCAGTGGAGGTGACTACTGAGGAACCACTCCAGAGTTCGTGCAAGGTTTTGTCGTCAAGCAACAGGCAAGCCCCGGTGCATTTGCCCCTCCTTGTTATTTAAAAATATTTATCACTTGAGTTAATCTACTGCATTAGGTTAATAGGAGTTGAGTGATAACCTATTGATGCATTACCTTTCCTTGACCACATATTATACCTAAGACCCTGGTTTATTTAAAGTATTGAAAAATGCTTAGTCATGCTTAATGATAGAGTTGCAAAAATGCTATTTTGAAAACTGTGATGATATGGAACAAATGAATCATTTTATGGGATTGGTATTGTCCTCGTTTGGTGATGGTGTACTTGGCCAGTCCATTATCATCAACATGGATGGGTTGTCCCGTTTGGTTGGCCAACTGCTTGGGTTAGAGTCCCAACTTTCGTCGCCATCGGGAAAGGGATGTGAAAACCGGGTAGTTACCAGTGTACTTGGGTTAGAGTCCCAATGCATGGTTTCTAACGGAAAAATATTAGGGACCATTCGTTGTCGGCCTGCTGTGATCATGACTTTGCAACTAGCCACATACTACGGAAAGCCTCTGACTCCGGTGGCTCTACTGCTGGAACCGACAACCACGCACTGGGAGTGGAGAGATGGCGAGAGTAGCGTGTACCCTCGTGGCCGTCGTGCCTGGAGACTAGAGGGGTACTGTGCTCTCGGGTGGCGCAGGACCGGTTCCGGGGTATGAAAAGCCGTGGTAGGCGGGGTTGGCATATGCAAGCTTAAGTGCTACATATGCAGTGTGGATAGGGATCCCCAGCTGGGTACTTCTGGATTCGAATCGACGTTGCTCCTCGGTTAATGGAGACATGATCCTCACACTTACAGCGAAGAGTGGTTCGGAACTAGGATGTTTTCGAATGGATGAAGTAAATGAAAGAATGTTGATATATCAGAAGAAACTTGGAGATATGGTTAATGATTAATAATATTACTGAGATAAAATACAGAAAATAGGATTAGTATTGCTTTTCTGCAAAATCCTTTGACTCTTGCTAAGCCTTACCTTGACTCCCCTCAGCCTGCATTCCTGAGTCTCATTTTACACCTTTAGTCGGGTAAGTCTTGCGGAGTACCCCATGTACTCAGGGTTTGTTAACCCCTGTTGCAGGTAAACTGAGAAAACCGTTCTACAAAGGATCGTGCCGGTCATTGGTTCGTACATGAATGAAGATGTGTATATAATGAAACCCTTGGGCAGGGTGTTTAGTTGTATACAGCTACTCCACTGCGAAACTCTGGTTTGGAATAATGTAATTGTAATCTATGTTTAAGTAATACTTCCGCACTCTTTACTCTGATTCAAATTATTTGTGTAAGCTGTTGTAATACTTGCAAGGTCTTTACAATGAGATCCTCGGGGAAATTAGGGTTTCCTATGAAACCCGACGGGCCACCTAAGTCAAAGGGAACTCGTGCAGACTAGTCAACGGTCCTTAGGGACGATGACGTGGCACGTGGGCCCTATGATTAAGGCGGTTCCGTCACACCGGCCGAAACTCCCGGACTACAAGCTTTGCTTAGACCGAGAACGCAGCACGATGCATTCTCGGTGGAGCGCACTCACCACCGACGCGTTCCGACGCCGAATCACCCGTTCCGAGCAATCCGACTAGCACCCGTATAGGTTAGAGCGTCGTGGAGCACCGCCACGACCCCTTGAGCTAGCTACGCGGATCTAAGCGCTAGGGGAAGCCTCGTCCGCCCTGCTCGTGTGCGTCGCCACCTCACCGGAGCTCCGCCGTATGCCGTGGGAGAGAAGGAGGCCATACCACGACTCTAACCTGCCACCATCTGGTCGGGCGACTGCCTGAGCACACCAATTGGGGAAAGCCAAGCCTTGTCTTGCCGAAACATGGTCATCGCCGCCCTGTCATCGTCCGCCGCACCGGAGAAACACCGCCGCCTTGAACAGACGTCCTGGAACCCTGCTAGCACCAAATTGAACGTCGGATCCCTGTGAACAGAGCTCGGGGAGGCGGATTCACCACTCCTCAGACCTTGTCACGCCTCGCCGGAGCCCTGCCAGCGCAACGGCCTCACCACCGGCGACGGAAGCTTCTGAATACCGCGACCAGGAACAAAAACCGACACCTTTTGGACTCTAGAACACACCACTAGCCCGACGGCGAATTGTGAGAACCACCCCCGACCAACGTCGAGCTCGCCCGACCACCGCCGAGCTACGCCGAGCTCCGCCGACGCCGGCGACTCTCTGGGAACCAGCATCGAACACCTGGTGGGCGACCATCGGGTCTGTGTTCTGTTGAGGCGCCACATGCCGCACTACTGGACCCGCGCGCCACGTGGACCAATCCCGAGCTGTCATCCCCTGATTAATCGGCCATTTTCCATTTTCAGAAAATAGGATAATCTTCGGAAATTCATAACTTAATCATACGATGTCCAAAAATTGCGCACCATATATCAAAATTCTTAGAAAAATGAGATCTACAATCTAAGACTATGTTTGTGTGCATTTGGCTCTTTATTTTATTGGATTTTTCTGAAAAACTCTATAGGAGTCGCTGACGCGACTATTTCGTGTTCGATTTCAGAGCCGGAGGAGGATCTGACTAAGGAAGACGACCACGAGTACCTTCAGGAGCTAGGAGACGACTACGAAGGTGCCACGTCCCACCAAATCCTTAGATCCTATTTACGCATTGCAAATGATATTGTTGCTATTGCTTTATGATATGGAATGGTTGCATGGTAGTATATTTGAATTCCCTACCTTGATAAGACTTTACCCTGCTGTCCGCTGCTAGGTTAGCTGCTGCTTAATCTACTGTTACTCTTCCACTACTTTCTACTTGCTATATGCTATGTGGTGGAATTGGGACGGTGAATAACTGATTATAACCACTGGGAGAGAGTGCTGCGTGCGTCTTGGGTGCGTGGTAAGGGTTGATGTCGACCAAGTGGGATGTGAGACAAGCCCATGGGGCAAGTCGTGCCGGGGGTGCAACCTGGGCATCCCCAAGTGAGATACCTGTGGCGGGTAAAGTTGTTGAGGAGGTTCCGGGTGGGATAGTCTTGGTGGTTTGAAGCCCGTGGACGGAGGTGCTGTGATGGCACGGGGAGAGTATCCCCTAAGTGAAGATGCCTGCTTGGTCAAACCTAGGACAGACTAGTTTCAGGTTCATGGAAATTCTTTTCTACTCACTCGCTTCTGATGGGCGGGAGACGGCTGGACTACTTGGTAGGACGGTGCCACTACTGCTAGGTTGAGAGGTGATAAGGGTGGGCGGAGACGGTCGATGGGTTCCTGTTCCGTTCTAGATGCGCAGTACCACTGGATGGGCCCGGTACTGTGTCTCCCAGTCTCAGCATAACGGTGTAGGATCCGGAATATTCCAGGGCTGAGTGGTAGGGTGGCATCGACCTAGGCAAGCAAGCACCCGGAATTCTGCCTAGGTGTTTGCGCAACACCTTTGATGGCTAATCTTGTGGGTAGTGAAACCTCTGCAGAGTGTACGGTTGATCGATCGATACATATGCCGACCTGTTGGCTATGGACCTTTCCTGTGAAGCTTTTACTAGTGTAGTGAGTGCTCTCTTCTTCCCCTGGATGACATTTTCCGGCAGCGTACCCGTTGTGGTAGCGTGCCGCTGAGATAGGCCCGAGAGGGAGTTGGGCCTGTCGAATGAGATTGAGGTGTGGGTATGTGAGATGTGGTGATGGGAAAAGGGATGATGGTGTAATTGGAGATAAAACTTGACTCATTAAACATTGATTACAGCTGCATAGGAAAACCTCAGCCTATAGGTCTGCTTGTATAGCCTTGCATCCACTTTCCACAAAGCAAATGCTGCATAGGTGGGCTCCGTGGCCAGTACATATCGTACTGATAAATTTGCTGTCAGGTGACGAGAATGAGTACGACTTCGAGGAAGACGATGGCGAAGAGTAGGGTCACGTGCTACACTCAAGTTGGCCATGAAGGATGAAACGTTTCCGCATCTTCTAAGCTTCTCTGAATGTTGATTCCGCCAATGTGGCGATGTAATAAATGTTTATGTAAGACTTAATTACTGTTGTATGGATCCTGGTGTTAACTGAGATATGGGTAATTTCATGGATTGTCCCAAGCAATCTGTTGAATTACAATTCGAGCCTGTGGATTTCCCTTCACCGAAATCGAGGTCGTTTCAGTTGGTATCAGAGCCATACTTGACTGTAGGACGAGACCCATAGAGAATGGACGTTAGAATAGGAAGCCAGACTCTCTTTCGCTTATATTACCGACCTTGCATTCACTTTTTATGCAATGGCTTATCTAATACAAGGACCTGCTAATCCGTTTCTTGAAAAATTTGCAGATGACCAGCCTTGGACCACCACTTCGTCCACTGCACGATGGCACTATTGAGATCCCGATCAATGGGAGGAACCACGACGGATTTGCCATGGTGCTACGCCAGGTGTTGGAGGAGCTGGGAGCACCGTCTGACCAGATCCAGTACTTCAGCCGAGGGAAGCTTGTCGAGGCTGGGAGGTTTGAAGGACCTGTCACTACCAGAGTTGAGACACCCGTCAGCCTGACCCTTCCAGGGATGCCGGTTTTTACTGACTACACTGCTGGAGAGACTGTGGAGGACAGAGTACAGTCTGTCTCCCGCAAGGTACTACGCGCAGTTGTGTACACAGCCTATGAGTACCTCAAGGGAACCCATTTCCGTTTGCTACCTCAGGCTTTGGAGCTGCACCCTGACCCCATCCAGAGGATTCTGTACACCAGCCAGATCGTTCAGGCCGAGACTGACCCTTGCCTACGCACAGTGGCACACCACCTCCAGGAGCAGGATGAGTTCATCAGCTCATTGGAGCAAAGGAGGTAGCGTGACCGAGCAAGCATGCCAGAGGTCGAGGATAGTTTGTAGAAAGGGACTCAGACCCTGGAGAGTTTGAGCAGAGCAGTCACTGACTTGCAGCTGGAGATGCAGCGCCGTGATGAGTTACACCGAGCCGAGATCGCCGACTTGCGAGACAAGATCGGGGATTTTGGGCTTCGCAATGACTACCTAAACAGCAGAGTATTGGGTTTACAGAGGAGGCTGGACGACAAGGATAGAGCGCTTGCTGAGAGGGAGCAGAGGAGCAGAGACAGAGGAGTCGAGATGAGCACGTTGCGCTCCAGGATCAGGGAGTTGGAGAAGCAGTTGGAGAAAGCCGAGGAGAAGTCCACCCGCAACCAAGGGATTCTGATCGACCGCGTGAAGATGGTGGAGTTCTTAAAGGACAAGCTACGGAGGACAGAGACAGCTTGGAAGTAGTCCGATGGCAAGAGAGCTATTGAGGTCCGGAAGGTGCAAAGTTCGCTTCCCCCACTGGAGATGGTGAAGCCCCGGGAGGGAGACTTCCGCGTACCACCCACTACGCTCAACCTGGGAGCGTTTCCGTCTCTAAGGATGCAGGAGATTGAGGCCACTCCAGAGCTAGCAGTAGCACTCGACTACGTCAAGCGCCTGACCATGATTGATGACGAGATCGAGGCAGAGGACAGCCGCATACCCGACGCCGTACTCGACCTTATGCACCAGTAGCTTATGGGACCCTGCGTGGCCCTTAGACTAGTGATACCATGAGTTGTCCTGTCATTGGCTATCTGCGCATAGCACGATCTTCTTAGCAGCTAGGAACATCCTTTATGTAATAATAACCATGTGATGAGTGACATTTGGATCTTATGCTTCTTATGGTTCTCTATGCTTCTTTGGTTGAGTGTAGGATAGCATGAAAAATATTTTAATTCATTTAAATCGTTGAAAACATCTAACTCCTACTTAAACCACTACAAGATAATTACTGCACTAAGCACGTACCTAATAATTTCAGATGTCGATGAGACGTTCCGCGCGTCTGGAGAACCGCCAGCCCTCCCCCGCACCTGCGCCAGGACGCGGGCGTGGTCGCAACCGTGGACGCCTAGCTGGCCGACGTGCTGGAGTTAACCTGGAAGAAGAGTTGCGCCGGGCAGAGGATGCACCGCCGGTGAACGATCCGCCACCACAGGGCGAGAACGTGCCACCGTCCACCGCCACCGCCGCCACCACCGACGTTGGCAGAAGTGATGGCACAGCGGACCCAGCTGCTGAATGCCATAGCTACTGGGATGAACAGGCACCACGGGCCACCCCAGAATGACTTCCAAAGGAAACTGGAGGGTTTCCTGAAGCTGAGGCCACCTACCTTCGACGGGACCGACAGCGATCCCCTCGCTGCCGACGATTGGCTTAAAGAGATGGAGAAGAAGCTGGACCTGACCACTTGCTCTGACGAGGAGTGTGTTGGGATTGCTAGCCACCAGCTGACCGGTGCTGCACGAGCATGGTGGGACAACTACACTAGCGCTCACGAGGACCCAGCCCGCATTGACTGGGATTAGTTCACCGAGGCTTTCCGTGACCACCACATTCCTGAGGGAGTCATGGAGGCCAAGGAGAACGAGTTTTGCAACATCTCCCAGGGAGCTGACCGGATCCACGAGTACACCACCCGTTTCAACTGCTTGCTCTGCTACGCACCTGCGTCTTGCGTGAGTTCCGAGAAGGAAAAGATGTACTACTACAGGAAGGGACTTCAGACCAAGATCAGGTTGGCTCTGTCAGGGAACAAGCGCTACACTCTGCGTGAGCTGATTGACCGCTGTATTGAGATCGAGAAGGATCGCATGGAAGCACGTCTGGAGTTCGACGCCCAGAACAAGGGAATGAAGCGCCGCTCTGAGGGACCCGCTCGCACTGCTCCACCCCAGAGACAGCGAACGGGTGCACCCCCGCCTTTCCGGACTCGCCAGGGACCTTCTTCGGGAACGAGCCGTGGTGGTGGTACCAACAGCAGCAACTATCACCGCCCCGCTCAGACCTACCCTACGCCGACTCGAGCTGTGCAGAACACACCCGCCCCCGCTACCAACACGCCAAGGACAAGCAATTGGAAGGCTCCTGCGACAGCCACAGCAGGCAGTGCGCCCTTCACTTGCTTCGGGTGCGGAAAGCCTGGACACCGTGTGGCTGTGTGCCCCGACCTCAACCGTGCACTAGCAGCTGCACAGGGTACACCGAACCAGGGATCTGCTACCCGAGGAAGACTGAACCACATGACCGCTGAGGAAGCTGAAGCTGCACCTGATGCTGTGTACGGTACGTTCCTAGTTCAGGGTAACATGGCTACAGTTCTGTTCGATTCGGGAGCTACATGTTCATATATTTCATCTGCATATGCACGTAAGCATAACATACCTGTAACCCCAAGAGCAAACCCCATCCTAACTAGCACGCCCTTAGGAACCTTCAGAAGCGTTCACATATGTAGGGGAGTGATAATCACAATCGAGGGACTTGACTTTCGAGCTGACCTAACCCTACTACCCTCCAATAGCTTAGATGTCATCTTAGGCATGGACTGGCTAACCAAACACCAGGGAGTGATATCTTGTTCACCTAGATATGTTCAGGTAACCCACCCTTGGGGAACAGCCGTCCGATGTATACCCCAAACCAGGAGAATTCAAGCTCTCCTATGTGCTCTGGAGACTAAGGCAGATAAAATGGAGTTGACATTCAGAGATGTGCCAGTAGTCTATGAATTCAATGACGTATTTCTAGAGGAGTTGCCAGGAATGCCACCAGATAGAGATGTGGAGTTTGTTATAGAGCTGATGCCAGGAACTGCACCGATTGCCAAAAGACCCTACAGAATGTCGGCTGATGAGTTGAAGGAACTCAAGAAGCAGCTGAGAGAATTACTAGAGAAGGGCTTCATTAGGCCTAGTGCCTCGCCCTGGGGATCTCCCGTTTTGTTTGTCAAGAAGAAGGATGGCACGATGAGGATGTGCATTGACTACCGGAATCTGAATGCGGTCACAGTCAAGAACAAGTACCCACTGCCCCGCATCGATGATCTGTTAGATCAACTGAGTAAGGCCAAATACTTCTCAAAGATCGATCTCCGATCAGGGTACCATCAGATGAAGATCAGGGAAGAGGATATCCCGAAGACTGCATTTGTCACTAGATATGGACAGTATGAGTGCACAGTAGTCTCATTTGGACTCACTAATGCTCCAGCATACTTCATGAACATGATGAACAAGATCTTCATGAATGAGCTAGACAAGTTTGTAGTGGTATTTATTGATGATATATTGGTTTACTCAGCCACAAAAGAAGAACATGAACATCATCTGAGGACCGTATTGGAGAGGTTGTCTCGCAACCAGCTATACGCCAAATTCTCCAAGTGTGAATTCTGGCTAGAGGAAGTTGCTTTCCTTGGACACGTACTGTCAGGAGAAGGAGTCGCGGTAGACCCAGCCAAGATTGAAGCTGTGAAAGAGTGGGAACAACCCCGTAATGTTTCAGAAATCAGAAGCTTTTTGGGACTTGCAGGATACTATCGCAGATTTATTGAGAACTTCTCCAAGATTGCAAGACCCATGACCAACTTGATGAAGAAAGAGAACAAGTTTATATGGACTCCTGAATGTGAGAAGAGTTTTCAGACCTTGAAGGAGAAGCTCACTACTACACCTGTACTAGCCCTGCCCGATATTCACAAAGATTTTGTTGTATATTGTGACGCCTCTCGGCAAGGTTTGGGCTGTGTACTAATGCAAGAAGGAAGGGTGATAGCTTATGCCTCAAGACAGTTGAAGGAACATGAGCAGCGATACCCGACTCATGACCTAGAACTTGCAGCCGTGGTACATGCACTCAAGATTTGGAGACACTATCTAATAAGCAACAAGTGTGACATCTACACTGACCACAAGAGCCTGAAGTACTTCTTCACACAAGAAGATCTGAATATGAGGCAGCGCAGATGGCTAGAACTCATCAAGGACTATGATCATGAGATCCATTACCACCCAGGGAAGGCTAATGTTGTCGCTGATGCACTTAGCCGCAAAAGCTACTGCCATACCCTCATCACCAACTCTATGCCGCCTGAGCTCAGGAGAGAGTTCGACGCATTCCAGCTCGAGGTAGTCTCCTATGGCATGCTAAATGAGCTTCACGTCGAGTACAATCTCACCTCACGGATCCATGAAGCACAAAGGAACTGTCCTGAGATAGACTATATCCGTGGTTTGATGAAACTGGGGAGAGGCCCCGAATACCGAGAAGATGAGCAGGGAACTGTATGGTACAAAGATAGAATCTGCGTACCGACGGATTCAGCGATACGAGAAGAGATCCTGTTGGAAGGGCATGACTCCAAATATTGCATTCACCCAGGGTCAGCCAAGATGTACCATGATCTAAGGAAGCACTTCTGGTGGGAGAATATGAAGACAGACATTGCAGGGCATGTAGCCCGATGTGATACATGCAATAGAATCAAGGCCGAACATCAGAGACCAGCAGGGTTGCTACAACCAGTTGAGATACCAGAATGGAAGTGGGAGTGCATATCCATGGACTTCATATTAGGACTGCCCCGATCCGAGCATGGATATGATTCTATATGGGTAATAGTGGACCGTCTGACCAAAGTCGCACATTTTATACCGGTCAAAAGGAAGTATAGAGTTGAAAAGCTAGCAGATCTGTACGTATCAAACATTTTGAAGTTACATGGGGCACCTCAGAGTATTATATCTGACCGAGGATCACAGTTTGTATCACAGTTCTGGAAATCCTTGCACAAGTCCATCGGGACCAAGCTCGACTACAGCACAGCATACCACCCGCAAACAGACGGGCAAACAGAAAGAGTGAACCAGATTCTTGAGGACATGTTACATGCTTGCGTATTGAGGTACAAGGAAGGATGGGAGAGCTGTCTACCCCACGCCGAGTTCTCATACAACAACGGTTATCAGACGAGCATTAAGATGTCTCCATTTGAAGCGTTGTACGGAAGACCGTGCAGAACCCCGCTAATGTGGTCAGAACCAGGTGAGAGGACATTCTTCGGTCTTGCTAAGATTGTGAAAGCAGAAGAAGGTGTTGCCCAAGTAAGAGAGAATTTGAGGATTGCACAAAGTAGGCAAAAGAGCTATGTAGATAAAAGACGTAGAGAGCTTGAGTTCAAAGTTGGGGATTATGTCTACCTCAAGGTATCTCCGCTTCGTGGCACCGTCAGATTCCACGTAAAAGGGAAATTGGCACCAAGATATGTTGGGCCATACAAGATCTGTAAAAGGGTTGGAAAGCTTGCTTACATGCTGGAACTACCGAAGGAATTATCTGGAGTACACCCCGTGTTTCATGTCTCGCAATTAAGAAAGTGTTTGAAGCTCCCCGAGGAGCAAGTTCCTACGGATGCATTAGACCTGCAAGACACACTTGAATACAAGGAACATCCGATCAAGATCTTGGCACGGGATACCAAAGAGACGCGAAACAAGACAATTCCAATGTGCAAGGTACAATGGAGCAATCACACCGAAAGGGAAGCTACGTGGGAGAAAGAATCGGACTTGCGGATTATGTTTCCTTACCTCTTCGAAGGGTACGTTATCTCTGAATCTCGAGGTCGAGATCCTAATGAGGGGGAGGACTGCAACAACCCTAAAAATCCACACAACCTAAAAATCCCAACCAATTAAAATTTTTCATTTATTTATTATGAAAACCCATTTTTCTTGTGCAAGCATATAGGTTTCATTATAAATTTGGTAAATAAAGGAGTATAGCTTGCATTTTAATTCCATTCACATAGAATAATAACTTATGCATCACATTTGGGATTTATTGCAATTTATGTTTGTGTTTACTCAATATTTAAAATGGGTAATATATGTATTTATACACTTAAGTGTAAATAGAAAAAGAAAAAGAAAAAGAAGAAGAGTGAAAGAGGAAGAGCAGATTCAGCCCAGCCAGCCGGCCCATCTCGCAGCCAAACCACCACGCGCGCGCAGCGCCTTTCGCAGCCGCTGCCAACCGGGACCCACTTGTCAGTCACTCTTTCTTTTCCCCTGTTTCTCTTCTTCGTGAAAGACGGTGGCCGACAGTGTCATGCAAATGGCGTGACCGACAGCGCCACGCATGGCAGAGCCCTGACCCCGTTGTCCCCTGCCTGTCCCCTGCCTTGCTCGCCAAGAAGCCCGCGCGCACCACCGGAACCCTAGCTCGCGCAAGCCGCAGCCCTCCGATCAGCCCGAGCAGATTAGAGCCGCCCGCCATAGGTAGCCACCCGAGCTCCGCTATAAATTGGAGCACCTCACGGCGCCCTAGCCTCGTTCCACTCGCCGCCGCCACTGGTGGCACCAACCACACCACAACACCACACCATGTGAGAGAGGGAGAAGGAAGAAGGGCGGAGCAGAGAGAGGGGAGCACCGCCGAAGCGCTGCCGCCGCGGAGCACGCCGGAGCCGGGCACGGAGGAGAAGCCCGAGTTGCGGACGAGGAGCGGCACGGCACTGCGATCGCTCTGCACGGCTCCGACTGGCCACTGCACCGCCATCCTAGCTTCACCGACACCACGGTGAGCCACCGCACGCCATGTCCGAACCTCGCCCTGCTTTTGCCATGGCGTTCTGCCCACGGAACGCGCAGGCACGAGCCTTTACGGCTCAGGAAGATCACCTGCACCATGCACTCATGCGACCGGCCGAAACTCCCGGACTACAAGCTTTGCTAGACCGAGAACGCAGCACGATGCATTCTCGGCGGAGCGCACTCACCACCGACGCGTTCCGACGCCGAATCACCCGTTCCGAGCAATCCGACTAGCACCCGTATAGGTTAGAGCGTCGTGGAGCACCGCCACGACCCCTTGAGCTAGCTACGCGGATCTAAGCGCTAGGGGAAGCCTCGTCCGCCCTGCTCGTGTGCGTCGCCACCTCACTGGAGCTCCGCCGTATGCCGTGGGAGAGAAGGAGGCCATACCACGACTCTAACCCGCCACCATCTGGTCGGACGACTGCCTGAGCACGCCAATTGGGGAAAGCCAAGCCTTGTCTTGCCGAAATATGTTCATCGCCGCCCTGTCATCGTCCGCCGCACTGGAGAAACACCGCCACCTTGAACAGATGCCCTGGAACTCTGCTAGCACCAAATTGAACGTCGGATCCCTGTCAACAGAGCTCGGGGTGGCGGATTCACCACTCCTCAGACCTTGTCGCGCCTCGCCGGAGCCCTGCCGGCGCAACGGCCTCACCGCCGGCGACCGGAGCTTCTCAATACCGTGACCAGGAACAAAAACCGACACCTTTTGGACTCTAGAACACACCACTAGCCCGACGGCGAACTATGAGAACCACCCCCGACCAACGTCGAGCTCGCCTGACCACCGCCGAGCTACGCCGAGCTCCGCCGAGCTACGCCGAGCTACGCCGACGCCGGCGACTCTCTGGGAACCAGCATCGAACACCTGGTGGGCGACCATCGGGTCTGTGTTCTGTTGAGGCGCCACATGCCGCACTACTGGACCCGCGCGCCACGTGGACCAATCCCGAGCTGTCATCCCCTGATTAATCGGCCATTTTCTATTTTCAGAAAATAGGATAATCTTCGGAAATTCATAACTTAATCATACGATGTCCAAAAATTGCGCACCATATATCAAAATTCTCAGAAAAATAAGATCTACAATCTAAGACTATGTTTGTGTGCATTTGGCTCTTTATTTTATTGGATTTTTCTGAAAAACTCTATAGGAGTCGCTGACGTGACTATTTCGTGTTCGATTTCAGAGCCGGAGGAGGATCTGACTAAGGAAGACGACCACGAGTACCTTCAGGAGCTAGGAGACGACTACAAAGGTGCCACATCCCACCAAATCCTTAGATCCTATTTACGCATTGCAAATGACATTGTTGCTATTGCTTTATGATATGGAATGGTTGCATGGTAGTATATTTGAATTCCCTGCCTTGATAAGACTTTACCCTACTGTCCGCTGCTAGGTTAGCTGCTGCTTAATCTACTGTTACTCTTCCACTACTTTCTACTTGCTATATGCTATGTGGTGGAATTGGGACGGTGAATAACTGATTATAACCACTGGGAGAGAGTGCTGCGTGCGTCTTGGGTGCGTGGTAAGGGTTGATGTCGACCAAGTGGGATGTGAGACAAGCCCATGGGGCAAGTCATGCCGGGGGTGCAACCTGGGCATCCCCAAGCGAGATACCTGTGGCGGGTAAAGTTGTTGAGGAGGTTCCGGGTGGGATAGCCTTGGTGGTTTGAAGCCCGTGGATGGAGGTGCTGTGATGGCACGGGGAGAGTATCCCCTAAGTGAAGATGCCTGCTTGGTCAAACCTAGGACGGACTAGTTTCAGGTTCATGGGAATCCTTTTCTACTCACTCGCTTCTGATGGGCGGGAGACGGCTGGACTACTTGGTAGGACGGTGCCACTACTGCTAGGTTGAGAGGTGATAAGGGTGGGCGGAGACGGTCGCTGGGTTCCCGTTCCGTTCTAGATGCGCAGTACCATTGGATGGGCCCGGTACTGTGTCTCCCAGTCTCAGCATAACGGTGTAGGATCGGGAATATTCCAGGGCTGAGTGGTAGGGTGGCATCGACCTAGGCAAGCAAGCACCCGGAATTCTATCTAGGTGTTTGCACAACACCTATGATGGCTAATCTTGTGGGTAGTGAAACCTCTGCAGAGTGTACGGTTGATCGATCGATACATATGCCAACCTGTTGGCTATGGACCTTTCCTATGAAGCTTCTACTAGTGTAGTGAGTGCTCTCTTCTTCCCCTGGATGACATTTTCCGGCAGCGTACCCGTTGTGGTAGTGTGCCGTTGAGATAGGCCCGAGAGGGAGTTGGGCCTGTCGAATGAGAGTGAGGTGTGGGTATGTGAGATGTGGTGATGGGAAAAGGGATGATGGTGTAATTGGAGATAAAACTTGACTCATTAAACATTGATTACAGCTGCATAGGAAAACCTCAGCCTATAGGTCTGCTTGTATAGCCTTGCATCCACTTTCCACAAAGCAAATGCTGCATAGGTGGGCTCCGTGGCCAGTACATATCGTACTGATAAATTTGCTGTCAGGTGACGAGAATGAGTACGACTTCGAGGAAAACGATGGCGAAGAGTAGAGTCACGTGCTACACTCAAGTTGGCCGTGAAGTATGAAACGTTTCCGCATCTTCTAAGCTTCTCTGAATGTTGATTCCGCCAATGTGGCGATGTAATAAATGTTTATGTAAGACTTAATTACCGTTGTATGGATCCTAGTGTCAACTGAGATATGGGTAATTTCATGGATTGTCCCAAGCAATCTGTTGAATTACAATTCGAGCCTGTGGATTTCCCTTCGCGGAAATCGAGGTCGTTTCAGTTTCTCTGGCGTCATCCGGTGGACGCGGGAAGCATAGTGAGTCAAGGATGATTCACGCTGGTTTACTTGATCAATCTGTGTTAACCGTCATCCGGTGGACAAGATACAGATTAGGACGGTTTTCACGTGCGGATTAGTTATCGATTCGTGTTTGTTTGCTTGATTAATCTATTAGTTAACGTCATCCGGTAGACAGGCTATAGATTGAGAGAGTTTGCATGGATGGATTAGTTATCGGCTCTAGCTAAATATGGCGATCTAGTTAGATTCATTAAGTTATCACGATGTTATTTGTTGTTCATTGTTTATTTATCAGTATAACATCACTTTACCCGATCAAGATTGCATAATATTGGCCTTAGATCTACATAAGAGAATGTTCATCATATTCCGTCCATGTTTATGCTTTATTATGATATTTATTCGATTCGGCCAGTATTATCGTAATCTTGTTCGTACGTGATGAGAGAGCTTAGCAAGAGTCGATATGAATGAATATAGAGCCGCTGGCCTTTTAGACCAGCTTTGTATTCTTTTAAATCTACTTGTGGTTACTTTCGAGAATAAATCTAAATTGGTATAAAGCCGCAGGCCTTTTAGACCAGCTTCGTATCAGTTTCAGATTTATACTTGGGACAAGTCACCGCTAAGTTTTCTGTTTCACGGACCCTGAATCGGCTAATCAGCCGATGCAGTTGTGCTTCATGAGGAAAACCAGTTAACCGATTGTTCTCTGCCAAATCGGTTAAATAGCCGATTTCTGTCTGTTTGACGTTCAGACAGCCTGAACTGAGTGATTTGACATGTTAACGTTAATCGATTGTGCTTTAATCTGTTATAACTATCTGCATAAACTTGTTTAATGTAGATTGTTCTATCTGATCATATATCAATCGATTATGCATCAATTCAGTATCTACTTCCGTGGCTAAACACGTAGACATGCCAGAATCGACTCTTTAGTCGATTTCCGATTGAATCAGCTTTCAGAGCCACATAATTGGAACTACCTGTACATACCGGTTAGTTCCGCCCTGTGATTATTGATTACTATTTTTTGCTTGTCAATTGCAGGTCAAATTGACTGGCACGTTTGGGTGTTATCGACACTCTTAAACCAGATCCGAAGCTAGCTGGATCTGCGAGAGCTCTAACTGCTTTCAAGGGTCGTTTCTGACTTCACTGGTGTGTTGGACTTAGAGAACTACTTTTTGCGCCAACACATGCCTTCTAATAATGAAACGGTTATTTTAGCTATTTAACTAGTACTGTCCTGGGCATTGTTTGTTTCTCCGATCAGATAAGATTTTGACTTATTTTTAATCATACAAGAGTATTTTTTTCTCACAATGAATTAGTATCAGCTAAAATCAGCGTTTCTTTTCAGACAATAGAACAAGACTCTATCTACTATGCCTCTATACATCATCTTTAATATGATTTGTATATGATTTATATAACGACACTACTTTTGATTTTTATTCTATTGATCCACAAACTCATTTGACAAGCAAAACTATATACAAAATGACGTTGAAATATATGGCACATGCGCTACACAGAAAGCCTGTATCGATAGTTGTAGAACTGTTTTTTCTGGCGCTTTTTGCAACCGCGGTGAGAGAGGCCACTGAAAATCCAACTTTTTTTTATGAGCGATGACTTGAAAACCGCCAGAACAAATCGATTTGTACTTGCGATTTTTTTAAAAACTATCAGTACTGATACTTGTCCATAAAATATAAATTGGAATCTAAAAATAATAATAAAAAATATTTAATTATAGGAGAGGCTCACTAGTTAGCCACCCGTATATCCGTGCCATTTTTTCTACCCACTAGTAGAGGATCCTAACAAAAAATAGAAGTTGCGCACTTCATGGCCATGGGGTTTTGACCTCACCCTATCTAGCCACCTCTACCACTCCATCTATCACTCACTTGTTTGTATAGTAGAGTTTGGTTTACCACATATTATCCTAAACCTAGCATAAGTTGATTGTTTGAGACTCTAAACGAATTCAAATGAAAAAGTTATCGATTGTAAAGTTTTATAACTTTTTTAGATCTACAACTTTTATTTTGGTAGTTCGTTTATAAATTTGCATTTCAATTTTGACAATTTGAAACGTAGTTTTCTTTGATAAGATGATTTCAAATAAAAAATTATCAAGTATAAAGTTTCATAACTTTTTGAGATCTGCAACTTTCATTTTGATGATTTTTTCATATGAGGTCATTTAGAAAACTAAAAAAAGTATCAATTTCAAATTGATTTTTATTGATGATTTCCATGATTTCACTGGTGGTTCGTTAAGAAAACCGTCTATAAAGATGTATATTTACTAGCGCGCGTCAAGAGAAACCACCCATAGAAAAAACTTACCGTCAAGGGAAATGATTTTTGTAATAGTGAAGAACAACAACATTTAATTGCATTTATAAGCGCACACACAAGTTAACATATACTCCCTCCGTCCTAGAGAACATATAATTATGAGTTGCGTGCCATGTAAAATAGTTCATGTTTAACTAAGTTTCTAATGAATAGTATTTTTATTTATAGCTCTATATTAATATATTATAAAAATACATTTCATAGTTAATCTAATGGTGTTTATTTGATATTTAAAATATTTATATTTTTTATTTATAATTGGTTAGTAGATACACGAAAAACGTGTTACTGTGCTAGAATTACATGTTTTTTGGGACGGAGTATCATGCAAATTGCACCAATAGCATTGAAATAGCACACAACTTATGACTAATTAAAGCCTTCGATTAATATTATTATTTTTTCACTTTTCCTTTATAGTAAATCATCATCAACACCATTATCAACAACACCATTACCAAGAATCTCATAAATTTGCCGATAATCAGATGCATCTTGAGCTAGCCGATTAGCTTTCTGGGAATATGGTCAATCAGCACAAAAGAAAAATTATTGATCAACTCACGATATTGATCATAGTAAACTCTCAACATGTCATCTTTACACTCACATAAGCCAATCAACCGATTAACAACCAACCGAAAATCTCCAATTTATCTCAATTAAATTGACCTTTACTTCGTGAAGAAGTTGAAGCCCTTTAAGAACAGCTCTATATTCAACTTAATTCCTTGTGACTAAAGGTTATATTGGAAAAGCAAATTCAAAAATTGCCTCCTAGGCGAGGTTATCACTATACCAATTCATCCTCCTTGCCTACACGATGATCCATCAAAGAAAAGAGTTTAAGACGCAGATTTGACCAAACCAATATTTCTTTTGGGGTGGTGAGTAACAAAATCAGCCATTACCCGTCCTTTGACTGCTTTAACCGATTCATATCTCAGATCAAATTCTGGTAAAGCAAGAACCCACTTCTCGATCCTTTCATTTAGAATTGGTAGAGACAATATGTGCTTGATCACGTCAAACTTGGACACCACTGTGCATTTGGCTATCGGCAAGTAGTGTCGCGGCTTCACGCAAGAAAAATATAAGCACAAGCATAGCTTCTCAATGGGCGGATATCTAGTTTTAGGATCCAGGAGCCTTTTACTTAAGTTGAAAACTACTTGCTCTTTCCCTTCGGAGTTTTGCATCAGGGCTGATCCAATAGTTTGGTCATGGGCCGACACATACAACTTGGTAGATTTACCTTGTTGAGGAGGAATCAACACAAGTGGATATTTCATATACCTCTTAATTTCCTCAAATGCTTTTTGTTCTACATCACTCCATTTAAACTCCTAGTAAGGCTTCAATTTTAATAATGCTGAGAACGGCAGAATCTTTTCTGATAAGTTCTATATAAACCTCCTGATAAAATTAAATTTGCCAATTAGAGATTGAAGCCTAGTCATCGGAGGCACAACTTCATCAATAGTTTTCATACTCTTTTGAGCAACTTTAATCCCTTTCTCGTGGACCATGAAGCCCAAAAATTAACCAATGGAAATCCTAAATGCACATTTGTTTTGATTCATCTTCAACCCGTGTTACCTTGCACATTCCAAGCTCGCTCTAAGATCATCAAGATGCTCCTCATTGTTTTTGGACTTCACGACCACATTGTCAATATAAATATCAACTATCTTGTCGATCAGCTTATGAAAATATAATTCATAGCTCTATGATAACTAGCACTAGAGCATTCTTGAAACCAAATGCCATCACCACCCACTCATACAATCCCAAAGTACTAGGGAACCTAACAGCTATTTTGGCAATGTCTTCTTCTGCCATAAAGATTTGATTGTACATAGTGTTGTTGTCCATGAAATTGTTGAGCTTATGACCAGCGGCAGCATCTACTAACATATCAGGGACTGGCATGGGGTAACCATCCATTGGGGTAGCTTTATTTAAATCCCTGAAGTCAATACATACTCTCATTTTTCCATTCTTCTTGTATATAGGGACAATATTTGAAATCCATTATACATATCGGCAATAGCCTAGTAATATTTTTCACATCATCCAAGATTTGAGGCTTAAATCTCCTCGGAGCTTGCTTGAATGGCCGATACCCGAGTTTAATTAGCTATCGATGTTCTACAATTGATCACCTAAGTCCGGGCATCTCATAATATTCCCAAGCAAAGCATTTTCTATACTCTTTCAATAAATCCACCAACTTTTGTTTGCACTCAAAATCTAGTTTTGCACTAATGAATGTTGGCCTAGGTCCGTTAGGACCAATATCTACCTCTTCTAACCCATCTGCCAACATCAATCCTTGACCCAACTTGCCTTCGATGTCATCGAGTGGGGAATCCATTAAAATAATTTTTTTAGAGTCGACTGCTTGGATCTGCTGTTGACTATCTTCATTGAACTTGATGAAGCTTCCTTCCTAAACTTTACCAAAGAAGCACTCGCATTCCTCGAGCTCCCAGTCAGATGGTAAAAGGTCCTTGTTTGGTTTTGGTAATTGAGTGACAATTTAGGTGTACTAATATGTGTTTGAGTAATGATTACACAGGTGATTAGTCCACAGGTACATGTGTGTGAGAAACTATGCCATGGAGGTAGAGATGGCTTGGAGAGAGTTTCTTAGCTCACATGTGTGGTATGGAGGAGCTTAACACATATGAGATATGACATGGAGTCATGTGGCTAGGTGGCGAAGATCAAGACAAGACTTGGTTTGATGGACTCGTTGCGAGGGCAAAGGGCAGGTTAGAGGCTTTGAAGCCGTTGGTACCGAGTGTCAGGAGGCTTAAGCAAGACTTGGCGCCAGAGGCCAAATCAAGGGTGAAGAGCAAGTGGAGTCAAGGATCGATGGACCAAAAGGCACGTGATAATATAAGTGGATCATATCATTCATGAGATGTTGGTGCATGTGTTGCACCAGCATCGATGGTGTTGGAGAAAGTGATGAAGACGGTGATCGAAATGGAAATCGCAAGACAAAGGTATAACCTAGGGAATTTCCAATTCACCGGTCTAAGCTTGAGTAGAGAAGTGCTTGACCAGATTTAGGATAGATGGTCGTTCTATCAAGAGGGGCAAACTTGTTTGCATATCGGTCATCTAGTGCCACTCGGAGTGATCTAGCTTTGCATACATACTAGGATCGAGTGGAGTGGCAAGAAAGAGTGAAAAACCCTTTGGAAAATATTTGTGAAAATGGTACTCACATGCACAAGGTAGTGGAAAACTTTGGAGTTAGCACATTTGCAAAAGGGTGGAAGATATGAGCTTGTAGCAAGCTTGGCTGGATATTGGATGGATAAACTTATTTTATCCTTTGAGTTTTGGAACAAGCAACCATATGGTTTGTGTAGCCCTTTGAATTAGCTTTCCAAAATATCCAAGATCATCAAAATTGGACTTTAGAATAAAAAGTTACAGTCATTTTAGCGAGCAGAGGCAGGCACAGGATGCTCAGAACTTTACTCCGATGCTAGCGTGAGACAGTCTGACGGTATGGTCCAACGCTTGTTCTGAATCTCCAAAAATAGCCGTTTGAAGGGGTTTAACCACTGGACATTGGATAATTCATCCGATGCCCACCTCAGGACAGTCCGATGCTCAGTCCAATGTTGGTGGTCCTTATGGATAAATTTTATACCACCAACTTAGACTAAAAAGAGGATTAACAATCATATTCTAGCACAAATGCCTTTACTACTAACAAGTTCCACTTGTACCCCTAGCATTCATGTTTTACAGGTTTTATGGCATAACAAGTGGAAATACACATCAACAAGGAGAAAGCGCAAAGTCAAATGACGAATCCGACAAATGCGCAAACAAAGAATACTAAAGAAGCCCACCTTCAAAGCGTAATTGGATCCATCCGCAACCACGGGAGAGGCCCAGGCGCAGGGAGCAACCGACCACCCGAAGGCGGTGGCCAGATGGCGCTCCTCAGGGACCGACCGCCCCGGGGGCGACCGCCCCCCAGGTGGGGCCTCTCGGGCCCATCTTCGGAGGCGGTGTGATGGCGGTTTCACCTCCTTCCATGTTTAGATGCGCCAAACCGTCATAGTACCACTATAAATAGATGGTGCTCCATTCCCTTCAACACACACATCATTTTGGAGTCATTTACCTCACACCTCTCACTTGTATCATTAGAGTAGTATTAGTAGTTTGTGAGCAAAGCAAGAGCTATCAAGGAGAGCTTGTCTCCTTGGAAGAAACAGATCATCTTGGTATGAATACAATTCGGTCTTCTTCTATGAGCAAGTTCTTATCATACTTATATGATTATGCATATGAACTAGAGTCTAGTCATGATCTTGTTATGAGCATAGTATATGAGCTAGAACATTGTTTATGTATCATGTTCTTGACTTGTTCATCATCGTTCTTCATTGTTCATCAAATTAGTATGAATAGAGGAAGAAGTAGGAATGAGATGATGGTTCGTCGTGCTGTCATGGTTGCTCTTAACCTAGCCTGTCAATCCGAAGGGTTGGGGTCCGCGGGGGTTAGGAGTTGTTTCCAAGTACGTGAGCATGGTGCTCAGGTATGCGGAGATCGGCGAATATGTCGGTATCCCACGGGCAGAGGGGTAGGTGGACAGGTGACAGCCCTGTCCATCCCTAGCATTCCCCCACGTTCGGATATTGAGTAGGAGTTCGTAAAGTCTCTATCGGCTAGCAGACCAGTTGCGGGGATCTCCCTATCACCCCAGACTTAGTCCTGATACTAGAACTACTAATTAGATGATTTGCTAACAGTTCTTTGCATAATTATATATGACCAATGCCTGCTCAGTTAGATATATTCTTTTATTCTTTATTTTTCTTTTATCCTTGAGGTTGATCCATATGTGTGTCCACTATCTTGAAATCATGTTTTATTTCTGTTTACTCTATGCCTACCATTGCACTCAATAAGTGATCATGTTTACACCACGCTTGATGCATATTGCCCTCCTACGGGAAATTATAAATACGACACCCTACTCACGGGTTGAAATGCTACAATGATAGTTCTATGCGCTTGCAGAGTAATCTTATTTCTTACTGAGCTATCGATTGGCATACCTAAGTACCATTACTTAAGGATTGTAAATCTTGTGCACCCCACGGCACCGTATCACAGTTTTGCATATCGTAAGTAATGACGGTTAGGAAGGCCAATCCGGCACTTCTAACTGCTATTACCAGACTGCATTACCTAGGCCGGCGCCATTAAGGGCCAAGGGTTACCTTTCTGATGTAATGGTGGTTGGGAACGTCAACTTACGTTTCTAGTATTATTATTAAGGACGGACTTATAGTCTATCTTTAGTAGTGATGCTAAGAAACGCCAACAAGCATTTCTGGCACCTTTGCCGGGGATGGACTTTTAGTTTATCTTTTGTAACGACGTTAAGAAATGCCAACAAGCATTTTTTGGCGCCATTGCCGGGGAGGGCAAAAACATCTAAGCTGGCATAAACATTGATTACAAAATAAGCATTGGTAGACGTAGTTTAAATAGGCTAACTTCGCTGTTTTGTTCCACTTTTTATTGGAATGAAAACAGGATAGTGTATGAGCAGTTTTGCTCTGCCGAACAATTTCATCAGCAATCCGGAAGCACTCCTAAGGAAGAAAAGGTCTCGTACCATTTCTTCTTCTGCTACTCCGTCGGCAGACGAATTGTTCATTCCCGCACCATCCGCTACTACCGTCATGGCCAAGACACTCCGTGACTACTCCATCCCCGCTGTTGCCAACGTGCCTGTTGGGCCCGCTGTCAACATCAGAAATGGAAATTTCGAGATCCGTACAGGCCTTATCTCGATGGTGCAGGCAAGCCAATTCTGTGGTTTGCCAAGCAAGGATGCAAACGCTCATTTGCAACACTTCCTTGAGCTGTGCGACACCATTGTCATCAAAGACGTCGCACAAGACAGTATCAGGCTCCGCTTGTTTCCTTTCTCCCTCACGGGAAAGCGAAACAATGGTTCTATGAAAATAAGGAAGCCGTCAACACGTGGGACAAGTGTTCCGCAGCATTCTTCGCCAAGTTCTTCCCCATGAGTAAGATCAGCGCTTTAAGGGGAAAGATCTCAAACCTTTAGCAATCTTCCCTTGAATCTATCCCCGAAGCATGGGAAAGGCTTCAAGAGTACATCCGAGCTTGCCCTCATCATGGAATGGATGATTGGCTCATGCTCCAAAACTTCTATGAAGGCCTCACAGCCATGTCAAAAGGGCACATAGATGCCGCAGCTGGAGGTGCATTCCTCTCTCTCACCATCGCGGATGCAACTGCACTCATTGAGAAGATGGTGGCCAATCAGAGTTGGGGAGAAGGAAGAAAAACACAAAAAAGGCTCGCATATCGTGAAGGAGACGGACTTACTTGCCGCAAAATTAGACTTGCTAATGCAAAAGCTGGACGATCGTGCTACCAACCCTACCATGAGTACCATCTAGGCCATGGACTCACATATGACGTGTGAAATCTGTGGGAACGTTGGCCATTCAGGGAATAACTGTCTCGAAACCCAAGAAGAGGCTTCATACGTCAACAACAGGTTTCGCCAACCTCAGCAAGGTAATAGCGGGTGGAACAACCAACACCGCCCGCAAGGTAATAATTTCAATTCAAACCAACCTTCCTTAAAAGATCTCGTTCTAGGACAAGCTAAAATCAATGAAAGTTTGACCAAAAACCTATCCTTCAATGATAAAATGTTTGAAAATATAAATGCCAAGCTTGAAACTTTGTCTTCTTCTATTCAAAATCAAGCAAGTTTTAACAAAATGAAAGAAACACAAATGTCACAAATAGCTGGTTCTATTCCTGTCAACAATGCGGGAAAAATCTCGGGGCAACCCGAGACTTCTTCCGAGTTTGTTCATGCATCTACAGATCAATAAAGGAAGGAAAGTCTAGCCAACAGACTATAAACGTTGAGCCCTTATCGAAGGTCATCGGTAATTATCTAAAAATAAATATATATAAAGAAATAATAAATAAATAATTATCTGAAGGGGCCCACACCATCATTCAAGCTTGGGAGAGCTGTCCCCACTCAGGTATTGTAACTTATCTTTTTGAAAAAATATATATAATAAATGAATATTTATATACATATTTATATAATAAAAAATATATATTTCATAAAATTATTTTCTTGCATTAAAAGAAATTATTCCCTCTTCCTAGAATTATAAAATTTTATTCCAAAATAAATTCTTCTCCAAAAAAATTCTATAAAAATAATTTTCTGAAAGAATAAATCTTGTTGAGTCTAAATATTATTTTTAGAATAATTTTGAAAATCAAAAAGTTTCAAATAAAACATGTGGAAAATCAAAAACTGGAGCAAAATTTTGAATGGGAGTCATTCGTAATCGGCTACATACTGGAGATAGCTGTTAGAGGGAACTGCAAAAAGGCTGGGCAAAACCGACCCCATCAGGGGACCGACCGGTCCCAGGGGCGACCGCCCCCTGCCCAACGGCTCTGCGGCGCAGCCTTTTGCCAACGGCTACTAGCCATTGCATACAACACTCCTCCACCTACGATCAAGCCTATAAATACCAGAGCATTCGGGTGGAGCTCCTCACCCCTCTTATTCTCACATTTTTCACTCCCTCCATCAATCTCTTGCTCCACCATTCTACAAGCATTTTTCCACAAAGTTCAAGTGCAAGGAAATCCTGGAAACTTCTTCCACTCCCATCACAAGTCAAGTTCTTGTGCCAAGCTCACCATGAGTGGGATCGGAGGTCGGATTTCTGGCATGTTCCGGAAAGGCCGTCGCTCTCGTGAGGAGTCTAGTTAAAGTTCTCCCACACATGAGGAGAGCCCGCTGCATGAAGAAGAGGAGGCGCCACGAGGCCGACGCTCCCTTCATCGACTTGGAGAGCGAGCGGGAGATGCAAGCATACAACCTCCTCAAGGGACGCGAATTCCTGCATACACCGGCCTTCGACCCACACTTTCTCCAGCAGATAGGTATGAACATCGAATTTAATACCATTTTCGAAAATGTTGGTTCGAGCCAAGTTGCCCCCGTGCATGAACTTGGATCTCGTCTTTTGACCATCCAAATCTTGGGCACTCTACAAGTTGTCGACTATGGTATTACCTTTCGCTGCTTTGGGAAAGAAGATAGCCTTTACTGGAAAGATTTTGCTACACACTTGAGTTTTCATGAGCGATGCTCTGTTGATTTGGATTTTACTCTTTCGGGTTATCAGCGTCATGCTTTTTGGCACTTGATAACCGGACAGAATGTGACTGGGAAATTCCAACCCAACATCAACACCATCCACCATCCTTCTCTAAGGCTTATGTATAAATGGATTGCTAATTCTTTCTTTCCTAGAGAGGACACTCATCATGCTTATGATACTGAGTTGAAGTTGCTTTATGCCATGCTTAAAAAGATTAAAGTCGCTCCTGTCTATGACATTGTTAAGCACTGGTTAAACTCTTTTAAAACTTCCACACCAATTATGTGCACTTCACTCATCACACGTCTTGCTGCTAGTGTTGATCCTTATGGTGCTAACACTATTGTTTATCTCTCCATTCCGCGCATTATGATCAATGAGTATTATTTTACTCAAGCTCATACCATAAAACGTGATGACTCGGGAACATACCTGGTATTTTATTATCCGGGATATATAAACGAGATTCCATTACCTAACCCGGATCTCGCTTTATATAAATCCCCATCTCTCACCTTCAACCTTGTTGAAAAGGAAGAAGCACGCAGGAGTTCTGTTTCTCGCAGGAGATCACAGAGGAGAGAAGTACAGGAGGAAGAGCCTGCGCAGCCTTGCAGCCTACACCACACCCGGCCATGCCTACCACGATACCAAGGATGGAATGGTCCCCAGTCATATCTACACCTGGGTTCACCCCCGGGTATGGATATGGTATGGGACATGTTCCTCATCCTTATGCGGTTGGAGGGTCAGGGTGGCAACACTCGCAGGAGGCAGGGGGATCAAGGCAGCCCGAGCACGAGCATTCTCCAGATCTGAAGGCATGCCACCTCCGATACGCCCACAGCCGGTCACACTAGAAGTCCTCAACACACACATGGGAGGACTAGAACTGCAAAATAGAAAAATCCAAGGTACGCTCAATGCTCACATCCAGACTTCTACCCAATGGCATGAGTAGTACCAGCAGCAGTTCATGAACCTCGAAGATGCGAACCGGCGGCGGCACGAGGCACAGATGGCCTACCTTCGATCCATGGGACAATTCCCGGGACCTAGGCCTTGAACTAGCTTGGGAGAGGAGACGCCACAAGAGGTAACATTTATCTTTCAATTTCTTGCACTTTATTTCTCGCACTTTTAAATTCTGCAATTTTATTTCCTTATTAAAAAATATATATATAAAATAAAAATAATAAATAAAATATTCCACTCCCATATGTGCTAACATATGTTAGTTTCTCTTCCGTTGAAATAATGAATAGTTGCTCTGTCTATAATTCGTCTGTGTCTAAGTTATAACTTAGTATTCCTCAAGATTTAAATTTGTTGGCTAAAAATATCTCATTTGGAGAACTTGAAATCTTGTGGGTTGCAATTGCAAGATCCTTTTCTAAGTTGTTGCAAGATATGAGATGGTAGAAATAGATTTTGCTATGACTTTGTTCTAAGAGAAACTTGACATCCGGAGATTTCTTTTCAAAAATTCAAAAATCAAAAGTTCCCCAATGATTATGAAATACCTACCAAGGCCATATGACATGCTCTACTTTTACAAAAACTTAGTCATATGCTACTTACGAAACTTTGAGTTGAGTCAAAATGCTGAGACCTAGTGAGATTATGGTCATACACCCATGATTGAGATTCACGTACACCTACCAAATAAAGCCGACTCTCATCCTGAGAGTTGCACACAACATACACCTTTCATCCACCAAATAAAAATGCCAACCCTCACTTTGAGAGCCGAGCATACAAAAAAATTTTCACTCCATGTTCACCATCATGACGTCTCTCCATCCAAAAGTTTTTATATGTCAAATCAAAATATGGGCTATGCTAAAAAAGAGGCCAAAGGGCATGAGAAAACAAACGGGAAAGAAAATCCAAATACCTGTTCAAAAAAAAGAGAGAAAAAGAGGATGATATTTCTATAGCCCATATTCCTCCAAAGAGTTTTATTCCATCCAATAAAAAGAGAGTCATGATGCATGGAGTGCCAAAAAGATTAGAGATAGGTTTTCACAATCCCACACACTTGCACATCTCAACCAAGGTATATGACTTGTATCTCCTTATGGTCCGATCTTTGACTCAGCAATATAAGTAATGTAAGTACGCCCACCTTCATACCTACCCAAAACTCCACTCTCAGCCTTAGTAGTAGGATGAAAAGGCAACACGACAATGCCTTTCGTGAGGTAAATCATACACTTGAGTGATTAAGAGAATCATTTGAGGAACTTGTTTTATTTTGCAAAAATTAATAAAATCTCCGGATAAAAGGTCTATCAAAGAATGAATGATTGGTGAGTCCATTATAACTATTCTATCTTGCAACCGCCCAAGAAATTGGAGAAACTACAAGCCCCATAAGAAAGCAAGGTAAAAGAGTGGATAGAGTGCCAAATTATTTAAATTTTGAATGAATGCTATGTTATAGGTATGACACTTATGAATTATATCGGCATTGTAGCAACTCCTGATCAACAACCATGCCTTGGCTATTTGCTCGGGACGAGCAAAGGTTAAGCTTGGGGGTCTTGTTGGTGGTCCTTATGGATAAATTTTATACCACCAACTTAGACTAAAAAGAGGATTAACAATCATATTCTAGCACATATGCCTTTACTAATAACAAGTTCCACTTGTAACCCTAGCATTCATGTTTTACAGGTTTTATGGCATAACAAGTGGAAATACACATCAACATGGAGAAAGCGCAAAGTCAAATGACGAATCCAACAAATGCGCAAACAAAGAATACTAAAGAAGCCCACCATCAAAGCGTAATTGGATCCATCCGCAACCACGGGAGAGGCCCAGGCCCAGGGAGCAACCAACCACCTGAAGGCGGTGGCCAGATGGCTCTCCCCAGGGACCGAACGCGCCCGGGGGCGACCGCCTCCCAGGTGGGGCCTCTCGGGCCCATCTTCAGAGGCGGTGTGATGGCGGTTTACTGATGGCAGTTTCACCTCCTTCCATGTTTAGATGCGCCAAACCGTCATAGTACCACTATAAATAGATGGTGCTCCATCCCCTTCAACACACACACATCATTTTGGAGTCATCTACCTCACACCTCTCACTTGTATCTTTAGAGTAGTATTAGTAGTTTGTGAGCAAGGCAAGAGCTATCAAGGAGAGCTTGTCTCCTTGGAAGAAAAAGATCATCTTGGTATGAATACAATTCGGTCTTCTTCCATGAGCAAGTTCTTATCATACTTATATGATTATGCATATGAACTAGAGTCTAGTTATGATCTTGTTATGAGCATAGTATATGAGCTAGAACATTGTTTATGTATCATGTTCTTGACTTGTTCATCATCGTTCTTCATTGTTCATCAAATTAGTATGAATAGAGGAAGAACTAGGAATGAGGTGATGGTTCGTCGTGCTGTCATGGTTGCTCTTAACCTAGCCTGTCAATCCGAAGGGTTGGGGTCCGCGGGGGTTAGGAGTTGTTTCCAAGTACGTGAGCATGGTGCTCAGATATGCGGAGATCGGCGAATATGTCGGTATCCCACGGGCAGAGGGGTAGGTGGACAGGTGACAGCCCTGTCCATCCCTAGCATTCCCCCACATTCGGATATTGAGTAGGAGTTCGTAAAGTCTCTATCGGCTGGCAGACCAGCTACGGGGATCTCCCTATCACCCCAGACTTAGTCCTGATACTAGAACTACTAATTAGATGATTTGCTAACAGTTCTTTGCATAATTATATATGACCAATGCCTGCTCAGTTAGATATATTCTTTTATTCTTTATTTTCCTTTTATCCTTGAGGTTGATCCATATGTGTGTCCACTATCTTGAAATCATGTTTTATTCTTGTTTACTCTATACCTACCATTGCACTCAATAAGTGATCATGTTAACACCACGCTTGATGCATATTGCCCTCCTACGGGAAATTATAAATACGACAACCTACTCACGAGTTGAAATGCTACAATGATAGTTCTGTGCGCTTGCAGAGTAATCTTATTTCTTACTGAGCTATCGATTGGCGTACCTAAGTACCATTACTTAAGGATTGTAAATCTTGTGCACCCCACGGCGCCGTATCACAATTTTGCATATCGTAAGTAATGACGGTTAGGAAGATCGATCGGGCACTTCTAACTGCTATTACCAGACTGCATTACCTAGGCCGGCGCCATTAAGGGCCAAGGGTTACCTTTCTGATGTAATGGTGGCTGGGAACGTCAACTTACATTTCTAGTATTATTATTAAGGACGGACTTATAGTCTATCTTTAGTAGTGATGCTAAGAAACGCCAACAAGCATTTCTGACGCCGTTGCTGGGGATGGACTTTTAGTTTATCTTTTGTAACGACGTTAAGAAATGCTAACATCCAACGTCTTGCAGAGAGCCGTTAGAGCACGGTAACTGTTGGATTCAAACTGCTAATGACACATGGTGTATATCCAGGGCGTCGGACACTGGACTTTGGTCCAACGGCTGTGCGTGCGTGAGTCCGACGGTCGGTCAAATGGCCGGTTTTAGTGGGCAAGAGCTCTATTTGGCTTGTGGGCTATAAATAGAGGTTGTGGCTGGCCTTGGCGCAGTGCTAAGCACCCTTGGTCTTGTGTGGCTTGTGTAGGTGTGCTTGGGAGCCCTCTAACTCGCTAGTGTTCTTAGTGTTCACCAAATTGATCGCTAGTGAGTGATTCTAGTGCGTTGCATTGGGAGATTGCAAGAATTGGCACTAGGTGATCGAGTTGCAAGCCAATGGTGCTTGTTACTCATGGAGGTTGCCACGTCCTAGATAACTTGGTGGTACATGGCTCCGTGAAGCAAGCAAGAAGATTGTGCTTGGCTCTGGAGAAGTTTTGTGAGGGGTTGGAGCTCACCCCGTGGGAGATCGAGAAGAGCATCGCTAGTAGAGCGAGACGTGAAGAGCGACAAGTGGTCCGGTGTTGACGGTAATTATTGTTACCCATCAACTAAATATGAAATAAGGGTATACAGGCAAACACCACCAGAAAATAAGGTTTTAACTGTCAGAATTCCACAGTTTTGGTGAATTAGTGTTTTGTAGGGTCTTAATCAGAAAAGAACCAAATGAGACCCACATGTCGGACTAAAACATCGAATTGCGCCGCGAAAGTACATCAAGAATATTCTAGAGAACTCCAGTGACTCACCGGTAGAAGCGGGACTCACTTGGCAGGGAGGGGAGGTCGACCGACCTCCCTGCTAGGTCGGCCGACCTGTCAGAGGGGAGTCTCCATGTCCCCTTAGACGTGGACCCTCCACCGCCTTTGATGATCAATCTCCACTGCTCGTTAAAATCGGTTTGATCTAAGGGCTACGGTTCATCCCACCAGCCTATATATACAACCCCAGACCCCCAGGATTTCATATCAATGAAGTCATATCTAGTTCAGAGAGCCAGAAACCCTAGAATCATTAGAGCTTCACCATCGAGAGCATAGCTACATAAGTTTATAAGTAGAAGGAGGCAAGTTCTACTTGAATTCCAAATCTTGTCTGGAGCAAGGCTTCCCAGAGCCATTGTAAGCTCTCTCTTGTATCTAATACCTCTTTTGAGTACTTTAGATAAAGTTTATTGATATTGTTCTACTATTGATTATGTTCTCAATTATACTATTCATTGTTTATCTAGATTGTATACTTTGCATAGTTAGGATGCATTCATATTCATACATAGGTTTGTATAGCTCTCATTCATCGACGTCATGGATGGCTGACCAACAACATGTAAGCATGGTGCTTAGATGTAGTTTGTCTGCAAATGCGCCTTATGTTCTAGGATCTATGGTAGATTATGGATGTGACACTCCTGTATAGTCCACACCTCGAATGTAGGGAGAGTAGGAAGTTATTATTACTATAGAAGGCTGGCTACGATCTTGATCTTCCTTAGTAATATTCCCCTAAGTATGAGTATGAAGTATCTTCGCCATGATTGCTAGTATAATTGCACCAATCTAATATGTCTTCAGTAGTATAGTTAGAATGACTTAGGATATTCTTATACTTCTACCTAATCCATGCTAATGCCTAGATAGGAAGTGCTCTAAGTGATCACATATATTGATTCATTGATCATTATGCTTATCATATATATTATTATTATTATTGTGACATAACCCCTATTTTGTGTAAGTAGATCATATATATCATTATGCCTAGATCATTATTATTGATCTCCATATTTGTATGTGCATATAACAACTATTCTACCTGCATCCCATTTATTGCCAAACCCTTCCCAGTGGTAAAATATAAATCGACAATTCGGAATATTCTTGGGTAAAATACTACAATGGTGTATATTTTATCTGTGCGCTTGTGGATATAATATAATATAATTTCAGTCACTTGCTAGAAGGAGAGATATTTTAGAATCATGCTGGGGATGACAACCTAGTTATTTCTAAGAGACAGAGGTTAAGAGTTCAAGTGATCTGTAGGCTAATCAAGTGGCACGTTAATTTATACCTCCCAGCATTTCGTTAAGAAATGTCAACAAGTATTTTTTGGCACCGTTGCTGAGGAAGGCTATTTTGGCATACATAAGATGTAGATAGCTCATATGCACCACACCAATATGTCAAGAAACCATACAAACCTTACTCAAACAGGCTCACCCTATCCTTGTTTATTCTTGTGTAGCTTATGCAGGGTGATGTATGAACGGATTTGACCTTCCGCAGAATCTTGTTGAAGATTCAAAAGCTTAGATCAGGAAGACCCGAGCCAAGCTCAGGAAGACCCCAGATCCTTCGCCGGAAGACATCCGAACAAGAAGAAGTTTGACACCATGGCCAACAAAATCCTTCGTGAGTTCTCTGCTCCAACCACTGCTAACATCCGTACTGGACCACCTACTAATGTTGGAGACAATGGATTCGAGCTTAAGCCTGCACTCATCAACATAGTGTAAGCTAGTCAGTTTTGTGGAAAGGCACATGAGGATGTGAGTGCACATCTCCAACACTTTCTGGAGATATGCAGCACTTTCACCATCAAGGGAGTAACTAGAGATGCTATTCTGCTCCACCTGCTTACATTCTCACTGATGGGAAGAGCAAAACAATGGTTCTATGCAAATAAGGACAAGAACAATACATAGGATACCTGCTCCACTGCCTTTCTAGCAAAGTTCTTCCCTGTGGGCAAGACGAATGCTTCAGAGGGAAGATCACCAGCTTTCAGCAGCAGCATGATGAATCTGTCCCAGAAGCATGAGAACACTTTCAAGACTACATCTCAGAATGTCCTCACCATGTGATGGAGAACTGGTTGCTTATGCAGACCTTCTATCATGGGTTGACTACCAGCACCCGTGAGACGGTGGATGCTGCTGCTGGAGGAGCTTTTCTGTCACTTACCATTGAGCAAGTTACCACTCTTGTGGAGAAGATGGCATCCAACCACAGTTGGAATGAAGAACGAGCTCCGACCCGCAAGAAAGGAGGAATGCTCCAGCTCAAGGAGACTAACATGATTTCTGTCAAGATGGACTTGCTAATGAAGAAGCTTGATGACCGAGTGAATGATAAGAGAGGTCAACCACATTCATGACGCATAAATGACATGTGAAGAGCGTGGAGGTATTGGCCACTCAGGCCATAGCTATCCGGAGATTGAGGAGGTTGTGAACTACGTTAGCAACAACAACAACTACCGTCCTTAGAATCAGAACTAGAATCAGAATCAAGGTTGGAATCAGCAACAGAGGCCCAACTACCTAGGTAATTACTCCAGTAATTACCAAGGTAACAACTTCAACACACTATTGAGAGATCTAGTTTCTAGCCAGACCAAACTGCTAGATCAGATTTCCAATAAGCTAGTCTCCAATGACAAGTTGCTAGAAACCATCAACAACAGGATGGATGGTTTTGCCTTTGCTATCAAGAACCAGCTTAGCTTCAATAAAATGCTAGAATCTCAAATAGCTCAGCTGGCATCTTCTATCCATCCGGCCAACGAAGGAAAGATCCTAGGCCAACTAGAAGAACTAGAAACTGTAAATCTGTTAGACATCTTCAATGCAATATGGTACTATGCAGAGCACTGGTCCAAGGGATGGAATGATGATTCTCTGCCAGAGAAGAAGGGAGACCTAGGAAGACCCGTCATACCAATAGCCATTGGTCAACACGCTTTCGAGGAAGCAATCTACGACTTCGGCGCAAGCATCAACATTATTCCCAAAGTGATCTATGAGAAGATCCATGGTGATCCACTCCTATAGACAAACATTTGCTTGCAGCTAGCAGACCAGTCACTCTGCTATCCGAAGGGGATCCTAGAACATGTCTGTGTACGAGTCGGACACTCATATGTACCTGCTGACTTTGTGGTAGTTGAGACAGCAGGAGATGAGAAGTCACCAATCATTTCAGAACGACCATTCCTAAGCACCACCAAAGCTATCATCTACGCCGACAGTGCCAAGATCTGTTTCACTATCCCAGGGAGTAAAGAGGTGTTCACCTTCAAGAACAAGACGCTAGAAAATCCTACCCATCCACAGAAGTCGTACATCTACGAGGACAAGCCAGCAGAGAAGAAGACAAGTAGAAGAAAGAACAAGGCTAGGCAGACTCACACTAAAGCTGTGAGGATGATCAACTCAGTCCAAGTTGAGTACGATCACCTTCTGGTTTCACCACACATGTCCAAGCTAGAAGATCCATGAGTACCGACGATCGATTGCATAATCAATTAGAAGATCTTCTACAAGACCTTCTGCGATACAGGATGTTGATGGTAGTTATTGCTCAATTTTACGCATCAACAAGACATGAAAAAGGGCATAAAAACATCCTCAAACATAGAATTGGGTTTAAAATGACAAAATTCCATGAGTTTTGGTGAATCTATGTTTTACAGGGTGTTACTCAGAAAAGAATCAAGGGAGACCCACATGTCAGATCAAAATATTGAATTCCGACGTGAAAGTGGAACAAGAATATTCTAGAGAACACCAGAGACACGCCCGATGAAGCGGGGCCCACTTGATAGAGACAGAGGGTCGGCCGATCCTCTGACATGGTTGGCCGACTTTTTAGGGTCTTCGTCTCGCGTGCGCTTCGACGTGGACCCACATCCCGAAATTTCACGCAATCTCCACCGCCCGTCGAAGTCGGTTTGACCCAAGGGCTACGGTTCATCCCACTGGCCTATATAAGGACCCCAGACCCCCCAGGATTTTAGATCAGATAATTCAGATCTCATATCTCAGATCAAGAGAAGAGCTCTCCACCAGAGATCAGGGTTAGACACTCAAAGTTCTAGTTTAGACCTAGATAGTAGATTGAAGTAGAGTTGAGCCTTCAGCTCAGGATTCTGGATCGCCTGTCTACTAGAGATTGGTAAATCTGCTGTATTACCTCTTATTACGACATTATGCTATTTTATGACTATGTTTGGGTTTGTTATGTTTCTAGTTTATTCTAGTAGTAAATTTGATATAGTTATGATTGGTATTGACTTTATGCATCAGTTCGCAAAGCGCTTAATCCAGTACTCGAGCGGGTTAAGTGGTAGATATTATAGAGGCATGGTGCTTATATATTATTTGCCTGCGAATGCACTTTATATGCCAAGTCATGTGGTAGATCGCGGATGTGACACTCCCGTTGAGTCCTTTGTAGTCCACTCCCCTATGTAGATGTAACACCCCTGGTGCTACGGTTAATTAAACCTGCCATGTCATTATATTAGACTACAAATCATCCTGCATTTTATTTACCTGCTTATGATTGTGCCTAGGGTATTAGAGTGGATTTTTATGTATTAATGTGGCTTGATTGTATGAATGAAGAATTAAAAAGAAAATTCAAAAGAAAATCAATTTGAACCCTAAATCGGACCCCAAAACCCTAATTCAAAAACTACATTGAATCTGATGATTGTATCTTAATAAAAGTTGTAGATCTTTTAAAATGGAACAACTTTTATTTTGGGAAAATTTGAAGTTCTTTAATAGAAATTTGAATTTAACCCTAATTACCACTTTAAAATTTAAATTTGAAATACTAATTTCAAAACTATCAAGAATCAGACCAAAGTTCCTTAATGAAAGTTGTGAAACTTAGTAAGTAGAACAACATTTATTTTTGCAGAATTTCAAGTTGTTGAGAAAAATCTTGAGAATTCAATTGAATTGCAAATGGGATTTAAATTTGAGTTTTACCCCATTTCACATAGTTTCAAAACCATGCAGAATTTGAATTTGGTTCCTAAACCAAGGTTGCTCAGAATAAAATGCACTACAATTTCTATATTGATGATTTTTCGAGCCACTACACAGAATTGGGAGTAATTGCTGCAAAACAGTTGAAAGGGGAAATGCATTGCTACAGTAGCCTGCCCCCTCCCTCTGTTCGCACACAGCAACGGCCGCCCAACCGAGCCGTGCGCGCGCGGCACCGTCCGTGCTGGCCTGTCGCGTGCTCCCCGGCAACGTCGAGTTGTTGGGGACCCCGCGCCGCCTTGGACCGCTCCTTCCCCCTCTCCTTTATCCCTTAAAGTCAACGGTCGCCCATCTCCTTTTTCCTACTCCCGTCCGGTCGCCATTGGCATCTCACTGGTGCTCGGCAAAATTCGTCGTCCCCTCCCATCTCTACCCGCTCCATCTTGCCACAAGCTTCGCCACTTCCTAACGAAACCGTAGATCCTGTTGGTGCGTCGTCTCGTCACTGGACATGCTCGGAAGTCTTAGTCTTCTTCCACGCGTCCGGGCGGAACGCCGCTGCGAGGCATCTCGCCAGGTCTAGTGCACGTCAGTGAACATCGCCTCTTCCGGTTCCGCGTTTTGTGATTTGTGTGATTTGCTGATGCTCATGCACGCATCGGTTGGTCATTTGGTGCACAGGATAGCCCGAAACAGAACTTCGCCGTCAAGCTTGTCCCGCCACCTCGGTCGCCGTCGTCGAGTTCACCTCTCTGCACCACCTCAGGTCCAACCACCTAGCCTACCCAAGTCACTGTGAGCTACTAGTCACTCCAGTGCCTTTTAATTAAACGTTATCGCCTTGTGACGGTCGGACCGTCGCCGCCGACGAGCTTTGTCCCGTCCGGGCCGTGGCGCGAGTAGTTGTGTAGAGTAGAGGCCGTCTTAATTCAATGGATGGTGTGATCTTGTTATTTGAAGGATGTTAGAGGTGTTAGGTTCGTTGGCGTCGCCGGTGTATGCTCCGGTGAGTCTCCCCGTCGTCGCCGTGCTCCGCCGAGCCGCCATAACCACGACTGGGCCAAGACTTAACCCTAATCGGTCCAGATAGCTAGACCATAGGGTGCGCGTGTTGATCCTGAACGCGTGGATACGCTTATATTCATCGGAGAGGTCCTCCGCCGGTAGGCAATTGCCGGTCAAGCCGCGTGGGTGCGCCGGTCAACCGCCGGGGGAAGAGAAGGACTCGGGTTGGGGAATTTGATAAAGGGCAGGGGGTTATGTGCAGAACATGTGACTCACGTGAATAGTACCGATTGGACTGCGGGTTTAGGCCTATTTTCTTCCGGGGGCTCTTTTGCGAAAGCGCCAGTGCGCGCAAGAAGGGCTGACTGGGCCGGCCTGTTTCGCTTCGGGCCGTCTCGGGCCAAAAGGGCGTTTTCTATTTTTCTCGCGAATAAAATTAACTTTTCCATTTTCTGATAAAGTGAATAGTGCACTGTTTTGTGATTTGTGTATGGATTAATGTGATGCTCTAAAAATTGTGAAAATATTTGTGTATGCTCTCTGTTGTATGTAGTATTTAATAAAAATATCAAATAAATGTTTTGGACACTTTCTGCAGGAACTAAAATTGTGCATATTAATTAATAAATACAACTTTGAGTAATTTTAATAAATTCTATGTTAATCCAAAAATCATAGAATTTAATGTGGCACTGTTTTAGGGTGATAACTATCTGTTGGAAAAGTTTGGGCTCAAATGAAAGTAGTTTGATTATTTATTAAATAACCGTTTGATTAATCGAATAATAAAATAAATCAAAACTCTAATCCCTGTAATCTTGTGTGATTTTTTGGATTGATTGAGGACCATGGATCCTTCACTGTGGTCATCCTTGGCAAAATAAAGATTGTCACTTAGTAGTAGTTAAATAGATGTGCAGCGGATTTTTATGACTGTTAAAATGGTCAATAAAAATGAAATACGTAAATACCATTTTACTTTATGAAAAATGTTTTGCAACTTTACCGTGAAGAAAAGTTGTACTCAAGATTTTGTATTAATTATTACTGTACTCTGTGTCCCATACTATCTGCATCATGTTAAGCATGCATCATTGCATACGTGTAGTGCCCAAGAACGAGGAAGTCAAGGTTGAGGCTACTGCGGAGGAGGTGATTCCAGAGGTGGTCCAGGGCTTTGACATTTGCGGGACTGACCCCGATCCGACACTCTTCGCACTTCAAGGCAAGCCCCGGTGCATTCAGCCCTCTCCTTGTGATTTGCAAAAATGTTTATAACTTGAGTTAAACCATTGCATTAAGTAGATAGGAGTTGATTATAACCCAATTGATGCATTACCGACCTTGACCATTGAAATACCTTGAAACTATTTTAAAATAAAACGTTTGAAAATGCTTAGCCCTGCTTGAATAATTTAGTTTTTGCACAAAATGCTATTTTTGAGCTATTGTGATATATTATTGATTAAACCCATGAATAAGGGAATTGGTAATGTTCTCGTTCAGTGACTGTGCACCTGATCAGTACATTGTCACCGATGGGAAGGGATTTCCTCCTCGGTGATCGTAGCTTGGGTTAGAGTCCCAACACATTGTCACCGACGGAAAAGGGATTTGAAAACCGTTTGGTCACCTTGTATTTGGGTAAGAGTCCCAATGCATGGTTTCCGATGGAAAAGGAATTAGGGACCATTCGTTGTAGGCCTGCTGGATCGAGACTTTGCAACTAGCCACATACTCCGGGAAGCCCTGACTCCGGTGGCTCTACTACTTGAGCTGACAACCACGCACTGGGAGTGGAGAGATGGCGAGAGTAGCGTGTACCCTCGTGGCCGGCGTGCCTAGAGACGAGATGAGTGCTGTGCTCCCAGGTGGCGCAGGACCGGTTCAGGTTTTGGAAAAGCCGTGGTAGACGGGGTTGGTATATGCAAGCTTAGGTGATACATATGCAGTGTGGATAGGGATCCCCAGCTGGGTATTAATCGATTCGAATCGTCGTTGCTCCTCGGTTATGGAGACTTGATCGTTCGACCATTCAACGAAGAGTGGTTTGGAACTAGGATGTTTTTTGATAATGAACAAGGAATTGGAATTGAAAGGACACATGTGAAATAATGGAGATTGATGGTTATTGAGTAAAATAATGTTGAGTTAAAATATTGAAATTGGAATACAGGGTTAGTATTGATTTTCTGCAAAACACTTGACTCTTGCTAAAGCCTTACCTTGATTCCCCTCAGCCTGCATTCCTGAGTCTTCTCCCCAATTTCTTTAGTCGGTTAAGTCTTGCGCAGTACCCCAGTACTCAGGGTTTGTTAACCCTTGTTGTAGGAGAACCACCACAGCAGGTTTGTCTTGCCCCCTGCTGCGTGACCATTATTCAGGAAGGAAGTGATGATGAGTGAAGCAAGACCCTTGGGCTGGGTTTATGTTATCTCTACCTAGTTATAATGTATTTGGTTATTCCACTGCTACTGCTACTTATCTATGGTTTGTAATAACTATACTTAAATTCTATTTGGACAACTGGTTTGTAATCTAAGTACTACGTAATCTTTCCGCACTTTTACTCTGATGTATTTTATTATGAAATGTTGTAATTCTGTATTGGCTTCGCAATGGGATCCTGTCGGAGAAACGGGTGCTAGTGTAGCCCGGCAGAGCCTTCTAGATCATTTGGGACACGGGCCCGGCTATCAGAGGTCATTAGTGACAATGACAGGTGCCGGTGGGCCACATGATTTAGGCGGTTCTGTTACAGTAGAGTGAGTAGAACTAAATTATGAAGGTAGACTTGCTCTGTTCTTGTTCTTCCTGAATAATGTTCCTGATGCATAGATAAAGAGTCAATTGTGCTATACATGATTGTATATTTGCTAGAGTAGAAGAATAACATAATTAATTAGGAATGACATAAGAATCTAATCTCTTATGTAATCCTATGCTTTGGTTGACTTTAATTTTGAGTAGTCCACACCTCTCTGGAAAGTTATTTAAGCCTTTATTATCATATCATATCTTTATTATTGGCTTACCCCTTTTTAAATATGTGCTATGTGATTGATTCTATCCATAAGTAATGTATCTTGAATCTATCGACTCATGCCTGGCTCCATACCTTCTTCTGTGGTAAAAATATAAATCGACAACCCTAGAATACTCGCAATGGGATCCTGTCGGAGAAACGGGTGCTAGTGTAGCCCGGCAGAGCCTTCTCGATCATTTGGGACACGGGCCCGGCTATCAGAGGTCATTAGTGACAATGACAGGTGCCGGTGGGCCACATAATTTAGGCGGTTCTGTTACAGTTGGTATCAGAGCAATCTATTGCCAAATCATAGCAGTATTACTTTGCAAAGCTTTAAAATGTTTTGGATCATAAAAATTTAAATTGGTAATTTGGTCCAAATTGCTTATATTCTTATCTTATTCAATAATATATCAGTAGTAGCAAGTGGATTAGCATACTTACTAGCCCTATGTTAAAGTTATTTTGTATTCATTTTATATTGCATGATTAAAATTCGTAAGTTCGATTCATGCATCATGACATAATTTACAAGATAATTAACTTCCTCCTTAAAATGGTATATGGGTTAGGATCTACCAATCCTATTCTTGTTAGCCTATAATACCCTCACTAATCTAAATTTATCTTCTCTAGCATGGCACACTGCAAGCAGACTGCTCGCAAGATGACGGGTCCCAGGGGTGTGCCGCGTCACCAGTTGGCACCGTGCGACGGGGAGGCCTCCAGCAGCCGCCGTCCCCACTGCCGCCGCGCTGAGCTGCAGGAGGAGATAGAGAGAATGAGGGAGGAGATGAGAAGGATGACAAAGGACTTTGCCACCGGTCGTCGGGAGCACTACCAGGATGTGGCTAAGATCAACCAGCTGCAGAGTCCCGTGGCTCGCCTGATCGAGCCGAGGGATGCTACCTGGGCACGTGAGAACGTGACCAGGGCTAGGCTACATGAGCTAGAGATCTATGTGGAGCAGATCGAGGACTACAATGATGCTTTGCATGAAGAGGTGCACAGGTTGAACAACTAGCTCAATCCTATCCTCGTGCCCCGCATGGAGGATCCCGCGGTGGGAGTAGTCGTTGGCCCTGAGGATGAGGACATAGAGGATGTTGACGAAGAGATCGAGCCACTCTAGGTGGTCGTCGAGGAGGACGCCGAGGAGGCCGACGATGACGGTGACGCCTCGGACGCGACCGCAGTCGACGATGACTAGGCTAGTTATAGGCCTAGGAATGCCAGCTAGTCGCTCTCTTTTGGTTTGTAATGTCGATGCTTGCCAAGAAAAAACCTTAGTTGTGGCTTGGAAACCTTATCTAAGTGCTAGTAGTGTCGTTTGATTAATGTAATGTTTAAGTATATACTGCCACTAAGTTTCGGTTTAGTAATGTAAGACTTAAGTTTGGATTGCTTATAAACAAATGCCTGTCAACACCTGCTCGTCTAGTGCTGGGACCTCTGAGGATGCGGCTATTCCGGATGCCCCACCGATCCCACCAACCTTGGCTGATGCCATCGCAGCTTTGGCCAACGACGCCGCACTGCTTGCACAGAACCGGGACAACCACAATGAGCGTCGTGGTCGCAACAATGCTGACGAGACCACCTATGTGGACTTCACGGACACCCATCCACCAGTGTTCACCAAGGCTGATGAACCACTGGAGGCAGATGATTGGCTCCGTACCATGGAGCAAAAGTTTGGTCTGATCCACTGCACAGAGTATCAGAAGCCCTGATTCGCCGCTCAGCAACTTCGGGGTGCGGCTAGTTCTTGGTATGCCAACCTCCTGGTAGCCCATCCTGCAGGACATCATATGACTTTGGCAGAGTTTCGTGAAGCTTTTCGTGCCCACTATATCCCTGCAGGTGTGATGAAAATAAAGCTTGATCAATTCCTGGCACTGCAATAGAAGGATTCCACTGTGATGCAATACGTTGGTCAATTCAATCACCTGTCCCAGTATGCACCTGAGCATGTCAATACTGATCAGAAGAAGAGGGATTGCTTTGTTAGGGGTCTAAACTTTAAGATTCAGAGAAGCTTGTCCAACAACCTCCACTGCACCTATCATGATGCTGTCAACATAGCAATTGCTTTTGAAGAGAGCAACCGCAAACACCAGGACGAGAAGAAGAAAAAGAAGACTGGGTCTGTTGGATTTTCTGACAATCAGAAGCGCCAAAAAGTTATTTGTCATCCTATTAATCATTCTCGCCCACCATATCCTCACCAGCAGGTAGTTATTCGTACTGTTGCCACATCTCAGACCTCCAACCAGCAAAATACCACTCATCCGAATGCCCCTGGCGTTTGTATCACCACCCCACAGTCAAACTACAACCACCCATGTTACAATTGTGGCAAGATGGGACATTGGTCTCGCAATTGCCCGTTCCCGAAGCAATACAACCAGAATGCACAAAGGGCTCCTGGTGGCCAGTAGCAGCAAGTTCAGCACCGAGGTCATCATTAGCATTCTCAGAAGGGCAAGGTTGTGAAGAAAGCAGGTCAGGTCTACTGCACTCAAGTTGGTGATACTCCCGAGGGAGAACCCGTCATGCTAGGTAGGTTCCCTCTCGCAAGTCATCCTGCAATTATGCTTTTTGATTCTGACGCATCTCATTCATTCATCAATCGCGTATTTGTCATCAAGCATGAGATTCCAATTGGGGAAATATAGGAAAATTTTCCTTATACAGTCGCCCAGGGGGCGTATAAGTACTAAGGAAGTAGTGCATCAAGTACCTATAGAATAGGGCGGGCATATATTCCCTACCACCATGATAGTGCTCAAGGAACAAGACATAGATGTGATCCTATGCATGAATTGGATGTATCACACAAGGCTCTTATAGATGTCCTGAATAGGACTATAAGAGTGAACTTACCTGGTAGTCAATCTCAGCTTCTCATTCAACTTCCAATCCCTCAGAGAAAGGTTGAAAGGTTATGTGCCACCTCAGTCAAAGAGATACGGGACATTCCAGTAGTTTGTGAGTTTCCAGACATGTTTCCGGATGAGTTACCTGGTTTACCTCCTGACCATGATGTGGAGTTTGCTATTGAATTGAAGCCTGGAACAGCGCCCATACCCTGTAGAGCCTATAGGATGCCTCCCAAGGAATTAGCAGAACTCAAGATTCAGTTGCAAGATTTGCTAGATAAGGGCTTCATTAGGCCTAGTTCATCTCCTTGGGGTTGCCCTGCTATCTTTGTGAAAAGTAAAGACCAAACCCTCTGACTTTGTATTTATTATTGCCCACTCAACGAGGTAAACCATCAAAAACAAGTATCCTTTGCCTCGTATTGACCTACTCTTTGACCAACTTGCTGGGGCGAAAGCATTTTCAAAATTGATCTTAGGTCTGGATATCACCAAATAAGAATCCATCCCGAAGACATTCCAAAAACAAAGCCTTCACTGTTGACGGTGGATATACCATAAAAATCCACATTCAAACACCGTCAATAGGCCTCGGATTCAAGGGAGAATAAACATATCATGAACACATTTTATCATAACGAGTTTCACTTGTACTCTTAAACTTGTGATGCAGCAAAGATCAAACAGGCCAAGAAACATCAAGAAATGGTGCACAACATCACTTAGAAGAGAGGAGAGCTCAGGGTTTGCCCATGTATGGGTCGGCCGAACCCTACATGGGGCCCCACCTAGCTCTGGTGACATGGGCATGATCCATGTGACCCTCCACCCAGCTCATTTCATCCATCAGATCAACATGTGTTTCTATTCAACGGTGGAGAAACAAAGCACAAGGATTAATGTGAAAAACATGCAAACCAAGGTGGAACCAACACACGGGGATAAAGCAATGACAGATGGGGGACCACAGTGGTGGGCCCAACTCACTAGAGGTGGTTCAGCTGAACCACCCAAGGTTGGACAAGTCCACTGCTGCACTCCATGACAGGTGGGGACTCCTTCTAGAAGACCCTGGCTGGGCCAACCTGCCATAGGGGGGTCAGCCGAACCCCTGGTGCCCAGCCAGGTCCGGTTGGCCTCCACTGCCTTCCTGCATGCATCCCATGTAATAGAATCACCCTCTGCCATCCATCTTAAGGTGGTATTGAGGCGGTTCATCCAAGGGTGGAGAGGCATGGAGCACACGGATCGCTGACGTGGCACCCTCCCCTCTCTCCCCTATAAATAGAGGCTGCCATCACCCTCTTCAAGACAACCCAAGATACACAAGAGCCACAAGAGACAAGAGTAGTTCCACGCTAGTAGTAGTATTAGTCTAGTGTGGGAGTTAAAGTCCGAGTCGAGCTATGCTCGGAGTCTCCGGAGTCGTCTGCTAGAGAGTCTGGTATATAGCTCTTGTACCTTTCCTTCTGTAAGACTTTACCTTTATCAATATATTATCTTTACTTTACTTTACTAAGGTCTCTACTTAGTGCATTACTATTCCATTATAGTATTGTTGTGTTTGTTCTTAACTTATAGTTGAGTTATATTAGATAGTGATCCTGGAACCAGCTCACGTGTGGTAGTTTTATCGCCTGTCATAGGGTGCTTTAGTTGTTGGTACGCAACTAGAGTAGTAAAGCTTAGTGTAAGCGTGGTGCTTAGACTAGATCTTGCCTTTGAATGCCGCTTGTCGCACGGATTGTTTGTGGGTGCTAGCAGGTGGTGACAGCCCTGTCTAGTCTTAGTATCCCTCCACGTGTTTTAGGCAAGTTCTTAAAAGGTAGGCTCCCATAAGAGAATAGTCGCTTCAGGTAGAGGTTATATCCCCTACTGTCTCGCCTATCCCCTACTCACCGAGAAGTAAGGTAGCTATCTTAGTATAATTCATCCATTTGATAAGATAGTTCACAAGAGTAAAGTAAGTGTCATAGGAGTCTATACTCACTCGTTGTCCTCCCACCTAGCTATACTCTACTAGTTATCTTTAGTTATCCTAAAACCTTGTCGTGTCCTTGGTGTCATTACCCTTTCCTCTATATATCGATTTACCCCCTATCACTAGTTGATACTAAGTTGCTATAGGACTTAAGGATCTCTCTCTTTTTATTAATTATTCCTAGCAACTGCTTTCCCTTGGGATAAAAATAAATAACGATACCTTGAAATACTCTGGGGTGAAGTGTTATAGCAGTATATTCTGTGCGCTTGCAGAATTATCCAATAGACATAAGAAATACCACAGGCACTTCTGGCGCCACTATCAGAGATAGCCTAACACCCTGTCACTGGTGGTTGTGCTAAGAAGTGTCAACATTCACCACCCGATATGGCCTATACGAATACCTAGTTATGTCTTTCGGCCTGACCAATGCCCCTGCCTATTTCATGTACCTCATGAACTTCGTCTTCATGCCGGAGCTCGACAAATTTGTGGTCGTATTCATCGATGACATTCTTGTTTATTCCAAAACCCTTGAGGAACATGCCAATCATCTCCGTGTCGTTCTAAACCATTTGAGAGAACATCAACTCTATGCCAAGTTTAGCAAGTGTTTGTTTTGGCTAGAGAGAATACCATTTCTAGGACATATCTTGTCAGCTGAAGGTGTGTCAGTTGATCTAGGAAAGGTAGAAGACATCTTGAATTGGAAACCACCAACCAAAGTACATCAAGTCCGTAGTTTCATGGGGATGGCGGGATATTACCGTCGTTTCATTCCGGATTTTTCCTGAATCACCAAGCCCATTACTGAGTTGCTGAAGAATCAAGTTAAGTTTGTCTGGTCGCCTGACTTGAGAAGGCATTCCAAACACTGAAGAAGTTGCTGACCACTGCACCAGTCCTGGCTCAACCTGACATTGAAAAGTCATTTGATGTGTACTGTGATGCTTCTGGTACCGGTCTGGGTTGTGTCCTAATGCAAGAAGAAGTCATTGCTTATGCTTCGCGACAACTCAAGCGCCACGAAGAGAATTATCCCACCCATGATCTGGAATTGGCCGCCATTGTTCATGCATTGAAGATCTGGCGTCATTACTTGTTGGGTAGTACCTGCAATGTCTACACTGATTACAAGAGTCTGAAATATATCTTTACTCAAGAAGAGTTGAACATGAGACAATGAAGATGGCTTGAGTTGATCAAAGATTATGACATTGAAGTGCATTATCATCCTGGTAAGGCGAATGTAGTCACCGATGCACTTAGTCGGAAGGTTCATTGCAATTGTTTGACAGTGAAGCCCCGAGATCTTTCCTTGTGTTATGAGCTAGTGAAGTTAGGTATAGAAATGATCGAACATGGTAGCTTGAAACATATTAGCATTGAGACCACCATCAGAGATGAGATCATTGCTGCTCAGAAGAAAAGCAAAGGTATCAAGCACATCAAAGGGAAAGTCCAAGCTGGCAAGGTAGTTTGCTTCAGAATTGATGATGAAGGTGTCATATGGTTCAAAGATCATTTGGTAGTTCCAAAAGTGCCTGAGTTATGTCAGAAGATCCTCGATGAAGCACATTTGACCAGGTTCTCCATTCATCCAGGAAGCAACAAAATGTACCAGGATTTGAAATAAAAATTCTAGTGGACTAAGATGAAAATAGAAATTGCTCGGTATGTAGCAAGATGTGACACTTGTCAGAAAGTAAAGGCTGTTCACATGAAGCCCGCGGGAGAACTGCAACCATTGCCTGTTCCTGCATGGAAGTGGGAAGATATTAGTATGGATTTCATCATAGGTTTACCCAAGACTGCACGAGGTTTTGATTCCATCTGGGTGATTGTGGATCGCCTCACCAAACAGGCTCACTTTATGCCAGTCAAGACACTCTATCCTGCCTCAACATATGCAGATTTATACATAAAGCATATACTGAAGCTGCATGGGGTGCCCAAGAATATTGTTTCGGATCGAGGTACTCAGTTTATCTCCAACTTCTGGAAATCTTTTCATAAGTCAATGGGGACGAAACTTCTGCATAGCACGGCCTATCATCCGCAGATTGACGGTGAGACGGAGGGGGTCAACCAAGTGTTGGAGGACATGCTAAGGGCATGTGCACTCACATAAACAACCACATGGGATGAATGTTTGGCACTAGCAGAATTTTCATACAATAATAGTTATCAAGAAAGCATCAAGATAGCACCGTTCGAGGCAATGTATGGTCGTAGGTGTTGAACTCCATTGAATTGGTTTGAGCCCGGGGAAAGATGGTACTTTGGAGTTGACCTGGTAGAGGAAACCGAAGAAAAGGTCAGGCAAATACAAAATAACTTGAAGGTGGCACAGTCACGACAGAGAAGCTATGTCGAAAAAAGGCGTCGACCCTTGGCATTCAAAATAAGAGATTATGTCTATCTGAAGGTCTCGCCAATTAATGGAGTCAGCCGTTTCGGGGTCAGAGTTAAGTTAGCCCCTCATTACATCGGGCCATTTCAAATTTTGGGACGCTGTGGAAAGGTAGCCTACAAATTGAGATTGCCAGATCATCTCTCAGCAGTGCATAACGTGTTCCATGTGTCACAACTCAAGAAGTGTCTTCGAGTGCCTGATCAAGATATTGATGTTGAAGGAGTGAAACTCAAACCAGATCTGACATATTCTGAGTATCCAATTCGAGTCCTGGATCGAAAGGATCGTGTCACTCGACGGACCATAACCCGATGGTACAAGATCCAATGGAGTCAGCATTTAGAAGATGAAGTTACCTGGGAATCAGAAGACTATCTCGTAGAAAATTTCCCTGAGTTCTTTGGTACTTTGTAGATGTAAAATTTTCTGGCCATGTAATATGTAAACTCTTCCCCTTGTTTTATGGTTAAGTTTGAATTAGGTTTACTTGAGACATTTTCTTTTCCATTACTTGGTTTTAAGTTTTAGTCGTGTATCAAATCTCGAGACGAGATTTCCTTAAATGGGAAGGCTGTAACACCCCTGGTGTTACGGTTAATTAAACCTGCCATGTCATCATATTGGACTGCAAATCATCCTACATTTTATTTACATGCTTATGATTGTGCAAAGGACATTAGAGTGGATTTTGATGTATTAATGTGGCTTGATCTTATGAATGAATAATTAAAACGAAAATTCAAAAGAAAATCAATTTGAACCCTAAATCGGACCCAAAACCCTAATTCAAAAACAACATTGAATTTGATAATGGTATCTTAATAAAAGTTGTAGATCTTTTAAAATGGAACAACTTTTATTTTGGGCAAATTTGAAGTTCTTTAATAGAAATTTGAATTTAACCCTAATTACCACTTTAAAATTTAAATTTGAAATACTAATTTCAAAACTATCAACAATCAGACCAAAGTTCCTTAATGAAAGTTGTAAAACTTAGTAAGTAGAACAACATTTATTTTTGCAGAATTTTAAGTTGTTGAGAAAAATCTTGAGAATTCAATTGAATTGCAAATGGGATTTAAATTTGAGTTTTACCCCATTTCACATAGTTTCAAAACCGTGCAAAATTTGAATTTGGTTCCTAAACCAAAGTTGCTCAGAATAAAATGCACTACAATTTCTATATTGATGATTTTTTGAGCCACTACACAAAATTGGGAGTAATTGCTGCAAAACAGTTGAAAGGGGAAATGCATTGCTATAGTAGCCTGCCCCTTCCCTCTGTTCGCGCACAGCAACAGCCGCCCGACCGCGCCGTGCGTGCGTGGCACCGCCCGTGCTGGCCTGTCGTGTGCTCCCCGGCGATGTCGAGTTGTAGGGGACCCCGCGCCGCCTTGGACCGCTCCTGCCCCCTCTCCTTTATCCCTTAAAGTCGATGGTCGCCCCTCTCCTTTTTCCTCCTCCTGCCCGGTCGCCATTGGCATCTCACTGGTGCCTGGCAAAATTCACCGCGCCCCTCCCATCTCCACCTGCTCCATCTCGCCACAAGCTTCGCCACTTCATAACGAAACCGTAGAGCCTGTTGGTGCGTCGTCTTGTCGCTGGACACGCTCGGAAGTCCTCGTCTACTTCCCCGCGTCCGGGCGGAACGCTGCCGCGAGGCATCTCGCCGCGTCTAGTGCACGTCAGTGAACGTCTCCTCTTCCGGTTCCGCGTTTTTTGATCTGTGTGATTTGCTGATGCTCATGCACGCATCAGTTGGTCATTTGGTGCAAAGGATAGCCCGAAACAGAACTTCGCCGTCAAGCTCGTCCCGCCACCTTGGTCGCCGCTGTTGAGTTCGCCTCTCTGCACCACCTCAGGTCCAACCACCTAGCCTACCCAAGTCACTGTGAGCTACTTGTCAATCCTGTGCCTTTTAATTAAACGTTATCGCCTTGTGGTGGTCGGACCATCGCCGCCGACGAGCTTTGTCCCGTCCGGGCCGTGGCGCGAGTAGTTGTGTAGAGTAGAGGCTGTCTTAGTTCAATGGATGGTGTGGTCTTGTTATTTGAAGGATGTTAGAGGTGTTAGGTTCGTTGGCGTCGCCGGTGTATGCTCCGGTGAGTCTCCCCGTTGTCGCCGTGCCCGCCGAGCCGCCATAACCATGACTAGGCCAAGACTTGACCCTAATCAGTCCAGATAGCTAGACCATAGGGTGCGCGTGTTGATCCTGAACACGTGGATACGCTTGTATTCATCGGAGAGGTCCTCTGCCGGTGGGCAATCGCCGGTCAAGCCGCGTGGGTGCGCCGGTCAACCGTCGGGGGAAGAGAAGGACTCGGGTTGGGGAATTTGATAAAGGGCAGGGGGTTATGTGCACAACTTGTGATTCATGTGAATACTACCTGTTGGACTGCGGGTTTAGGCCTATTTTCTTCTGGGGCTCTTTTGCGAAAGCGCCAGTGCGCGTGAAGGGCCGACTGGGCCGGCCTGTTTCGTTCCAGGCCGTCTCGGGCCGAAAGGGCGTTTTCTAGTTTTCTCGCGAATAAAATTAACTTTTCCATTTTCTGATAAAGTGAATAGTGCACTGTTTTGTGATTTGTGTATGAATTAATGTGATGCTCTAAAAATTGTGAAAATATTTGTGTATGCTTTCTGTTATATGTAGTATTTAATAAAAATATCAAATAAATGTTTTGGACACTTTCTGCAGGAACTAAAATTGTGCATATTAATTAATAAATACAACTTTCAGTAATTTTAATAAATTCTATGTTAATCCAAAAACAATAGAATTTAATGTGGCACTGTTTTAGGGTGATAACTATCTGTTGGAAAAGTTTGGGCTCAAATGAAAGTAGTTTGATTATTTATTAAATAACCGTTTGATTAATCAAATAATAAAATAAATAAAAACTCTAATCCCTGTAATCTTGTGTGATTTTTTGGATTGATTGAGGACCATGGATCCTTCACTGTGGTCATCCTTGGCAAAATAAAGATTGTCACTTAGTAGTAGTTAAATAGATGTGCAGCGGATTTTTATGACTCTTAAAATGGTCAATAAAAATGAAATACGTAAATACCATTTTACTTTATGAAAAATGTTTTGCAACTTTACCATGAAGGAAAGTTGTACTCAAGATTTTGCATTATTTATTACTGTACTCTGTGTCCCATACTATCTGCATCATGTTAAGCATGCATCATTGCATACGTGTAGTGCCCGGGAACGAGGAAGTCAAGGTTGAGGCAACTACGGAGGAGGTGATTCCGGAGGTGGTCCAGGGCTTTGACATTTGCGGCACTGACCCCGATCTGACACTCTTCGCACTTCAAGGCAAGCCCCGGTGCATTCAGCCCTCTCCTTGTGATTTGCAAAAATGTTTATAACTTGAGTTAAACCACTGCATTAAGTAGATAGGAGTTGATTGATAACCCAATTGATGCATTACCGACCTTCACCATTGATATACCTTGAAACTATTTTAAAATAAAATGTTTTAAAATACTTGGCCCTGCTTGAATAATTTAGTTTTTGCACAAATACCTTGAAACTATTTTAAAATAAAATGTTTGAAAATGCTTTACCGACATTCATTTTATCAATGCTATTTTTGAGCTATTGTGATATATTATTGATTAAACCCATGAATAAGGGATTGGTAATGTTCTCATTGAGTGACTGTGCACCTGATCAGTTCATTGTCACCGATGGAAAGAGATTTCCTCCTCGGTGATCGTAGCTTGGGTTAGAGTCCCAACACATTGTCACCGACGGAAAAGGGATTTGAAAACCGTTTGGTCACCTTGTATTTGGGTTAGAGTCCCAATGCATGGTTTCCGATGGAAAAGGAATTAGGGTCCATTCGTTGTAGGCCTCCTGCAGCGAGACTTTGCAACTAGCCACATACTCCGGGAAGCCCTGACTCCGGTGGCTCTACTACTTGAGCCGAGAACCACGCACTGGGAGTGGAGAGATGGGAGAGTAGCGTGTACCCTCGTGGCCGGCGTGCCTGGAGACGAGATGAGTGCTGTGCTCCCGGGTGGCGCAGGACCGTTAAGGTTTTGGAAAAGCCGTGGTAGACGGGGTTGGTATACGCAAGCTTAGGTGCTACATATGCAGTGTGGATAGGGATCCCCAGCTGGGTATTAATCGATTCGAATCGTCGTTGTTCCTCGGTTATGGAGACTTGATCGTTCGACCATTCAGTGAATAGTGGTTTGGAACTAGGATATTTTTTGAGAATGAACAAGGAATTGGAATTGAAAGGACACATGTGAAATAATGGAGATTGATGGTTATTGAGTAAAATAATGTTGAGTTAAAATATTGAAATTGGAATATAGGATTTGTATTGCTTTTCTGCAAAACACTTGACTCTTGCTAAGGCCTTACCTTGATTCCCCTCAGCCTGCATTCCTGAGTCTTCTCCCCAATTTCTTTGGTCGGGTAAGTCTTGCGGAGTACCCCAGTACTCAGGGTTTGTTAACCCTTGTTGCAGCAGAACCACCGCAGCAGGTTTGTGTTGCCCCCTGCTGCATGACCATTATTCAGGAAGGAAGTGATGATGAGTGAAGCAAGACCCTTGGGCCGGGTTCATGTTATCTCTACCTAGTTATAATGTATTTGGTTATTCCACTGCTACTGCTACTTATCTATGGTTTGTAATAACTATACTTAAATTCTATTTGGACAACTGGTTTGTAATCTAAGTACTACGTAATCTTTCCGCACTTTTACTCTGATGTATTTTATTATGAAATGTTGTAATTCTGTATTGGCTTCGCAATGGGATCCTGTCGGAGAAACGGGTGCTAGTGTAGCCCGGCAGAGCCTTCTAGATCATTTGGGACACGGGCCCGGCTATCAGAGGTCATTAGTGACAATGACAGGTGCCGGTGGGCCACATGATTTAGGCGGTTCTGTTACAGTAGAGTGAGTAGAACTAAATTATGAAGGTAGACTTGCTCTGTTCTTGTTCTTCCTGAATAATGTTCCTGATGCATAGAAAGAGTCAATTGTGCAATACATGATTGTATATTTGTTAGAGTAGAAGAATAACATAATTAAATTAGGAATGACATAAG